>OY757015.1:80523010-81723010 GCA_963580285.1 Lucinisca nassula | reverse complement strand
CCCTGGCATGTTTGTTTGCCGAGGCGTATATATTTTTCGCTTTTACGTCGCAGACATAGAATTTTCATTATACCTTGAGGAGGTTAGCTATTGTGATCGGTCTTTATCCGTCGTCTGTCGTCAGCTTTTGCTTTAAACGGCTTCTTCTCTAAAAATGCTGGAAGGATTTCGAAATAATCACAGGATTTTATTTTGGGTGATCCTCTACCGAAATTGCTCAAACCTTTTGCGCTCGAGTGAACAAGATGGCCACAAGAGCTAAAATATAGAAAAAACCTTTAAATGACTCCTTAACCAGTAGATGGATTTTGAAATTATTTCACAAAAGTATTCCTTGGGTGATCCTCTACACAATTGTGCGAACCGATGCGCTCGGGTGAATAAGATGGACGTTGGCCCCCGCCCGTCGGGGCTTGAAGAAATAGATGGGATGCATGATGCTCCCACGCAGAGCTGAAAATGACCACACACGAGTAATGGTAAACCGCTTAGAGGATCTAAGTAGAAGTAAAACAAAGATCAGGAATTGATACAATTAACTTACTCCACCCATAAAAGACATCAAAGGGAAAGAAATACAAACATTAAGCGACCAGACCATAATGGAAACCTAAACAAAGGAAGGCCATAAGGACAGTTACTTTCCCACAAAATGGCCATATGGTCATCCAAAATTAAAAGACACAAGTGATACATACAGTAAGTAACAAACAACAACATAAATAAATCGCCACAGAAGAGCCGCCTTGGAACGGTCAGTGGAAGATTTCCACTGGGGGGCTTAAATCGATTTTACGTGGCCACAATCCACGCCCTTACTTCCGTCGCGATTTAGACAAATAATTTGTTCAGTCCGCATGAAGGCCTCCTAACTCATCAGTGCAACATCTCCGTGAACACAAAAATCAAAGAACCACAGAGATGAGACAACGGTGAGGACTTGACAGCAAGAAACCACTGAAATGCTGGAGCAAAAGAAAACCAACAGCTAGACTCCAATGAGCCCAACCAGAGACAGAGCATCAGGCACCAACTGACATTATCTCTCTAATTTTCAATAAGCCTTTACGTTGGAGCCATCATAGAATCTGAGGCCTGACCCACCGGCGTGCAATTAAAGAGGGAAGCAAAGTTGCCAACAGTGATTGGGTTAACTACCATGCATGCAGTCTGTCGTATAATATCCATGTTGTACCCAATCTTTTTATATTGAAGAATGATTTTACGAAATGGGGTGCTGAAGTCATTGCGGTTATATATTTTTCTGAATTTATATACTAAGTCACCATAAAATTCGGGTTCCGATAGACCTTGTTGCAGAAGAGATTTAAGTCCAATATTGAATTTTGAAATTAAATCAGAATGGCGTCTATAAAATTTTGAAAAGGCTTTGCGTAGTTTATGGTACCGATAACCCTGATTAAGGAGTTTAGCCGTTAATAATTTATTACGAGTGTTGAAGTCAGTTACATGACTACACACTCTAGCAAACCGAATTAATTGCAAAATATAAACGCCATAGGATGGCGCACGAGTAACATCACCATCCAAAAAAGGAAAATTTACAATCTCAAAATCAAAGTTATCGCGTTTATCATAAATTTTGCACGAAACAAATCCATCTACAATAGATAGATGTAAATCCAAAAATGGGGCCTCGGTATCAGAAGAATTTGCTTTATTTAACTGAAGTTCTAGGGGGTAAATCTGACTGATCAAACCATCAAAATAGGTATTATCAATATTTAACAAATCATCTAAATAACTAGAAGTAGAGCTAAAAGCTTCAATAATTTCATATTGGTTATCAATGGAAAGCGACAAAATGAAGTCTCTTTCATAACAATACAAGAACAGATCAACCACAAGAGGTGCGCAATTAGTACCCATCGGAATACCCACAATTTGTCTAAATAACTTAGTACCGAATCTAATATAAATATTGTCAAGTAGAAAGGTGAGGGCATCACACACTTTCTGACATGACCTAAGTGTATAATTCTTATGCTCTTTAGAAGTGAAAAATGCATTTCTGACATTACATGCAAGATAGAGAGAATCTTCTCTGTGAAAAGCCCATTCAATTAAATCATTAAGCTTTTCTTTTATAAGATTATGAGGAATTGTAGTGTAAAGAGTGGAAAAATCGTAGGTAGACAGACTAGAAGCACGAAAATGTCTAGATTTCAATTTATTTAAAACCTCATTCGAATTTTTTATAGACCAAAACAGATTTCTTCCTGATCTTTCAAAGACTTTATCACAATATTTAATTACATGCGTTTTTATAGCAGTAAGACAGGAAGTTAATAATTTAGAAAGTTCAGTGGTAGTGCAAGAGCTAGAATTTGCAATAAACCGTGCTTTGTAAGGTTTTTTATGAAGTTTTGGTAACCAGTATAGCGTAGGAAGCTTGTCTTGGCCTTCGTTAACACACACAGCAAACTTGGTGGCTGAAAGACAAACATGTTTATCTACTATAGCTCTCTCTTCAGCTAAAGGCTGAAGTTCATAGGCCTTAGTACCACCAAGCTCCTGCTTAAGCGTGTTAACATAGTGGAGCCGTCACACAACGACGACGTTGTTAGCGGCCTTGTCTGCAGGGGCCAAAACAAACTTCTTATGAAATTCTTGAATACCTAGTTTAAGATGACGTAAAGACGTCTTGGGCTTAGGAGGCAATAAGTTAGTATTTTGAGAATAGAAAGAAATGCGTTTATTCACTAGTTTTAAAATGCTAAGTTTCCAGTCCTTAAGGGCTTTATGCTCAACATACTCTCGCTTACATCATCGATTACCGAATTCATTCAAGGAAGCAGCGATTTCATCTCTACATTTACTGAAATCAATTTTAGAAAGAAACCGATATTTCGGTCCTTTAGAAATTATATTCCTTATCCTAGAATCAGGAATAATTTTCGAATTGCCAGTAATTACATGACCAGCAGCAGGATAGCAATACTTTGAGTTTTTACAATCACATGAATCAGGAGTATTAGTATCAATATCAAGATCTGAAACAAGTTTATTGAAATTAAAAATGATAGATCTAACAGGTTTGTTATATTTATAGCAAATTATAGGTGTTTCAGTATTTTGAAAATAAGCAGGAATGGAAGAAAGCACCGATCTCTCACGGAAGATACTGGGAAAATCTATAAAATCCATACCCTTATTAAAGGCAAAGTGTGCGAGTCGGACAGTCCTTCTTATAAACCCTATTGGTTTCATTGGGCGACAGGGCTGAAACAATGTCTCAAAAATGTCCTTTACAGTGTTGATGGGGACGTTAAAGTTCCTCATAATCTTATAAAAGAAAAGCTCTATGATTTAATTGAATGGGCTTTTCACAGAGAAGATTCTTGCATGTAATGTCAGAAATGCATTTTTCACTTCTAAAGAGCATAAGAATTATACACTTTGGTCATGTCAGAAAGTGTGTGATGCCCTTTCTACTTAACAATATTTATATAAGATTCGGTACTAAGTTATTTAGACAAATTGTGGGTATTCCGATGGGTACTAATTGCGCACCTCTTGTGTCTGATCTGTTCTTGTATTGTTATGAAAGAGACTTCATGTTGTCGCTTTCCATTGATAACCAGTCTGAAATTATTGAAGCTTTAAGCTCCACTTCTAGATATTTAGATGATTTATTACATATTGATAATACCTATTTCGATGGTTTGATCAGTCAGATTTACCCCCCAGAACTTCAGTTAAATAAAGCAAATTCTTCTGATACTGAGGCCCCGTTTTTGGATTTACATCTTTCTATTGTAGATGGGTTTGTTTCGTGCAAAATTTATGATGAACGCGATGACTTTGATTTTGAGATTGTAAATTTTCCTTTTTTTGACGGTGGTGTTCCTCGTGCGTCATCCTATGGCGTTTATATTTCGCAATTAATTCGATTTGCTAGAGTGTGTAGTCATGTTACTGACTTCAACACTCGTAATAAATTATTTACGGCTGAACTCCTTAATCAGGGTTATTGGTACCATAAACTACGCAAAGCCTTTTCAAAATTTTATAGACACCATTCTGATTTAATTTCAAAATTCAATATTGGACTTAAATCTCTTCTGCAACAAGGTCTATCGGAACCCGAATTTTATGGTGACTTAGTTTATAAATTCAGAAAAATATATAACCGCAATGACTTCAGCACCAAATTTCATAAAATCATTCTCGATATAAAAAGATTGGGTACAACATGGATGTTATACGACAGACTGCATGCATGGTAGTTAACCCAATCACGGTTGGCAACTTTGCTTCCCTCTTTAATTGCACGCCGGTGGGTCAGGCCTCAGATTCTATGACGGCTCCAACGAAAGGCTTATTGAGAATTAGAGAGATCTAATTCAAGGTAATGTTGGTTGGTGCCTGATGCTCTGTCTCTGGTCTGGCCCATCGGAGTCTAACTGTTGGTTTTCTTTTGCTCCAGCATTTCAGTGGTTTCTAGCTGTCGGGTCCTCACCGTTGACTCACCTCTGTTGTTCTTTGATTTTTGTGTTCACGGAGATGTTGCACTGATGAGTTAGGAGGCCTTCATGCGGACTGAACAAATTATTTGTCTAAATCGCGACGGACGTAAGTGCGAGGATTTTGGCCACGTAAAATCGATTTAAGCCCCCCCCAGTGGAAATCATTCCACTGACCGTTTCAAGGCGGTTCTTCTGTGGCGGTTTATTTATGGTGTTGTTTGTTACTTACTGTGTATCACTTGTGTCTTTTTATTTTGGATGGCCATATGGCCATTTTGTGGGAAAGTAACTGTCCTTATGGCCTTCCTTTGTTTAGGTTTCCATTATGGTCTGGTCGCTTAATGTTTGTGTTTCTTTCCCTGGGTGGAGTAAGTTAATTGTATCGATTCCTGATCTTTGTTTTACTTCTACTTTTCAAATAAATCAAACAAACAAAACAAGATGGACACCAGTGCAACAAACACACAAAAAAAACTATAAACGACTTCTCCTCCTCGTTAACCAGAGGATGGATTTTGAAATTGTTTCACAGGAATGTTGCTTGGCTGACCGTCTACCGAAATTTATCAAACTCTTCCGCTCGTGTGAACAAGACTGCTGCCAGATAAAGACAAATATTATTTTCTCCTTAACAGTGGATGGATGTTTCATATGAATGTTCCTTGGGTGACACCCAACCAAAATTGCTCATTTCGTTCTGCACGGGTGAACAAGTTGGCCACCAGAGCTAAATATAGTAAAACATGTAAATGACTTCTCCTCCTTAAGTAGTGGATGGATTTTAAAATTATTTCACAGAAATGTTCCTTGGGTGACCCATAAACATAATTTCCCAAACCGTTCCACTCAGGTGGACAAGATGGCCACCATAGCTAAAATCGTAAAACATTTAAATGACTTCTCCTTAACCAGTGGATGGAATTCTAAATGATTTCACAGGAATGTTCCTTGGGTGACCCTCTACCAAAATTACTCAAACCGGCCATCAGAGCTAAAAATATAAACGACATTTTCTCCTTAACCAGTGGATGGATTTAAAAAAAATCACAGGAATGTTTTTTTTTTTCTGTGAGCCTCTACCAAAATTGAACAAACTGTCCCGCTCGGATGAACAAGATGGCCACATAAAAATAGATAAAATCTATAAACGACTTCTTCCCTTAACAAGCGGATGGATTTTGAAATAATTTCACCGGAATGTTCCTTTGGAGACCCTCTACCAGAATTGTTCAAATCGTTCCACTTGGATGAACAAGTTGTTCACCAGATCTAAAATAGAAAAAAAAAAAAACAACTTTAACTACTTCTCCTCAGCCAGTGGATGGATTTTGAAGTAATTTTACAGGAATGTTCTACGGGTGACCCTCTACTAAAACAGCTCAAACCATTCCGCTCTGATGAACAAGATGGCCGCTCGAGCAAAAATATAAAAAAACAACCTTTAAATGCCTTCTGCTCTTAAATCATTGGATGATTTTGAAATCATTTCACAAGAATTGATCCTCTACCATATTGCTTAAACCATTTTGCTTGGATAAAGAAGATGGCTGCCGGAGCTAAAATTGGAAAATCTTTAAACAACTTCTGTATCTTAACCAGTGAATGCATTTTGAAATAATTTCACGGGAATTTTCCATTGGTAACCCTCTACAATAATTGCTTAAACCACTCGGCACTAATAAATGATTCCAATTGAATGCTTTTTATGGTAACCATCTGTCAAAATTGTTCAAATTGTTCCACTGGTCGCAAGAACTAAAAATAGAAAGATTTTACATTTTTTTTAATTGATGTTTTAAACTCCCCATCAACACAATTTAGGTCGTTTTGGGGACATTGCTTCCAATTGTAGGACTTTTACCCGATATCAAGACGAAATAACATCTCAAGCCCTGACACCCAATGGAACCAATCTGGGTTTAATGCAAAGACGGTCCTCGACTCGTACCACTTAGCCTGGGCAGGCTAAGACCGTCTAAACAATTTACCAATACTCACGTGCAGTGGCTATAAGCTCTACGTAGAAGCACTTTTTAACCCAAACTATTTATACCCCTGGCATACGAATAAAAATCAAAAATAAGTTCCTTTAAGAGCAATGAAAACATTCATAAGAAAATTGATGGGTCATACTACGTAGTTTCGGCTAATAAAGCCTCATCAGTGACCCTGTAATGATCCGACAACGAAAGCCAGAGAAAACATACTGCAATTTTGCGAATTTCGAACAGGCAGTCGATTCAAAGACTGATATAAATCAAAATGGGGTCCAAATAATTAAAAACCTGTCTAGAATATGAGTCTAAACCAATAATTTATTTCTGATAACTCAGAATATTCACGCTGATCTCAAAAGACCAAAAGTAAAATATAAACTGCACTATGTTTGATGTACGGGGAGACTTTTTACGGCCGCTACAAGGCACAACACCAGCTGCAGTGAGGGCAAATAAAAATCAAAAATAAGTTCCTTTAAGAGCAATGAAAACATTCTCATAGCAAAGTATGCTATGGGGGTATTTAGGTTTCATCCGCCACACGGCACAACACCAGCTGCAGTGAAGGCAAATAAAAATAAAAAATAAGTTCCTTTAAGAGCAATGAAAACATTCATAAGAAAATTGATGGGTCATACTACGTAGTTTCGGCTAATAAAGCCTCATCAGTGACCCTGTATTGATCCGACAATAAAAGCCAGAGGAAACATACTGCAATTTTGCGAATTTCGAACAGGCAGTCGATGCAAAGACTGATATGAATCAAAATGGGGTCCAAATAATTAAAAACCTGTCTAGAATATGAGTCTAAACCAATAATTTATTTCCGAATATTCACGCTGATCTCAAAGGACCAAAGGTAAAATATAAACTGCACTATGTTTGATGTACGGGGAGACTTTTTACGGCCGCCACAAGGCACAACACCAGCTGCAGGGAAGGCAAATAAAAATCAAAAATAAGTTCCTTTAAGAGCAATGAAAACTTTCTCATAGCAAAGTATGCTATGGGGGTATTTAGGCTTCATCCTGCCATTCATTCGTCCGTCTCCGTGCGACCGCCTTTCTGTGCGTTAAAAATTTGGTTAAAGTTTTGCGTCAAAGAATTCCTTCCACTTACCGTCCAAGGCGGTTCTTCTGTGGTGGTTTATTTATGTTGTTGTTTGTTACTTACTGTGTGTATCACTTGTGTCTTTTTATTTTGGATGGTCATTTGGCCATTTTGTTGGAAAGTAACTGTCCTTATGGCCTTCCTTTGTTTAGGTTTCCATTATGGTCTGGCCGCTTCATGTTTGTGTTTCTTTCCCTTTGGTGTCTTTGCTGGGTGGAGTATGGTAATTGTATCGATTCCTGATCTTTGTTTTACTTCTACTTTCAAAGAGATTGTATCTTCTGAACCCTTTTGACAAAGTTTATAGATACCTGTATGTTCTAAACTTCATGACAAATTCAACTGATACTTATAAAGTTGATACTTGCATCGATGTTGCATACCAGTCCAAACATTTCGTGATGTATGTTCCTTCCCCCACCAACGGCGACCTTGACCTCAAGGACACGGACTTAGATTTAGAAATTTTACATTTGGTTAAATGACAAAGTTTATAGATGCCGGTATGTTCTTAACACCAAGACAATTTCAATTGATACTTGCATCGATGTTGCATACCAGTCCAAAGATTTCATACCCCACCCTGCTGCTTTAGTAACATTGATGCCCCCGCCCCTTCAGTAACTTTGAGGCCCTCACGCCCTTGATCCAATTGTAAATTTTATGTTTGGTTTAGCTTTTACAAGCACATTTATAGATTCTTTTAGCTTCTTGACATCTTGATTCATATTACACACAAGCCAAGCTCGAAAATCTACTAGAGTTCGGCGCTAGCCGGGGGTATACATGACCCACTGGTCGCTTGCTTTAGTTAACCAAGCCCTAATGGGCGGGGGCCAAAACTTTCAAAAGGCATCTGTCTCTAAAAGGAAGCAGTTTTATAGGAATGATTGACTCTCTAAGAACATTTCTCAAAATATTTTGCTTCACAAAGTATGATGGCCACCAGAGCTAAAAACTTTAAACCTCAAAATACAAACCTCAAAATGACTTCTAAACAGCCAGACTGATTTTGAATTAATTTCACAGAAATGTTCCTTGGGTCAACCAAATTTTATCAACCGCTCTACTCCACCATATATTACCTACAATTACATTTGTACATTATGGATCAGGTGAGCGATCCAGGGCCATCACCATCATGGTCCTCTTTTTTTTTTTTTTTTTTTTTTTTGCTTTCGATCTCAGCATCGATAGTTACTAAAACCTTTTCATGTTTTCTTGACATGTTGACTCAGCATACTCATTGATCCAGTTTTTCACGCTTCATTGACTTTGTTGCATTAAATAGTAACCATTGTGATCCTAGCAACTATAGTTGTTAGAATCTTTAAACTTTATATAATTCTTTTGACAGACTTAACTCAGCATACGCTTTGGCCCAGTGACCTTGTCCTATATTTCATGCATCATCAATTTTGTCAGGTTACACCATAACCTTTTGGAACTCGGTAACTACTGTGACTAGAACCTTCACATGTTTCTTCATAAGATGGTGACTCCGCATACACCTTGACCTAGTAACTTTGACTTATGTTTCGTGCTTCATTGACTTTGTCAGATTGTACCATATTTCGGGAACGCAGCACCTATAGTTGCTAGAACTTTTAAACTTTACACAATGTTACTTTTTTGTCTTGCTGACTCAACATAGATTTTGACCCAAGGACATTGTTTGTTTGTTTGTATTGGACTATAATGGCCCAGTCAACACTATTTTAGGTCATTTGAGCTGGTCAGTTTACCTATACACACTTTTCCTGGACAGGCTTATACATAAGCTTTCAATAAGTACATACTGAATTCTTTCGCCAGAAACTGACAACTGCCCTTCTTGAATCAGCAGAAGGGAACGAATGACCATAGAAAAGATTTCATGATCCATCTCCACGAAGAATCTTGCCAACCCCGGCAGGTATCGAACCTGCGTCCTCCTGATCACCAGTCAGATGTGCATCCAATCCAATGACATTGACCTGTATTTCACGCTTCATTGACTGTTAGATTATACCTTGGTCCCTGTGATCTTAGAAACTGTGTGGGCTAGTCCTTTTAAATTCTGCACAATATTTCTTCTTTAAATGCAATCTTAACATACACCTTGACCCAGATACCCTGACCTACATTTCGTGCTTAATTTACTTTGAATATTGTTTTTTTTTATAAATTTGCTGTTTACTTAAACTTGAAAGATGGTTGATTTTTTCAGGGACATTAACAGTTAAGAGGTGTATATGTACTTATATATGCTGCAAACAAGATGTTTTTATATGTAATTTTAAAATGAATTCCGTTGAGATTGAAACAAGTTTACACTGTTTTATTCAGGAAAAATACAGACAGTATTAATGCACCAGAAATGATAAACCAGTTGAATATTTTTGATGCCAGGAAAATAAGACAGTATGTAAAACATGAAAAACCTACATTTTGTTATATACAAAACTGTATATGGTTTACCGGTATGTGTTGTTGTTTCAGCTGATCTTGTGCAGTTATACCAGTCCAAGAAATTCGAAGGTTATCTCTTCAACTACAAGTTTATGTTCAAGACCTGCTTTAATCTTTCATTTTTTAGTTAACAGGGCTCTGTTGCCTTTTTGTTTTAAGATGTCATCCGTCAAAGCTAGTACTCTTTATTCTGCTAGTTATTCTTGTGCTCCATCGGAAATTGTTCGGTGACACGGGGTATGCACTTCATTAAAGTATATCTTACATGATAGTTTGCTTTAAAAGACTGTGTTTGGACGACAGAGCGCCTGTGCTCCTTCTTAGCTTTCAGTGTTGTTAACCCCTCGGAATGGTTCATGATTAGTTATGTATTCATTAGCGGATGGTTTATTGGAGCCTGTATATAATAACAATGATCCATCGTGTGTTATGCTTGCAGCCATTGTGGGAAAGGGGATGTTCATAATAATTTTTGTTAAATCATTTTCGCTCTTCTTTGTGTCTTGTTACTCTTGTATATGTCTTCTGTCTTTCATTTTTTATTGTCTTCTTTTTCCATTAATTGCGTTTCCTATTAATATAAAAGAGAAAATGGAGATTACACGGTTAAATTTTATTTATTTTCCTGGTCTGCTCAGAAATGCGAATGTCGTTATTTTTTAGAACACCTGAAATCAAACATAAAACAAATCTAAAAAATATAACTGAATCATTATAAAGAAGTGAGGGTCATGTCATAAAACGTTTATGTCATATTGTGCAGATCAGTCTGCTCAGCCACACTGTCTGATCATCACCATAAATGTTCGCAGCGTGGATAATACCATAACGATAAAGTATCCGTGAGACTGTGCATTGTTTTTTTTTCTTATCTCTAAAACGGACATTTTTCTAATGATTTTTTTTTATTTTCACTCCAAACATATGTTAGGTGTGCTCGTAAGAACCGCCTCAACGAGAACACACAAACTATGTCTTGAAACAGAAATAAGAAAAATAATGTATGTGTACCCCAGTAAACCTCAGTTTTCTCTATAAAAAGTGGGGTTTAGAGGGGTGCTCTTTTCACGGACTTGTTCAAGTGATGACTACCTCTGGTTCCTTTATCTAAAAAAATCAAGTCTTGCTAACCTGCTGTGTAGCTTAGCGGGCTGGTTTTTGCCTTACCTGGTCTCTGTCCCTGAAATCAGGTTTTCTCTTCAAGGGGCTATCATAGATTTTCCTAAGAGAAATACCTTCCATAGATCCACCGGAGGCATTTTTTATTTATATTTTTATATTGATGACCAGGAACGCTATGCTACCGGTAATGTACAATTTTTTGTCCTATATTACATGGAACGATATTTGATGTCAAATTATGCGACATGTCCCGAACCAAAGGTCCAATTGAGCTGATACTTGATGGGAGGCATCATGGTGACATTGATATTTAGATTTGCTAAAATGGTTCCACCCGATATCCGATATGGGAGACATCAGAGTGACATTGATATTTAGATTAGCTTAAAAGGTTCCATTCCATTGAGCTGAAACTTCTTTCTTATGAATGTTTTCATTGCTCTTAAAGGAACTCATTTTTGATTTTTATTTGCCTTCACTGCAGCTGGTGTTGTGCCGTGTGGCGGCCGTAAAAAGTCTCCCCGTACATCAACCATAGTGCAGTTTATATTTTACGTTTGGTCCTTTGAGATCAGCGTGAATATTCTGAGAAATCAGAAATAAATTATTGGTTTAGACTTATATTCTAGACAGGTTTTTAATTATTTGGACCCCATTTTGATTTAAATCAGTCCTTGAATCGACTGCCTATTCGAAATTCGCATAATTGCAGTATGTTTCTTCTGGCTTTCTTTGCCGGATCATTACAGGGTCACTGATGAGGCTTTATTAGCCGAAACTACGTAGTATGACCCTTCTTCTTTCTTATGAATGTTTTCATTGCTCTTAAAGGAACTCATTTTTGATTTTTATTTGATTGGAGGCATCAAGGTGACATGGAGATTAAGCTTTGCTAAAATTGTTTCGGTTCCAATATCCAATCTGGTCGACATGGCATCAATCTTGAAATTCTTCAAATGACCTCTCCCGAACCAAAGGTCCAATTGAGCTGATACTTGATGGGAGGCATAGGCGTGACATGGGAATTCCGATTTGCTACAATTGTTCCGTTCCGATACCCAAGATGGTCGCCATGGCGTCCATCTTGAAATTCTTCGAACAACATCTCCTCCCGAACGAAAGGTAGAATTGACCTGAAACCTGATGGGAGGCATCGGGATGACATGGGGATTCAGATTTGCTAAAATTGTTTCGTTCCAGTATCTAATCAGTCCCCAATGACGTCCATCTTGAAATTCTTCAAACCGACATCTCCTGAACCAAAGGTCCAATTGAGCTGATACTTGATGGGAAGCAACAGGGTGACATTGATATTTAGATTTGCTAAAATGGTTCCATTCAGATATCAAGATGGCCACCATGACTGACATCTAGAAATTCTTCAAACGAAATCTCCTCCCAAACCAGAGGTCTAATCAAGCTGAAACTCGATGGGAGACTTCGGGGTGACATGGAGGTTAAGATTTGCTAAAATCATTCCATTCCGATATGCTTGATGGCCGCTATCTCCTCCTGAACAAGAGATTGGATCAAGTTGAAACTTCGGAAGGCATCGGAGCGAAATGCCGATTTAGATTTGCTAAAATTGTTCCGTTCCGATATTCAAGAGGGCCATATTGCGGCCATCTTGAAATTCTTCAAATGACATCTCTTCCCAAACCAAGTCTTGGATTGAGCTGATCTTTAATGGGAGGCATTTGTGCGACATGGAGATTCAGATTTATCTTAAATTGTTCTGTTCTGCTGTCCAAGATGGCTGCACACGGAAGCCATCTTGAAGCTTTTTAAAAGACATCTCCTCCCGAACCAGAGGTTTGATTTGAACATATTTTATTGCTTTTTTCAATCACAATGAAACAAGCAAGTGGGTTGGGCCACAAGTTCTAACAGCATTAATTAAGGCCCTTACCGTATACACAGTCCATTTACAAATTTTGATGGTGGCTTTGACAAAATATTTCAAGACAAATTAACAACATGATTATTAAATATGGTAACATGCTTGTGATATAAAAGCGCTTTAGAGAGAGAGAGAGAGAGAGAGAGAGAGAGAGAGATAGAGAGATGCCTACCGAGCACGTTCATCAACTGTTAAACAATTTACAATTTTACAATGGCATATTACATCACGAACCATCTCCTCCTGATAGAAGTGGTTTAGTGGTTATGCTATTTGCCTTATAAACCAGGGGTCGCAGGATCGATACCGCGATTCTCCAGACTTTCGGATCAGTCATTAAACCGAGGTCGCGTCTCCGCATAACCTTAGCTGATGGCGAGACGTTAAACTCACTCACATCTCCAACTGAACCAGCGGTCGAATGGAGTTTGCTTGGAGGCGCCGGGGCAGCATTGGGGATCCAGAATTGCTGAAATTATCTAAGATGGCTTCTATGTTGGCCATCTCGAAAATCTCGAAACCACATCAAGTTTAGACTTCTTAGTACCATTCTTGTCTGATATCTCCGACGGCTGCCACGTTGGCCGTCTTGAAAACCTTCAAACCACATCTGCTACCGAATGGTCTGTGAGCCAGCCTTGGTAGCTCAGTCGGATGCGCGTCTGACTGGTGATCAGGAGGATGCGGGCTCGATACCTGCCGGGATCGGCTACATTCTTTCATTGAAATCGATCATGAAATCTTTTCAACGGTCATTGTCTCCTTTCTACTGATTCAAGAAGGGCAGTTGTCAGTTTCTGGCGAAAGAATGTGCACTGTACTCGTTAACCGCTTATGTATAAGCCTGCCCAGGAAATGTATGGATAGGTGAACTGACCGGCTAAAAAATGGCCAAAAATAATGTTGACTAGGCCGTTAAACTCAAAATAAAACAAAAACAGAATGGTCTGTTGCATTTTGAAATTGGTGGTTGACATTAAGGTGACATGCTAAATTTGCTGCATTCTCATATCCCAGTTGGCGACGATTTTGAAATTCTTCAAAGCACTTGAATAGAAATTGCATGTAGCATTACAAAAACATACCTATATAATTTTGACCCCCTTGAACCCCACTTTTATACAGTAGAACTAGGGTTTACAGGGGTAAACGTTATTTTTCTTATTTCTGCTCTAAAATATAGATTGTTGGTACTCGTCAGTACCGCCTCATCTTAATTTTTTTTTTTTTCATTTTTTCACCGTTAACGTTACAATGTATTTGTATAGGCGTGTTTTCGTAATGAGATTTATAGGGAGGAGCAGCTCTGTTGTTGTCAGTATATGTCAAATTGGCTGAGTCCACAACAAGATTCGATATTGTGGCTTTTATGTAATCGGCCATTTACACTATAGCTTTGTGTTGCAGTCGTATTCACATGATTGGTGGTCTGTGTTTACTTTTTTTATAACAGAATATGCCAAAGGCAGTCGCATAGAATAGCTCTGGCCTGCCAAACTATACACATCCACTCTGCATCAACATCATCTCTTCTTGAATCCTAAATGAGACAAAGCTTTTCAGAAACTTAATCAGAAGCATCAAGAATATTTAAACATGCTGATTCAGAATTGCTAAACAATAGCAAATTTGGCCACTTGTGCTTTTGTATGAGAAAAAGTTAAATTCCTGATAATTGCCTTTACTTCTATTTTTCGTAAACAACCGTTGCCTCATTTGCCTGTGAACTTAGATGGTATATGCAATCGGCTAAACAAGTTAATGAAGCTGCATGAGTATCAGACGTCAACGATAGTCATTGACCTTGGTCCAGGGTCACTCAGATATCACAATAACGTTTTTTTAAAGGTCTGGGCATATTTAGACCAGATTAACATGGGTTAAGGTCATTCATTGACCTGGCCCAAGGTCACTTGTATTGCAGGTATATTGGCATATTAGAATACATTTTCTCTAATACCACTGAGCTAATTTCATTTAAATTTAATATGCAGACCTAGGACACTTAGTGAACAAAAATTTATTCAGATGGTCCAGGTCACATGACCAAGATGGCCGCCATGCCCAAATGTGGTAAAAACCTTGAAAAATCTTATTCTACAGACCACTAGGCCGATTGTCTTGAAACTTTGTATGTAGCATCTTGTTACTGAGTACTACCAAGTTTACAAAAATGATGACCCAAGGTTGACCTTGACATATTTTACGCCAAGGCCAAATTTGGCTCCTTAGGTTTTTCAATGGGAAATAGGTAAATCAATGTATTTTTCGAAAAACTATTGTTGTTTGTGATATGAGAATGGGTAAAAAATGAATGCCTGTGAATGCTTAGGGTCAAGGTCATTCACTGACCTTAGCGCAGGATCGCATGTACTGCAGGTCTATTTACATATTAGAATACATTTTCTCTAACACATCTGGGTCAATTTCATTTAGATTTTATATGCAGCCATAGGACACACAATGAACAAACATTCATTTGGCTAGTCCAACTCACATTACCAAGATGGCTGCATTGCCCAAATATGGTAAAACTCGTAAAAAATCTTTTTCCCAATGGGAAATGGGTAAATCAAAGCATATTTCGAAACAATATTGTAGTCTGCGATATGAGAATGTCTATGGATGCTTAAGGTCACGGTCATTTGGCCAAAAATCACTTGTATGGCATGTCCATTTACATTAAACCGTAACTATACCAAATTTAGTGACACAGAGGCCTTTCTGATATTTAATCTTCATCATTGTGTCTCAACCCCTGAAACCGAAACGGATGATGGACACGACCCGGCAAACACAGCACATCCCCCTCAGAACACACACTGACTGACGTAGCTCATGAGACATAGTAGAGTACATTTTCTCTCTAACACCACTTGGTCAATTTCATTTGAATTTTATATGCATCCTTAGGACACTTCGAGAACAAAAATTTATTTGGATAGTCCAGGTCACATGATCAAGATGATTGCCGTGCCCAAATATGTTAAAAACTTCAGAACCACTGGGCCAAATGTCTTGAAACTTTGTATGTAGCATCGGTGACTGAGTACTACCAAGTCTGCAAAAATGATGACCCTAGGTTGACCTTGACTATTTTACACTAAGGTCAAATTTGGCTCCATAGGCTTTTCAATGGGAAATAGGTAAACTAATGCATTTTTCGAAAAGTATTGTGATCTAAGATATAAGAATAGGTAAAGGTTGAATGTTTATGAATGCTTAAGGTCAAGGTCTGTCGGTGACCTTCGTCCAAGGTCAATTGTATTGCAGGTCCATCGACATGTTAGAATACATTTTCTCTAAAACCACATGACCATTTTCATTTATATTTTACATGCAGCCTGAGGACTGTAAGTGAACAAAAAGTATTCAAATGTTCGTGGTCACATGACCCAGATGGCCCCCACGCCTGAATATGGTAAAAACCTTAAAACGCTTCTTCTCGAGAACTAATGGGTTGATTGTTCTGAAACTTGGTATGTAACATTGGGTGACGGAGTACTAGCAAGTTTGCAACAATGATGACACTAGGTTGACCGTGACCTATTTTACATCATGGTCAAATTGGTTGGTATGGCTTTTAAATGGTGAAAAGGTGAAACTGCATTTTTCGAAAAATATTGGGGTCGGTGACATGAGAATAGATACACAATGAATGCTAAAAGGTCAAGGTCATTTGATGATCTTGGCACAACGTCAATTGGATTGCAGGTACATTGACATTTCAAAATACATTTTTTTCTGAAACCACTGGGCCAATTTCATTTGAATTTTATATAATGGACAAGGGGTTATGCCAGTTTAGTTGAATTGTTCAGGTCATGTGACCAAGGTGGCCACCATGCCCTATTATAGTAAAAACCTTAAAAGATCTTCGTCACCAGAATCACTTGACTGATTGTCTTGAAACTTGGTAAGTAGCATCAGGTGATTGAGTACTTCCAGATTTGCCCAGGGGAGCGAACAGGACCTCATGGTCCTCTTGTTAATATTATCCTATTTTTGTTGCCCTTGATTGCCATCAGAAAAATATTTCCGTGGAATATCTTATGGATCATTTGAAGTGTCACTGATAATGCATTCTTGGCCGAAACTAGCTAGTCTGACCCACCAAAAACATGTGTACTCTTCAGTTTTTAGTTCTATGTTGTAGTCCTTGCTTTCAAAGGATTACTCTTTTTATAGATTAAAAAATATCTTATAAAACGATAGTGCTTGCTTGATATCTTTCGTTCATTTTTTCACGGTTATATTCCGGAGGTAATCCCTTCATTGCTGTCAGAGAATGGTCTCGGCTTAATATTTTTGTAATAATTGATTTTCTGATAAATAATAATGCTGACAATACCTTTCTTTTGAGTGTGCCTCTTTTCATCAGCATGTACAAGAGTTACACCCCTTGATGATTGTCAGAAGATGGCTTACGCTCAATTTCTTGTGAACACATTAGATTTCAATTAAATTTCTCAGATGCATGCACAATGGCGTTGATAGAAGCTCGACTGTGGCTTTTTTGTTTCATTTAAGCAGAGTAACTGCTCTTGCCTGCCCTTTGTTATTAATTCCTGCTCAATAACGCTCTGGGTTTTAGTCGGAAAGTGATTTACGCTCAACTCATTATCTTGTGAAGGAACTGATCAATTTCGTTCAAATTTCACGTAAAGAATGCTACAGAAGATTCTTGATAGGTCGTGTTAGTTCCCGTATATTGTCAATATAATGGTTTAGTTCATCCTACGTGCATTCTAATTTTTTTTATTTTACCTTGTACATTAAGAAGCTTGGAAAAACAAATATCGTAAGATGCTGTTTCGTTCTTTTGGTTTGCTTTAGAATTTAGCCTTACTATACAATCTGTATGCATACCGCAACTTTGATTTGATTTTAGTGTGACTAACTTGAAACAGTGCTTCAAATTATTTGCATGTGTATTTATCTGGAATGCATTTTGCTTAACATTTTCTTTTTCTACCAATCTTTCCTGCGAGCTTAATAAAGTTCATTATTAATTTTATTAATTATCAGAAAGTATTTCTTGGTCAAGACTTAACAGACTTCAGTATCTTTGAGTGCATATTGCTTTTGGGCCTGACTATCTATCTATTTGTGATGCTTAGGAATCATATTCGATCGGGGATGTTTGATTTTACACATGAAAAAAAAAGTTTCGTTGTTCTCCGTTGGTGCTGAAGAGCATTTCGCTATTCTTTAAAATCACACACTGAAACGAAACGCTGATTGCACGACCTGTAGAATGTAGATTAAGTAAATGAACAATTTATTCGATAAATGAATTAAATTATAAATTATGCATACTTTTTTGGACTGAGAAGTAGTTTACATGGGTAGCTTTGAAATGCAAATATGAGTTATTATTTCCTTTCCAATTCAGCATTATTATTACTTTATGAGTGTTGATGAGTAAGCTGCCGTTTGTAAATTGATAGTAGATATATATGATTCGTATATATATTTAATGCATTTCCAGCGAATACGGGACAATTTTCGCTTATTCATTACTTTGCTGCGATCGAGATCCTCTTCGATTTATAAATTTTAAATGATGCTACCTTTGTATGTCAGATAAAGATGGATCAGAATAAAAGGCCAGACATTCTTTGTAGCTGTTATTTTAGTCAGACTAATTTAAAATGCAAGGTTATGCAAATTAAAAAAATCTTAAAAGAATTCAACCTGCAATTACATATATATATTGATCTTATATTTGAGCTAAGACCTTTGCATTATCTTAATACTGGATCTGAACTGTAAATCATCTGAACTTCATTCGAATAAATTGTTATAAGTACGTGCCTTTTCAGCTCACCATAGCCTAAGGCTCCGGTAGAGCTTATATAAACGGCAATTGTCCGTCGTCGTCTGTCGTTGTCAGGCGTCAACACTTTCAAACGAAATCTCTGAAACCACTAGGCCAATTTGGCACAAATTCCATAGAGAGCATCCTTGGGCTGGAGGATTGAATGTTGGTGATTTTTTGAAAATCAGCTTTATAATTTGGTTTCTAATTTGGTTTCCATTGCCTCGTAAGTGGAAAAATTGGAAAATATCGTTTACTACCAAGCATTTGCAGATATTTATACAAAACTCTAATAGAAATGTTCCTTAAGCAATCCTCTATCTGACATATGATTTTAGGCCTACTGGGGACATTCATTGGTTACCATGGAAACCAAAATGCCAAAAGAAATAAAAAAAAAAAAAAAAAAAAATCTCGAAAACCATATGTTTTATGAGGCTAAGACTTTATAGAAATATTTACCATATTATCCTTAACACGTTTTGTTCTTTTCTAATATATGAAATTCGGTTAGCTTGGTTGCTATGGCAACGTAGAGTTTCCATAGTCTTATAATGGGGAAAATTGAAAAAAAAAACTATTTGATAAACTTTATGTTGTTGTTTGTTACTTACTGTGTGTATCACTTGTATCTTTTTATTTTGGATGATCATTTGGCCATTTCGTGGGAAAGTAACTGTCCTTATGGCCTTCCTTTGTTTAGGTTTCCATTATGGTCTGGTCGCTTAATGTTTGTTTCTTTCCCTTTGGTGTCTTTGATGGGTGGAGTAAGTTAATTGTATCGATTCCTGATCTTTGTTTAACTTCTACTTTTCATGAAAATGTTTCTTAAGCAATCTCCTATCTTTTATGAAAATCGGCAGTATAGTACGGTTGCCATGGCAACGCATACTTCCTATAGACATATAATGGGGGCAATAGAAAAATGGCATGTACTGCCAAGTCATTGCATATATTTAACAAAAACTTTTATGGAAATGTTCCTTGTGTAACCTTCTGTCAGACATATGCATTTATGCACACGGCTACTTGTGCAAATGGGTTTCAAAAACAGAACCAAAATCCTCTGGGGGCATGCGATAATCCACCATTTTTTTTTTTTTTTTTGGAAGAGTTCTCAATAACCGCGCAGTGGATTTTTCTGAAATTTGGGAAATATGATAGATATCAATATGGAGTTTTGTAAGACACGTTTAAGCCCCCCCCCCCCCTTTCATGATTGTTTCTCTCTTTAATTCTATTACCTCGGAAACCTTTCAGATGTTCACACCTGAACCATATACGTCTATCCATGTCCCTTATGATAAGAAACATTCATTGACACCAACCTTGGGTTCCCCCGGAGGATGCATGATGGTCATGCCCCCTCCTACATTTCATAAAAGGACATGTATCTCAGAAACCGTTCAGATCCCTCGTGTATTCTTGTTCCTTATGATAGGACGTATTGCATGTAAGTAAGACAAAACCTTGGGGTCTCCCGGTGTGTTCTGGGGCCATGCCCATCCCTCCACTTTATGAAAGACCTCGGAAGCAATTCAGATCACAACCCGTAAATCCTATATTTCTTGTTCTTATTGATAAGACGCTTTGTTTTTTTTTTTCTTTGGATTGACGTTTAACGTCCCCGTCAACACTATTTAGGGCATTTTGGAGACATTGCTTCCAGTTTTGATGGACTTTTACCAGACATTGAGATTAAATGACATCTCGGGCCCTGCCACCCAATGAAACCAAAAGCTTTATATGCATTGGACGTTCTGACTCACACCATTTTGCCTTGGCAGGCTTAGTCCTTCTAAGTGGTTTTGCGTGTACTCATACGTCGTCAGGTTCAAAGTAGAAGTAAAACAAAGATCGAGAATCGATACAATTAACTTACTCCATTCATCAAAGACACCAAAGGGAAAGAAACACAAACATGAAGCGACCAGACCATAATGGAAACCTAAACAAAGGAAGGCCATAAGGACAGTTACTTTCCCACAAAATGGCCAAATGGCCATCCAAAATAAATAGACACAGGTGATAAACACAGTAAGTAACAAACAACAACATAAATAAACCGCCACAGAAGAACCGCCTTGGAACGGCCAGTGGAAAGAATTCCACTCGGGGGCTTAAATCAATTTTACATGGTCATTATCCTCGCCCTTACCTCTATCGCGGTATACACTAATTTTGTTTAGTCCGCACGAAGGCTTCCTAACTCATCAGTGTAACATCTCCGAGAACATACAAATAAAAAAACTACAGAGATGAAATAGGGTTGAGGACTCGACAGCATACAACAACAGAATTGCTTCTTGGAAGCACCATGCAGCTCAAATTTTTTACGATCAATCCGAAAGCGATATACCAACCTGTAGTGATGTTTGAATCGTTTCTTAGCTCGCCGTTTTTCCATTAAATTTTACCCATATATAGTCAGAATCTTTTTTTTTTTCATTTTAGTGTATATTTTACAGATAAACTTCACAGAATAGTAAATTTACTCCCCAAAGGCCACAATGAAGGCAAAATTATCTCCTTTAAGACTTAAACGACCATTTACATTATTCAACACATTGAAGCATGAACGAAATAAGAGTGTGGAAGACTTCTTGACAAGTCTGATAAGGGATTGTTGCATCGGTGCTACTAAAATAATTTGGGGATAACGGACATACAGCTTAAAACTTAAATACAATTTTATACTCTGCATCCACGATCGGATGTTTCTATTTGTGAAGTGCCCAATTTTCCAATTCTCCATCCATTTGACCAAAAATCTTTGCAAATTTGCATCTCATGAAAATAGTAGACTATGTTACTTTGGACAGAACCACTATCAAAGAACACAACTATCTGAAACTACCGAAAAATAACAGGAAGAATGACACGGTGACAAACATGTAGGGTCTTACACAGGTGGTGATTTGATATGAAATCTATGAAACAAAAATTGAAAAGGAAAACAATCAGGAACTTCAACAATCAGATCCCTCCCCTCCTCCCCCCCCCCCCCCCCACACACACACGTATCACAAGGGAAAGAAGTTGAAGCAATCAGGAGGATCGATTTGAAACTAAGGAGGAGTGGCGCTCAGTGTAGCTTCTACTTTACAGTTCCATAGTAATGAAGCAATAAAAAAATTGAAAATGTGAAAATGTAAAAACAGTTATGTCAAAATTCTTAAAAAAAGAAGCACATGCATATCTTCAGTCCATGACTACGTCACTGTGAAGTTTCGGATACAGGATGTTTGGATTAGGCAAAAGTGACATGTAACTGATATAAGCCTAAAGTTTGACAAGGTTTGCTGTCCTTGCAGCAGGTAAGGGTAGACGGGAATTGAGCTTTTTCTTTCGTTTCTACACTTCAATTCATTTTCCTCTCTCCCTTACTTCTATCTCAAGTGCTTTCTCTTCTAGATCTTTTCCCCCTTTCTCTGGGAGACGACGCAAAATGACCCACAAGAGTTGACGTGTCGTTTAACCCAAAACAAACTTTCTTTTTCTATATATACTGCAACACCTCCTCACGACATACACCCCAGGTTTGCAGGATGAGAGCCTACACAGTAATCATGTAATTACGACAGGGGTCTTTTACCTGCATAGGGTATGTATCTCACTACACAGGGGGGCTCCAGTTAACGTCCCGATCCGAAGGACGGTTCACTTTGTGGTATTCATCCCTGCAAATGATGCCAATGGAGCATGTCCGGACACCTCGATTTTATTACCGCTGCCGGGAATCGAACCGGGGGCCGTTAGCACGATAGGCAAATGCACTAACCACTGAGCTACCATGCTCCACTTAAATCAATCAATCAATTAGTCTATTAGTAGGGTCGGTACAAAACTAGGAGTTGTGCTTACAAGGTACCTACTTCTGACTCGGAACCATGCAGTATAAAAAGGTTTAAGGTAAAAATGAAAAATCCCTGAAAAAAATAACTTCAGGATTATAGAAAAAACACATGATGTATTGAAATGTGTATAAAATTTCAAAATGATCGCCCTTAAACTGTAAGTGGAGCTGCACTGTCAAGGAAACAATGTAGAAATGGCTATTCAAAATGTTCAAATGAAAATAACTACAAAAGTTGGCAAGTCAGAGTTACCGTTCTTGAGTTCTGTACGTCGGCGTTTTACATTTGGGTGCAGTTTCATGTCCTGAAAAATCGGATACGGTTTTCAAGCTGCAGAGCAACCTCGAACACTTTACAGAAGGACGGACGGGCAAACGGATTGAGGGATGACAGACTAAGGGAAAAGCAGTATGTCTCCCGAACCCTTCGGGTGAGGGGTGAGACATAATGAGTGTAGTAATTTATTATTTTTAAACACCTTTGTCATCTAGAAAAGGAGGACTTTTTGATGATAGTACACATGGTAGTCTGCTGGGTGATTATATATTGCCTATGACATAATCCAATGAACACCAGTGTCTCTGCGACCGTTAAAGCTAAATACCTTACATCAACAAAATGTTAAATAGTACATAAGAAACCTCAGACATAGGTAGATTATTATTCTTGTTCGTCTTTTATTGTTTTTGAACTTAACTATTCATGCATAAAGTGAAACGTGAACAATTTTCTTCATATTTAAGGTATCTGTCAGGCAACAGTCTGAATCTGTTGCATGGAGCCTGCTTTGTAATTTTGACAAACTATTTCATTCTATTGTTTTGATAAGTGACTTGTTTTATTTTGTGTATGGTATTTTTGCAATGTCTGATTATCATTTACTATAAATGGTAGTGTTTTTTCTCATATCAGTGTAATTCAACATCTGCCCAGCACGAGAGACATCGGTACGACATGAACATTTGAGAAATTTAAAAAAAAATATTATTTTTATATATAGTTATTATTCTTTCACGTTTCCAGCAAAAGCATATGTTGAAGGTAGGATAAATAGTCCTAATACTGGTAGGGAGTCTAAGTCAACGGGGATAACCATAAATATCTCAGTCAGTCCCCAAGGTAGGCTGTGATATTTTTTACTCATTGTAAATGCGTGTTGGAGTAGGCTATTGATCTGGCAAATTTTGATTTTTTTTTGTTTAGCGTCTTTCAGCATTGTGTCCTTTCTTCAGAATCTGTTTCTCTGGATCACTTTACTTTAATTTTCTATCCATATTGATTTTATGGCTGTAGATTATGGAAGTGTTTTGACTCATTTTATGTTTGTTTCTTTTGTTCACAAACAAACTGAAGACATTTCTTGAAATGCGCAAGACTGTTATAACAAACGACAATCGAAAAAATGAGCTTACTGGCTTAATCAAACTAAGGATGGTCAAATTCATCAATTTATAGGTATTTTAAAATATCACAGTATCTCATGCATTGATGAACAGAGGACTTGAGTTCAGGCATCTGCAAAATGAACGGAACTATCGGTCACTGGTTATATTGCCAAAAGCTTATCAATTTAATTTTAACGATGACTGTATTTTGAAAATAAAAGCGAAAATAGTGGTTCCGAGATAAGTCAAATATTTTAGACTTTGATAAGCCTGCGCATCCGATCTGTTTAATAAGATACATTTATTGGCGCTAAATGGCTGTGCGCTGACCCGAAATGTGTGAATGTGTTCAGAGCGATTAAGTTTGTGGGCGAAAGTTGAGTTTTCTCTCAGTCACATTGTCCGGATACTTCCGCTCAAATGAAGCCAATCAATAGAATAGAAAAATACCGGCAATCTAGAAGTTAATGATATATCTTTAGAGGTAACATTTATTAAGAAAATACATTTATTCCCCTAATTAATGGGAATGCAGGGTACATATTCATGGGAGGCAACTCCTACAAGCGTATTTTTGTCTACCATGTCAAGAGGTATCAACTGTTTCCCTTAAGAGTTGACCCCTTTTTCAGTGGGACAGGGCCTATCGAGTAGCGAACCGGAAGCCCCGAAAGTTGTCTCCCTTTGTAAAATGACGGGAAAATCTGCCAGGTGTTCCCATTCCCCTTCATAGTTCCAAACAGTTATGGTTGCCTTTGGAAACAAAGAGCGCACGCAAGATAGCAAACCAAGAATTAAACTTCTTGATCAGTGATTCCAGGTCTCAAATTTTGAAAGATAGCTGAAAACGGTGATAGGTGTACCCATTTTGTTCATCATTTTCCCATGTATGCCGATTTTATAATCGGGTAAGACATTGGGCGGCGACTGCCGTCCCTATTCCGACGCCCATGCAAGTTGATACATAAAGGGCTAAACAGCCTTGTTCCGGTGTTTGCCTCAAGTCAATAACGGTTATATTAATAATGATAGGCTTAACAGATTTTGTTTTACCGTTTACGTGAAATCAATGGTACTTCGCATGATTTACACTTAACACAGTTAATTCATTTTGGACTGGTGACAAGAATAACACTTGCATGGCAACGTTCTTAATATGGATGTGATCCTCATGAAATAGCTAAACTTATTTTCGTTTACATGTTTTTTAAATCTAGAAAACAAAAATGAGGCCATACTATTTGAAGGGAGTTTTCAGTGTTATTGCCTCATAAGGTATATTTAAGAACCTCAAACACACTTGCAATGTATGCATGATTTGCTTTACAACATCAATATTCTACTCCAGCAAAAACGGTGACGGTCTAATATGTTTCAAACAGTCCAGCCTACCTTACAGAAACCAAAATAATGCTAAAAATGTACCTCTTCTGTGATTTCCATTTCAAATGTCTAGTGTTCATGCAGATTCCACTGTTTTGCCTTTTGGTATACCACATTTTGAATCGATTTTTTATTTCAACTTCGCTTTAAGTGTCCATGGTATTTAGCGGACACATTCCATTTAAAAACATTTAATGAGCTATCAGCTGTCAGAATTGAAAGCACGGGGCAACATAATTTCGACTATTGTTGTTACACTTGCAAAACATTATGAAAAACAAAAGTGAGGAGAATTTCATATTTGAATGTTCTATATATCAGTAGAAGTAAGAGCATGTGCATGTTTAGGTTTCTAAATATAGTGCCTGCATAGTTCTTATTGCTCGACCAGTAGCTTACTAGAAAAATATGCTTGTTTACAATAATTTGCATAGCTGTGCTGAGAAGTATGCCAATTTTTATGACCTTGACCTTGGTCTAATATATATATAATTGCAAATACGCTGTGCAGAAGAAAGCGGCCCATCATAAAATACATCGGTTTCAAATTTTGCACTTAGTGGTATAATGTTAAAGTGTGTAGTGTAAACCTAAAATAACAAAGTGATGGAGCTCATAATTTCGGTTAATAGAATACCAGTAACAGTGTCTACCAAGTTAGCATGTCTAGATACCTTTGCATACGCCTTTGTTGGTAGAAGATATACTGTCTGATGGTGCTATAAATTATAGTTCTTGCTTTTGCTGCTCAAACTCATTAATCATGGGCCTCGCTAGAGCTATCTTGTTGAGGCGGCTTAGTTATATTGAAAGCATCGGTAAGAAAGATATCTTTATCTGTCAAACTTTTAGTTCGAGAGACATGAAACACGTTTTTTTATTCTGGTTGAAGTTTTGTCATTTTGAACTGATTCTTAATGTTTGCTGTTTTTTACTTCATTTGCGTTGCATCTTGAAATACTATGACATAATTACCTGTAATAATGTATTAGCTTGGCAGGTATCAGATACAGTCACACTGGTTTGCTAATTTATTCATTGGTGCTTTTTTTTTCATCATAGTCACCATCGATTTTTTGTGGTGGCTCATAACGCAAGATATTTTAGAAATATTACATGGCCATGTTCCCTATGCAGGGCATTATTGACGAGATTACCATGGTATTCGTTTTATCCCTTTCACGGTTTAGGGTGATTTACATATGCAGACTTAATTCTTAAAGAGTTCTACTGTTTATTTTCCCCTATTTATGCACATTTTAACATATTCTGCATTGCACATATTAGTTATAATCATGTTAGAAATGACTTTTGCACGTTTTGGCAACAAGTTAAATGTCTCTGGCGTGAATGGTCTTGTAAATTGCACTTGAAGCAGAAAGAGTGGGGTTATAAAGGCAAAATTATCTCCAAATTAGATGTTTGACTATTATTTTTTTCAGATACATAGGAGTCCTATTTGGAACATAAATAAGAAAATTACTCGTATTTCAAGTACGGTACTAAATACAAAAATGTCACACATGTTCTTCCTGAACTAACAGCCATACATACACAAAATTGCATCTTATGGTTGATCATATGGCGTCTTGTCTGAGAATGTAATAAAGGCATGTATTAAACTCGGTAATCCACTAGTGGATTATATAGACAAATAAGTTAGATAGGCCCCGTAACGTCACACGTACGACGTCCTCAACGACGTCGTCTTTACTAATGGCGGATGATTGACATTTTTGGTAAACAACCTAGAACAAAAGGCGCTTTAAATGCCATTTGATAAATAGAATCTTGCATTCTTGTACATGTTTTATAAAATTTATTAAACACGTTCAGGAAAAGGAATAAAATGCTCGACGAAGCCTCGCATTTTATTCATTTTCCTCAACTCGTTTAATAAATTCAATAATACATGTACACTCAGGCAAGATCCTCTATGTACAGGATGATCGAATATAAGTGGTAGAGTAGATTACACAAAGTGCTAATTTAGATGACCAGGAAGCGCCGCAATTGCAGAACACGGGATACCATTGGGACCAAAAGGAAGAGAAATCAAAGCTTTACGTACAAAATACATACATAACGGAACGGAAAGCAA
Source organism: Lucinisca nassula (assembly GCA_963580285.1). Classification (NCBI taxonomy): domain Eukaryota; kingdom Metazoa; phylum Mollusca; class Bivalvia; order Lucinida; family Lucinidae; genus Lucinisca; species Lucinisca nassula. The sequence continues at coordinate 81,695,393 of OY757015.1, read as the reverse complement.
GCAGCTCACCGTTCCCCGGGACCCCGACGAGGTTATAACATTGCTGTAAAGGAAAAGTTTGTAGTTGTTTTAATCAGCATTAGTTTACAACATACCATTTAAGTAGCTTTTCAATTAGTCGATAATAGATGCAGTTAAAATGGCATTGCACTTCAGGCTGCTGTATTTGTTGATAGGAAATTCCCGGTAAGCATGACATTGTTGTGGAGGCGTATTTGTTTCTTTTTGTAAACCTTCGTATTGTCTGATTGATTTGTGTTTTTATTCAGTTTGTTAATTACATAAAGGAGTGTTATTTCTGTTGTTGAGTCATTTTCAATTTTATAACATATCTATACTATGATATTTTAATGTTCTAATGTATGATAGATTTCAGACATGACAGGTGTTCCTCAGATAAAACAACGAGAATTGAGAGAGATGTTCATTGAATAAGGCAATGGTGCAATCATATATTTAACTTTTTAAAGATATACTGATTTGGTCTGTTGTGTACATAGCATGAACTTTTAAGTATAGGGCCTATAGACATATTGTAATTATTAAGTCAAAGAACCATTGCAACAGCATTTTACACTTGCATATCTTTGGTTTCAAAAGTTTGATGATTTTTTAAGACTGATAATCTACTCAACTGTCAAATAAACACCTGCTTAAAACAGTGGCTATTTACATTAAAACATGGCTTTTGATAGAATGTTTTGATTGTAGGTAAAGACAGGTTCCAAAATACTTGGTCAGATTTAGCATTTCTGTTCATTATTGACACCACATAACAAGTAGATGACTTTATTGCTTGTGTGGAAATTTTAGGATGACAAGCATTATAACCACATATGATGTCGTTTTCCTAAAGTAAAAAGTCATAACTTACAACAGTAGATATGGCAAAATAACATCTGAACTGACAGAGAACTTCATACGTTTATCTACCTGTTTAATTGAAATTGGTTTAACATTAAGTTTGGCGTGTTATAGCATAGTGTTTGAAGGAATACTAACTTAACACCAGTCGCGCTGAACCTTTTCTGCAAACATATTTTAATGAGGCTCTGCATAATCGAAATAAGTCAAAATACGCTGACGTAAACTATGATACACAAATGATGTCATATGGTTCAACGACAACATTTAAATTAAAGTGTAGCTCCACAAATCCACTACTCTTAGTAAGTGTGTGTAGATAGTGCCTGTGCGATCAAATTAAAAACAGGCACAGGACAGTTTGCATTAATTAATGTTAAACCCTCATAAAAGCCTGTGTTTTAGCTGGATATGTGCTTAAGAATAAAAATATGTTTCATTACTTAAGGTATTAATTCAGACTAAAATTTCATTTTATTTTGTATGATCTGTATAGCAAATTAACTTTAAATTTTAATGTAATAATTATTTGTATATTTGCTGCTTAAACGTGTCTTTTAAGCATTCGTTTTATTCTTTACATTAATTGCCCTATACATGCGAATGCGACAAACTGATAATAGTTAAAATATGAAAAGACATAGGCAGTAAAAAGTAGTTTTGATACTTATTTTTTTTTTTTGTATATTTATACTATAGCCGGGAAAACGCCGAGGGATATGAAGACATTTGACGATCTTTCAGATGTAAGTGTTTATTTTTATTTGTTTCCTGCTTTTGTGCACCATGCCTTTACATAAATGAATCAGTTGCATACCCTTGAAATCGACGACTCGGAGCATATGATTTTTTCTACCCCTCTGTCCCGATATCGAAGATAAAGGGGCATATAGTTTTTACCTGTGGGTCTGTGAAAAAACTTGATGATTGACCACATATTTTGAACCGATTGTTACACACCTTTCATGTTTGACATGTATATTGTCCATGACGACCCTACCTTTCTGTTGGTACAAAATGGCTTGTCGCTGTTCTTTCGACACACCTTCAGCCTGTTTAATAGCTCACCTGCCACGTAGTGACAAGTTGAGCCTTTGTGATCACATGTTGTCCGTCGTCCGTCGCCAGTGCTTGCGTGCGTCCGTCCGTCTGTAAACAATTTCTGCAGACGACATCTCCCTCTTAACCACTGATCAGATTTTGACCAGTTTTCACAGGAATGATAGTTGCTGACTTTCAGAATTGTTCGAACAGTTCGGGCCCATTGCACACCTAGGTCACAGGAGCTAAACATAGATTTCTTCTGAAAACTTAAAAAAATCTGTTCTGAAACCCCAACACCCAGGTCTTTGATATTTGGTATAAAACTCCATCTTGTGGACCTCTATCAAGAATGTTTTTCAGACACATAGGAGTCCTAAATGGCCAAAAATGGCCCCATCTAGGGGCTCATATCTTTTACATAGGCTTATATATTGAAAACCTTAAAGAATCTTCTTGCCTGAAACCAGAAGGCTTAGATCTTTGATATTTGGTATCAATTTCATCCTGTGGACCTCTACAAAGATTGTTTAGACTATAACCTTGGGTACTAAAATGGCCCCGTCCCCGGGCCTGATGTGTTTTACATAGACGTATATAGGGAAAACCTTTAAAAATCTTCTTGTCTGAAACCACAAGGACCAGGTCTTTGATAGTTGGTATAAAAATAAAAATAAAGAGTCATATTTGGTATGAACCTTCATCTAGTGGATCTCTACCAAAATTGTTCAAATTATTGTCTTGGGGCCTAAAGTGACCCCGCCCTGGGGCCCACATATTTAACTTAGACATATATTCTCCGTTTTGTTTTCGATTGTTCAAATAATAGTCTTGGGGCCAAAAATGACCCACCTCGGTATGCGTTACATAGACTTATATAGGGAAAACCTTTAAAAAATCCTCTTGTCTGAAACCAGAAGGCTCAGATTTTTTATATGAAGCTTCATCTAGAGTACCTCTACCAAGATTGTTAAAATTATATCCTTGGGGTCAAAAATGCCCCCGCCCCCCCCCCCCCGGGTTCCACGTGTTTTACAGGTACTTATATAGGGAAAACCTTTAAAACTCGTCGAGTCTGAAACCAGAAGGCTCAGGTTTTTGATATTTGGTATGAAGGTTTATCTAGTGGACCTCTACGAAGATTTCCAAATTACAGCCTTGGTGCCATATATGACCCTGCCCATGGGTTCAACTGAAGTACAACTTTTTTGAAATTCCTGGATCTATGAATATGTTTATCAATCAGGTTAACAAACATATCTTGCCTTTGTTCACAGTTTCTTTTTTTCTCTAGATCGTTTGATTTTCTGGTCCACAGGCCCACCTTGGCCCTTTTGTTTAAACCCGAAAAATTCACCACCAAGTTACTATACTACATGTGCATCCATATTTGATGTGTTTTTTTTCTGCTGATAATATTTTTTTTGGTACCTACGAGGACTGTTCAAATATGAATGCAAGTAGAACGTTTTCTCATGCACTAATGCGAAAATCACCTGGAAATAAATATCACAGCGTAGAAAAACATTTTACCTATACATTGATACCAAACCTGTTAAAATCCGTCCACTTAAGCCATGTATATCGTTCGATAAACACTGTCTACTCTTGTATACTAAAACAAAACATGGTTGGAAGAAGGTCAGAGTATGCTGTTGAAATACGGTCCTATATTAAGAATCGTTGTATTCTTGGTATACGGTGCAAAGACATTTTTGATGAAATATGTTCGGTTTATGGGCATAATGAAATGACTTTTCCGACATTTTTTCGTTGGTGTAAGAAATTCAGCTGTGGGCTAGGCTCAACAGAAGACGCACTACATGATCGTCGGCCGAAAAGAGCAACATCTGCCAAGATGGTTGCTAGAGTGAAAGAAATAGTTGCTACCGATGCACGATACACCACTAGGCAAATAGCTGGTATGGTTGGCATCTCATTGGGAGCAGCTCATACAATTCTGAAACGGGATTTGAAAATGAGAAAGATCTGTGCTAGATGGATTCCCCATCTGTTGACAGATGAGCAGAAAAAGACACGCGTTTATTGCGCCAAGAACTTGCTTAAAAAGTATCCAAATTACAATGCACAGTCTTTCGCTAATGTCGTCACAGGTGACGAGACATGGGTTCACTTTTTTAGCCAAAACGAAAGATTCAGAACAAAATATGGGCAACAAAGTATTGCAAAAGAGCATGCATTGCAAAGCGGACCATGAGCGTCAAGAAGGTAATGTATGCCATACTCTCTTCAAATCAGGGCCCTGTTATTCAGGTTGCTGTGCCTAAAGGCAAATCTGTAAATGCGAAGTTTTACAAGACTAAAGTTATTCGAAAATTGAAGAAATATTTCAAAGAACGAAGACCCACAACTGGTTTGGCCAATGTCAGATTGCTACATGACAATGCGTCATCGCACAAGGCTTTCATTGTGCAAGACTATCTGAAGCGGGAAAAGGTTGTTGAACTCCCTCATCCCCGTATTCCCCTGACCTTGCCCCGTGTGACTTTTTTTGTTCCCGCGGCTGAAAAAATACCTTTCTGGTCGAAAATTTGTACAGCGCAAACACCTCAGTTCTGCAATATTCAAGTGCCTTCATAGTATATCTCGAAAAGACTACCAAAATGCATTCAATGATTGGATCAGAAGTTTGTATATCTGTTAAAGGGGAATACTTTGAGGGGACAAAATAAATTTTTCATCAAAATCTGTCACGGAATCATTTTTTATATGCTTAGTTGCATTCATATTTTAACAGTCCTCGTATATAATTTTCACACTGTGACTTTTGACCAACTTGTGTAAAAACTTTAACACGGACCATGCATTTTGAATAAATTGCCATAGAGCTTTCGTATAATAATTTAAATTTAAATTTAAATTGGCACGCGTACTGCTTGTATCAAAATTCAATCCTTTCTGATGGAACCAAGGTCTTTGACACGAGTCACTGCTGTTGACCTTTTACCTTGATTGTGTTCGAAAATCACCGTTCATTGGCTTTTGTATCGCACATACTTTGTTCGAATTGACAACACTATTTAGGTGCATTTTGGAGACGTTGCTTCTAAATAATTTGGACTTTTACCCGACATCGAGGTGAAGTGACATCTCGAGCTCTACCGCCCAAATGAAACCAATAGGGTTTAGAGACAGGGATGGTCTGACTTGCACCACTTTGTCCCTTCTAATCGGTTTACCAGTATTCATGAGCGGTCGATTCCAGCTCTGCAAGGAAGCTGCATGCATCCAAATGTATTTCTTTGAGCTCCGAGAGACTGGGGTCCTATTTAAATTTAAGTTGTCTTTATGTACTATGATTATCCGAATAATAAACTGCATTGCCATTGGAAAAGAAAAATAAAATATGGTCTAGCAGCTGTAATTACTACAGTGCTTTTAAAAATAGAAGTACAGGCTATGATCAGGAATCGATCCAATTAATCCACAGCTCCCATCAGAGACACCTAAGGAAAGAAATACAAACATGAAACAGCTAGACCCTAACTGAAACATCACAAGCAGAAAGCCAAAAGGACAGTTACTTTCCCACTAAAAGCTTTAAATCGCTTTTGATGACACTTTAATACTTGACATCCATACTGTAAATAATGTTTGGGGTAAAACAGACTGCATTAGGGTAAATGAAAAGCCTGGTAATGCATGTGTATGTCACAACGATCATTTGATCTTTGATCTCGATCGTGACTTTCTTCCTTCACGTCTTTACCTCCGTAGAGGAATGGAAGTCTATGTGGTGCAGTGGTTATGCTACTCGCTTGATAAACCAGGGATTGAAGGATCGATCCCGGGCTTCTCCAGACTTTCGGATGAGTCTTTAAACTGAGGTCCCGTCTCCGTATGACCTTAGCTGTTGGTGGGACGCAAAACTGAAACACACCATAGAAGAAATCCGATGGGATTTGGTTTTCGGGTGCAAAATGGATATAAAAAGAAGTGAACAGTTAAGAAAAAGCATTCAAGTGAAATGAAGGGGTTTGTTGAAGATAAAAGATAAAAGCACGTCTGATATTTACGTAGAAGCAATGAATTACTTGACAAACAGCATGACTGAACTGCGCCACATAGGTTAAATGGGGATATAAGGTGGGAGGGCATTCAAGTAAATGATTGTACGGGAAAGTGTGTGTGCCTGTAATAATCTTTGAGAGTAGGGATTTTATAACTTGACATTCACCCTTGTATAGTCGGTCATCCCATTTCTACCGAGGATGACTAGCGTTTACAAAAATGCCATCAAATGTTATTGATCGTCAACAGTAGATAGAATACCAGATATGAAATATTATTTTATCGGGTTAATTAAAATGGGTTTAACAATTCATTAACATGTCCGTCTGAATTTAGCATCGTTTATGGACTGCAAAAAAAAATTGCATGTTGCCATTAACTTTAAACCATTGATTGAATAAAATACTCAAGTGACCTGCCTACTAAATCAAACATGCATTTCAAATATGAGAGTTACTGTTAAACATCGATCAACCAGGCTTTTGTATGGATCCATGGCTTCTGTCAAGTCGGGTAACTCGACTTGCGTACAAGCTTTTCATATTTCTTTATGCTGTTATAACCTGTCTTTGTTAAGGTTGTTTAGCACAACTTCATTTTATGCACAGTTGCAATGTTATTATGACAGTATGGTTTGGGATGTAGGTAGAATTTGATTATGTGTTTATTTACAGTATTTGAATATTCTCAAGAAGGATTTAGAGCTGGCGAAAAAGGTTTTTACCAATCACTTGTTGTCAGCCTCTGTTGTATTAGCCTGCTTCAGTAATATTGTATGTTACTAACCCCCTTTAGTTATTTGGTGCATTGGCATTACCCGTTTGATGGGCGATATTAAAACGGTTTAGTTTAACCTAGTATGTTCCAATATTTAGCATGTCTGCTTTCTATGTATTTTAAATTTTATTGAAAGACTTTGGTTTTATGTTTGTTCATGTAAGGTAATGATTGTTTGAGAGTCCCATGTTTTTTTTTTGTTTTGTTTGAAGTTCAACGGCCCAAACAACACTTTTTATGGCATGTCGATTTTTGTTTGTTTGTATTGGAGTTTAACGGCCCAGTCAACACTATTTAGGTCATTTTGAGCCGGTCAGTTTACTTATCCATGCTTTTCTGGGCAGGCTTATATGTAAGCGGTTAACCAAAACAGTGCATATTCTTTCGCCAGAAACTGACAACTGTCCTTCTTGAATCAGCGGAAGGGAGAAAATGATAGTAGAAAAGATTTCACGATCAATCTCAATGAAAGAATGCTGCAGACACCGGCTGGTATCAAACCCGTGTCCTCCTGATCACTAGTCAGATGCGCATCAGACTGGGCTACCGAGGCTGGCTATGGCAAGTCGAGCAGACAAGTGTAATATCCACACTAATCCAGGAAGGCTTATACATTAGGGGTTAATCAGAACAGTGTACATTCTTTTGCCAGAAATTGACATCTGTCTGGAATCAACAGAAGGGAGAGAATGGCCGTAGATAAGTTTTCATGACCAATCTTTATGGGAGAATTGCTGACACGACAGGTATCGAATGTCAGTCAGATACTCATCTGACCGAGGGCGGCGTCCCATAATATCAATTTGCCTTTTGCTTATTTCTGTTTGTTTTTTAATAGGACATTTAATGTTTTGCCAATGATCTGTTAGTGTAAAACGTTCAACAGAACTACAAGTTTATGTGTGTGAACAGCAGTGATACACATATGTTACATTGCTACACCTTACATCAAGCGATTTTATTTATCTCTCTTTGGATCAGCCGAGGACTATAGAATACTCGTGCGATCTGTGAAGACTACTTTCAGGCTGCGTGGATGCAGGCTGAAATGAGTCTTCACTGATAGCACAGATCATATTGTATTTTTTTATGTGCGCTGTCTCATAAATGATCATCAAGTTGTATGCATTCTCTGGGCCTAAAAAGCTTGGTTGCTTGATAGTCACGTACCTTAGAATTTAGCATTAGCTTGCTGTACATGTCGAGACACATGTTTTGCCTGGTGTGGCGTTTTTTGATGCGCTGTGAGGAGTAGGTAACACTGTATGTCCGTATATTTGAAAATGCACGTAAACTGTATTTATAGCTGTGGATTAGGCGAGTTACAGAGGAAATAAAAAACGCTTAGAACATGAATAGTAAACAACTGAGCGTAGCATTAACTTAATTAATGAGTCAGTGCATGACAAAACCTGCAATAGGGATTCTTGGACCAGAGAAGACTGACCTGCTGCAGGCACAAAGTCTGGTCAGAGTTCGCAGATCCTTCTATAACATGCGGACTATCCAAAGATAGATGAACGACAATGCTTGTCTAAGTAAGTTGGTGTGTAGGCTGATCTAATTCTTCGGCGATCTCAAATGTCGTATTGTAGGTTTTGTAGCGAGATGAGTCATTTATAACCATTATGAAAACATGCCTATACAAATACGCTTTGTAAGCTTCACCATCGAAAAATCGATTTTTAGATGAAAAATTATACTTTTCTTATTTCTGCTCCAAAATATATATTGTTTGGTACTCGTTAGAACCGCCTCGAATTTTTTCTTATTTCTGCTCAAAAATATAGTTTGTGGGTACTCGTTAGATGAGGAAAAATAAGAGCAGAAATAAGAAATATAATGTTTGCCCTTGTAACCCAAGTGTTGCTATATGAAAGTGAGGTTCAAGTGGGTCAAAATAATATAGGCGTGTTTTCGTGATGATACATTTGGGTGGCGGAAGAAACTTCACCATCAACTGGTATAAGTATAACAGAATCCTAATTTCACTCAGTGGGCGTGATCACACCTATGCAGTTAAAAGAATTAAAAAGTATATCTCTAAGTTCCCATTTGTATTTCAAGAAAAGATCCTGGGTATTAGGTCTGGTTTGCGAGCACCACCTTTTATTGGATTACAAAACATAAACAGTCTTTGTTTTAGACAAGATTATAAAAGATTAATGTATACTGTTGGAAATGAGAAAAACTTGTAAATACGGTGTGTGTAAAAGATGATCATAAAAATGTATGAGTTTTCTTGCCATGCAAAAATAAACTTTTTAATGAGTGCTCATGTCTACATTAAGCTAAAATATCAAAGATGTGCTAAAGTCCGGTTAAAAATTGTCATATGCAAGTTTTCCCGACCGAATATTGATTTCATGATTTCAGGTCTTTTGAATTTATATACTTCAACTCCGTACAATCAAGGTTCTGGTATGTCGTAATTGCGACGGTATATTGTAGAAAAAAATGCGTGCTTATAATAAGGCTTATCCTGTTTTAAAAGAAGTTGTGTTAAAAATCTGTTGCTCTCGTTAAAACCATCATTACACGTTCTAGTAGAACGGATAAGTTGTGACATTTATCATTGCGAAAACGCGCCTGTATAAAAGCTTTGTAATCTTTACAGCCAAAAAAAATTGTTAGATGAAAATTTGTGATATTATTCTTATTTCTACTCAAAATATAGATTGTGGGCACTCGTTAGAACCGTCGCATCGAGGCGGTTCTAACGAGCACCCACTATCTATATTGTAGAGCAGAAATAAGATAATAAGTAAGGGGACGATTGTGGCCACGTAAATTCGATTTAAGCCCCCCAGTGGAATTCGTTTCCGTTGACTGTTCCAAGGCGGTTCCCTCGCGGTTTATTTTTGTTATGGTTTGTCTTTGGGTGATTGTGTCGCTTATACCATTTTATTTTGGATAGCCTAATGGCAATTTTGTTGGAAAGTAACTGTACTTTTGGCTTTAGGCTATTGATGTTTCCATTAGGGTCTGTTGTTTCATGTTTGTGTTTCTTTCCCTTTGGTGTCTCTGATGGGAGCTGTGGGTTAATTGTATCGATTCCTGATCATTGCCTCCACTTGTACTTTACCCCTGTAGACCCCAGTTTTACTATTTGAAAGTGGGGTTCAAGGGGGTCAAAATTATATAGGCGTGCTTTCGTGATGGTATCCCATTTGGAGATACCTTTCAAGACGGAAATGAAAAGTTTCAGTCCCGTGATCATAATTGACTATTTTAATGTTAGCCAGAATCATACCATTATATGTTACTGCTGCAGTTAGATGAATACATAAACCTTTAAGAAATGAAGCTGAAAAATGCGACGAGCACCGGACTCGTGTAAAATGACATAGTGTTTGGCGGGGACGTAAGACCTCAACACAAAGAAATAGACAAGAACAAGTAACAAGAGGCCCATGGGCCACTATGCTCACCAGAGCTCAGGTGGGCACTGCCAAATTGCAGCCATGTATTTTAACATGATATCATTTTAATCTGCCAAATGAACCCCCATATCCAAATGAGCATTCATGTGGACTCAGTATATGAAACATTAGGCCTTTTATGAAGTAGAGGGGGTGGGGCATGGACCCAATGGAGCCCTGGTTGGTATCACTAAATGTGTCTTATCACAAAGAACAAGAATATATATGGTTTAGCAGTGGGGATCTGCATGGCTGGAGATATAAAGTGGAGGGGTTGGAGCATGCCCTGTCGTTCTCAGGAAAGCCCAAGATTGTTGTCCCTAAATGTGTCTCATCATAAGGACCAAGTATATATATGGTTTAGGGGTGGGAATCTGAACGGTTTCCAAGATATCCTTTCATGAAGTGGAAATGAGAGGACTGGCCCCTGCGGACACCCCTTCAGTAGGTGTGCTAATAATAAGGAACAAGAACATATATGAATATGGGGTGGGGATTTAATGGTTTCTGAAATATATGGCCTTTTATGAAGTGGAAGGGCGGGGCACATTGCCTCAGCACAAAGAGACCCCCAAGTTGGTGTGACTGAATGAGTCTTATCATAAGGAACAAGAATATATATGGTTTAGGGGTGGGGATCTGAACTATTTCTGAGATATGTGGCTTTTAATGAAGTCAAGCGGTGGAGCAAGGCCCGGGCATGCCCCGGGGACTCACAAGCTGGTGTCAATGAATGTGCCTTATCATAAGGAAGATGAATATATATGGTTTAGGGGTGGGGCTCTGAACAGTTTCTGAGATATAAGGCCTTTTGTGAAGTGCAGGGGTGGGGCAAGGCCCAGGGAGACCCCCAGGTTGGTGTCAATGAAAGTGTCTTATCATAAGGTACAAGAATATATATGGTTTAGGGGTGGGGATCTGTAAGGTTTCCGAGATATTGTGATATTATGAAATGGAGGGGTGGGGCATGGCCCCAGCACATCCCTGGGGACCCCCAGGTTGGTGTCACTGAATGTGTCTCATCATAATGAACAAGAACATATATGGTTTAGGGGTGGGGATCTGAACAGTTTCTGAGATATATGGCCTTTTGTGAAGTGAAGGGGTGGGGCATGGCTCTGGCGCACCAAGGAAGACCCCCAATTTGGGGTCAATGAATGTGTCTTATCATAAGGAGCAAGAATATATATGGTTTAGGGGGGATCTGAACTATGTCTGAGATATGTGGCTTTTAATGAAGTCAAGCGGTGGAGCAAGGCCGGGGCATGCCCCGGGGACTCACAAGCTGGTGTCAATGAATGTGCCTTATCATAAGGAAGATGAATATATATGGTTTAGGGGTGGGGCTCTGAACAGTTTCTGAGATATAAGGCCTTTTGTGAAGTGCAGGGGTGGGGCAAGGCCCAGGGAGACCCCCAGGTTGGTGTCAATGAAAGTGTCTTATCATAAGGTACAAGAATATATATGGTTTAGGGGTGGGGATCTGTAAGGTTTCCGAGATTTTGTGATATTATGAAATGGAGGGGGTGGGGCATGGCCCCAGCACATCCCTGGGGACCCCCAGGTTGGTGTCACTGAATGTGTCTCATCATAATGAACAAGAACATATATGGTTTAGGGGTGGGGATCTGAACAGTTTCTGAGATATATGGCCTTTTGTGAAGTGAAGGGGTGGGGCATGGCTCCGGCGCACCCCGGAAGACCCCCAATTTGGGGTCAATGAATGCGTCTTATCATAAGGAGCAAGAATATATATGGTTTAGGGGTGGGGATCTGTAAGGTTTCCGAGATATTGGGCCTTTCATGAAATGGAGGGGCGGGACATGGCCCCGGGGCATCCCGGGGGACCCCCAGTTTGCTGTCACTGAATGCGTCTTATCATAAGGAACAAGAGTATATAGGGTTCAGGGGTGGGGATCTGAATGGTTTCCGAGATATTGGGCCTTTTATGAAGTGGAGGGGGTGGGGCATGGCCTCGGCACATCCCGGAGGACCTACAGGTTGGTGTCACTGAATGCGTCTTATCAATAGGAACAAGAATATATATGGTTTAGGGGTGGGGATCTGTAAGGTTTCTGAGATATAAGTCATTTTATGAAGTACTGGGGGCGGGGCATGGCCCCGGCACAACCTACTGGACCCCCAGGTTGACATAACAGCATATGGCTGAGAGAAGTTTACTAAAGGAACATTTCTATGAAAGTTTTGTCAAAATATCTGCAAAGGCTTTGTAGTTAATGCCATTTTTCAATTTTCCCCATTATAAGTCTATGGAAAATCTAAGTTGCCATAGCAACCAAACTAAAGAGCCGAATTTCATAAAAAAACACAAAACCTGTAAAGGCAAATATGGTGAATATTTCCATAAACTTTCAGCCTCATAGAGCATACGGTTTCTGAGGAGATGATTTTTTAAGTATTTTTTTTTCTATTTTTTCATTTTGGTTTCCATGGCAACCAATACAAATGAGCAGTAGGCCTAAAATCATACGGCAGATAGTAGATTGCCTAAGGAATATTTCTATGAAAGTTTTGTCAAAATATCTGCAGTGGCTTGGCAGTAAATGCCATTTTTCAATTTTCCCCATTATAAGTCTATGGAAATTCTAAGTTGCCATAGCAACCAAACCAATGAGCCGAATTTCATAAAAAACACAAACTTTCAATCCCCCAACCCAAGGATGCTACAGATGAAATTTGGACTCAATCGGCCCAGTGGTTTCAGAGGAGATGTCGTTTGAAAGTGTTGACGACGCAGACGACGACGGACAACTGCCTATCCTAAAAGCTCCCCCGGAGCCTTCGGCTCTGGTGAGCTAAAAACTTGGGCTTCGGAATCATTTGATTAAGCCATGAGGTCCATCATTATAATTTGTCTTTCACATGTTATGCTTGATAAATGGTATATAAAAGGTGCATTTTTCCTGTAATTTTTTCTGTCATTTGTATAGAAGCCCCTGTGGCGCAGTGGTCATGCTACTCGCCTTGTAAACCAGGGATCGCAAGATCGATCCCGGGCTTCTCCAGACTTTCGGATGAGTCTTTAAACCGAGGTCCCGTCTCCGTATGACCTTAGCTGTTGGTGGGACGTAAAACTAAAACTCACTCACTCACTCACTCCGTCATTTGTACAAAGGATGCACACGTTCATATTTTTAGGAGAAAAATATTTTTTTTTATCCACAACAGTATTAAAAGACATTATTAATTGATTATCCTGTATTACACCAGGTCAACCAATATTCAAAAATCATAAATCATGTTTTTAATTGCGTCAATTTATAAAATTGTCATTAATCATGTAATTTCGTATTGGCCAAGTTACAGGTCCTCGGTCTGCTGTATTGGCCTCGGCCTTCGGCCTCGTGCCAATACAGCAGACCTCGGACCTGTACCTTGGCCAATACGAAATTATTTGATTAATAACATTATAGTAATGCACCATTTTAAAACAAAAAACATATACAGTGTAATTCCAGTATTAAGACCGCCAAAAATTAAGATACAATCTGCTATTTAAAAGCTTATTAAGTAGGCTATAGTTATTCTTGTTTTGTGTTTTCTGCATAAATTGTCCTCTGGGGAAGTACCACTTTCGGGACTGTTCAAAAAGTTCAAAAGTGGTCTTAAAGACCTTTTTCAAAGGTGGTCTCAATATAGGAATTTTACTGTACATGCATATCGTCTTAAATTTAATTGTACGCAGACACACTTTTTCAGCAGTTAAGGCCTTTATTTAAAATGCATTCATATATTCTTTTTGTTATCACTTATTGTCCGCATTCTGGCCTGAAATTAAAAGTTTAAACACGTCATTTTAAAATACGCACATTAATTACTTTTGCAATCGATTTTGTACTTTTGTATTGTCCGAATTCCGGCCTGAAAATTGGAATAAATTTTTGAAAACTATACCTTTATTATTTCTGAAAATGTTGCAGTAAAAAAAGCATGTAACATAAAAACAACAAAAACGTCCAGGGTCGACACCTTGTAGGACGGGTGATAATGAGAATAAAATTCGATTTATCACAATGGGAAATGTCCAAAGGCAGGTTTGTCAGCATGATACTGCTGATAAATGAAATAATTGTACTCGCACAGAAGCACTTCCCATGAAAGTGTAAATGTGATGGAAGTTAGGATATTAGCTATATGTACATACAGATGGTGGTTTTGTGGCTTACACTACAAATTGTATGTGTAAAGGAGAAGCTGATCAGTGCAAAGCACTATGGGTGAGCAATAGCATCGAATCGGACGTCTTCAGTCCACATTCTGTTATATGCGCCAGGCCATTTCGAAAACAGGCCTATGCAAAAAGATTGTAAGCTTTACCGCCAAAAAAAAACGAAAATTTTATGGTGAAGTGTTGTGATATTTTTCTTATTTCTGCTCTATAACCAGTGCTTCAGCTGAAGTGCACGACCCGCCGGATGCTTTTGGCTTTATGAGTGTAACCATATATGGGTATGGCGGCCATTTTGGTCATTTGACCTGGACCTACAACGGTTCCCCCAATAAATGCGCCTTATCGTAAGGAGCAAAAATATCTCTTATACTTTAGTACTGTATTCTGAATCGTTTGCAGGATAAAATGCATTCTCACTTTTCCAATACAAAAGCATATGTGTCAAAGTTTGACCTAGGCACAAAGAATGTCAAGGTCAACCCAGGGTCACCATTTTAGCAATTTATGATGGGCCTACGTCGCAGATGCTATTTATCAAGTTTCGTGGAAATCTGCCCAGTGGTTCTGGAGAAGACTATTTTTGAAGGGTTTTTACCATATATGGCTTGGCGGCCATTTTGGTCATGTGACCTGGACCCCATGAGCAAATTATTGTTTCCCCCATCCTATAGAGGCTCCATGAAATTTGACTTCAATTGGCCCAACGGTTTCCGAGGAGAAGCAGTTCGAAAATTTTCACATTTTTCGCCTCGGCGAGGCTATACTAAATGGAATGTAATATCTCGCAAATTCATTGGTTAGATCTCATTGATATCTATCAGTATGCCAAAAATTCTTTAAATATTCCAAGCGATTAAGTCACTATCACCAATTTTCACAAACGGGTTACGGACGGGCAGACAGACAGACCATATATTGCTTTGCGGCCATTTTGGTCAAGTGACCTGGACCCCATGAGCAAATTTTGGTTTTCCCCATCCCATAGAGGCTCCATATGAAAGGGGGTCTTTCATTTGTGCCCATGCATGTTTTTTCTTTAAACTTTGTATATTAACAACTCAGCATATACAACCTATAAAATGTATTTAGAAAATTATATAAATCAAAGTAGGACTCGGGAGGCCACTCTAACTGACTCCCTCCATTAGCTGGTGTCTGTCTCTAAATAAGTGCATCTTAAATCTTATGTTTTATTTAGTTTCAAGTTCTGTGAACTGGATTGAATGCAGAACTCCATAGGCATTCCTTTGATACTAAAAAACCTTTTGAATTAATTAAAGTTTACATTTTCTGATAAAATAATTATCCAAAATCTCATTTTTTAATTAAGATTTTAAAAAAATTATCAAAATTCAATCCCTCAGATAAATATGTTCTAGTCTTTGTCAAGATTTCATTTTGCCGGGAAAACTTGCCATATGTATCTTCTTTAGCTATGCCAACTTTCATGAAAATCTGAAACCGGTAACACTGTAGTTTTACACCTTTAATGGATGTAAGTCGTTTCTGCAAAATTTACTATTTTATTGAAATCATCCAAGAACCTTACAAAAAGGCAATTCGTAATACTTACGTAATAAAAATGAGATTATACAAATCAAACTGAATACATATTGAGCTGATCTAACTTAGAAACTATTAAAATATCATGAATTTCTGATATTTTCCTTTCATTTATACACTATGATCTATCCAAAATAGTAGATAGTAAAACACTAAATCAAAAGATATTCTAAACAACAAATTAGGCTTAACAACATATATTGCTTTTTTCTTAGCAGCAAAATCATTGTGAACATGTGCAACTTTATTTAATGACTTTGCATAAGTCATGCTACTCAAATAGGTGTAAGGCAATGAGATCCATTATTTTCATTTCCATACCAAGCTGGTATGCAAGGACGCCATGGTCAGTGGTTTGTTGTCACTAGTAAAAATAGTTCTGTTGATAAATTCATGGCCAGATTAAGCCTTAGATTTACTCTGTCTTTATGAACGCTGGATTATTATCCTAACAAAAAAGTTACAGTAATTATTGGTTAGTATTTCCAGAAATCGAAATGTCACTGATACTGAGTTTCTGTTGCAAAAGATATCACTGATGGATGAGGCGTAGAATATTTGGTGTAAACAAAGCTGTTCCATGACCTAGAGAAATTTTGCTATTAGACAGGGAGAGAAACAGTTTCCTTCCTTATAGTACACATACATAAATATGTCTCTTTTCTGCATTGGTATTGTAATTGTTGACGTTTCTTTAGTGTCTTATTTTTTCTATTTACTTTGTCAATATAGTGGTTAATTTATTGGAAGCGAGCTTTTAGTATTTTTTTCTGTTTTAAAACTTTCAACCACTTCTTGAATGTTTCTGCTGAATGCAAGTTCACTGTTGTTTTTTAAGCACTGTTCTTACTTGCTTTTTGTTCATTAATGATTACCAGAACATTTCTGTGCAATGTATCTCTCAGCTTAGAAAGAGCATTATAGTGTTTGGACAGAAACAGCATCACAATGTATTTACTGAAAACAATTTAAAATCCTATAATTAATGTGATAACTACTCACAGATTGAATAATTATTAGGGCCCCGCACTGAAAGTGTGGGTGCCCTATAGTAATCACTCTGTTCGTCCGTCTGTCCGTCTGTCCGTCCACAACTTTTCCTACTCCTCTGATAGCGCTGCCGGGGCCCTAGTCAGTTTCACTGACAGCTCTAGTTATCAACAGTTTAAATGCCTCTTGATATCTTACATAATGTGCTTTGTAATTACTGCAACAACTGCTGAGATAGGTAAATGAAGTGAAAGACCTATACAACTATATAGGCAACAAAATCATGATCACATAAGTTTTGGAACACTAACAAATGTACGACCATAGGAAATTCTAAAAGTAAATTCAAATGGCTTTGGAATAAAGCTTCAGGAAGCCGTTTGATTTCGTTCATAGGGGCTATACAAAAAAGATAGATTGGCTAGTGCCTATGCAGATACAAATTCTGAAAACTTAATGTCCAGGAAAAGTAATCTCAAGTGTGGTTGATTTTCCCTAGAGTAAACCTTTCTTTTTAAATGGACAGTTAGTGTTAAATAAACAAACAACAGTTTGACTTGAGAGTCATTTATCTCGAGTCAGATAACAAATCTCACAAAATCTGAAGGAACAGCTAAAGTGACTGGTATGTTGTTGATTTGAAAGTTAAATCTAAACATCACCTTAGCACCATTACCAAATTAGACAAGAAAGACAGAAAGAAAACTGTGCACATGATTACATGGGTGCGTTTGATGACGTTTGTCATCAAAACCTTTGCGGTATAGTTCTGTAGACAAAATAGTTTGTTCCATAGGGGGCAAATTTACCGAAATGGACGTTTTGAAATAATACTTATTATTATGCTATGAACTACTAACGTAAACCATACTATACTAAAGCCATCTAAATTGAAAGCAATAGTAAAGTATTATTACACAGCATGACCAAAACATAATAATCATATAATTTCACATTTTGCTGAATCAGGACTATCAGTAAACAGTCTGTTAAAACACAATGTTACCGGTCCTCAATTTCCATCAAAATTCATCAACATGTTCCTAAGATATGTGGGTAGTTTTTATTCTGAAATGGTGTCTTGACAAAATTTGGAACATGGTAAAAATGCATATAAAATTTTAATGAATACAAAAATAGGAGCTGAAATATGGGGACACCATCAAAGAAAACTGATTGCCCAGCCACTATTACTAGACATATGAGGTCATTCATAGTATCAATTAACTCACCACTTATGGTTTTAATTCATAAAATATAGCAGCATTAGATAAATGAAATTCTGAATACTGTAGACAAGTTTATATGAGAGTACTCTCTGATGTGATAGAGACTTCATCAAATATGCAATGAATTTACTACGGAAATAATATTTAAAAGTGAATGCATCGTAATTATAACGGTTATACCCAAGGCAATTATTGTGCATAATTTCATCAAAATCCAAGCGTGGGCAGAAACCAATGCAAATTTCCTATACCTTGAAAGACCCCCTTTGACTTCAATCGGTCAAACGGTTTCCGAGGTAAGCAGTTCGAAAATTTTCACATTTTTCGCCTCGGCGAGGCTATACTAAATGGAATGTAATATTTCGCAAGTTCATTGGTTAGATCTCATTGATATCTATCAGTATGCCAAAAATTGTTTAAATATTCCAAGCGGTTCAGTCACTATCACCAATTTTCACAAACGGGTTACGGACGGACAGACAGACTGACAGAATGACCGAATGACAGAATGACACGGTGATTTTAGGGCACTCTTAGAAAATCAACCGACTTCATTCGGTCGCTTTTTCTACGGGTTGTGCAATTTAGAGCAGAAATAAGAAAAATAAAGTTTACACCTGTAAACCAATGTTTTACTATATAAAAGTGGGGTTCAAGGGGGATCAAAATTATATAGGCGTTTTTTCATGATGTTGTGCACAAAGCACCTTTTCAATGTACTGCCATTCTTTTGGATACATTCTGTCGACGTATTCGATGTAGATATTAATAAACCCTTTTAACATATGACGTCCTTGATTAGCAGTGGATAACGTTGTGTAATAAAATCGTATGACCACACGTGTAATAACACTTTGGCGGGATTAAGTAACGTCATGACGTCGTCCATGTCATCCATGCAGTTTTTTTGGGGGGTAGAAAATTTGTCAGTTTTGTAGGCGATGAAATCCAATTTAAAGTGGTCATATGATAAACAGAATCTTACACACGTGGTCAATTTATATAAAATTTATTAAACTCGCCGAAGGCTCGTTTCATAAATTTCAAATGAAATGACCACTCGTGTAAGATCCTCTATATCTTGTTTAAAAAAATTAACCACATTCATCAATAAAATTACTCCATGAATGTATTAAATGTATTAATTCCAATTCCCACACCGAATGCCCAAAAGTTCCGACCCTGATAAGAAGACTTCTATCTGGATCTACACTGTTTGCATGGTTAGTATTTATTGTTTCCAGCAGAATAAGGGTTTATTAATAGTCAAAATATCGAGGAGAAAAATAAAGCCTCAATTATATCGGCGTCTGGCAGGAGTTTTTCTACTGTTAAATATTCAATAGCCACTCATTTGGACAATCCAGAGTACCGTCTTCAGTTTAAGTGGAAGTGATACCTTGTAACTCACAGTCACATACCTACACACATGATTACTACGTTACATTATACAGTCGAACTTCAATGGCTCGAACACCTTTGGAACCATTAAAATCTGTTCGATACATGGGTATTTCGAGCGACTGAGGGCTAATGCTAGGGGGCATAACGACAAACTTAAGGACATCTTTTTCTGTGTTCTATAATGAAAACTGTATGCTGTGTGTACTCATCAGAATCGCCTCATCGAGGCGAGTCTAATGAGTACACACAGCATACATTTGCAAGATAAAAGACTAAAATCTCCTTAATTATCCCCCACTGTTTCTTATGTAGAGGATTTTGCTAGGGCTCAAGAATGGGTTCGACTCATCCATGGTAAACGAGCCATCGGTGTTCGAGCCATCGAAGTTCTACTGTACCTACACACATAATTACTACGTTACATTATATTACTTTCAAGCCTGTTTTGGTTCTCTTCATTTAGGCCAGTCCAGCGATGGTTAAGACTATGGAAAAGGAAAAGGGCCTGCTGTATAACCAGCTTAGAGATCTTGAGTGGCGACTGGACCAAGAATCAAAAGTATTAAATTTAGTTCTTGTAGATTGTCGCCTATTTTATACTGAAGGGCGAGATTTGTCACCTACTTATAAGTAATTTTCCATTTCCTTTGAGATCAATGAGTCAATTTTGTTAACTGAAAATAGGGTGCTGCTGATGGCCTTTGAGAACATTGATTATATGTGGAATTTTGAAAATATTTGAGGGTCACTGATGAGGAGTAATCGGCTGAAAATATCTGGTCTTGTCCCCTCACTACCTATCCCCATCCCCCGGTAATGGTAATCTTTTGGAAGCAAGAACTACAACTCAGTACTGAAAACTGTAGAGTAGGTAAGATTTTTCTGGGCCAGACCAGCTATTGTTCACCAGTAGGGCATCATCGGTTAGCCTCGAACACTTTCCAAAATCCGCAGGGGAATCACTGAACCCAAAGGACTAAAAAACATAAACCACATTATGACACTATGATGAAGTCTTAAGGGGTTCCTGATCTGCATCCAGGAAAGCTCTAGGCCACTTTGCGGGTCTGTGCACCTAAATTGGAGCCTTCATCTACTCTTGGGATATCAAGTAGCAAAGAAAGACTACTGTGAGAATCAATGACCCTTTTCCGACTGTGATAAGACAGATTGCCGCCTAGGTGCTCTGTTTTGTTATATATTTCTTATCTTTTTGTACGACAATTACACGCAATCGTTGGTGACCCAACCGATGTTTTGAAAGTCTGGGGGTTTAATCTGGCTTTGCATTAATTATTAGCTCACCTGAGCCGAAGGCTCATGTGAGGTATTAGTATACCACGAGCCGGCGTCCGTCGTACGTCGTCGTCGTCCGTCGTCGTCGTCCACACTTTCAAAGAAGTATATCTCCGGAACCAGTGGGCCAATCTTGATCAAATTTCATGTGAAGCATTATCAGGTAGGGGGAAAGGCTGCATACTGTTTTCGGGCAGATCGGATTGGAACTCTGGTTTTCACGGCAACAAATAGCTCCCATAGACTTAGCATAGGAAAAAGTTTGTCATCACTCTAGCTCCGTCAATTTTTTTCTGATCGTCTTCATTCTTGCAAATAACGAGGACAGGCATGAAATCTCGATCAAGTTCGATTTTGGGCTGAATCGGATTATTCACTCAGGAGTTACGTGCCCTTGAGCGTTAGGAAAAAGCTTGTCATCACTCTAGCTCCGTCAATTTTTTTCTGATCGACTTCATTCTTGCAGATAACGAGGACAGGCATGAAATCTCGATCAAGTTCGATTTTGGGCTGAATCGGATTATTCACTCAGGAGTTACGTGCCCTTGAGCATTGAAAAAATTGCCTATTGACTTAACATGGGGAGAATGTTGTCATCACCGTAGCTGCTTCAATTATTTTCAGATTGGCTTTATTCTTGCAGATAACCAGCACAGCCATGAAATCTCGGTCAAGTTCGATAACTGGCAGAATCGGATTATTCACCTAGGAGTTACCTGCCCTTGTGTGTTTTTGCATTAGGGTTAATGGGAATTTCAAAAATGTATATCTTAAAGACTACTTGGCCAACTTTGATCAAATTTCATGTGTCGCATTATTGGGCAAGTGGAAAGGCTTCATTAGGTTTTCAGGCAGATCTGAGTGGAACTCTGGTTGCCATGGCAACATCTAGCTCCCATAGACTTCACATAGGAAAAAGCTTGTCATCCCTCTAGCTCCGTCAATTTTTTTCTGATCGACTTCATTCTTGCAGATAACCAGTACAGGCATAAAATCTCGGTCAAGTTCGATTTTGGGCCGAATCAGATAATTCACTCAAGAGTTACGTCCCCTTGAGCGCCCGAAAAATTGCCTATCGACTTAACATGGGGAAAATGTTGTCATCACTGTAGCTAGTAACAAGGACAGGCATAAAATCTCGGTTAAGTTCAATTTTGGGCAGAATCGGAATATTGACCTCGGAGTTACGTGACCTTGAGCGACAAAAAATTTGCCCATAGACTTAACATAGGGAAAATGTTGTGACTACGATAGCGACTTGAATTTTTTTCAGATCAGCTTCAAACTTGCAGGTAACGAGGACAGACATAAAATCTCGGTTAAGTTAGATTTTGGGCCGAATCGGATTATTTGCCTTTGAGTTACCTGCCCTTGAGCATAAAAAAATACGTTGTGACCACGATAGCAACTTTATTTTTATTCAGATCAGCTTCAAACTTGCAGGTAACGTGGACAGGCATAAAATCTCAGTTAAGTTCGAATCGGAATATTGACCTCGGAGTTACATGACCTTGAGCGACAAAAAATTTGCCCATAGACTTTACATAGGGAAAATGTTGTGACTATATAGCGACTTTAATTTTTTTCAGATCAGCTTCAAACTTGCAGGTAACGAGGACAGACATAAAATCTCGGTTAATGTCGATTTTGGGCCGAATCGGATTATTTGCCTTGGAGTTACCTGTCCTTGAGCATAAAAAAATACGTTGTGACCACGATAGCAACTTTATTTTTATTCATATCAGCTTCAAACTTGCAGGTAACGAGGACAGGCATAAAATCTTGGTTAAGTTCAATTTTGGGCTGAATCGGAATATTGACCTCGGAGTTACGTGACCTTGAGCGACAAAAAAATTGCCCATAGACTTAATTAGGGAAAATGTTGCGACTACGATAGCGACTTGAATTTTTTTCAGATCAGCTTCAAACTTGCAGGTAACGAGGACAGACATAAAATCTCGGTTAGGTTCGATTTTGGGCCGAATCGGAATATTTGCCTTGGAGTTACTTGCCCTTGAGCATAAAAAAATACGTTGTGACCACGATAGCAACTTTATTTTTATTCATATCAGCTTCAAACTTGCAGGTAACGAGGACAGGCATAAAATCTCTGTTAAGTTCGATTTTGGGCCGAATCGGAATATTGACCTCGGAGTTACGTGACCTTGAGAGACAAAAAAATTTGCCCATAGACTTAACGTAGGGAAAATGTTGTGACAGAAATAGCGACTTGAATTTTTAGCTCACCTGAGCCAAAAGGCTCCAGTATACCAAGGCTCCGGAGTCCGTCGTCTGTCGTCCGTCCATCCGTCGTCCTCACTTTCAATGAAGCATATCTCAGAAGGCAGTCGACCAATCTTGTTTAAATTTTATGTGTAGCACCATTGGGCAAAGGGAAAGGCTGCATTAGGTTTTGGAGCTAGTCTGGTTCATTTGTTCCTTCATTCTTCTTTCTCTCCATATAGAGATAATAGACCAATGTTAAATTTTTAATCAAAGATTTCTCAGGAACTATAAAAGCTAGAAGCATCAAATTTGGTATTCAATAGAATAATGATGACTTATTTTGTGTAAGAGACATTGGGCTTTCTCAGCTTATTTGTTCATCTGTTCTTTGATTCTTCTTTCTCTCCATTTTGACCAATGTTAAATTTTCGTCAAAGATTTCTCAGGAACTATTGAAGCTAGAAGTCTCAAACTTGGAATGCAATGCAATAATCATGACTTATATCCTGTAAGGGTCAATGGGCTGGATTCTATTAGCAGATTTAGTAATCAAGTCTGTGAATTGATAGAAGCCTCAGTGGTGTAGTGTTTACGCTACTAGTCTTGTAAACCAGGGGTCGCAGTTTCGATCCCGGGCTTCTCCAGACTTTCGGAAGAGTCTTTAAACCGATGTCCCGTCTCCGTATGACCTTAGCTGTTGGTGGGACGTAAAACTCAAACACTCACTCACTGTGAATTGTTAAAACTTAAGTTCCTCAGGTGAGCGGTTTAGGCTCATTGAGCCTCTTGTTGGTTAGAATGATATTTTTTCAACTGTTCGGACTTTCATCAGATCATTTCTGCAGAGGGACAGTTGGTATCAATGCACACAAAATATTAACCCATTGTGTTCCGGAAACCCCCAAAACGGGTACCCTGGCAAACAGTGTAGGCCCATATTGGACGCCACAGAACACGGCGTCTGACCAGGGCCTACACTGTTGGCAAAATTTTCAGCCAATTTCCAAATAGTTTTTGAAGAAAACACAACCTGACACCCCTAAATTTTGAAATGGACTCCTGGTATACATTAGGAGGAAGATTCCATCTGGTACAAAAAGGGTTAAATAATATACCCAGGAAAAGAAAAAGGGGCTGTCTTAGCTGTTAGCCCGACCAGAGCAAAAGGAGGAGCAGATGACTACAAAACAACATGAACAGAATAACAAGCATCACGAAAACATGCTTATATAATTTTGACACCCTTGAACCCCACTTTTATACAGCAAAACTGGGGTTAACAGGGGCAAAAGTTACTTTTCTTATATCTGCTCTAAAATATAGATTGTGTGTACTCGATAGAACCTATTCCATGAGGCGGTTCAAACGTGTTCCCACAATCTATATTTTGAGCAGAGATAAGAAAAATGTAACCATTTTTCATCTTAAAGTTTTAGGGAGGTATACTTAGCAGTGTATTTGTATAGACGAGTTTTCGTAATGAATTAGAACGATACTAGTATTTCTTTTTTCTCGAAAAACAGTCTCCATATTACATATAAACACCGCAGCACAAATGACTTTGCTTGACACCAAACAAGATGGAACTGCAGCGTTGCATCCATGGGTTAAATAAAGAAAATAGAAACGGTTAGTCAAGAAAAGCTACGATTACTAACTTTCTCAATCTGACGAAAGAAAAGAAAAACTTGGTGAAATCAACACTTGAAACGAACACCCCTAAACACCACTTTATAAAGTGAAACCTGGGGTGCGCAGGCTTCTACATTATTCTATCATTATTACTGCTCCAAGACGTAGGTTGTGGGTACTCGTTGGATATGCTTCAATAGGGCAGTTCTAAATTGAAGTGGTTCTAACGAGTACCGACAATCTATGTTTGCAGTATAAATAAGAAAAATATGATGAGTTTACATCAGAAAAGTAGCCCGTTTGGAAAAATAATAAATTGCACTTTGTCGCACAGGTGTGTTATCATATTGTGCAGGCAATCACAATAACACTAATTGAGTTGTGCCTGCAATGGAAGGTCGGATGTTTCTTCTCCGGACACTCCATTACGAAAACATGCCTATACAAATACATTGTAAACTTTACCGCCAAAAACGAACATTATAAGACGAAAAATTGTGATATTTTTTTCTTATTTTTGCTCAAAATATAGATTGTGGGTACTCGTTAGAACCGCCTCATCGAGGCGGTTCTAACCAGTACCCACAATTATATTTTAGAGCAGAAATAAGAAAAATAATGTTTACCCCTGCAAACCCCAGTTTTACTATATAAAAGTGGGGTTTGTGGGGATCAAAATTATATTTGCGTGTTTTTTTGATGCCAGGTTTCCCCAACCTATGATAAACAATTGGTGAAAATAAGTGAAATGATTTTGAAAGGGCCATAACCCCCACCCTCCCCCAAAAAGGACAATCATCAACACATAAATAACCTCGGAGTTTTTGTTATCTATAGCTACTGGAGGTTTCTCTTGAAAGTGTATTCATTCCTACTACAGATGGAATATTTTTTATATTATTTCTTTATTTTCACAATAGTTAGAAAACTACTAACATTCTGTATTTTCAGGCATACCACAAAGCAAATGAGGAACGGAAGCAGTATGTATTAGAGATAAATTCTACAAAAGGTAACATAGATGGTGTACGCACAAGACAAAAAGTTGCAGTAAATATACAGCAGAAAGAAGTTGAAGACATGTCTAGATCTCCAAGAATAATGGGGTAAGATAATATTATTTGCAGATATCTCGCTGTTTGTTAATTGAAGCAGTTATTTTCCTGCTTAGTTTATTATTCATTATTGATTGAAGTCCAGTGTATTTAGCTTCTCCTCCATGTTCAGTCGAAATTCATTTTTTGCCTATAACACTCCTGATAATCTTAATGTTTCAAAGCATATGCAAAAAGAGCAAAGGACATTAAAAAGCAAAGTACAAAATCCTGCTAGCTAGCAATAGACAGGGTCAGGGAACTGTTCCGCTTCGATGTACCAGATGACCACCAGAGCTAAAAAATAAAAATAATTGTAAAACACTCCTTGTCCCTTAGGCCAATTTCATTTATATGCCAAAGGAGTATTTCCTGGGTGACCTTCTATCAAAATTGTTAAAATAGTTCTGCACAAATGATGATGGCCACCAGAGCTAAAAAAACAAATAAAAAACCACTCCGGAATACCTCCCATACCTTTAGGGCAATTCCAGTCAAACTTCAAATGATCCTTTACCAACTCTACCAATTTCGCTAAAATGGTTCCACTCCAATGAACAAGATGGTCTCCAGAGCTTAACCCTTATCCTGCTAAACGCAACAACCCCTAAGTTTGCAGACAGTGTAGATCCAGATAGGGCCAATACATTAAAAAGCAAAGGACAAAGTCCTGCTAACAGGCAACAGTTAGGATCAGGGCAGGCTGTGTATCTGGTTGGGCCCATTGGAGTATAATGGTTGATATTGTTTTACTCCAGCGTTTCAGTGTTTTCTTGAGGTCGAGTCCTCAAGATTCTTTTAGCTCTGTGGTTGTTCGATTTTTTGTACTCTCGGAGATGTTGCACTGATAAGTAAGGAAGCCTTCATGCGGACTGAACAAATTATTTGCCTAAATTGCGACGGAAGTAAGGGCGAGGACTGCGGGGGTATAATCGATTTAAGCATCCCCCCTCCCCTTGCACCGAGTAAAATTCTTTTCACTGACCGTTCCAAGGCAGTTCTTTTGCCCCAGTTATATTTATTATGGTTTGTCTTGGAGTATGTGTATCGCTTACATCTTTTTGTTTTGGATAGCCAATTTTCCATTGGGAAAGTAAATGTTCTTTTGGCGTTCCGCTATTGATGTTTCCATCTAGTTATTTCATGTTTGTGTTTCTTTACCTTTGGTGTCTCTGATGGGAGGTGTGGGTTAATTGTATAGATTCTTGATCATTGCCTTCACTTCTATTTTACACTGTCATGCAGATCGTGAATCAAGTAGTTAGGGCCGCACACAGTACTGTTGGTGCCCTATAGTAATCACCCTATCAGTCCGTTCGTCAGACAGTCCATTTGTTTGTCACGCCTTAACCAAAAAGCTTAATCCTCGGTCATAACTTCATAAGTATTCGTCCCACTTTCATGAAACTTGACAAACATAGTTACCATCATAAGACCTACATTCTGACGAAGGTCCATAACCGTATTGCTATTTTCGGTATGTTTGTCACGCTTTAACAATATTACCTCGGTGGTTCGCCCTACTCTCATGAAACTTCACATACATACTTATCATCACAAGGCCTACATTCTGACAAAGGTCATAACTACATTATTTGTCATTGCGTATGTCTCTCCTTTACCCAAAAACTTAACCTCGATCATAACTTCAAAAGTATTTGCCATGCTCGCATGAAACTTCACACACTTACTTTCGCCACAAAACCTGCATTCTGACAAGGGGCCATTGCTATATTGCTTATTTTCCCCTTTTTCAAAAAGAAATTATCTCATGTTATTCTGATAGGGCTTTCATTTTTCACCTTTTTTATTCCTTGTGGGCGAGACGTTTCCAATGACACCATATTTTTTTACCTTGACCTTGAACTTTGACCTATTTTTGAAAACTTAACAGAAAACCTTAACTGTGATCATAACTTCAACAGAACTTGACATGCGTCATGAAACTTCATACACACACATAAAATTGTTTTCTGTGACTACCGTAGCTCTCTGTGCCTTGGTATAATGCGGCATTACTTATTAGCTTTTATGTGTAAATGTGTACTGTCCTCCTTGACTGTTTTATGAGGGGCCCTTTCTGACGTGGTCTAGTTTGATTGATGGATGGTCAGAAGTGGGTGTGTCTGTATTAATGTATTCAGCAGGATTATGCTTCAAATAAAAAAACAACCTTGAAAGACTACTCCTCCTTTGCCCTTAGGTCAGTTATATTCAAACTTTACAGGATTGTTTCCGAGGTGTCTCTCTGCTAAACAAAAATTTAAATGATTCTGCTCCAATGAATTAGTTGACAATCGGAGCTAAAATAGAAAACTTTTTGCAAATGATAACTTGTCCTGTACCATTTGACCAGTTTTAATCGCACTGCAAAGGAATGTTGCTTAAGTGGCCCTCTACCATACCAGCTAAACTGGTCATTCGTTAAAGAAAAAAAGGCAACATGAGATAAAAGTATAAATGATTTTTAAATGACAAGTTCTTCTATGCCATTTGGCTAATCTTATTCAAACTTCTCAGTTTTTTTGGCCTGGATGACACCCCGTCCAAATAACTAAACTGTTTCCACTCCAATAAGCTGGCCTTGGTAGCTCAGTCAGACGGGCTTCCGACTGGTGATCAGGAGGATGCATGTTCGGTACCTGTCTGGTTTGGCAATATTCTTGGAGATTGATCATGAAATCTTTTCTATGGTCATTCTCTCCCATCCGCTGATTCAAGAATGGCAGTTGTCAGTTTCTGGTGAAAGTATGTGCACTGTACTGGTAAACCGCTTATGTTGTAAGCCTGCCCAGGAAAAGTGCAGATAGGTAAACTCACCGGCTCAACAATGACCTAAAATTTGTTGACTTGGCCTTTAAACTCCAATACAAACAAATCCACCCCAATAAACAAGATTCCCGTCAGAATTAAAAAGAGAAAATTCATTAAAGATGACAACTAACAAAGCTACAAACGTTCTTCTCTAATACATATGGCTGCCAGAGCTAAAGATAGAAATAAACTTTAAATGAAAAGTTCTCCTATGCAATTGGACCCCTTGCATTCAACCTTTATAGGAATGTTGCACAGTTCTTCCCCAAAGATCACGCTTAAACAGAAAAAAATAGAAGACTAGTCCTCCTATACCTTTGTATCAATTTCATTCAAACTTCACAGAAATGTTGTCTGTGTGACTCTTCCACAAACTAGCGAAAACGGTTCACATCACTGTTTAAGATGACCGAGAGCGTTATACATACAAATCCTTAAAATTGGCAATTCCTATAGCATATGGAAAATTTAAGCTTCACAGGAATGTGGAGAATCATGTGGAGTTGTTGCCCTTTGAACATTGAACATAGCCATTTCTATCATAGTTTTGTGTCCGCTCAATAACTTCGATACCATTTGAGATTTTCCCATGAAACTTCACAGATATGTAGAGCACCATGAGACAACGTGCAGAACATATGAACCGTAATTCTGATTTTCCTACTTTTAGAGTTATTACCATTCAAACTTTAAATATATATGTTGCTATCAGTTTCTTGTCCACTACATATCTCTGATACCATTTGAGTTATTTCCATGAAACTTAACAGATACGTAGAGCACTATCAGACGACGTGCAGAACAGATGAACCGTAACTCTGATTTTACTAATTTTTGGATTAATTGCCCTATGAACATTTGAAATAGCCATTTCTATCGTAGTTTCGTGTCTGCTCCATAATTTCGATACTATTTCAGATATTTCTGTGAAACTTCACAGATATGTAGAGCACCATGAGACGACATGCAGAATATATGAACCATAACTCTGATTTTCCTACTTTTGGAGTTATTGCCCTTTGAACTTTGAATAAAGCTGTTGCTATCAGTTTCGTGTCGGCTCCATAACTCTGATACCATTTTGAGATATTTTCACGAAACTTCACAGATTTGTATTGCACTATCAAACGATGCGCAGAACATGTGAACCATAAACCTTTTTACCTACTATCGGAGTTATAGCCCTTTGAACATTGAACGAAGCCATTTCTATCGTAGTTCTGTGTCCGTTTCATAACTTCGATACTATTTGAGATATTTCCATGAAACTTCACAGATATGTATAACACTAACACCATGATACAATGTGAAGAACATATGAACTATAACTCTGATTTTCCTACTTTTGGAGTTATTGCCCTTTGAACTTTGAATATAGCAGTTGCTATCAGTTTCGAGTCCTCACCATAACTCTGATACCATTTGAGATATTTTCACCATTCTTCGCAGATATGTAGAGCAGCCCCAGACGACATGCAGAACACATGGACCAATACTCTGATTTTCCTACTTTTGGAGTTATCGCATCTTGAACATTTAACATAGCCATTTCAATCATGTAGTATGTTTGAAGCACTATATCTCCTGAACCTAATGATTGATTCTGACCAAACTTGCATGGTTACATCAAGATGAAGGAGAGAAAACAGCCATTAGATTTTGTTTCACTGTGATATGGCACTTGCCTGATGTAAATGTAGTGGCCGGGCATCATGCAGTGCTTGCAGTTTTATTTACAAATCATTTTGAAACCCTGCATGTTTTTTCGCCATGGATAAGGATGTGCATGTGGTTGAGATATACATCTTGGAAAAAAATTGGTCTCCTTTACCACAGTGTGAACTTAAGGCATTGTTAACCTTCAATTGATATACAGTAGGTTCCTCTTGTCATCGCGACTCCTCTTACAGTTTTATATCAATCATTTTGAAACTTTGCATGTGTTTTCCCCATGGTTTGAGAATGTGCATGTGATCTGGATATAAATCTTGGATACATTTTTGTCACTTTTCCACATTATGAAATTAGTCGTTTTTAAACTTTAATTAATATACAGGAGGTACCTCTTGTCATTGCAACTCTCTTACAGTTTTATCCTGATTGTTTTGAAACTTGGTATGGGTTTGTCCGTGGTATGATGGTGCGTATGTGGTTTGGGGTTAATTCTTGGATCACTTTTTGTCACTTTTCCACATTATAAATCTGTTTCAGCTCTGCATGGAAACATCATGCAGACCAATCTATTTCTTCAAGCCCCGATTGACAGTGGCCATTTACTATGACAATGAAAACAAGCGTCTATAATCCACATTTTTTCTACTGTTTGTGAAAGTTTGCAGATATTTTAATGTAACATCAGAATATGCATGTGCTTTCAATGAAAAATTTATTTCTTCTATCTGAAATAAGCTTTACCTTGTCAGTATAGGGGAGACTTGGGTAGGGTGGAGGATGTAGTAGAGGGTAGGTGGGGCATCAACTTTACTAAAGCTGATTCTATATTACTATGAGAAAGTGGGTTTTAAATGGTCAAGATTATATAGTTGTGTTTTCGTGATGGGTCTTGGATGTTCATTGAGAATTGATCCTCTATAAAGTATATGTAGCTTAGCTTATCTGGGTTATTCAGTATTCAATGTGTATTGCCTCAGAGAATCTAATGGGTTTGCACGGAATACAGATAGCTATGCTGAATGAGACAAATACACCCATCACGAAAACACGCCTATATAATTTTTACCCCCTTGAACCCCACTTTTATATTGTAAAACTGGGGTTTACATGGGAAACCTTATTTTTCTTATGACTGCTCTAAAATAAAGGGTGTGGATGAGGCCGTTCTGACGAGTACCACAATCTATATTTTGAGCAGAAATAAGAAAACAATCACAATTTTCATCTTAAAATTTTCGATTTTCTGCGGTAAATTTTACAATGTTTTTATATAGGCATGTTTTCATAATGACAAATAATTAAATATCCCTAAATACATGTTAGCTGGCCAGACTTTCGGATGGGTCTGTAAACCGACGTCCCGTCTCCGTATGACCTTAGTTGTTGGTGAGATGTAAAACTCAAACACTCACATGTTAGCTGGAACTGTATGAAGAATTCACAGGGAATTGAGACATTGCAACAGATAAGGTAAGTATTTTGTGATAATTGAAGGATAGGTTCCTTATTTCTCAATCTTAACTTCTGTTGTGTGTACTCATTAGAACCGCCTCTCATGAAAACCAACAGCATAGGTTTTAATGGAGAATTGACAAAAACTATCCTTCAATTATCACAAATACTTACCTTATTTGTTGCTATGTGAGAACAAGTTGTATTGCTCAGTGTGAATGGGCCGTTGGTGTTCGGGTCAGAGAATTTTCTATGTTTATTAGTTTTATTAGGGCAAAAAGATATGCTTACAAACCAGTAATCAAGAGTGTCCGAAAAATTTCGTTACGTTTTTTCTATAAATATTAGGAAGGATGCATCATAAGGATCCATTTATATCAGTTCCCTAAAAGTCACAACAACTGGCATTATATCTTCTTCATAATTAGTAAACTGCTGGATTTTAATTCACCTGTGCGGAAGGTGTTTTTTGTGATCAATCTGTGTCCGTCATTTGTCTGTCGTCTAGTGTCTGTAAACATTTAACCTTGCAGGTGCCATACAAGCTGTATTTTCCGTTGGATCTTCATGAAACATGGTCGGGATGTGTACTTAAAATCTAGGCCAAGTTCGAATACGGGTCATTTGGGTTCAAAAACTAGGTCACTAGATCAAATACTATGAAAACCATGGGGATGTAATACAGGCTAAATTTTTCATTGGATCCTACTGAAACATGGTCAGGATGTGTGTCGAGATGAATTCCAGGTCAAATTTGAATATTGGTTATCTGGGTTTAAAAAAAAAACTATGTCAAATTGTCAGATTATATATAAACCTTGTGGATGCAATAGAGTCTTCATTTTTTATTTGATCTTCATGAAACTTGGCCAGGATGTGCGCCTCAATGATTAATAGGCCAAGTTCGAATATGGTTTATCAGAGTTCAAAAACCAGGTCACATGGTCAAATAATATGAAACTCTTGTGGATGCCATACAGGCTGTATATTTCATTGGATTTTCATGAAACTTGGCCAGGATGTGTGCCTCGATGAATAATAGGCCAAGTTCGAATATGGATCATGAGAGTTCAAAAACTAGGTCACATGGTCAAATAATATGAAAACCTTGTGGATGCAATAGAAACTGCAGTTTTCAAGGGAGTAAAGTAAAAGTTGGTAGAATTGTTAATTTAGAAGACA
This sequence comes from Lucinisca nassula, assembly GCA_963580285.1. NCBI lineage: Eukaryota > Metazoa > Mollusca > Bivalvia > Lucinida > Lucinidae > Lucinisca > Lucinisca nassula. Next base: position 81,662,509 of record OY757015.1, on the reverse strand, counting down.
TTAAGTCAAGATTTAACCTGGGTCATCTCAGGTCAAAAACTAGGTTACTATGTCAAATCATATGAAAAAGTTGTAGATTCAAAAGAAGCTGCATTTTCAATTGATCTTCATGAAACTAGGTCAGAGTCTGTTTTTAGATAATTTCTGTGTCAAATTTAAATATGGGCCATCTGGGATCAAAACTAGGTCACAGGTCAAATCATATAAAAACCTTGTGGATAAAATGAGGCTGCATTTTATTATGACTTTATGAACATTGTTCAGGATGTGTGTCTAGATAAACTCTCGGTCCAATTTGAACATTAGTCATCTGTGTACAAAAACTAGGTCACTAGGTCAAATAATATGAAAACTTTGCGGATGCAGTAGATGCTGCATTGTTTAGTGGATGTTTGTGAAAAATGCCTAGATTGTTTATCCTTATGAGGTCTAGTTCAGGTTTGAATCTGGATCATCTGGGATGAAAAACTAGGTCACATGGTCAAAGCATATGAAAACTTGGTTAATGAAATGAGGCTGCAATTTTCAATGGAAGAAAGTTGGACAGAATGTCTGGATTAAAATCGAGGTCAAGTTCGAATCTGGGTCATCTGGGGCCTGAAACTAGGTCATTATGTCAAAGCATAAGAAAACCTTACGTATGCAAATGAGGCTTTATTTTTAAAAGCATTTGCTGCAAACCTATTTTTGAATGTTTGTTTTGATGAAGTCCAGAATAAGCGGGAATGTGGGTCATCTGGGAAAAAAAACTAGATTAAAATCTTTTAAAAAAAATATTGTAGTCAATGGAAGCTGCGTATTGCATTGTATCTTCATTATAATTGGTCAGATGGTTTGTTTTGATGTATTCTAGGTCGAATTTGAATATGGGCTGTCTAGGGTCATAAAGAAGGTCACTGTGTCAAATTAGAGATGAACATTGTATATGCAGCAGAAGCTGCACTTAAATTGTGATTTTGGTCAGTTAACTCGGGTGAACGATACATGGCCAGTACAGGACCATCATGGCCATCTTGTTATCAAGATGGAGCAATTGTAGCAGATAATGCTATAAACGCTGCAGCTGGAAGTACAGCTCTTGATATATTCCTTGATGAAAACTTTATCTATATGTAATGCATTAAATTTGATAGATATTGGCATCACCATAAATTAGAATTGAGTTATTGGGCCATGAGGGAAAGAATGAGAAATTCTCGTGCTACTTTGTCCTCACGATTGTCCCGACATTCACGATTGTCAGAAGTCAGGTAAATGCTACAGGGGCTTTTGTAGTTGTTGTTCGCCGTTAATATGTTGTGAGGAAAGCGTGTAACATAACCATATTTTTAGCTCACTAATTAGTATGTGCTTTTAAATATCCATTGACATTAATAAATTAAATTATTGCATTCTACATTCTGAAGAAAGCATTTTCCTAAAAAATAAAACCGTCATGAACTGCAGTATTAGGACTGATATGTATGACATAATAAACAGGTCAGGATCCAGATATATTTATAGTCGAAGAAACAGTAAAGACTCATCCCAGTCTCAGTCATCTTCAGTTAGTATAGTGTCTAGATCATCCAGCCTGAGGTACCATTTACAGCTTAGTTTCTGCTGGATAACACAAGATACACTGTAACCTCTCAGTATGGGGAATAGGCTATAAATGATTTCTGGTTACAGATTATTTCATGCTTTTGCAGTGATGATGAATTTAAGTTCCCTGTAGCTGTAATGGGTGCAAAAAGTTCCAAACGTGGAACGCCTTCATCTAAAGCTAATACAAGCCCGTAATTAGGTATGACTGCAAAATGTGGTATTGGGCTTTACCTGCCAGAATGGCTGAGTGTTTACAGTGTCAGATGATTTGCTTGGGAGGTGGTTGTCTTCTTGAGAGAAACATGTTGTCGTCATGATCTTGTTTGAAGTGTGGGGATGGTTTATGTTGATTTTCGTTTCTAAACTCTGTCCTGTTTGTTACTCAGATAGTCTCCAACTGTTTTTTTTTTTTTTTCAATCATATTCACCTTTTTCATTTTGATATTACCTAAATAGAAGTACGATGTTAAGATGCCATTATTATTATGAGACAAAGTGAATTCTTTCATATCTTCAAAATGGCTACTTTTCCGATGAAAAGTTGTGATCAAAGGTTGTGCGTGTTGGTTAGAACCGCCTCTAACGAATATCCACAATCTATGTCTAGGAGCAGAAATAAGCAAAGTAAGGTATACCCCTGTAAATCCAAGTTTTCTCTATATTAAGTGGAGTTAGTGGTGATGTGTGTGCTAGTTTGTGGTGACTTGGTATGTGGGTTCGGAGAGGTTTATAACTGCAATGACTTCAGCACCCAATTTCGTAAAATCATTCTTCGATATAAGAAAGATTGGGTGCAGCCAGCACGAGTGTTATATGACAGACTGCATGCATGGTAGTTAACCCAATCACGGTTTCCTCTTTAATTGCACGCCGGTGGGTCAGGCCTCAGATTCTATGACGGTTCCAGCATAAAGGCTTACGTTGGTTGGTGCCTGATGCTCTGTCTCTGGTCGGGCCCATCGGAGTCTTACTATTGGTTTTATTTTGTTCCAGCATTTCACAGGCTTCTTGCTGTCGGCTCCTCACCGTTGTTTCATCTCTGTGGTTGTTTGATTTTTGTATTCACTGAGATGTTGCACTGATGAGTTTAGGAGGCCTTCTTGCGGACTGAACAAATTATACCCTTAATCGCGACGGAAGTAAGGGCGAGGATTGTGGCCACGTAAAATCGATTTAAGCCCCCAAGTGGAATTCATTTCCTCTGACTGTTCCAAGGCGGTTCTTCTGTCTTTGTATGCTTTTGTTATGGTTTGTCTTTGGGTTTTTGTGTCGCTTATATTATTTTATTATGGATAGCCTATTGGCCATTTTATGGGAAAGTAACTGTCCTTTTGGCTTTCCGCTATTGAAGTTTTCATTAGGGTCTGTTGTTTCATGTTTCTTTCCCTTTGGTGTCCCTGATGGGAGCTGTGGGCTAATCGTATCGATTCCTGATCATTGAGTCCACTTCTATTTAGTTCATTTCACAGACTTGTTCACGTGATGTCTATCTTGTTCAGTGTTATGTACTCAAGTGCTGAAAAGAATTATATATCGGTATTGGATTATTATTATTATTTCTGTTATTTTTATTATTATGATTATTATTATACTCAGGTGCACAGTGAATTATACATAGATGTTGGATATACATGCAATTAATGGTACATGCCTAAGGTTTACTTGATATAATTATCATGTGATTGTTTGCGCAGGATGGGATATGGTCGAACCAATAAAACTCGCTGTAAACATTACAAGGGACAAGAAAAAGTAATCGAAAAGGAATCACCGAGATTTGTGTGCAAAAACAAATTCCAGACTTTGCAATATTAATGTAAAAACATACACAATTTATATTGTACGTATTTGCAAATACACAAGGGAGCAGACTATCTGATCCAGTAAACAAATTTGTTGATTTTTCTGTTCCTTTGGAGAACTGTCGGCCTAACAAACCTTTAGCAATTTATTTCTATGTTATTGTTGCAGTGACTCATGAAGAAACTATCCGCACTTCTTTTTAGAAGCCTCCGTGGTGTAGTGGTTATGCTACTTGCCTTGTAAACCAGGGGATGAGTCTTTAAACTGAGGCCCCGTCCTCGTATGACCTTAACTGTTGGTGAGACGTAAAACTCAAACACTCACTCACACTATCCGCACTTCATGCTTCCGATACCCTAATTGTAGAAGTTTGCCCATTAAACTGTCATTAGCGGAAATGACTTGACACCATAGCAAAGGAACATCATCGTCTAAAAATGGAATTGACAGTTTTGAAATCAAACTCATCGCGTTATTTGACGAAACCAATTGATAAAACTTATGGTAAATCTAAAAACGGTGTCTCAGTGTCAGACTAAATTTACCAAAATATGCATTTTATCCAATGAAAGCCTTTCAGACTCCTTATTCTATCGTAACCCTTTATGTGAATTGTCACATCTTTATCTTTATTGCTCCATGAGAGATAACACGACCAGCAATAATTGGACAGTCCGTAGTATTCTCTTTGATAAAGACGGCTGCATACACACCTATTGAACATCATACTTAAATTGGATGCAAATAATATCTCACCATTAACTGTTAAGTGTTTATAATTCTTCAAATTTCTCATTCATTAGTAACATAGCACTGCCAAAATTCTGTGTTACACTGGGATGGTTAAATTGTCAATGAAAAGCACTTTTTGAACAATCATCAAAATTTACATATCATGGTTAAGTTTGTCATTCAATGAATTTAAACCAGTATAAGTTTCTACATCGCATACTGGAACATATTTTCAGTGATCATAAAGTGGTGGTGGTGGTGGGATGGGGAGCAAACATAACGTGTATATACCATAATAAATCCATTACTCATATTACAGTATTTGAGCTGAGATCAGTATGTGTACCTGTGCTGTCTGATCGAAATCATGTTGCTCTTAGGTCGTTTGACTGTCCAGAGAACTTCTATATTATCAGAATGGTTTCTATGACATTGTATAAGTTCTGCATTGATGGTGGTTTTACATAAGTACCTGTAGGATGCATTGTGTCCCGGATGAATTGAACAACGAAACCTTTCACTGTGCATAGTATTATGTGACTGATATGTTCCATAGAAGATTCATTGATACCAAATCTATACTAAGATGACAGATATGTGCCTTCTCCCGCCAAACTTGTTGAAACCTGTTTCTGTGTGATAAGGATAATTATTGCATTAGTGTTATTGCTGCTTTTCATTTGAGTTATGAAATTCAGAAATTAATATGTAGTAAAGACTTCATCAGTCATGATTTTTGGAAAAATATCCTAGAGAAAGGGAATTAATTACCGAACGCATGACACTCGTCAGTGCTCGATTACCGTTCCATAAAGTATGTTACATAGTGCTGTTCACCTCCTTCTGTAGGTGTGACAATGCTGATTTACTCAATGCCGTGTGAGAAGACACATTTTATGGGGCATATCTTACATATTGATTGGGATTGATTTAGACAGCATACCCTTGCAATGAAGTGTTAAATTACTTGGATGAAGGAAATGCGTTTCAGAAAGTAAATATGTTTTTCATATTTAAGTTCCAGACTTATTCGCCCCAATTGCCGTTGAAAGATGGCAGTTTAAAGAAGTACCGAGAATCAGTTTCAAGCAGAGTGGAAAAAAGGATTTTCCAACCAAACCTCAATTTCGTGTAATGAACACCCTTGTAAAACACAATAAAGAGGAAAGGGGTTTATCTGGGTTTACAATGTTTTATTTTTACTCAAAAGCATGCAGTATAGTTGCCCGTTTGAACTGTCCCATTGAGACGGTTCTAACGACTACTTAAATATACGTTTGGAGATAAAATAAGCAAACAGTCATTTTTTATCTGAAAAATATTTCTTCATAGCACACAGGTGTGTCACCCTAATGTGTCTATATGCAATGGGTTTGTCTGGGTATATAACTAGATTTGCTTGTTTATTTATGTGTTATTTCATTTTCAGTAATATACCGGAAGACCAGCGGATAATAGACCCAAAGAAAGGACCAATTAGAAAGACGGCAGCAGTGAAAAGTCTCCCAAGCCTGGAACCAACGTAAAAGTATCTAAAGATGATCTTCTTAGAAAAAAAAACAACAGAAGTTGAAACAACACCAGTGCAGTTCAAATATATATAAAAAATATCTGTTTGATGCTATAAACTAAAGAAATACATGTACTCAGCTGGCACGCAACGGCGGGCCAACGTCGGACCAACAGCCCGACAGCTGCCACGTGGCATCGCTGTCGGCCCGAAGGTGGCCCGTCATTCTTTGCTGGTTGGTTAGACACAGTCTGAACCAGGATATATTTTGTGTGTGTTTTGAAGCATACTTTGCCCACAATATAGATAACAATATAACTTAAAATGATGCACACCATTGTAAACTCCAGTTTTCTCTAAATGAAACTGAATAGCTGGTGATCAGGAGGACGCAGGTTCGATACCTGCCATTCTTTTACGGAGATTGATCATGAAATCTTTTCTACACTCATTCTCTCCCTTCCGCTGATTGAAGAAGGGCAGTTGTCACTTTCTGCCGAAAGAATGTGCACTTTTTAACCACTCGCGTATAAGCCTGCCCAGGAAAAGTGTGGATTAGTAAACCGACCGGCTCAAAAATGACCTAACTTGTTGATTGGGCCGTTAAACCCTAATGGAAACAAACTAAATGAAATTTGCATTTCTTTATGTGATTTTTAGCCATTTTCTGTCTAGAGTGGCTTAAGCTGGATAGGGAGTGCATTTGGCACAGTAACAGGAAATGTTAGAGTTCTTATATTGGAAATATATCGTTTCAAGGAATTTACAGACTAAACGTTTATATGCCTTTTAGAAACAGCTTTATTTGTGGTGGCTGCAAAGAATGTTTTACATGTAACAGTCAATTTCATTTTTATATTACTCAGTTTAAAGTACAGAAATAAATAAGAATAGATTCTTAACATTTAAATTCATTTTTAGCTCACCTGAGCAATGCTCAATGTGAACTATTGTGATCACATTCTGTCCATCATACATGCGTCAAGCGACGTGCATCATCAAAATTTACTGTTCGTCCTCTATAGGTCAAATTTTTGTTTCAATCTTCATGAAACGTTACCAGAATGTTTGTCTTTGATGATATTTGGATCAGATTCGAATATGGGTCATGTCGGTTTAAAAACCTGATCACTCGGTCAAATTTCTTGAAAACCTTGTTCATCCTCTAGAGATCATAGTTTTGCTTCAATCTTCATGAAACTTTCCAGAATGTTTGTCTTGATACCATCTAAGTCTTGTTTGGATATGAGTCATGTTTGGGTTAAAAACTAGGTCACCAGGTCAAATTTCTTTCCCATAGGGGCTTGAAGAAATATATGGGCTGCATGATGCTTCCACGCAGAGCTGAATCCGGCCCGCACACTAGTACTGGTAAACCGCTTAGAGGATCTAAGCCTGTCCAGGAACCGCAGTGCGAGGCGGACCACCCATGCTCATAAACCCTATTTGTTTCATTGGGCGACAGGGCTTGAGATGTCATTTCATCTCATTGTCGGGTAAAAGTCCCACAAAATTAGAAGCAACGTCTCCAAAATGACCTTAACAGTGTTGACGGGGACGTTAAACCTCAAATCAACCAATCAACCACCCTCTATAGACCACAATTTTGCTTCATTCTTCACTAAACTTTACCAGAAAGTTTGTGTTGATGTTATCTAAGAAAATTTGAAATATGGGTCATGTCGGATCAAAAAGTAGGTCACTAGGTCACATTCCTTTAAAGCCTTGTTCTTGCCTGAGCTTTGCTTCAATTTTCATTTCGTTACCAGAGTATTTTTCTTGATGGTATCTGGGTCAAGTTTGAAGATGGGTCATGTTGGATCAAAAACTACGTCCCTAGGTCAGATTGCTTTAAAACCTTCACCCTCAAGAGACCACAAATTTGCTAAAATCTTCATAAAACTTTTCCAGAATGTTTGTCTTGATGAAATCCAAATCAAGTTTGAATATAGGTAATTTCGGGTTAAAAAACTAGGTCATATGTTTTGAAAAACTTGCTCAACCCCTAGGGACCACAATTTTGCGTTTATGTTCATGAAACTTTACGAGAAAGTTTGTCTTGATGCTGTCTGAGACAGGTCTGAATATGGGTCACGTCGGATCAAAAACTAGGTCAAATTGCTTTAAAACCTTGTTCACGTGCTTTGGGCCACAGTTTGCTTCAATTATCATGAAACTCAACCAGAATGTTTGGGGTCAAGTTTGAATATGGATCATTTCGGGTCAAAAAACAGCTCACTAGGTCAGATTGCTTTTAAACGTTGTTCACCCTCTAGAGGTCACAGTTTTGCTTCAGTCTCCATGAAACATTGACAGAATGTATGTCTTGATCATAACTGGGTCAAATTTGAATATGGGTTATGTGAGGTCAAAAACTAGGTCACTAGGTCAAACAGCTTTTAAACCTCATTCATCCTATTTATGCCACAGATTTGCTTCAATCATCATGAAACTTTACGAGAAAGTTTGCGATGACCATACTTCTTTCAAGTTTTAGTATGGGTCATATCAGTTGAAAAAAAGGCCTCTAGGTCTTTGAAAATTTTGTCATAACTTTTGAACTGTTTCAGATACAGTCTTCATGTTTGGCATGTAGGTTTCTTTTGACAAAGGCTGGCCATTTGTACTGAAAAAATTGACCTGTGACCTTGACTTTTGACCTACATTATCATAAATTCTGAGATGTGTTGGGAAACTTGCGTGCTTGGCCTATCTATCATAAAGTTACGATGTCCCTTTGGTTGCTGAAAAAGGTCTATTTTTGACATTGTCATCGGCATTAGTCTCTTAGTTTTGACTGGATCTTCCTGAAATTTAGATTTAAGTATTTTAGGGATAAAAGCTTGAATGATTTACCGAAACTGACAATGTTGGCATATAAGATTAGATTAGATTTGGTGCCTTTGACCCTATTCCAAGGACACATGCCCAAAAGTACTATCAGTTTAGCTCATCTCGACCCTATCTCGACCCTATCTCGTGAATGAGTCCATGAAATTTTGTCAACTTGGTATAATGTATCATTGTTAACAGCTTTATTGGAGGTGACCTGTAGTGGATGCTGTAGTTGTGTGCAGCTTCAAGTCTTTAAGCCCAAGTGAGGGATATAGAACCATCATGGTCCTCTTGTTTTTGTGTGCTGGAACATTTTTATATTTATAAAGTGAAAAACAAATCTACTGCATTTGACTAAAGTTTGACTTAAGTATCTATATTACGTTAAGGTTCTAACTATAAATTCTGTCTTTAACCATTCTTGACTGAGTCTGAGGACGAAACACACTGAAATAGGATGCTGTAATCTTTCCTCAAATATGCTGATAAACGGTGAAAATGATTAAGATAGTAATACTATAATGTTATTAATCAATTAATTTCGTATTGGCCCTGTTACAGGTCCGAGGTCTGCTGTATTGGCACGAGGCCGAAGGCCGAGGCCAATACAGCTGACCGAGGACCTGTAACTGGGCCAATACGAAATTACTTGATTAATGACAATTTTATTATTTGACGCAATTAAAAACATGATTTATGATTTTTGAATATTGGTTGACTTGGTGTAATACAGGATATTCAATTAATAAATGTTTGTAAATGGCTGTTTTTATATTTTATCTTTAGATATTTGATATTAACGTTAAGAATTATAACATAATTGTTCAATGCCAAATATTGTTGCAGTTGTTTCTTTTTGTATCATATTTACTTTTTAACTGCTTAGACATAATTTATATGAATCCTTTTACTGCTTTCTATTTATTTTGTAATTGATCAGTTTTATGCATGTTATTTGAAAAGAATATTACTGACAGACTCTTATAAACTTTCTACCTGCAGACAAACAAGAAAGGGATTTTTCAATTTTATACATCACATTTTTGGCCTGGCTCAGTCGGATATACATCTTACTGGTGATCACGGGTTAGATACCGGCCGGGATAGGCAATATTCTTTTAGATAGATCGATCAAGAAATTTTTTATGCAGTCATTATTTCCCTTCTGGTTATTCAAGAAGAACAGTCTTCAGTTTCTGCTGAAAGAATGTGCTCTGTACTTGTTAACCGCATTTGTATAAGCCTGTCCAAGAAAAATGTGGATAGGTTAACTGAACGGCTCAGGTTCACCTACATAGTGTTGAATGGACCATTAAACTTAACAAACAAACGAGCACAAAACTATATGATCTATGTCATAACCAAATGTCCCTAAAATCATGCATGCTTAGATTAAGACAATCCATCATACGGTTTTTATCAATCGACCTTTACTAAAACTGTTAGCATATATTAGGGCGAGTCAATAAAAAAAAAAAAAAAAGCCTAAATTATTTCTAAGTGAGATCGATCTCTTCTTTTTCGATGTAATTTCTCTCTAGAATGATACACTTGGACCAATGCTGGTCCAGTGTCATCGGTCCAGAACTGAAAAACCCAGGGTTCTTTTCTTCAACCTACTCCCCAAGTAGCGCCATAACTTTTTCATTGAACCGGAAATGACATCCCTGGATATCCTTTTTCAAGTTTGGGAATAGGAAATAGTAGGAGCTATGTCTGGAGAATAGTCATGGTGCCGTTTTAGCTTGTACCCATTCGGCTCAAAAGCATCCATTGCAATTTTGCAAGTGTGGACTCTTGCATTGTCCTGTTGGAGCAGAATCCCTTTGGAAAGTTTACCTCAGCGTTTATCTCGGATCACATAATACGCACCTGTTATTGTAATTTTTCTTTGGTAGAAAGTTCAACATAATAACGCATTGTGTGTCCCAAAATACAGTTGCCATCACCTTGCCAGCAGACAGTTGCGTTATTTGGTGGCGGAGACCCCAGCCCTACCCACTGGCGAATTTGAGTTTTATTCTCTTGCTCATAACAATGGACCCAGGTCTCACCTATAGTCACCAGATGTGAAATAAAATCATCTTTCTTTTGACATAAACTGCTTTAACAATGCGCTGCATAATTTTGGGACCCAACAGGCTGTTAGCTTGCCCATACCCAAGCGATCATGTAAACTTTTTGATACGCTACCGTGTGAAATGTGGAAAGCATCCGCTTTTCCTCTCACCTTAATTCGCCTATCACAGTACACCGATCCCGTGCTTTGCTACACATTTCTTCATCGGTTGCATCTGATGGACGTCAAGACATGGTTTCCAACCCAGAATTTAACTTGTGCATACGATGGTACAGAAGACCCATATATATTGGTCAACTCGCAATGTATTTCCTGATCTTTTGAATACAATTACCGAATTACAGCAAGGTACTCAGCTTTTGAGTAAAAGCTTGCTTTTTGCATCGCTAGCCATGTTTGACGTTCACTATCTTATGAATGAATGACATTATAAAGATGCAATATTCTCATCATGCCTAAAATATGTATTGAAACAAGGCATGAAAATCTTGGTTGTCTCGGTCAGTTGGAATAGTCTGGATACTTACTGACTTGCCCTCGAACCTTTTGTTTAAAATGCAATCTCTGATGGCTCTTGGATTCCTATTTGTCTTATAAAAATCTGATGTCCCTATTATTACTGCTCCAAATGTAGAACCACCTCATTGTAGCAGTTCTGACAAGAAGGTATCAATAACAAGGTCTTTGCCAAAGGCTATGTTGCACCTTTGACTGTAATTCTTTAGAAATTGACCTGAACATTTGGGTGGATATTATGTTAAACTGTTGACAGTAGACAAGTGGACGAAAGAAAGGTCGACCGACGGACAAAAGGTGACCGGACTGGGAACTGTACTCCTATATCGCACCATGCTTCAATGCTAAAGCAGGTGCGTAAATAAATGATGTAAAGTCTCTGTAAGACGCCGTTGTTTGGAGGCTAGTGTAGAGATGTCTCATGTCTATCGTTGAATGCTTCAATTTTTGTTTGGTTGCATCTGTGTGCCCCAATACTTGTCATCAGATTAACAAGTCGTTGTCATGAACACCTTCGAAAATCCAACTTTTTACAGAAAGTCACTGTCATCACGAAAACATGTCTAATTTATGTACTTAAGTCACTTAAATCCCACTTTTATATAGTAAAACTGGGATTTACAGGGGTATTTTTTATTTTTTCTTATTTCTGCTCAAAACCATTGTTTCTTGTTACCCTTAGAACCGCCTCGCAGAGTAACCCCAAACTATATTTTGAGCAGAAATATGGAAATAATCAGAATTTTTTATCTGAAATGTTTCCTTTTTGGGTGGTAAAATTTCCAGTACAGACGTGTTTTCATAGAGGTTTTCAAGGGTCGTATTACTTCCCCTTTTTTTGGCTCCAATATACAGATCGTGGAAACGTGTATCAACCTGTTTAATGAATACCAATGCTGTATTTGCAGTATTCTTTGCATTTGAAATTTTCCCGTGTATAAGACTCCTTTTAGAGCCATGAATGAAACTCTTATCTGCCATGAGTACTTTATCCGAATGTTGCCGACAACACCAGAATCTTAAGAAACATTTATATGAACTTCTGCAATTTTATTTGTTTTAATCATCATTAAGTGCATTTGAAACACACACACACACACAACGAAACATTCTTGTTATTTCGAAAAAATGTGATTTCCGTTTGCAATTTTTGCCCCTTAAAATATTACATATTATCTTACTGTGATAAATTCGGTATTTGACTTTCTTATGCATAAGACGAAGAATTTCCTAGAGGAAAGTTTGTCTTTATAATTCTTTTTTTTTTTTTTTTTTACATTTCTAAGTTATATTCTCACATAAATGATTAACAGTTGATATTGGCTTTCAGCATTTATGTATCGTAGGGTGTGTAACGCCACAATTGCACTTGTAAACGTGATGCTTATGAATGTTTAAATTTATATGTTTTAAGTGCCATTTAGTCAATATTGCTTGTGGAAAAATATCTCGGTACGCAAATTATGCTACTGCAACTTTACTTTGTATAGGCAGATTTTGAGAATTTTATATTTTATGCAGTAATTATATCTAGTCCACTTTATCAAGACGTGTCGTGGCTTACTTTGAAAGGACAACAAAATGTGTCTCTCTCAAATCACCCATCCTTCAAAAATATACTAATCCGTGGAAAAGAAGTGGAATGTATCCTAGTATTTCTAAGTGCAATGCCAAGAGGTGCAGATGTTGTTCGCATTTAAGCACTGCGTCTACCGTTACTTCATCTGTAAACGGTAGACGCTTCTCTGTAGCTAACATGTCTGATTTGACATGTCAGTCTACAGATTTAATTTATCTAATTACTTGACGTGCTGCAAACTGTAATATGCAGTACGTCGGTCAAACTAACCGCATGCTTAAAACTAGATTGAACGAGCATTATCGTAGAATGAGTAAGCCTAAGAAAACTGACACTTTCTTGTACCGTCACTTTCGACGTACAGGTCATTCTGTAAGTAACATTATTATACAACCAGTGGAAAAACTTTATTGCGATGCAAATTCTACATATAGATTCAAAATAATCAAAAGACATGAAGCTGAACTGAAATGGATTAAATTTTTACAGACCCCTTTTCCACTGGGATTTAATGACAACATTTATCATGAGGGTAATATTTCCAGAATGCCGGACTTTGATATTTTCTCACTCTTGGAATGTCGAAAACGCAGAACTAGATCTCACGGCACCAGGAAAAATGGTAACTTTAAACGTAAATCACGTGCGTTTAAACGAAACAATACTAGACTGAAGTGACTGTCAATTATATTCTTAAATCATGGACGCCACTCTATGCTTTCATTTTTAAGTTCATTACCCGTTTCTGTTTTACGTCTTCTGGACACTGAGGCGAATAAATTCTACAATAGTTCTCATCAGTTATATGATGCGGCTCTCTTAACTAGAGGCTATACTCAGCATACTCTCCGTCCTTACATTGATTCTGAAATTAATCATAAACGTCATTTCTTCAAAATATCCTTCATTAATAAGGGTATGGATTTTATAGATTTGCCCAGTATCTTCCGTGAGAGATCGGTGCTTTCTTCCATTCCTGCTTATTTTCAAAATACTGAAACACCTATAATTTGCTATAAATATAACAAACCTGTTAGATCTATCATTTTTAATTTCAATAAACTTGTTTCAGATCTTGATATTGATACTAATACTCCTGATTCATGTGATTGTAAAAACTCAAAGTATTGCTATCCTGCTGCTGGTCATGTAATTACTGGCAATTTGAAAATTATTCCTGATTCTAGGATAAGGAATATAATTTCTAAAGGACCGAAATATCGGTTTCCTTCTAAAATTGATTTCAGTAAATGTAGAGATGAAATCGCTGCTTCCTTGAATGAATTCGGTAATCGATGGTGTAAGCGAGAGTATGTTGAGTGTAAAGCCCTAAAGGACTGGAAACTTAGCATTTTAAGACTAGTGAATAAACGCATTTCTTTCTATTCTCAAAATACTAACTTATTACCTCCTAAGCCCAAGACGTCTTTACGTCATCTTAAACTAGGTATTCAAGAATTTCATAAGAAGTTTGTTTTGGCCCCTGCAGACAAGGCCGCTAACAACGTCGTCGTTGTGTGACGGCTCCACTATGTTAACACGCTTAAGCAGGAGCTTGGTGGTACTAAGGCCTATGAACTTCAGCCTTTGGCTGAAGAGAGAGCTATAGTAGATAAACATATTTGTCTTTTAGCCACCAAGTTTGCTGTGTGTGTTAAAAAAGGCCAAGACAAGCTTCCTACGCTATACTGGTTACCAAAACTTCATAAAAAACCTTACAAAGCACGGTTTATTGCAAATTCTAGTTCTTGCACTACCACTGAACTTTCTAAATTATTAACTTCCTGTCTTACTGCTATTAAAACGCATGTAATTAAATATTGTGATAAAGTCTTTGAAAGATCAGGAAGAAATCTGTTTTGGTCTATAAAAAATTCGAATGAGGTTTTAAATAAATTGAAATCTAGACAGTTTCGTGCTTCTAGTCTGTCTACCTACGATTTTTCCACTCTTTACACTACACTTCCTCATAATCTTATAAAAGAAAAGCTTAATGATTTAATTGAATGGGCTTTTCACAGAGAAGATTCTCTCTATCTTGCATGTAATGTCAGAAATGCATTTTTCACTTCTAAAGAGCATAAGAATTATACACTTTGGTCATGTCAGAAAGTGTGTGATGCCCTCACCTTTCTACTTGACAATATTTATATTAGATTCGGTACTAAGTTATTTAGACAAATTGTGGGTATTCCGATGGGTACTAATTGCGCACCTCTTGTGGCTGATCTGTTCTTGTATTGTTATGAAAGAGACTTCATTTTGTCGCTTTCCATTGATAACCAATCTGAAATTATTGAAGCTTTTAGCTCTACTTCTAGATATTTAGATGATTTATTAAATATTGATAATGCCTATTTTGATGGTTTGATCAGTCAGATTTACCCCCTAGAACTTCAGTTAAATAAAGCAAATTCTTCTGATACCGAGGCCCCGTTTTTGGATTTACATCTATCTATTGTAGATGGATTTGTTTCGTGCAAAATTTATGATAAACGCGATGACTTTGATTTTGAGATTGTAAATTTTCCTTTTTTGGATGGTGATGTTCCTCGTGCGCCATCCTATGGCGTTTATATTTCGCAATTAATTCAATTTGCTAGAGTGTGTAGTCATGTAACTGACTTCAACACTCGTAATAAATTATTAACGGCTAAACTCCTTAATCAGGGTTATCGGTACCATAAACTACGCAAAGCCTTTTCAAAATTTTATAGACGCCATTCTGATTTAATTTCAAAATTCAATATTGGACTTAAATCTCTTCTGCAACAAGGTCTATCGGAACCCGAATTTTATGGTGACTTAGTATATAAATTCAGAAAAATATATAACCGCAATGACTTCGGCACCCAATTTCGTAAAATCATTCTTCGATATAAAAAGATTGGGTACAACATGGATATTATACGACAGACTGCATGCATGGTAGTTAACCCAATCACGGTTGGCAACTTTGCTTCCCTCTTTAATTGCACGCCGGTGGGTCAGGCCTCAGATTCTATGACGGCTCCAACGTAAAGGCTTATTGAAAATTAAAGAGATAATGTTGGTTGGTGCCTGATGCTCTGTCTCTGGTCGGGCTCATCGGAGTCTAACTGTTGGTTTTCTTTTGCTCCAGCATTTCAGTGGTTTCTTGCTGTCTAGTCCTCACCGTTGTCTCACCTCTGTGGTTCTTTGATTTCTGTGTTCACGGAGATGTTGCACTGATGAGTTAGGAGGCCTTCATGCGGACTGAACAAATTATTTGTCTTAATCGCGACGGAAGTAAGGGCGAGGATTGTGGCCACGTAAAATCGATTTAAGCCCCCCAGTGGAAATCTTCCACTGACCGTTCCAAGGCGGCTCTTCTGTGGCGATTTATTTATGTTGTTGTTTGTTACTTACTGTGTGTATCACTTGTGTCTTTCATTTTTGGATGGCCATATGGCCATTTTGTGGGAAAGTAACTGTCCATATGGCCTTCCTTTGTTTAGGTTTCCATTATGGTCTGGTCGCTTAACGTTTGTATTTCTTTCCCTTTGGTGTCTTTTATGGATGGAGTAAGTTAATTGTATCAATTCCTGATCTTTGTTTTACTTCTACTTAATTTAAGCTTAAAGTTTGCAACTAACTATAGGCATCTAGGTTTTTCTTCTTTTGATGAGCCCGTCTTTTGCCCAATGTAAAACGAGAAGTTAGGATACTAAAGTTCAGATATTTTAATGTCAGATTTTGTCTTGTCCACTTCTGTTGATTGTTTTATTTGATATCAAAACAATTTGGCCCCTCCCATCGGGGCTTGAAGAAATACATGGATTGTATGAGATGCTTCCACGCAGAGCTCAAATCCGACCGCACGTGAGTACTGGTACACCGCTTAGAGAATCTAAGCCTGCCCAGGCAAAGCGGTTTGAATTGGACCGTCCATGCTTATAGACCCTATTGGTTTTATTTGGTGACAGGGCTTGTGATGTCATTTCATCTCAAGTCGGGTAAAAGTCCCACAAAATTGGAAGCAATGTCTCCAAAATGACCTATACAGTGTTGACGGCGACGTTAAACCTCATATCAAACAAACAAACAAAATATCAAAACAATTCTTTCGAAGATAATATCCAAATCAATTGAAATAAAAAAAACTATTTTATCATATGATGTCGTGCCTGAAAATGTAATAACGTCATGCATTGAATTCGGTAATCCAATAGTGGATTAAGTATTCAAATAAGTTAGATACGCTCTTTAAGATTACAAGTTCAACGCCCTTAACGAGGTCGTGTTTACTTATGATGGAATATTGACATTTTGTATAAAATGTTAATAAAATAAGTTTTAAATGTCATATGATAAATAGAATCTTGCATTCGTGTTCATGTATAATAATAAATTCAGTTATACATGAACACTCATGTAGAATCCTCTATATTAAATAGATAATGAAAATATGGAAACTGATTTTTTTAAAGATGATCAATCCTGAGCTGCTAAGGCTCGTGTTATTATGCTCACACTGCAGCCTCAATACGAAAACACAGGAATATCTCAGAAGGAAGTAAAATTCCATGACCGACCAGTATATATCCAATATGTATTGTAACAATCCAGTGACACAGGTTTGTATTCAGGGTTCAGGCTTTTATGACACCCAAGCATGTCATGCCTTGAAACAGCCATTGAATCACTGTACAACATGCTGCAAGTGTAAGGTCTGCTTAGATTACACGTGCATTGACCTAAAGACTCTTTATTTTTATGGACAGTCTTTAGAAATAGCTAAACTCTCAGACCTGATTAAGCAAGCACCTCTGGGATATTCAAAAAGTGCTTGCTTAAGGCAGGTGCTTGCTTACTGAACACTGGTGAATTTTAATGCATTTTCCTTTTTCGGGAACTGAATTGAATGCTTGCTTGTTTAAGACAGGTTGCTTGCTTAATAGAGGAGGCCACTAAGACAGGTTTGACTGTAATACTAACGCTTACAAAATAAAATGTAATTATATTTTTAAATGCTGTTTTTGGTAGGGAGGGGACACGGCCCTTTTCGGATTATTTCACATATGTGGAGCCAATCGTTAATCAGAGGTAGGCGAAAGCTGGAGTACCAGGAAAAAACTACCTGACCTTCCATTGTATCACATGGCATTTCTCATGTGAGGGTATTCAATGCTGCATTGAAAAAAATGTGCCAATTTTTTCCAAGCTAACCAAGTCCATCACGAAAACACGCCTATATAATATTGACCCTATTGAACCCCACTCGTATATAGTAAAAGGGGGCTTTGCATGGGTAAACCTTATTTGTTCTTATTTTTGCTCTAAACTATAGATTGTTGGTACTCGGTAGAACTGCCGCGATAAGACGGTTCTAACGCGTACCTACAATCTACATGTTTAGCAGAAATAAGAACAAAATCACAATATTTCATCTTAAAATGTTCGTTTCTTTCGGCGATAAAGCTTACAATGTATTTGTATAATGTAAATGTTCATCAAAACTTCCAATTATTCAGCAAGGCAAAAGTTATTTTGGCTGAACATAAGTGTAGCTTTTTGACTAGTCCAGTTACTTTTAGCACTATCTCCGCTGCGTTAGTAACTGAACTAACTAGAATGTTTAACCTTTTAATCGCTTACACTTTTTAAACCACCAAGGCTTTATATATTAGTATTGTGTGTTTTGGCTGATCAATTTGTTAGTGATTCTTTGGTCGGACGACATTTATTGTTACAAAACAAGTAAATTCTAGAAAAAAATGCCACCGATAGGGTAGTCTTGGAATAATGAAATATCTTGAAGGAGTGAAATAGCTCCTATTAGATGTTTTTTGTATTTTTATGAGTAGCCCTTACGATGTTTCTTATTACGCATTTTGGTCAAAACATTTTATCCGGGAGAGGTAAGTCTTAAAAGAATAAAATAGCTGCAATTTGGAGCTAATTCTATGTTGAAGAACAACCGTTATATTAAATGGGAGAGGGCAGTTTTAAAATTATGCAGCTGTTTCTTTTAATGCATATTTGTCATAATTATGCGAATCTTGGTTAGTTTGCTTTTTGAAGCAAGATTCGTGGGCTATTTTCTTCATCATTTAATTTTCTGTCACAGTTTAGTCTGATAACAACTTATTTAGCTTATTTGACCAGAATTCCCAAATATAATGAATTACTGTGTAAGTAGTATCTTGTTTAAACGTTTCATGTTCTTACATCAATAACTTAGGTTGCCAGAAGCCAGATACACTATGCAACAAATTTAGAATCCCACACAGAAAATTTGCTACTACTGCCTTACCACATTTCGTAATAAGCCAGAGCACAGCGAATCCATTTACACTTAAAGCAATCCTGCTCACTCTTTATGTATTATAGACCCGTCCTTACTGCCTGTAAGATCATCTATAAAACCTGAGCTAGCCAAATGACTGAAAATAAAATGATCATGCGGGATACAGATCCGAGTCTTTGTCAGGTGTTTTTGATAAAGCTTTGCTCTGACCTGGCTCAGTTTCAAACCTCCATAATTCAAAGACTAGGAAGGGTTTTTTGTTCGTTGGGGTTCTCCTTGCGTGGTTATTTACCTTTTTAGCCCCGTTTCGACTTATGCATTTCATCACAATATGTAGGTACTCTGTGTGTGTAACTGCTAATACTAATTAATAACTTGTTTTGTTTGTTTGATTTGATGTTTAACGTCCCCATCAACACTATATAGGTCATTTTTGGAGACGTTGCTTCCAATTTTTGTGGGATTTTTACCGACATTGAGATGAAATGACATCTCAAGCCCTGTCGCCCAATCAAACCAATAGGGTTTGTAAGCATGGACTGTCGGACTCGCACCGCTTTGCCTGGTTAGGCTTAGGTCCTCTTAACGGTTAACCAGTACTCTGTGTGGTTGGATTCAGCTCTGTCTGGAAGCATCATGCAGCTCATTTATTTCTTCAACCCCCGATCGGCGGGGGCCAGATTTATAATTCGGCAGGTTCTTTTGTCATGATATGAAATTATGCATATGATTGTGGCATTATCATCGGCGGCATTTTTCACTTCTTTCGACTTTCAGCTCAGCCGTTTCTCGTGCTTAAAGGCATTTATTCTTGATTATTGAGGTTTATCATTTCATTACATAATGTTATGTAGCCCTTAGTGCAGACTGAAGAGAAGCCCTTGTCTTCTTCCGGGCAGAGGCCTCCTGGGGGGTAAAGCAGTAGTTTACTAACTGTCGACTTGTGTGTACGTTATTGATTTTCCCCTTGAAGTACCTTAGTCAGGAAATCGAAAAGTGCTTCATATCACCCATTTGGACTGCCTTTGATCTGCTGTGGACAGTATCTCACAAGGGGCAATAAAACAATTATGAACACATGGTGTGTGCTACTGTTAAAGAATAAATGCCTTTAATTAATTAAGTCAAACTTGCTTAAGGGAAAGTATCTAGTTGGTGGCATAGTGTTTTACAAATACTTTTGCTAGTTTAAATGAGACAAGTACGTAAAATCTTACGATTGTTTGGTTGAATGCTTCATGTATTTTGTATATATACTATGTTGTTATAAGTTTCTGTGATTTTTACGACGGTTGTTTTTGCTATAGTGAACACTGTTTTATTGAATATACTTTTTAATAAACCGGAATATTTCTTGCGTTTAGCTTTGCTTTCTACTTATTACCATCTTATGCCCCATACCTGCACTAAGAAAGGAGCCGATTCGATATACAGCTGCACCCCATCGGTTGATCATTCGTAAACTCCGGAGCTGAACACCCTAGTGGCTCCATCTGCTGACCATTGTATTACTTTTTCAGTTTCTAATATGTTGTCATTGTGATTTGTGAACAGGATGGGTTATTTTAACTCACGTGAGCTGAAGGCTTACAAGGTAAGCCAATGATCCGTTGTTCGTCGTCTGTACAATCTTTCAGATATCTTTTTCTCAGAAACCACTGGCCTTATTGGATTCATATTGTATATACAACATCTATGCCTCATGGGAACTAAAGTTTATATAATTGGTCCTTGTAAAGATGACCGCCATGCCCATGTTAGGTAACAGCCCTTTATATCTATTTCTCCTGAACCATAAGTCAGATGACTTTGAAACTTGGCAGACAGCAAAAGGGACTTGAACCCTGCAAAGAATTATATAAGTGATGGCCCTGGGTTGACCTTGGTCTATTTTACGGCAAGGTCAAATTTGGTCCCTAAGACATTTGAATGAGAAAAAGGGTAAAATAGTACTTTAATCCTATACAGTTTTAGTTTATGAAAAGAAAATAGGCCTTGCATGAACATCCATGAATGTCAAAGATAAATGTCATCCCATGACCTTGACGAGTTCATCCCGTGACCTTGACAATCAGAATTTCAAACATCTCCCCAGAAACCACAGGGCCATTTGAAGTCCTATTTTATATAGAAAAACTATGGCTCAAGGGAACTAAAGTGTATGCAATTGGTCCTGGTCACATGACGTAGATGGTCGCCATGCCCATACAACTTAAAACAATTTATAATATTCTTCTTCAGAACCATAAACAAGATGACTTTGAAACCAGGCAGACAGCAAAAAGGACTCGGACCATAAAAAGCGATACTGGGTTGAACTTGAGCAATTTTATGGCAAGGTCAAATTTGGTCATTAAGGCGGTCGAATGGGAAAAAGGTGAAAAAGTGCTGCTATCCAAACAAATGGAGTTTATGAAAAGAAAATCGGTCGCATATGAACCTCTATTAATGTCAAAGATCAAGGTCACTCAGAGACTTTGGATCAAGGTTACAAGTATTAGTTAGCCATCCGAATTTCAAACGTCTCCTCAGAAACCACTGGGCTAACTAAAGTCATATTTTACATAGAAGATCTATGCGTCACGGGAACTAAAGTTAATACAATATGTCCTGGTAACATAATCAAGATTGCCGCTATGGTCATATAAGTAAAATTCTCGAAAACTTGTCAGACGTAAAAAGGGACTTGAGTTTAACTGTTGGTTTTCTTTTGCTCCAGCGTTTCAGTTATTTCTTGCTGTTGAGTCCTCACTGTTGTTTCATCTCTGTGGTTGTTTGATTTTTTATGTTCTCGGAGATGTTGCAGTGATGAGTTAGGAGGCCTTCCTGCGGACTGACCAAATTATTGCCTAAATTGCGACGGAAGGGAGAGGAATGTGCCCACGCAAAAATGTCACCAGTGAAATTATTTTCACTGACCGTTCCAAGGCAGTTCTTTTTTGTTATAGTTTGTCTTTAAAAGTGTTTATCGCTTATATCTTTTTCTTTTTGGATAGCCAATCGGCCATTCTGTGAGAAAGTAACTGCCCTTTTGGTTTTCCGCTATTGATGGTTCCATCGGGGTCTAGTTATTTTTTGTTTGTGTTTCTTTCCCTTTGGTGTATCTGATGGGAGGTGTAGGTTAATTGTATCGATTCCTGAACATTGCCTTCACTTGAATTGTGTATTACACTAGTTATATGAATGATGATCTTTGGTTGGCTTTTACTTATTTTATGGCAATGACAAATTTGGTCCCTTAAGGGGAATGGGAATGGCAGATGTTTCCGCCATTTTTCAAAGGGAGACGTTTTTCGTGACTTCCTGTTCGCTTTTCCATAAGTGCTGTCGCACTGAAAAAGGGGTCTACCCTTAAAGAAGCAAATTCTTTTCTTTGAGGTTTGACCCCTATTGACATGGGAGACAAAAACAATTTTGCAGGAGTTGTCTCCCCTGAAGGCATTCCCATTCCCCTTAAACTTATGAATTGGAAAAAGGTAACACAGTGCATTTATGTAATACAATTGTAGTTTATGAAATGAAAATATGACTTACATGGAAGTCAATGATCAAGATCTGTTTTCATTATGTTAATTTGTTTGATTTGAGGTTTAACGTCCCCGTAAACACTGTATACGTCATTTTGGAGACGTTGCTTCATATTCTGTGGGACTTTTACCCGACATTGAGATGAAAAGACATCTCAAGCACTGTCGCCCAATGAAACCAATAGGGTTTATAAGCATGGACGGTCCGAGTCGCACCGCTTTGCCGATCCTCTAAGTGGTTTACCAGTACTCGTGTGCAGTCGGATTTCACCTCTGCGTGGAAGCATCATGCAGCCCATTTATTTCTTAAAGCCCCGATGAGTGGAGGCCGCGGTTTTGATCATCGTCAGGTTAACAAGTCCGTGAAATAAAGACCCGTCTAAACCCCTGTTAATATAGAGAAAACCGGGGTTTTACGAGGGTATTTATTAGTTTCTTTATTTTTATCAATAACATAGATTGTGGGTACTCGTTAGAACCGCCTCGTGTAGGCGGTTCTAACGAGCACTCACAATCTTTATTTGGACTAGTAATAAGAAAACTTTATGACATTTTCGTCTGAAAAAAATGTTAGTTCCAGAGATAAGATGGTCGCCATTTTAGAACCCTGGTTGTGTTATTGTAATGATTGCCCAAGGTCACTAAGATTGAATGCCTATCAACATTTAAAAGTACTTCATCTTCTTAACCTGCTCGGTCAATTTCTATTGAAATTTGATGTGCAGCTTTCAGGGAAGTGGGAAACGAAAATTGTGTTTGAATGTTCCAGTTCAAATGACCAAGATGGCTGCCACCCGATGGGCTTGAAGAAATAGATTGGCTGCATAATGCTTCCACCCAGAGCTGAAACCGACCCGCACACGAGTACTGGTAAACCGCTTAGAGAATCTAAGCCTGCCCAGGCAAAGCGATACGAGTCGGACCGTCCATGCCTATAAGCCCTATTGGTTACATTTGGCGGCAGGGCTTGAGATGCCATTTCATCTCGATGTCAGGTAAAAGTCCCACAAAATTGGAAGCAACGTCTCCAAAATGACCTTTACAGTGTTGACGGGGACGTTAAACTTCAAACCAAACAAAACCGTTCGGCCAATTGTATGAGTGACTAAGATGAGCGATCGTTGCCCTTGGACTACTTGTTTGCTTTTCCTTGTTATCTTCTTCATCTTTATGTGTGTGTGTGTGTGTGTGTGTGTGTGTGTGTGTGTGTGTTTGCCTTCATGTCGCTGTTTTTCTATTCGGTGATTATTTGCCTTTGTGCCTGGATGAGGCCTAAATAGTTGTGCTTCTTTTAATATGACCGACCATGATGTCTACAGGCATGCAGAAAAAAAATCTTACCTACTGAATCTAATATTCCCAGCAGCTTTGAGCAAATCAGAAAACTGTCAAAATGGCAAACCAATACTAAAAAATCCCGTTTCTTTTGCTTCCATGCTGCTCTAAACTTGAACATTTGAATATGTTTTCTGGTAATATGATTTGAATTTATCCTTTTATGACTTATCGCTTATATTTTTTTGATTTGGATAGCCAATTGGCCATTTTGTGGGAAAGAAACTGTCCTTTTGGCATTCCGCTATTGATGTTTCCATTACGGTCTAGTTATTTAATGTGTGTGCGTCATTCTCTTTGTGTTACGCTACTCGCAGGGGTCGCAGGATCGATTCCGGGCTTCTCCAGACTTTCAAATGAGTCTTTAAACCGAGGTCCCGTCTCCGTATGACCTTAGTTGTTGGTGGGACGTAAAACTCAAACACTCACTCACTCGCTTATTCTCTTTGTGTCTCTGACGGAAGGTATGGGTTAATTGTATCGATTCCTGATCATTGCCTTCACTTCTATTATTGTCCTGGTGATCATACATAAAGAAACGAAATGACATTACGAGTATAAACTAAATGAATCAACCGATGAGTGAGTGAGTGTTTCAGTTTTACGTCCCACCAACAGCTAAGGTCATACGGAGACGGGACCTCGGTTTAAAGACTAATCCGAAAGTCTGGAGAAGCCCGGGATCGAACCTGCGACCCCTGGTTTACAAGGCGAGTAGCGTAACCACTCGACCACGGAGGCTTCTAAACCGATGAAGTGACAATTTTTTTTTTCTTTTTATGTGTGTAGGGGGAGATTTTAAAATTATTTCATTATTTTGAGCCGATCGTCAGTGGTGTCAGCCCCCGCCCATCGGGGCTTGAAGAAATATATGGGCTGCATGATGCTTCCACGCAGAGCTGAATCCGACCCACACACGAGTACTGGTAAACCGCTTAGAGGATCTAAGCCTGCCAAGGCAAAGAGGTGTGAGTGTCGGACCGTCCATGCTTATAAACCCTGTTGGTTTCATTGGGGACAGGGCTAGAGACGTCGTTTCATCTCAATGTCGGGTAAAAGTCCCACAAAAATGGAAGCAGCGTCTCCAAAATGACCTTTACAGTGTTGACAGGGACGTTAAACCTCAAATCAAACACACAAACAAAATCGTTCGGTGATGGCCATAAACAGGATTACCAGAAAAAACACCTGACTTTTCGTTGCAGAACTTGGCGTCTCGCATGTGTACGATCTAGGCGGAAACCACAGCGGCGAAAGAACTAACGCTAATGCAGCACTCTTATCCATTAGGGCCCGTTTACGCAATGAAAGCTGCTTTTAGTGTTCATACATAACTTGTTGAACCATACCAGTAAGTTCGTCCTTTCTACATGTATAACATAGTTTAGGGAAGTCAAGTTAACCCTTATCTTGCTGAATATTCATTTAAGCCACATCCATTTCTGTCTATCAACCAATCAAATTACTTGATGTAATTTAGAGCCACATATTCATACATTGAATGCCAAACAGTGTAGATCCTGTTCAGAAGCCGTCTGATCTGGTTCTACACTGCTTGCAAAGATAGGGGTTGTCGTGAACAGCAAGATAAGGGTTAATGGCCTATAAATAACTAAAAACATAACTGTACTGTTTATTTTATTATTCTGCACTTGGATCTACTCAGTTGCTATATTGATATCATCATGGTGTTAGTAACATCAGTATGTCATTCACACAAATACACTACACATATCTAGACAGCTTTCAAGGAAAGTTTTTGTGCGGAATTTTGTTATGGCTTCACACACTCCATCATAAACTGTGGTTGATTGCTAGTTTTGTTTGTTTGTATTGGAGTTTAACGGCCCATTCAACACTGTTTTATGTCTTTTTTGAGCTGGTCAATTTACCTATCCACACTTAGTTTAGTTTAGTTTAGTTTATACTAATTTCTTTTAGTTTGATTGCGATGAAAGCTTCAAGCTTATTGAATCGCTCTCGAACACTCATTCCGGGTGTTTTCATGCGCGCGCGAGAGAGAGGCAGTGGCTTTTACACCACTGCTACCCATTTACACCTGGGTGGAGTGGGGCAGTGTCATTACGTGTCTTGCCCAAGGACACACCTCGATACCGGTGGCCGGATTCGAACGCACAACCTCTCGATCATAAGTCGAACGCACTAAGCACTGCGCTATCGAGGCTGCGCTATCCACACATTTCCTGGGCAGGTTTATACGTAAGCGGTTAACAGTACAGTGCACAATTCTTTGCCAGAAACTGACAACTGCCCTTCTTGAATCAGCGGGAGAGAATGACCGAAGAAAAGATTTCATGATCAATCTCTACGAAAGATTGCTGCCGACCCCGGCAGCGATCGAACCCACGTACTCCTGATCATCAATCAGACGAGAATCCGACTGAGCTGCCAAGGCCGGCGACCACCTCAATGGTAGGCAATAAGACACTGTGGGAATTAAACACGCATATCACCACAAAAGGCATTTCCAAATACGTTGACAGTGTAGACCATTATCGGACGCCACACGATGAGGCGGCGTAGGATTAAGGCTAAAGATTTTTCGGAAGGTCCCGTTTATTTGACTATGTTGTGTCTATTCGCCTTAATCAGTTAATGTGATGTAGAAAGTATGCTAACAATACTATTCACATGTCTAAATGTATTTCATCAGAAAAACATGCCTATATAATTCTGACCCCCTTGAACCCCACTTTTATAAAGTAAAACTGGGGTTTACAGGGGTATATCTTATTTTTCTCATTTCTGCTTTAAAAAATAGATTGTTGGTACTCGTTAGAACCGCCTCGAGGAGGCGGTTAGAACGTGTACCCACAATCTATATTTTGAGCAGAAATAAGAAAAATATCACAATTTTTCATCTGAAAATCTTCGTTCTTTCGACTCCTAGGTTAACAATGTATTTGTATAGGCGTGTTTTTGTAATGTAACTTTTCGTATACTGCTGAACTATCCCCTTGTTATATGCTTGATAAGTAATTTATCGTATGGGTTGTCGTCGTGTTCATTATTTTGTTGTTATTCTTTTTTGACGGAAAATCCTGTTCCAGGAACGAATATGTGTGGCCAACCATATTTCACATTTCAAGTATTCCACTGCAAGTATTTTCCTTTAAAAGTTCCATTACGTCTTCTTTCCAATACGTAGATCCTGCAACAGAAGACAAATAGAGGCTATTACATGAGTGTTCATGTATTACTGAATTTATTAAACCAATACATGAACACGAATACACGGTCCACTTTATCATATGATATTAAAACGCATTTTATACACGACTTTTAACAAACAATGTGAATATCCGCTATTAGTAAACGCGACGTCGTTAAGAACCTCGTACGTGTAACATTACGAGGGTGTCTAAATAATCTGCATGACGTTATTTCATTCTCAGACAATACGTTATATGGGCCGTGTCAAGCGATTTTGGTACTTGTCGCCTATGCGAGCAGCGAAGGTTCAGGCGAGCCTGCGCATCCGCGCAGTCTCGCCAGAACCTTCGCTGCTCGCTCATACAAGCATTGAATCAAGAGGAACCTTCAGACAGAAAGCCATATCCCTGGCCCCTCTGAATGGCTGAGCATGCGCAGTTAAAGTTTGTCATTACGGAATGCTCGAAGACCCAAATTCGCTTGGCGGGGCTCATATGATAAAACTATTTAACGTTTCCAGTCATACCAAATTCTTATCGAGTTTCAAGTATGTCTGATTGGCCATCTGTCATTGACAGAAATTTGTAACATTAACGTTTGAACAGTAGCCGTGCATCTAACACGCTTTCCATGGACCCACCATTAGGTCACTTGCACACGAGGTACAAGTGATGAGCTACAACGATCGGTGTCGTGATTCTTCATTAATTTGCCGTAAACGAGGCTAAATAGAAAAAAAATCAGTTGATTCCGCCACTTTTGTGACAGTTTTTGGTCAAATCATTCTGACATAGCAGGAATGTAATGTGGATCCGAATCGAAATAGCATAGATGGTTCCGCTTCAAAGAAAATGATTACATGAGCTAGAAACAGTTAAAAATCGTTAACTTCCAACCGCTCCAAAACCATTCAGCCACTTTTATTAAAACTTCATAGGTATGTTGCCTAAAGTCTGTGTTCAAAAACAATTAAAATTGTTTTGTTTTACTATGTCCACTGAAAAATACAACGCGCAAATCTTAAAAGAGAATAAGATTTTATTGACATCTGTTTAACTCATTGACCCAATCATTTTCACAAGCAATGCACATTTTGTTCAAATATTGAAAATTTATCTATGATTTCAATCAGATTAATGAGCCAGTGCACGGCAATCCTACAATACATGTGCGCCTAACAGACTCAGATCAGCCTGCGCATCCGCATAGTCTGATCACAGTCTTCGTTGTGCGCTCTATGGATGCTCCGTCATGCAGCAAGAAAAGTCTCTGGTTAGACAATTAGGATGCTCAGGCTGATCTGATTCTTCGCTGGACGCAAATGTATTATTGTAGGTTTTGTCATGCGCTGGCTCAACATTTGGCAGGTGTACAGCTTCTGACAAGACCTTCCAGCTGGTACCAAAGATTTAGACTATCATTGTTATGACTCTTTAACAGACTCTAAAAACTTTATCTTTGGCTGCAACATCGGAACCAGATGCCATGCACGTTCATATCTTTCGTGTATCTTTTTCTTCTTTCAAACTCATTCTGGCCTTTCTGATGGAAACCAGCCTTTTTATTTTATTTATTTATTTATTTTTATTATTATTATTATTTATTTATTTATTTTTTTTTTTTTGGTGTGTGTGTTGGGGTTGGTTGCGGGGTGGGCCTTTTAAAGATTATTTCGCTTATTTCGAGTCGATGCTTAATTAGAGGTGGGCGAGAAATTCGGAGTACAGGAGAAAAAACGCCCGAAATTCCGTTGTACACCTGTCACGCGTGACGCGAGCAAGGCTAAAACTACAACGGTGAGAGGTTAAATGATTTAGATTCAGCGGTGTTAATCACTAGGCCACGGAGGCTCGTAACCAAGGTTTGATTCGACTAACACCTCTGGCATATTTTGTCAAAGGCTATATTATATATTAATACGGGGTAATTCGTATGGGGGTGGGGACGGGGTTGGGGGTATGGTTGACCTTTCCCATCTTTATGTTTGACTCGATTTTCTTTCTTAGTTTTCAGTGTGCCTCGTAATACATATATAATGTCAGTAACAAAGGTTTTGCTATTCATCAATTTACTCGACAACGACTTGTTCAAGGCAAATGATTGCCTAATTGATCTATTATCGGTTTAACTGACTTTCTCTTTATATATACTCCGCTCTTTTAAACTATGACTATAGGGGCTTTTTCTGCTAAAGCCGATGCTAAAGGGCGTGGCCGGTGTTGCACATTTCAGTACTCGTCATGAACAGGCTCAATAAAACCGAGTCTGCCATTTTCGTTTCTTTGGTGTATTCTTTGCTTTCAAAGGATCCAACTATTCAAAACATTTTATCTTCATGGCAGCTGATGTTGTGCCGCGTGGCGGCCGTAAAAGTCTACCCGAACATCATCATTGTGCAGATTATATTTCTTGTCCTTTGGGATCATGGAACTCATTTAGAATCATTTTGAAAATAGAGTTCTTCTTAAGTCGGTGCTAGTGGGCGTGGCCGGTGTTGCGCATTTCAGTACTGGTCATGAACAGACTCAATAAAACCGAGTGTAACATTTCCGTTTACATGTGTATTTTGTGTAGTCTTTGTTTCCGGTTGATCTATATAAACATCGCTCTTTTAAACTATCACTAGTAGCGGCTTTTCCTGCTTAAGCCAGTGCTAAAGGGCGTGGTCGTTGTTGCACATTTAAGTACTGGTCATGAACACTCACATAAACAGGTCTGAGAGTTTAGCTATTTCTAAAGAATATCCATAAAAATAAAGACAGTCTTTAAATTCATGGACTCGCGTGTCTCTGGAAAGCATTGCAAATCGTAAGAATGCTCAAAAATTCGAAAATCGCAGAATATGTATTATATAAACTGCTTTGTTATATGATCAGTTGCCTACACAGAAAGGTTTTTCTCGAATCTGCTGGCTAATTATCGAGTATTTATATAAAACGGCTACGGAAGATATTCTTGTTTAGGTTTTCTCCCTTCATGTACTGATGTTGCACTGATGAGTTAGGAGGCCTTCATGCGGACTGAACAAATTATTTGTCTAAATCGCGACGGAAGTAAAGGCGAGGATTGTGGCCTCGTAAAATCGATTTAAGCCCCCCCCCTCCCCCCCCCCCCAGTGGAAATCTTTCCACTGACAGTTCCAATCTTTCCACTGACCGTTCCAATGCGGTTCTTCTGTGGCGATTTATTTATGTTGTTGTTTGTTACTTTCTGTGTGTATCACTTGTGTCTTTATATTTTGGATGGCCATATGGCCATTTTGTGGGAAAGTAACTGTCCTTATGGCCTTCCTTTTTTAGGTTTCCATTATGGTCTGGTCGCTTAATGTTTGTGTTTCTTTCCCTTTGGTGTATTTGATGGGTGGTGTAAGTTAATTGTATCGATTCCTGGTCTTTGTTTTACTTCTACTTTACAACAAGTGTGCCACGCATCAGGTGACATGTTTCATTGTTAATAGTGTAAGGGGGAAAACCTGAACTACACAGAATTATTTAGTTTCTTGAATTATTAACAAGACAACGGATCATACCCAGTTTTTAGCTTCACATAGATTATCGTGTAATAAAGAAGGCTGCATAACACATGTACTGCGATTTTCGAACTTTTGATTTTTTTTTACGATTTACATTGCTTTCTGCAGACACGTGAGTCCATAAATTTAAAGACTGTCTTTATTTTTATGGACAGTCTTTAGAAATAGCTAAACTCTCAGACCTGATAAAACCGAGTTTGTCATTTTCGTTTATTTGGTGTATTCTTTGCTTCCAAATGATCTGACTATTCAGAACTTGTTTTATCGAAACAAAACGCAGATACTTGATAAAAATGGTAAGTTATGGCCATTTATTTCTTCCTGTGTCCAACGTTCGTCCAGTGTACGTCGTCAACGTTTCATACACCTTGTGCACTGTCTAGATCTAGTCTTCGTGGAACTTAACCAGATTTCCCGATTGTTTGCTTTATAATATCGTCGGAAAGTTTGAATATAGGTAACGTCCGCTCAGACACTACCGCATTAGGTCTCAGCAGTTTTAAATCAGGACGGAAATAAGGGCGAGGATTGTGGCCACGTAAAATCGATTGGCCGTTCCAAGGAGGTTCTTCTGCGCGGATTATTTTTGTTATGGTTGGTCTTTTGAGATTGTGTGTCGCTTATATTATTTTTTTGAATAGCCAATTCGCCATTTCTGTGGGAAAGTAACTGTCCTTTTTTGCTTTCGGCTTTTGATGTTTCCATAAGGGTCTAGTTGTTTCATGTTTGTTCTTCTTTTCCTTTTGTGTCTCTGATGGGAGCTGTCCAGGCAGGCACATGTCGCTAGGGCAACGTCAAATCAACGTCGGTGCAACGTCACGACGTTGCACCGACGTAGATGTGACGTTGTATAAATGTCATTACGTCGCACCGACGTCGATATGACGTCACAATTACGTCATGTGCCTGCTGGGGTGGGTAAATTGTATCGACTCCTGATCATTGCCATCACTTCTGTTTTACTCCAATCTTCTAGCAACTTGCGTACTGGAGGATAGAGATGTCCTTGGCCGCCATGGTCATCTTGGACATTCGCCAAAGGAATATGAGCCCCGCCAAGCGAATTTGTGTCTTCGAGCATTCCGTCATGACAAATTTTAACTGCGCAAGCCCAGCCATTCACAGGGGCCAGGGAGATGGCTTTCTGTCTGAAGGTTCCTCTTGATTCACTGCTTGTATGAGCGAGCAGCGAAGGTTCTGGTGAGACTGCGCGGATGCGCAGGCTCGCCTGAACCTTCGTTGCTCGCATAGGCGATAAGTACCAAAATCGCTTGACGGGGCCCATATTGTGGTGCATTAGTAGCTTACTAGGTCACTTTTCTTCGGGATGTGTATACTCCAGAGATATCTGTCTTGACCAAATTATCAGTACTCTTTTCTAGAATAGATGGTACCTCACAGCGGACAACTAAGTTTAATGGAAACAGAAATGTGAAGCCTTCATTTTTGCCTAAACTTTTCCAACCCCTAACATTGTAAGCCTTAAACATTCATGAAAGGTGACACATTCAAGCGATCAAGGGCCATCATGATCTTCTTGAATTTTGTTTGCGTATTTTCCAAATTCTTGTCGTATCCAAAACCATTTCATAAAGAACAATACATTTAAGGGGAATGGGAACACCTGTCAGATTTTGTCTGCCATTTTTTAAAGGGAGACAACTTTCGGGACTTCCTGTTCGCTTTTCTATAAGCTCTCCCGCGGAAAAAGGGGTTTAGTCTTAAAGGAAAGAATTGCCTCCTCAGGAGCAAATTCTTTTCTTGTAGAGTTAACCCCTATTGACATGGGAGACAAAAAGTTTTGCAGGAGTTACCTCCCCTGAAGGTGTTCCCATTCCCCTAATATTCCCAGCAGTTTTAGTGATTAATGCTATTCCAATTGTATGAGGACGACCAGAAAATGATACACTGATACAACGACTTGCAAAATAGCTTATAGTGTAGACTGACTTATTTATTGTTTTAGGTTTAACGACACGTCAATCTTTGTTGGTTATTTTGTAGAAACAGATGAAATCACAAAATCGCCCCTCTACCGAGCAGCAGACCTTGCCTGTAATGTCTTGCGAAAGGGCCTAAGCCTTTACGCTTAGTAATGTAAAACAAACAACTCGATCAGTGCTCGTAGATGTGTAATGGTAGAACCATATATGAACATGAAGTCAAGTAACTTAGCAATCAACGCTATTTATGTTACGCCATAGACTGGATATGACATTTTCTCCCTTTCTTTCAGGAGTTTGTTGTCTGCTACGAAAACTCCTTGAGATTATATCGTCAAAATTTAATAAAATTGAGAATTAATGAATTTATTTAATTCCTTGTCTTGTTAGTTGTTAAATATTCTTCTTTTGTCTTGTTTGCCCCTTGACAATCTTACACAAACATCCCTTCTGTCATTTCTGAGATTCTCCGATATCTGCGCAAGGCTAATATATATTTGCTTTTTAATGCGTAAGGCCACCAATATATTTATGTCTTCAATTAACATCTGTGTGAATGATTTTCTATTTTCTCCCCTGCATCTGCCAATGCTTCAAATTTAGGATTTATCACCTGTCTGCACCAGCTTCTTTAAACCAGAGTTCACTGCTCCTCGCTTTCAGTATGTCTGTGCTACATCATCAGAATTATACTGCTTTAAGTCCTCTGCTTTGGCTTCTCTGTTTAAGCTCTAAAATTATCACTGACTGCTCAGTTTCCTCTTATCAGAGCTTCTGCTGCAACTTCGCTGCTTCAGCTTCGTTACTTCAGTGGTCATAATCAGACCAGTGAGCATCTGCTTGCTCGCTGCTATTCCCATGGTCTTAAAACTTCATCTGTCAATAATAATATGTTTCTTCTTTTGAAACATCTGCGTGTTCTCTGCTACTTACCAGTGCCTGGGCGCCGTAGCTTATCTGCGTATTCTGTAGTTTATCTGCATATACACTGCTACGTCCCAGTGTCTGGGCGCCGTAGCTTATCTGATCTTTGCTTATATCTCGTCCTTCTTTCCTCCAGGACGATTTCTCTTCTTATCTTTAATATCTTCTGCTTATTTTTCATCTCTTCTTCCCCACCTTTCCTTTTTCCTCGTCGCCAACGTAATGTCTTGCGAAAGGGCCTAAGCCCTTACACTTAGTAATGTAAAACAAACAACTCGATCAGTGCTCGTAGATGTGTAATGGTAGAACCATATATGAACATGAAGTCAAGTAACATAGCAACCAACGTTATTTAAGTTACGTCATAGACTGGATATGACATTGCCCTACTGTAAGCAATTGTCAGTTGGACGCCCTATTGACGCAAGGTACACGCCACACTTGCCTCACCAAACCAACATAGCTTACAGTGTTGAGCCTATATTCAAATGCAGTTGTGTATATAACGTGACGTCTGATTAGATAACTTCAAAAAATGAGACGGTACATTCTGTCATATACTGTCGGTAACATGACGTCATCACGTGTCGTTTTTCATTGTCTGGCATTTTAGGTTTATACGGCTCATAGCGTTTTGCATTTTTTCCAACGTAGTACGTCTGTTTTAACATAACAACCAAATATGTGCAAAGAATGTGGATAGCTTTATTTCAAAATTGTCATTCGGGGAGGTAAATCGTCGGTTTTACGGCTCCGTGACGTGTAGCATTAAACGAAGTTTCCGAATCTAAAACGTCCGATTAACTTCTCAATTGACAATTTTGAATACAGTTACCCCACCCCACTCCCAAAAAATAATAAGTCGGGTTTACAAGGGTGTTTCAACAAAAACTGGACCCGAATACCTTAGGACCAATAAACTTTATTCGAGATAGGGGTAATTCGAACTAACGAGGGTCAAACATAGCGCCAAGTCATGAATCAGACCAGACTGGGTGCACTTAACCCTTTTTGTACCAAATGGAATCATCCTTATATATAACAGGAGTCCATTTCAAAACTTAGGGGTGTCAGGTTGTGTTTTCATCAAAATTTATTTGGAAAATGCCTTCACGTTTTGCAAATAGTGAAGGCCCTGATTAGACGCCGCGTTCTGCGGCGTCTCATCTGGGCCTGCACCATTTTTCAGGGTACCCGTTTTGGGGTTTCTGTTACTAAATGGGTTAAGGGTAAATAATAAAATAACGGGAATGCCCGTACTCATCTCAATCACCTTTTTGAGGAGTATCTAAAGTGTATATACAGCATACATTTTCAACATAAATTCAGAAAAAAAAATCGATAAATCATTCAAAATGATATGGAGCTATGGTGCGAACGATTCTCTGGGGACTGCAGAATGACTCCAAGAAAGCCATGATAAACGAACCATCCGTGTCCGAGTTAATGAAGTTTGACTGCAGAACTATTGTGGAACAAATGGCTGTACTAGCACGTTTTTCCTTGTAACATGACATGTTTACAGACCTGGAGCCAGTTGTTCAACAATAACGACGCCGTTACTTAACATATCGTTAAACCATTGATCATTTAATGTGGCAAATGTGCTAATATTTTTGCTGAAAATATGTGAGCAGCTAAATGCAAAATCTTTAATATTGTAATTGCTAGAACAGTTAATAATTTGAGCACAAACGAGCTCGTTAAGCTAGCGATTCTTTGAACAACTGGCCAAAATATTACAGCTTTAAAACCGTATGAATTACTAATATAACAACATTGGGAACCGTAGCACCGACGTATTGACTGTTGCAGAATGACCGTGAACTTTGACTTAGGTTGTTTACTGTTGCAACAATCACCCTATACTAAGACATAGGCTATTTACCGTTTCAACAATGACCCTGATATAGCATTTATACAGGTAGCTGATGCAACAATGACACTGAATTCGCACTTATGCCTTATTATTGTCGTAGAACTGACCTTAACATCGACTTAAGCTGTTGCAACAATGACCCTGAACTGATACTTAGGCTATTGACTGTTTCAATAATGACCCTAAACTGGAACTTAGGTTGTTGAATGTTGCAACAATGACCCGGAACAAGCACTTATAATGTTTAATGTTGCAACAATGACTCTGAACTAGCACTTAGGGTATTAACTGTTGCAACAATGGCCCTGAACTAGCACTAGGTTACAATGACCCTGAACAAGCACTTAGGCTGTTTACCGATGCAACAATGACCCTGGAGTAGCACTTAGGCTGTTTACGGTTGCAACAATGACCACAGATTATCACTTAGGCTGTTAATGTTGTAACAATGACTATAAACTATCGCTTAGATCGTTTACTGTTCAACAATGACTCTGAACTAGCACTTAGGTTGTTTAATGTTGCAACAATGACCATAACTATCCCTTTAAGCTGCAATAATGATCGTGAATTGGCAGCATTTAGGCTGTTTACTGTTGCAACAATGACCCAGAACTAGCACGTAGGCTGTTTACTAATGCAACAATGTCCCCGTAATAGCTCTTAGGGTGTTAAATGTTGCAACGATAGCCCCGAACTTGGAATAAAGAATGTTCACTATTGCAACAATGACCATGAAAAATAGTTGGTGAGGCCCTGATCAGGAATCGATACAATCAACCCACAGCTCCCGTCAGATACACCAAAGGGAAAGACACACAAACATGAAACAACAGACCATAATGGAAACACCAACAGCGGAAAGCCAAAAGGACAGTTACTTTCCCACAAAGTGGCCAACTATCACTTAAGCTGCAATAATGACCCTGCATTGATAGCATTAAGGCTGTTTGCTCTTGCAAAAATGACCGAGAACTAGCACATGGGCTGTTTACTGTTGCAACAATGACCCTTGAGTATCACGTAGGCTGTATACTGTTGCACCAATGACCTTGAACTAGCACTTAGGCTGTTTAATGTCGTAAAATTACTCTGATCGTTGACGTAAGCTGTTAACTTTAATCATTGGATCCATGTTCTTTAAACAAACAGTATAGACCTATATATCGCAGGACGCGTCGTCTGATCTTAGTCCACAAAAATATAGGTATAGGTGCCAAGGAAAAGTCACATTCAAAGATTACGGCCTAACAATGGCACTAAGAGGAAGAGTATCTAAGGAATTACAAACAGCATAGCAACGTACAAGGTGATCAAGGTGCAACAGGCACAGTTAATGAAAATTAAATAAATAAATAGAGGATCTTACATGAGTGTTCATGTATTATTGAATTTATTAAACGAGTTGAGGTAAAGGGATAAAATGCGAGGCTTTGCCGAGCATTTTATTCCTTTTCTTCAACGAGTCTAATAAATTATTGAAATAGAGGATCTTACATGAGTGGTCATGTATTATTGAATTTATTAAACGAGTTGAGGTAAGGGATAAAATGCGAGGCTTTGCCGAATTTAAGCCTCGCATTTTATCCCTTTACCTCAACTCGTTTAATAAATTCAATAATACATGAGTACGAATGCAGGATTCTATTTATCATATGACATTTAAAACACATTTTATTCACGATTGTTTATAAAAAAAATGTCAATTTTCCCCCAATAGTAAACGCGACGTCGTTAAGGACGTTGTGCATGTAACGTTACGGGACGCATCTAGCTAATTTTACATATGTTATCCACAAGTGGATTATCGAAAATATTACATGATGTCATATGATAAAATCAATAATAAAACACAACCATTAGCACATATAACATAACGAGCACCGTCCTAAAACAGTGATTCTTGAAAAAATGACCCAATCATGAAACCAAAAATGTAGAGAAATGAACCTTATGGAATTTCGACTGATATGTTTTCTGTCGAGTTATTTCCACATTTTAACAATTCAGCCAAATTTTTGCCCACACCATTTCAATAGTTTTTGCGTTTTTGACAGGGAAACATGCTTGTTACGGAGGAGAGTTTATATTTGTAAGCCCATGTGTCTGTTTCATCCAACAGTCTATGCGAACCCAATGAGTATATTTATGAAGTTAAACTCATAGCTTTTGCCAAAAAACAACACTTTGTTGGGCTACTGATTGTCGGAATAAGTAACGCTCACTTCTAAAATTGCTCACCTCCGTAACATTTTAACTCACCTCCGTAATCTATCTTCCGTAACGATAAATTTCTACCCACAGTCTGTAGCTAGACCAAAATCCAATGTTTTGCTTTAGTGATTTGATATTACTAGCACAAATAGCACCCAATGCACACAAAGATGTTCCGATACATATATCGGCTTAGGTTGTTATGTTACAGAGGAGAGAAGTTACGGAGGTGGAGGACAGATTGTTTTTTGTCAACCAAACCGTTGTTCTTGGATCAATGGTCAATATTATGTTTTATATCAGTACAATCTTATGTAAAATATATGGCAATTATCTTAAAGTGTTCCTTTCCATCCAGTGTTCCTTTCCATCCAGTGACCTTTTAAAAGCAACGTTACGGAGGTGAGGTTCTGAAAAGTTACAAATTAATTACCAACTTTCAGATTTCATATTATGTTTATTTCGAAAGAAGATCAAACACTTAATGGTTTATTTATCAGAACATTCCTTTGGTGGAACATAAGACATAGCTATAAGCAGAGAATTATTCCTGTCTGCACACTGTAACAAGTTATAGATCCGTTACGGTAGGGGAGTGCTGTTTTAGCGACACCCCATTTTACAGCATTGTGTCCAGACACTGAATGCAATAAGTCTTTAAATTCTGCTAATTGTTTCCTAAGCATCGTATCGTTGAACCACAATTGCAATCCCATTCCATCCATCTAAACAACCAAAAGGTTAGATATTTGCACTTCAGTATGTAACCATGCCTTGTGACATGCCAAAAACGCATACCCCACTGGTATATTAATGGTGCTAACTCATTAATCGTACTAAAAAGCATTGGTTTTAGAATTGGAAGTAAGTTCCTGCAAATGCCTCTTGGCTTATATGGCTTATTTACACCCATAGACTGCGTTGTGTAGCCACCATGAAGGGACAAACATTAGCAAGAGGGTATATTCAAAATTGGGTCATTTTTTCAAGAATCACTGAAAATCTGACAAAGCTACATTTAAAATAAACCACATTCGAACCACCGCCTCAGGACGGTCAGTAGTGAGAACCACTGGGCAGATTATATGGCGTTTAATTATCTGTTTGAATTTATTCTAAAAATCGGATTCTTCATAATTTTTCGATAAAAAAATGAAATCTCCATAAAACTCTGGTTCTGAAATGCCCTGTCGCATAAGTGTCTTTAATTCAACTTTGTATTTTTAACTAGTTCAGAGTGCCGTCGATTAAATTTAGGAAATGCTTTCCTAAGTTTGTGATACCGATAGCCCTGTTTATAAAGCTTAGCAGATAAAAGTTAATTCCGATTATGAAAATCGTTAACATGAGACGGAAATCTAGCGAAACGAAAAAGTTGAGAAACATTTACTCCATTTGAAGGAGAACGGGGGGCATACCCGTCTTAGAATTGAAAAATTATTTCACAATCATTCCGTTTCTCGTAGATCTTAGATGAGACTATACCATTCGAGACCGACCTATCCAAATTTTAAAAGGGTGCTGTAGTTTCCAAAGAATTAGCCCTATTCAGGTTTAGTTCAGGGGGATAAATCTTGCCAACCATTTGCTCAAAATAAAAATTGTCATTATTAAGTAAATCATCCTGAATGAAATGCATCATCAGAAAGAGACAGTATGAAAACTCTCTCGTAACAAAAATAAAACAAACAAAAACAGATCGGCAACAAGAGGGTCATAGTTAGTTACCATCTTTGTCTATTGCTTTTATTTCCCAATCTGAAAAAGATATTATCCAAAAGGCATGTGATGGCATCAAAACTTTCTAATATGACCAAGGTTGTTTTTATGTACTTAAGGGCGAGGATTGTGGCCACATATAATCGATTTAACCCCCCGCCCCCAGTGGAATTCGTTTCGCTGACCATTCCAAGGCGGTGCTTCTGTCGCGGTTTATTTTCGTGATGGTTTGTGTGTCGCTTATATTATTTTGTTTTGGATAGCCAATCGGCCAGTTTGTGGGAAAGTAACTGTCCTTTTGGCTTTCCACTATTGATGTTTCCATTAGGGTCTAGTTATTACATGTTTGTGCTTCTTTCCTTTTGGTATTTCTGATGGGAGCTGTGGATTAATTGTATCGATCCCTGATCATTGCCATCACTTGTATTTTAGACGTAAAATGTGTTGTTTTTTTTTTTCATTTCAAGCTAAATTTAGTGATCCCTCGCGAGTAAAAATTTGCTAATGTCCTAAATGCTTTCCAGTATTTCCCTCTATTTAACCCATTTTGTACCAGATAACCCAAACAGGGTACATGGCCAACAGTGCAGGCCCGGCTCAGATGATTAGGGTCTACACTGTTTGCAAAATGTTCAGCCTTTTTCCAAACAAATTTTGAAGAAAACAAAACCTGACACCCCTAAATTTCGAAATGGACTCCTGCCATATATAAGGAGGAAGATTCCATTTGGTACAAAAAAAGCTAATCACATGCGGTTTAACTTCATTGATCGGTGATCTCACGATTCTCACATGAACGATAGCACTGAGTAGGACTGGCTAATCGGAGCTGAAAAGTTAATCGATTATCAGTCATGTCATTGTGATCGATAATCGATTAGTAAACAACGAAGATTTGGGTATAATTTTACCTGTCTGGCTTTCTGTCTAAGCATGACTCTTACCATATATATTGTACTTTACCATATGTATTTGAACAGACATGCCTGAGCAAACAGTGTCGAACCATATGTATTTGAACAGACATGCCTGAGCAAACAGTGTCGAACCAGATGAGACGCCACAGAACGTGGCATCTCATCAGGGTCTGCTCTGTTTGCCACTCATCCAGCTATTTTAGATACAACTTTGGGTAATAAATTCTCCAAGCAAATCAATAATGATTGTCATTTTTGTGGAATTTATCGATTGATTAATCGATTATCAGATTAATCATGCCAGCCTTAGCACTGAGTAGCCAACAGGTTTCGGTCTATTGGAAATCGATCTAAAAAGTTCACAATTATGTGATACCTTAATTGACTCATTACGCAAACATGCCTATACAAATACATTGGCACCTTTATAGCCGAAAAAATGAAACTTTTATGATGAAAAATTACGATATTTTTCTTATTTCTGCTCTTCGAGGCGGTTCTAAAGAGTACCCACAGTCTATATTTTAGATCCGAAATAAGAAAAATAAGGTATACCCCCGGAAACCCCAGTTTTACTGTATAAAAGTGGGATTCAAGGGGGTTAAAATTGTATAGGCGTGTTTTCGTGATGGATACAAATTGTCTATGGTAACATACCTCTTTATTGAATAATGGCTATGTACCACCAGTGCATTCCTCCTGAAACAGACAAAAATAACAGAAATTTACAAGAGTCCAGGGGCCAGTTGTTAAAAACAAACGGCATCGTTAGTTAACATATTTTTAAAAATATGATCATTTTATAAGGCAGCTATGCTAATATGTTTGCTGAAAAAATGTGAGCAGCTTTGCTCTCATTGTTTCAGCAAAAATAACACTATATTGGATACTGTCTTTGTTAGAACAGTTAACACTTTGACCACTAACGATGTCGTTAAGCTTACGATGCTTTCAGCAACTGGCCCCCAGGTCATTAATGCTTCCAGCTAGCACTGGACGTTGAATCATGTTTGGAGAATTTGGTTTTCTAGGGACTATCAGACACTGAACCGACTTGCTTCCATGCAGAGCTGAAACCGACCGCACGTGAGTACTGGCAAACTGCTTTGAGGTTCAA
Source organism: Lucinisca nassula (assembly GCA_963580285.1). Taxonomy (NCBI): domain Eukaryota; kingdom Metazoa; phylum Mollusca; class Bivalvia; order Lucinida; family Lucinidae; genus Lucinisca; species Lucinisca nassula. Next base: position 81,621,318 of record OY757015.1, on the reverse strand, counting down.
AGCTTGCCAATAACAGGTAGCGCGAGTCGGACTGTCCATGTATTGAACTAAGGCTGACACGATTAATCGGATAATCGATTATTCAATCGATAAATTCCTAAACAATGATTATCATTACTGAATTGCTTGCAATCGATTATTTGATAAGTACAACTGACTATCCAAAGTTGTGTCTTAATATAGCTGTATGAGTGGCAAACAGTGTAGACCCAGGTGAGACGCCGCATTCTGTGGCGTCTCATCTGGGCCTACACTGTTTGCTCTGGTCTGTCTGTTCAATTACATGCGGAAAAGTACAGCATATGGTAGGAGTTATGCTCAGACAGAAAGCCAGACAGGTAAAATTATGATTAAATCTTCAGTGATTACTAATTGATTATCGATCGCAATGACGGGAAAATAATCGATTATCTTTTCAGCTCATTTCACCCTATTAGTTTCATTGGACGGCAAGGCTTGAGACGTCATTTAATCTCAATGTCGGGAAAAAGTCCCTCAAAATTGGAAGCAACGTCTCCAAAATGACCTAAATAGTATTGAAGGGGACTTTAAACCTAACATCAAACAAACAGCACCCGTGCATATAAAAAGAAAAAGAACAGCTACTCAAGTAAGCGTTCCAAATGTCCGTCTTAAATGCTTTCATCTTTAATAATAGTATAGCAATTTATGTTTTAGATACGAGTAACTCACTTATGCAACACGTGCCGTCCTCGGTAGCTAAGTCGGATACGCGTCTGACTGGTGATCAGGAGGACGCGGGTTCGATACCTGCCGAGGTCGGCAACATTCTTTCGTGGAGATTGATCATGAAATCTTTTATACGGTCATTCTCTCCCTTCCGATGAAGCAAGAAGTGCAGTTATCAGTTTCCGGCGAAAGAAAGTGCACTGTACTGGTTAACCGCTTAGGTATAAGCTTGCCCAAGAAAAGTGTGGATATGTAAACTGACCGTGTCAAAAATAACCTAAAATAGTGTTGACTGGGCCGTTTAACTCCAATACACACAAACAAATGATGTGACACGTAATATTTACTGTATAAAAGTATTGAACATTTTTTTTTTACTTCACTGGTTTGCTGTTTCTAGTCATCACGATAACAAGTCCGTGAAACGAAGACCCCCCTAAACCCCACTTTATATAGAGAAAAGTGGGGTTTACGGGGGTATACATTATCTGCCTTATTTTTGCACATAAACATAGATTGTGGGTACTCGTTAGAACCGTTCTAACGAGAACCCACAATCTATGTTGAAAGCAGAAATAATAAAAATGTTATCATTTTTACCTAACATTTATCATTTTCTGACACCGTGTTGGATGCCATTATTTCTTACGGACATGTTTTCCTAATGGACGAGTATCGGGAGAGTTCTGGATATTGACCGGTGATAATGTCTAGATTTCGGTTCCCCGCATTACGCAGTGCTGTTTTTTTTTTTTTTTTTTTTTTTTTTTTTGTTTTTGAAGAAACAGGAAACAGTAATTTCTGCCAAATACAACAACCGAATTAGGCGTCTGCCGGCGTTTTTTGTGCTTGTTTGATATCTGCCTTATTTTTGCCCATTAACATAGATTGTGGGTACTCGTTAGAACCGCCTCACTGAGGCGGTTCTAACGAGAACCCATAATCTATGTTGGCAGCAGAAACAATAAAGATGTTATCATTTTTACCTTACATTTATCACTTTCTGACACCATGTTAAACGCCATTATTTCTTACGGACATGTTTTCCTAATGGACGATTGTCGGCAGAGTTCTGGATATTGACCGGTGATAATGTCTGGATTTCGGTTCCCCGCATTACGCAGGGTTGTTGTTGTTTTTTTATTTTTTTTTTGTTTGTTTTTGAAGAAACAGGAAACAGTAATTTCTGCCAAATAAAACAACCGAATTAGGCGTATGCCGGAGTTTGTTTGTTTTGTTTGTGTTTGTTTGATTTGAGGTTTAACGTCTCCGTCAACACAGTATAGGTAATTTTGGAGACGTTGCTTCAAATTTTGTGGGACTTTTACCCGACCTTGAGATGAAATGACATTTCAAGCCCTGTCGCCCAATTAAACCAATAGGGGTTATAATCATGGACGGTCTGACTCGCACCGCTTTGCCTGGGCAGGCTTAGATCCTCTAACCGGTTTACCAATACTCGTGTGCGGTCGGATTTCAGCTCTGCGTGGAAGCATCATGCAGCCCATCTTTTTCTTCAAGACCCAATGGGCGGGGCGGTGTCTGGCGACGTAACTCTAAAATTAAACAATAGCAGTCTGATCAAGGTTTACACCTCTTATTGTTGTCTACACTGATGGACTTAAACTTTATATTGTTGTTACTTGGTTATTTCTTAAACGGGTGTTTCTCGTACACTGGTTTGGTAACAAATACAGTCGAACCTCGATGGCTCGAACACCGATGGCTCGTTTACCATGGATGTGTCGAACCCATTCGTGAGCCCCTAGCGAAATCCTCTACAAAAGAAATAGTGGGGGATAATTAAGGAGATTTTAGTCTTTCATCTTGCAAATGTATGCTGTGTGTACTCATTAGAATCGCCTCGATGAGGCGATTCTAATGAGTACATACAGAATACATATTCATTATAGAACCCCCAAAAGATGTCTAAAAGTATCTCGTTATGCCTCCTGACAGTAATCTCAATGGCTCGAACTACCCCAGTCTCGAACAGATTTTCGAGGTCCCAAAGGTGTTCGGGCCATTGAAGTTCGACTGTACGTTATTCCATGGCTGTGCGGGCATAGTCAAAACAATTGCCCCTTGGCACCAAGGACGAACCCATACACTTTTACCCGAGGCGGCAAATGACCTCGATCTTAATTTTTTTTCCTGCGACAAGTCATAATGATAACACCCATGTGCTTGTTTTTTCTCTCTAGAACATATTTATAGATGAAAGTTTTCTGTATCTGTTTTATTTCTAGTCAAAATAAAGTTGTTTGGTGCTCGTTAGAACCGCCTTAATGAGGCGGTTCTAATGAGTACCCACAATCTATGTTTTTAGCTAACATTTAATAAGGAAACTAATACATATCCCGTTATCCCCATTTTCCTTAATATTAAGCGAGATTAAGAGGGATGTTTAGTACACAGACTTAACCCTAATCTTGATGAATATTCATTTAAGCCACACCCATTTCTGTCTATCAGCCAATCAAATTACTTGATGTTAGTTGTTGCTACAAATTCATAAACTGAATACCAAAGAGTGTAGATTCTGATCAGACAGCTTCTTCAAAAGCCATCTGATCTGGACCTACACTGTTTGCAAAGTTAGGAGTTGTTGTGAACAGCAAGATAAGAGTTAATCCTAGTAACCTAAATCAGACTGGCAGAGGACAGCTACTTTCAACACTCTAGGTAATATCTTTTCAGATATCCATTTACCAAGAATGCACATAAATTGAAAGGCAGCAATTTAATGGACCGGAATGGACCGGAATTAGGCAAATGTAACCGGCAAAAGTCTGTGCAATCAGTATTCAATCTGCGTTTTTTTTTCTTGTTTTGTTTGATTTGAGGTTTGACGTCCCCGCCAACACTGTACAGGTCATTTTGAAGACGTTGCTTCCAATTTTGTGGGATTTTTACCCGCCATTGATCTGAAATGATATCTCAAGCTCTGCTGTCCAATGAAACCAAAAGGCTTATATGCACTTGACAGTCTGACACGCCCCACTTTGCCAGGTCAGGCGTAGTCTAAGAGGTTTACCAACATCCATGTGTGGTCAGTTTCAGCTCTGCGTGGAAGCAGCATGCATCCCCTATATTTCTCCAAGTCCCGATGGGTGGGGGCGAATTTAATATGCGTATCTATGGATATTTACGATTCGATATAAGATAATAATGAATGCTTTTAATGTCTGCACCGGGGCCCATGAATCTTTGCTGATCGAAAACGTTTGTTACCTTTACGAAAACACTCATATACGAATATATTGTAAAAATTACCGCCAAAATAAACGGAACTTTTAAAATGAGAAATTGTGTTATATGTGTTTTTATTTCTATATTTTAGAGCAGAAATAAGAAAAATAAGTTTTACTCCTGTAAATATGTTCTATAAAAGGGTTACCCCAGTTTTACCATAAAAGTAGGCTTCAAGGTGGTTAAAATTATATAGGCGTGTTTTCGTGATGCTTTTTTCTGCATTGGGTTAAGAATACTCGAACGTACCAGAGGACGAATAGAAGTATCCGGTCCACAGCCACAGGATGCACCACACACGGTACAAATGCCTTGGTCCTCACCAGGAAAATCAGGCAGGTACATCTTCAATTCACGTTGGTCTTGAAAGATAAGAATGTAAAACATGTTTTAAAATTAATAATTCATATTTGCATAGTAAACCAGAATGATATGAAAAAATAGAAGTGGAGGCAATGATCAGAAATCGATACAATCAACCCACAGCTCCCATCAGAGACACCAAAGGCAAAGAAACCAAATCAAGTTGCTGTTATTGAACTAAAACATCATATCACTATACGTGTGATAACTACGGAACTAGCGTTGAGTGGAAAACAAAAAATATGTCGTTTAAACGATATAATATGTCGTTTAAACGACATATTTCTTGTTTTCTTTTCCACTCTGAAAAAGTAGGGTGGAATTTAAAACAATAAAATTAGAATGGAACAGAAAACGAAAATATGTCGTTTAAACGACATATTTATATTTCTTGTTTTCTGTTCCACTCTGAAAAAGTAGCGTGGAATTTAAAACAATAACATTCGAATGGAACAGAAAACGAAAATATGTCGTTTTCCATTCCACTCTGAAAAAGTAGCGTGGAATTTAAAACAATAAAGATGTTGTTTTATCGACATAATCTTGGCCTTTTCATTGGTTAAAGATGTCGTTTTATCAGGCTAGGATTATATCGTTTTAACGACATATTATGTTGATAAAACGACATCTTTAACCAATGAAAAGGCCAAGATTATGTCGTTAAAACAACATCTTTATTGTTTTGAATTCCACGCTACTTTTTCAGAGTGGAATGGAAAACAAGAAATATGTCGTTTAAACGACATATTTTTGTTTTCGGTTCCATTCTAATTGTATTGTTTTAAATTCCACGCTACTTTTTCAGAGTGGAACAGAAAACTAGAAATATGTCGTTTAAACGACATATTATATAACGACATATTTTCGTTTTCTTTTCTATTCTAATTTTATTGGTTTAAATTCCACGCTACTTTTTCAGAGTGGACCAGAAAACAAGAAATATAAATATGTCGTTTAAACGACAAATTTTCGTTTTCTGTTCCATTCTAATTTCATTGTTTTAAATTCCACCCTTCTCTTTCAGAGTGGAAAAGAAAACAAGAAATATGTCGTTTAAACGACATATTATATCGTTTAAACGACATATTTTTTGGTTTCCACTCCACGCTAATTTTATTGTTTTAAATTCTGTTCTGCTAGATAATGGAACAGAAATGTCCCTTCCCGGGTTCCGTAGGTAAACCCAACTAAAAAAGCTATACAGCTTTGTAATTTCTGGTTTTGGAAAAAATCTGAACAATTTGAAAGGATAGATGCTCAGTTTAATATAATCATTCTGAATGCGAAAAGGCTATATATAATGTAATGTTAAAGGGGAATTAGGAACATTTCCATCAATATTATTTGTATAACTAGCATGTAGGAGTTTGGCATAGTAAATGGATAGCATGAAACAATGGAGTCTAAACTTAATACGATTTAACTAGCAATGTACCAGTGTACCAAATGGCTGTAGCATTATTTTAAGTGACATTGCAATTTTATGGAATTCACAGGACACTGTCTCTGCTCATCAAAATATAGCCAAGAAAATAAAGTTAAATCGTGTCGTTAACTTCAAAATTGCGTAGAGTGATTCAGCATTTACTTCTGCAAAATTACTAAACTACATAGTATTCAAGACATATTTAATCTATCAGCAGTATTTTCATTTGCTCCCATATGAACTGACTATGGCCTTTTGTCACTCCAGGCGCTTAAATCATAAATGACCATTAAGCTTGGCAGATTCATGAGGTGGAGGTTGGGCAGAAATAATTAGCTGCAGCTGTGAACTATGTAGGTTAAACAAACTTGGTGACGAGTATCATTATTGGGTCGAATGAAACTATTGCGTTGAAAGGAGGAAGCAGTTTCTTTCAAGAGGGTCACCCCGTATCCGGAACGCTGTCAGTTTTGCAAAAGTCATGAGCAGCAAAGTTATATCCGTGTTGTTTTAACTAAGCAAGATTTCCAGATATAATTTTGCTACCTTTAAAGTGACCAACAGCATCGCTTTACTCTTACTTGACAATAAATATTCGTCCTCGCTTTGTCAAAGGTTTATTGAAGGGCGAAGTTAATGTTCTTTACTAAGCCTCCACATTAAAGTGTTCGTACAGACCAGCTACCGGTAATAACCCATTTTTTTTTTTTTTGTTTTGTTTCGCGGAGAAATCGCCTAACGCGAAATCGGCTATTTTCTCCGCCAAACAGCGAGAAAAGATGAAATAAGCGAGAAATTTCTCGCTGAAATTTCTCCCGGTTTCGCGGAGAAAATTCTCGGAGATTCTCTGCGAAAATTTGACCGATTGCTTTCATTGAAAATGAAATTACCCGCGTTTCGCGGAGAAAAAAATACAACTGGGCTTACGTGAAATTTTCGGCTCATTAATTTTTCCTCGTTTGTTTGGCGTTGTTTTTGTAAACGAAGGCAAATGGTAGTCAAAATCAAATATTCTTTCATGTTACACAATTTCATTTTAGTAATTTATTTCTCCTTTGTATAATCCCTTTTAAAAGTCTCATTACAACTTTTATTCACATCACGAAAATACGCCTATTTATTTGTTTCCCGCTTAAACCTTAAGCCCCACTATTAACTGGGGTTAACAGTAGTATACATTATTTTTCTAATTTCTGCTCACATAGATTGTGGGTACTCGTTAGAACCGCCTCGCCGAGTCAATTTGAAGTGTACCCAAAATCTTGAGCAGAAATATGAAAAAATGCCAGAATTTTTATCCGAAAATTTTCCGTTTTTAGTGGTAAAATTTTACAATATATTTGAATAGGCGAGCTCTCATAATGAGTCGTACATGTAGGTTATTAACACCATAATGATGTGTGACATTTACCAAAAGCTCAGCTTGATGAAATAGATGGGCTGCATGATGCTTCCACGCATAGCTGAAACCGACCCGCATGCAAATACTGGTAAACCGCTTACAGGATCTAAGCCTGCCCAGGTGTGTTTTCATGATGTCAGGCCAAATTCATTTATTTCGAGCCGACCGCGCTCAACTCGCAACGTTGCAGAATTTGAACCGAACGAGGTGCGAACCACAGCAGTGAGTCCTAATGAGTGTCCCCGCTTTAAGGATGCCCATTATCCTCGGGGTGTTAAGTGGATTTACGGCACTTTCAAGATTATTTCCCTTATTTCGAACGGACTGCTAATCAGAGTTGAGCTAAAACCGGAGTAATACCACCTTCTCTAGCAGATCTTGGCATCTCATTTGTGGCCCGAGCGAGGCGCAAACCACAGCGGAGAGACATAATGACCCGATGATTAACCCTTTTTGTACCAAATGGAATCTTCCTCCTTATATATACAGGAGACCATTTTGAAACTTAGCGGTGTCAGGTTGTTTTTTCCTTAAAAATTTTGTTCGGGAAATGGCTTAACGTTTTGCAAACAGTGTAGGCCCTGATCAGACGCCGCGTTATGCGGTGTCTGATCTGGGCCTGCACTGTTTGCCAAGGTACCCCTTTAGGGGTTTCTGGTACTGAATGGGTTAAGCGTCAGCGCTCTTACCCATTAGGACACGGGGGCCAGTTACCTTTGGGGTGTACAGTAGACTTAACAAGATACCCAGGTTGCATGTCTGTACAAACTTTGCTCTTGGAGAATTTTGTAGTTCTGCTCCAAGTTTGAGATCAGACTGAAAGGCAGCCTTGGAATGCTTGCGGCGCAATTTCCGCATATTAACCATTTTTGTACCAAATGGAATCTTCCTCCTTATATATAGCATGCGTCCATTTCAAAATTTAGGGGTATCAGGTTGTGTTTTCTTCAAAATTTATTAGGAAAATGGCCGAACCTTTTGCAAACAGTGTAGGCCCTGATGAGACGCCGCGGTCTGCGCAGACGCCGCGTTCTGCGGCGTCTGATCTGGGCCTGCACTGTTTGCAACGGTACCCGTTTAGGGGTTTCCAGTCTGAAATGTGTTAATCTACATGTATGACCAAAATTGAATTGTAAAGGCAAGAAACACAAGCGGGGCCCGTGTTTCTTAAGTGTAAGCATCAGTGATGTCCAATTACTCGCCGATAGAAAATCAACAGTTTTCAATTTATGAGGCGTTTACACAACAGTAAAAAAGGGACACAGAAAACATTCATCATGTTCATACTGCATTGTAAAGTGCATAAGTTGCGAATCATTATGATTCCAACAAGATCAAAATCCTACTTTACGATCGCTAATGTTGTCCATCTTTGTACAAAGAGCATGCATTTCGTCCTATGCTTCAAACTTTGTGTACCAAATTTTAATGCATGAAAAAAAAATACATGCACATGAACAAATATACATGTAGGTATAGGCAGATTTCGCGGAGAAGCACCGTGAACAACTTCACTTGTACTAATTGGCTTTCTCCGAGAAAAAGTGATGTTCGCGGAGAAATTTCGCGGCGTTTCGCGGAGAAATTAACCGCTTTGAAACGCGATTTTTTTCTTCTCGGAGAAATTTCTGGCTTGTTCTCCGAGAAAAAAGCCTATTACCGCGGAGAAAAAAATATGGGTTATTACCGGTAGCTGGTCTGTACATACTCCTCGTGTTGCATTCAGTTTGACCCCGATTGTTGTTTCCCTCTAGTCGTCTTTGAAGTTTACGTCAAAAGAATTTGCTATTATTTTGCTTGATGTTTCATTTTGGCCTATACCTATATATGTGGCCTATACCTCTTCAAGTGTCGCAGTCGTAATGAAAGCATGGAAATCTTGAAATCTTGACAGGCCATACTTTGTAACAATTAAAACATGAAAATACGGAAATAAATAGCGTATGATTTCGTTGGAGTTGCCTGAGATTTTGCTCCATATGCTTCAACTCAAGTCTATATATTATTCGGCTCAATTCATAGTTTAGTTTATAGCACTTATGATTTGTTTTGTTCGTTTGCATTGGAATTTAACGGCCCAGTCAACACTATTTAGGTCATTTTTGAGCCGGTCAGTTTACATATCCACACTTTTCCTGGGAAGGTTTATACGTAAGCGGTTAACCAATACAGTGCACATTCTTTCTCCAGAAACTGTTCTTCTTGAATCAGCGGATGGAAGAGAATGACCATAGAAAAGATTGAGATGTTGCACTGATGAGTTAGGAGGCCTTCATGTGGACTGAACACATTATTTGTCTAAATCGCGTATCCGGAAGAAAGGTCGAGGATTTTGGCCAGATAAAATCGGTTTGAACCCCTCAGTGGAATTCGTTTCACTGACCGTTCCAAGTCGGTTTTTCAGTCGCGGTTTACTTTTGTTACGGTTTGTATTTGAATGTGTGTGTCGTTTATATTAGTTTGTGTTAGATAGCCAATTGGCCATTTTGTGGGAAAGTAACTGTCCTTTTGGCTATCCGCTATAGGGTCTAGTTGTTTTATGTTTGTGTTTCTTCCATTTTATTGTCTCTGATGGGAGCTGTGGGTTAATTCCATCTATTTATGATCATTGCATTCACTACTATTTTTTCGTGATCAGTCTCAACGAAAGAAAGTTGCCGATCGCGGCAGGTATTGAACCCGCGTCCTCCTGATCACCAGTCAGACGCGCATCCAACCGAACTACCGAGGCTGGCTAATAGCACTTATGATATCTCCACACACAATCAACCGAATGTTGAGCACCAACGATTGTTGAAAAAATCATATCTCGAAAGTCATGTTGGCAGTATGTGACGTCTAACTTTCAACTCGCTTATGTGAGTTAATGCTGAACAGCGCTTGGTTGTTGTCATGTGTTTTAGTTTTACGTCCCGCCTATAAATAAGGTATTATGGAGACGGAATCTCGTTATAAAGAATCATCCGAATGCCTGGATAAGTCCGGAATCGATTCCACGACCCCTGTTTGCATTCCACGACCCCTGTTTGCAAGGTGAGTAGCTTATCCTACGCCGCGTGTTAACCTTTATGTAAAGACTGTTACTCATTCAGAACTATACTTTGTTACTTACCCTTGCCTTATTGTGACGTCATGGAAAAGACTTTACGTCTTGACTACTTACTGGATGGTTACTTCCTTTATGTTCATGATAAAAACAGCTGTTGACGTTGTGACGCAGTTGACTTTAACAAGTGGTAGCAGAGCGAATACAAAGATCCCCAAGTGTGGGGCAGAGGGTGTATAGTATATAGTGCCAGAAGTGGGCAAATCACTTGTTGAAATTCTGGTATATGGTGGATGTTTGGTTGAGTTTCTGTTTCCAACTGGCTGGAGTTATGGTGGAAGTCACTAGAATATTAGTGGAATAAGTTTGGACTAGTGGGTCTATTGGAATTAGCTGGAGTATTGATGGGACACTGGACACTGGAATATTAGAGAAATTTGCTGGAAAGTTTGAGAACCAGATTATTAGTGGATCCTTTAGACATTTGATTGCTAATTGTCCTGATATTTGGGAAAACCAGGACAAAGTCAATATTACTGAAGACGAGCATTGTGTTTGTTTACAGGCTACAGTAAGATAAAATTACATGGTTGGGTGTGGACGCACGTAATTGTGTTGTTCTGGATAGTGTATGTTATAGTACTGTTTGAGGTAAATCAGGCTCAACGGATATTTGAAGACATAGGATAAAGAGGGCAGTAGTTAGGTTGTACAGACTGAGTGGGAGAAAATATTTAAATTTCGAGGCGGAACACGGCTAAAATCGGAGGGGGGGGGGGGGGGAGTATAGTATTCCAGCAGTTATAGCGGGAAAAACAAGTAACAATAAAAACAGATGTTGTCAATTCAGACATTCCATTAGTACTTTCCAGGACAACAATGGAAATGCAGGGGTAGAAATGAGTAAAGAGCATGACAGCGCAGAAATTTTTGGACAGGATGTCGCCCTTAATTTAACAACATCCGGGCATTATTGAATACCCATAGATAAAATGGATGAGATTGAGGAGACAGCTGTAATGAAGAATACTACCAGGATGGAGAAGAAGTTTGCCGGGATGGAGAAGATGGCTTATATGGAGAAGATAGCTGAGAAGGTGAAGAAGATGGCTGAGATGGAGAAGATGGCTGATGAGATGGGAAAGATAGCTGGGGTGATGGAGAAGAAAATGGCCGGGATTGAAAAGAAGTTAGGACAGCTGATGAGATGGAGATGAGGATGTCTAAGATGGTGAAGAAGACGGCTGAGGTAAAGAAGAAGGCTGATGTGTAGAAGATGGCTGAGATGAAGAAGACGGCTTAGATGAAGAAGAAGACGGTCGAGGAGATGAAGACGGTTTAGGTGTAGAAGAAGAAGACTCAGCTGAAGAAGAAGACTGCTGAGGTTAAGAAGACGGCTGAGGTGAAGAAGAAGACGGCTGAGGTGAAGAAGAAAATGGCTGAGGTAAAAACGGAAACGGCTGAAGTGAAGAAGATTGCCGGTGTGAAGATGAAGATTGGTATGGAGAAAAAGATCGGGGTGGAGAAGATGACTTGTGGCTGAGGTGAAGAAGAAGATTGCTAATGTGGTGAAGAGAATGGCTAAGGTGTAGAAGAAAACAGCTGAGGCGAAGAAGATGGCTGGCGTAAAGAAGACTGGTATGGAGAAGAAGAATGGGGTGGAGAAGAAGCCTGGGATAAAGACATCAGGGATTGAGAAGAAAATTTGGGTGGAAAACATGACTAAGATGTCTAACAAGTGCTTCAGCTGAAGTGCACGACCCGCCGGATGCTTTTAGCTTTATGAGTGTTACCATATATGGGTATGGCGGCCATTTTGGTCATGCGACCTGGACCTAAAACGGTTCCCCCAATAAATGCGCCTTATCGTAAGGAGCAAAAATATATCTTATACTTTAGTACTGTATTCTGAATCGTTTGCAGGATAAAATGCATTCTCACTTTTCCAATACAAAAGCTTATGTGTCAAAGTTTGACCTAGGCACAAAGAAGGTCAAGGTCAACCAAGGGTCATCATTTCAGCAATTTATGATGGGCCTACGTCCAAGATGCTATTTATCAAGTTTCGTGGAAATCTGCCCAGTGGTTCTGGAGAAGACTATTTTTGAAGGGTGTTTACCATATATGGCTTGGCGGCCATTTTGGTCATGTGACCTGGACACCATGAGCAAATTTTGGTTTCCCCCATCCAATAGAGGCTCAATATGAAATTTGACTTCAATCGGCCCAACGGTTTCCGAGGAGAAGCAGTTCGAAAATATTCACATTTTTCGCCTCGGCGAGGCTATACTAAATGGAATGTAATATTTCGCAAGTTCTTTGGTTAGGTCTCATTGATATCTATCAGTATGCCAAAAATTGTTTAAATATTCCAAGCGGTTAAGTCACTATCACCAATTTTCACAAACGGGTTACGGACGGACAGACAGACAAACCATATATGGCTTGGCGGCCATTTTGGTCATGTGACCTGGACCCCATGAGCAAATTTTGGTTTCCCCTATCCCATAGAGGCTCCATATGAAATTTGACTTCAATCGGCCCAACGGTTTCCGAGGAGAAGCAGTTCGAAAATTTTCACATTTTTCGCCTCGGCGAAGCTATACTAAATGGAATGTAATATTTCGCAAGTTCATTGGTTAGATCTCATTGATATCTATCAGTATGCCAAAAATTGTTTTAATATTCCAAGCGGTTAAGTCACTATCACCAATTTTCACAAACGGGTTACGGACGGACAGACAGACTGACAGACTGACAGATTGACCGATTGACCGAATGACAGAATGACACGGTGATTTTAGGGCACTCTTAGAAAATCAACCGACTTCAGTCGGTCGCTTTTTCTGCGGATCGTGCAATTGGGACAAGACCACACTGACCATAAATCGAGACTCTGAGTATGGGACGAGAGGGGCAGGTGGTGTTATTTCTCCAAACACTACTCTCATATTACAGACTGAGAAATATCCAACTTTTGTCTGGATTATATCATCGCAGTAACTATTAACCGACTAAACTCCTCCCTTGATACAGTGACTTGTATAATTCGTAGTTGGTTTAAACAACAATTTATTAAGTATAGTAATATGTACAACACAAGCATACACAAATGACAAAAAGGTTCAGATACAAGCTTATCATAGCTTATGTTCAACCTTCTCCCAGCATAAATGTAAGGTACAAAACTAGAAATTGTGTTTGTGAAACACTATGCCCCTAACCATATGCTTGTCCCTTAATGGGACAGTAAACAGTACCTCATGATCAATTGCATTAAAAATAAACCTGTCAAATATTAACAGATTTTAAACAAAAGTTACTCAGGTAATCTATGCCTTAGGAGCAAACACACTGCCAAATATCATGAGCCTAGCTCATGTGGTTCTCCAGTTATTTTGTTCACAAGGTTTCCCTATAGGCAAAATGTATAAGTCCAAAAAGGGGCATAACTCCATTAAATATTTTCGGAATTTCGTCAAAAGTTAATCAGGTCATTTACACATTAGACCCAAACTGTATACCAAATATCATGAGCCTAGCTCAAGCGGTTCTCCAGATATTTTGTTCACAAGGTTTCCATATAGCCACAATGTATAAGTCAAAAAAGGGCCATAACTCAATCAAATATTTTCGGAATTTCGTCAAAAGTTAATCAGGTCCTCTACACATTAGACCAAAATTGTATGCAAAATATCATGAGCCTAGCTCAAGCGGTTCTGCAGATATTTTGTTCACAAGGTTTCCCTAGAGCCACAATGCATAAGTCCAAAAAGGGGCATAACTCCATTAAATATTTTCGGAATTTCGTCAAAAGTTAATCAGGTCATCTACACATAAGACCCAAAATGTATGCCAAATATCATGAGCCTAGCTCAAGCGGTTCTCCATATATTTAGTTCACAAGGTTTCCCTATAGCCACAATGCATACATGTAAGTCAAAATACTCCGTTAAATATTTCCGGAATTTGGTCAAAAGTTAATCAGGTCATCTACCCATTAAACCCAAACTGTATGCCAAATATCATGAGCCTAGCTCAAGCGGTTCTCCAGATATTTTGTTCACAAGGTTTCCCTATAGCCACAATGCGTAAGTAAAAAAGGGGCGTTACTCCGTTAAATATTTTCGGAATTTCGTCCAAAATTAAGCAGGTCAATTACACCTTAGACCCCAACTGTTTACTAAATATCATGGGCCTAGCTCAAGTGGTTCTCCAGATATCTTGCTCACAAGGTTTCCCCATAGGCACAATGCATAAGTCCGAAAAAAGGTGAAACTCTGCAAAGACAAGTCCGGCGAAAAAAAATAATATACATGTCCGCTTATTTTTCATACACATTCCATATATGAAATTTCGAGATCCTAGCTCAAACCATTCTTGAGTTTCCTACAGGGTGAAAGCGTAACGGACAGACAGACAGACAGACAGACAGACAGACAGACGGACAGACAGACAAGACAGAACCAATATGCCCCATCAACTTCTTCGAAGTTAGGGGCATAACAAACGCGTGTAGAATGCAAATAATACTATCGTTAAACGAAGTTAACAAAATAAAAAGAATGTCTTGACCATTTTATATTAAAACAAGAGGCCCATGGGCCACTATGCTCACCAGAGCTCATGTGGGCACTGCCCGATTGCAGCCATGTATTTTAACATGATATCATTTTAATCTGCCAAGAGAACCTCCATATCCAAATGAGCACCCATGTGGATTCAGTATATGAAACATTAGGCCTTTTCTGAAGTAGATGGGTGGGGCATGGACCCAATGGAGCCCTGGTTGGTATCACTAAATGTGTCGTATCACACTAGGATGTATGGCTGGATATATAAAGCCTCTTAAACAGTGGAGGGGTTGGAGTATGCCCTGTCGATCACAGGAAAGCCCAAGATTGTTGTCCCTAAATGTGTCTTATCATAAGGACCAAGTATATATATGGTTTAGGGGTGGGAATCTGAACAGTTTCCGAGATATTAGGCCCTTTTATGTAGTGGAAAGGCCCCTGCGGACACCCCTACAGTAGGTTTGCTAATAATAAGGAACAAGAACATACATGATTATGGGGTGGGGATTTGAATGGTTTCTGAAATATATGGCCTTTTATAAAGTGGAAGTGCGGGGCACATTGCCTCAGCAAAAAGAGACCCCAAGTTGGTGTGACTGAACGAGTATTATCATAAGGAACAAGAATATATATGGTTTAGGGGTGGGGAGCTGAACGATTTCTGAGATATATGGCTTTTAATGAAGTCAAGCGGTGGGGCATGGCCCGGGCATGCCCCAGGGACTCACAAGCTGGTGTCACTGAATGCGTCTTATCATAAGAAAGATGAATATATATGGTTTAGGGGTGTGGCTCTGACCAGTTTCTGAGATATAAGGCCTTTTCTGAAGTGCAGGGGTGGGCAAGGCCCTGGGGGACCCCCGGTTGGTGTCAATGAATGTGTCTTATCATAAGGAACAAGAATATATATGGTTTAGGGGTGAGGATCTGTAAGGTTTCCAAGATATCGTGATATTATGATATGGAGGGGGTGGGGCATGGCCCCAGAACATCCCTTGGGACCCCCAGGTTGGTGTCACTGAATGCATCTTATCATAATGAACGAGAATATATATGGTTTAGGGGTGGGGATCTTTAAGGTTACTGGGATATTGGGCCTTTTATGAAGTGGAGGGGGTGGGGCATGGTCCCGGCACATCCCGGGGGACTCCCAGGTTGGAGTCATTGAGTCATCTTATCATAAGGAACAAGAATATATATGGTTTAGGGGTGGGGATCTCAATGGTTTCTGAGATAAATGGCATTTTATGAAGTGGAGGGGGTTGGGCATGTCCCCGGCACATCCCGGGGGACCCCCAGGTTGGTATCACTTAATGCATCTTAGCATAAGGAACAAAAATATATATTGTTTAGGGGTCGGGATCTGAATTGTTTCTGAGATAAATGACATTTTATGAAATAGAGGGGGCAGGACATGTCCCCGGCACATCCCGGGGGACCCCCAGGTTGGTGTCACTTAGTTCATCTCATCACAAGGAACAAGAATATATATGGTTTAGGGGTTTGGATCTGTATGGTTTCTGAGATATAAGGCATTTTATGAAGTGGAGGGGGTGGGGTAAGGCCCCGGCACAACATAGGGGACCCCTAAGTTGTCATAAAAGCATATGGCTGAGAGAAGTTTACTTAAGGAACATGTTTATGTAAGTTTTGTCAAAATATCTGCAAAGACTTGGCAGTAAGTGCCATTTTTCAGTTTTCCCTATTATAAGTCATGGAAACTCTAAGTTGCCATAGCAACAAAACTGAAAGGCCAAGTTTCATAAAAAACACAAAACCTGTAAAGGCATAATGGTGAATATTTTCATAAAGTCTCAGCCTTCTAGAGCATATGGTTTCTGAGGAGATGATTTTTTAAGTATTGTTTTGTCTATTTTTTGCAATTTGGTTTCCATGGCAACCAATAAAAATGGGCAGACGGCCTAAAATCGTAAGGCAGATAGTAGATTGCCTAAGGAACATTTCTATGAAAGTTTTGTCAAAATATCTGCAGAGGCTTGGCAGTAAATGCCATTTTTCAATTTTCCCCATTATAAGTATGTGGAAACTACAAGTTGCCATAGCAACCAAACTAATGAGCCGATTTTGATAAAAAAACACAAACTTTCAATCCCCAAGCCCAAGGATGCTACAGATAAAATTTGGGCCCAATCGGCCTAGTGGCTTCAGTGGAGATGTCGTTTGAAAGTGTTAACGACGACGAAGACGCAGACGCAGACGACGACGACGGACAATGACCATCCTATAAGCTCCCCCGGAGCCTTGGGCTCTGGTGAGCTAACAAGAGAGCCATAATGGCCTTGGATCGCTCACCTGATCCATAGTGTAACAAGTGGGGAGGAGAGGGGCATTATTTGCTCCATCCCGGCCTATAATTTGCATAATCTTGAGGAAGGTCTAAACGATGAAGCTCCATACAAAATATCAAAGATCGGAGCCTTCTAGTTCAAACAAAAAGCCTTTAAATGTTTGACCTATATAAATATATATAAAACCTGCCCCGGGACCATGTTTGGCCGCAGGACTATAATTTGAAAAATCTTAGTAGAAATACCAAGACGAAGCTTCATACCGGATATCAAAAACCTTGGCCTTCTGGTTTCAGACAAGAAGGTTTTCAAAGGTTTTCCCAATGTGAGTATATTTACAGTAAATGGGCCCCGGGATGGGCCCATTTTTGGCCCCAAGGCTATAATTTGAACAAATTGGTAGAGGTCCACTAGATGAAGCTTCATACCAAATATATCAAAGACCTTGGCCTTCTGGTTTCAGACAAGAACATTTTCAAATGTTTTACCTATATAAGTCTATGTAAAACCAGTGAGCACCGGGGTTGGCCCATTTTTGGCCGAGGGGCTATAATTTGAGCAGTCTTGTTAGAAGTCTACTAGACAAAGCTTCATACCAAATAGCAAAGACCTAGGCCTTGTGGTTTCAGACAAGAGCATTTTCAAATGTTTTCCCTACATTAATCTATGTAAAACCAGTGGGCACCGGCGTGGGCTCATTTTTTGGACCCAGGGCTATAATTTGAGCAATCTTGGTAGAGGTATACTACACTAACCTTCATACCAAATATCAAAGACCTGAGCTTTCTGGTTTCGAGCAATAAGATGTTTAAATGTTTTCCGTATATAAGTTTACATGTATGTAAAACCAGTGGACCCCGGGGCGGAGCTATATTTGGCCCCAGGGCTATAATTTGAACAACCTTAGCCGAGGCTCACTAGACAAAGCTTCATATCGAATATCAAACACCTGTGCCTTTTGTCTAAGACAAGAAGATTTTTAAAGGTTTTCACTATGTAAGTCTATGTAAAACCAAGGGCCCCGGGGCGGGGACATTTTTGGCCCCAGGGCTTTAATTTGTATAATCTTGGTAGAGGTCCACTAGATGAAGCTACACACCAAATATCAAAGACTTAGGCCTTGCGGTTTCAGAGGAGAAGTTTTTTTTCTAAATAAGTCAATGTAAAACCAAAGGGCCCCGGGCGGGAGCATGTTTGGCCTCAGAGCTATAATTTGAAGAAGATTGATAGAGGTCTACTAGATGAAGTTACACACAAAATATTAAAGACCTTGGCCTTGCGGTTTCAGAGAAGAAGATTATTTAAGGTTTGTAATATATAAGCCGATGTAAAACCAAAGGACCCCGAGGCGGGGGCATATTGGCGCAATGGCTATATTTTAAATAATCTAGGTAGATGTCCACTAGATGAAGCTGCAAACCCAATATCAAGACCTGGGCCTTGTGGTTTCAAAGGAGAAGAATTTTTAAAATTTTCCCTATATAAGACAATATAACACTAAAGTGGCCCGGGCAGGGACATTTTGGCGCAAGGGCTATAAGTTGAACATCTTGATAGAGGTCCACAAGACGAAGATTCATAGCAAATATCAAACACCTGAGCCTTCTGGTTTCAGACAAAAATATTTTAAGTGTTTTCACTGTATAAGTCGATGTAAAACCAAAGGGCCCCTGGGCGGGGACATTTTTGGTGCAACGGCTATAATTTGAACAATCTTGGCAAAGGTCCACTAGATGGAGCTACACACCAAATATCAACGATCCGGGCCTTGTGGTTTCAGATGAGAAGATTTTTAAAGATGTTTACAATACAAGTCAATGTAAAACTAAAGTGGCATATGTGGCGCGAGGGCAATAATTTGAACAATCTTGATAGAGGCCCAAAAGACGAAGCTTCATGCCATATATCAAATACCTGAGCCTTCTGGTCTCAGACAAAAAGATTTTTTAAGGTTTTCTTATGTAAAAACAAAGGGCCATGGGGCGGGGGCAGTCTTGGCCCCAGGGCTATATTTTTAACGATCTTGGTAGAGGTCTACTAGATGAAGCTACACACCAAATATCAAAGACCTGGTATTTGATGTTTCAGAGGAGAAGATTTTTAAAGATTATTTCTAAATAAGTCAATGTAAAACCAAAGGGCCCCGGGACATAGGCATTTTTGGCCCCGGGGCTATAATTTGAACAATCTTGATAAAGGTCCACAAGACGAAGCTTAATACCAAATATCAAACACATGAGCCTTCTGTTTTCAGACAAGAAGATTTTTAAAACTTTTCCCTATGTAAGTCAATGAAAAATCAAAGGGCTCCGGGGCGGGAACATTTTTGGCCCAAGGGCTATAATTTGAACAATCTTGGTAGAGGTCCACTATATGAAGCTACACACCAAATATCGAAGATCTGGGCATTGCAGTTTCAGAAGAGAAGATTTTAAAGTTTTCATTAAAAATCTATTTTTGGCTCCCGTTGTGGCGAAAGACATAAAGGGAGAGCAAAGTTCACATTATGTAATGAACATATTTACACATATAATAAACAAGCTTTATTATCAGTATGCCACATTAGAAAAATTAAGTTGAAATGCTACAATACAAAAGGTTATTCTTCAATCCAGTCTGTGAATAGTATTATCAGTAGCCTTTAATCAGTCCCTAGAAACATCAACTAATGACAAACTGTACTTCTCTGAAAGCCGTAATTCCATGAAATATGGTCCCTATAAATAGTCCATCTTTACTTGTGCATTTGCTTTCAATTTCATTTGAGCACTCTGCTCATCCTTGTATTATTGTCCACTTTCTTCCTCTTATTGTCCCTTGTTGCTATCCATACTTGTCGTTAACGTCTTACGACGTCAACGTCAATAACACTTACGTCATGACTCATTATAAGTATTATGGCATGTAATTATATACATTTCATTGATTTAAAATAGCACCCAAACCGTAATAAAAACTAAATTAAATTCGTGGGAACTCCACGACACTCCCGCAACCAAAGTAAGTAGCCTCTGCAACTCTGTTTTTGTCTCTTTCTTGAGGTAGCAAACACATTTCTAAATGCTGATTTAAAATCTTGAAGTTTAGTAAGTCTTCTTTAGATATTATATTCAAACCCGTTTCTTTAACGGATATTGGTCTTGTTCGACTCTGGTGCGTCAGCAGTTGTTTGAGTTCGTTTTCTCCTCTCACTTTGTTTCCCAGCGACCCTGCAAAGTTTTCTACTTCTCTCATTGATGTTACATTAGATGATTTTATTTCTGAATTTACCATTTTGTGCTTGTTTGCTAATGCATCAGAAACGTCTTTAAGTTGTGCTTCAAGGTCTTTATTTTCCATTTGTAGCTTCAATAACTCTTCTGTTAGGCTTGCATTTCTTTTATAAAGTTCCTTGCGCTCTGTCTGAATTTCTGCTGTGTCTATACTCAGGTTGTGGTCAATATCTGGTTTGTCTAATTCTACCTCTTCGTTTGCTTTTTCTCTTACTACTTCTGCAGCTGTAGTATTGGTTGTGTATTTGTTAAGATGTTTACTTGTCTCAGAATCTGTTGACTCAGTGTCAATACTTTTAACAGTTTTGATTTGCCGTTCCTTTTCAAATGCCATTTCCTTCTCTATAGATGGACCATAACACAGAGATTGCCCACTTTCAGATCTCTGATTTCTTTTTGTTCTGTATCTGTCTCCCGGATTCTGTTGAATTTTCTTATTAAGCGAATCAGCCATCTTGTTTTCTTCAAATACTTTCGGACAGAGGCTTCTATTGTGATGGCCTTTACGCCCACAGTAGAAACATCTTTTATTTGAAAAACATTTATATGCTATGTGGCCTTGCTTTAGGCAAAGGAAACAACTGTCCTTAATTTTCTCTTTTCTGATAGCGGCCGTTGTATACTTCATACACTGGTCACTCCAGTGGTTTCCTTCACAGTACCTGCACAGTACAAAGACATTATGAAGAACCCCTTGTCTCTGTCGGAATCTTGGTTCATTGGTAGTCTTATCCAGTTTAGATCCAGTTTTACATTCGCTTTTTCCATAATAGGAATGCTGCTCAGCCCTTTCGAGGGCGCAAATATAATTGCTGAACAGCTTTCTTAATAAACTTGCTGACCATTTACTTCTTGTTTCCTTTTGAAGTTCCAAATGCAATAAGACTTCCTTTGGAATTTTCGATATTATGATGGAAATAAAAATATCATGATCTGTGTCTTGCTTTAGGGCTTCTAAGCATCTTAAATGCATTTCCATTTTATCATATGTGTTACGGAGTCCTTTTGCAGTGTTTCTTGCCGAAGTAAGGTTCATAAGTTCAATAAAATGAGAATGTACTACCAGCTGTTCATCTTCAAACCTTTCTGTCAATAGAGCTTTTGCAATGCTGTAATTTTCATTTGACAATGGTATTCCGCAAATACATTCTTCTGCAACTCCAACTAACCTATTTTTGAGATAAATGAATTTCTCTGTATCAGTCAGTTTAGTATTATTATCAACTGTGACCTTGAAAAAGTCCCAAAATTCTCTCCATCTCATTTTGTTGCCATCATAAATTGGAATATCTAATGCTGGCAGTTTGACAGAAGATTGAACTTTTTGTACATCACCTTTGTCAACTTTCACATAATCATGTAAGATATTCTGCAGCGTTTCAAACGTGTCCTCAATTACAGATCCCATTTCAGGCAATTTTAAATCATACAACAATCACTAGGCCCGATACATTAAGTCCCGGGTTCCGGCACCAAATAATGTGGCGAAAGACATAAAGGGAGAGCAAAGTTCACATTATGTAATGAACATATTTACACATATAATAAACAAGCTTTATTATCAGTATGCCACATTAGAAAAATTAAGTTGAAATGCTACAATACAAAAGGTTATTCTTCAATCCAGTCTGTGAATAGTATTATCAGTAGCCTTTAATCAGTCCCTAGAAACATCAACTAATGACAAACTGTACTTCTCTGAAAGCCGTAATTCCATGAAATATGGTCCCTATAAATAGTCCATCTTTACTTGTGCATTTGCTTTCAATTTCATTTGAGCACTCTGCTCATCCTTGTATTATTGTCCACTTTCTTCCTCTTATTGTCCCTTGTTGCTATCCATACTTGTCGTTAACGTCTTACGACGTCAACGTCAATAACACTTACGTCATGACTCATTATAAGTATTATGGCATGTAATTATATACATTTCATTGATTTAAAATAGCACCCAAACCGTAATAAAAACTAAATTAAATTCGTGGGAACTCCACGACACCCGTGACCTTGATGTGCAACGGACCGGAACCATTTGAACGACTTTGAAATGGGACCACCTTTGGATCATTCCTGTGCAGTTTTGTCAAAATCCGATCTGTGGTTTAGGAGGAGATGTCGTTTGAAGAAATTGTTTACGGGCGGACGCACGGACGGACGCACGACGGACGAAAAGTGATCCCAAAAGCTCACCTCGTCCCTACGTGACAGGTAAGCTAAAGAGAGAGAGAGCGAGAGAGAGAGTGAGAGAGAGAGAGAGAGAAATCAAATAAAATAAAATTAAAAAATGTTGACCAAGGTTTCCCGGATGGTTTCCATACAAGGTCGCAGTCCCGGCTTAGCGACAGCACAAAGATTTTTTTTTTCAATAACTTTATATCAAAACGTTTGATTGAATAATGTATTTGTGTACAGCATAAAAATCATTTCATTTTCTGCTTTCGATAAATTTGAGTCCCCAAATAAAAGCGTCTTCAGGGTCAGATGAAGGATGAAGGATGACAGATAGAAGGCGTATTCGTGTTAGTTGATAGTTTGGACATTCAATTTGTCGTTTCTGTCTTCGAATGTATATTCCCTACACTGTTCTAGCATAACGCGGAATTTTCACAGATGAGACATGAAGCTGTATTTTTGCCAGAACAACAAAATTTGGAGTCTGCAGTGAAGCCTGAACTATAGTTTACACCAAGTGCACTTGAGACATGCACGCCAAGTGCACTATTTGCATTAAAATGATAGTAAATTTGTGCTCCTGACGTAAACAACAGTTGCATAAATGTGTAAACTTAGGTTCTTACCCCACTGTATAGCATGTCTGTCGACGCAGCTCTAATATGGGCCTGCGTATGACAAAACCTGCAATAGGACTCGCGCCACCAGCAAGGATTCAGATCAGCCTGTGAATCCGCGTAGTCTGATCAGAGTCTTCGCTGTTTGAATTAGTCTTATAAAGCCTCCAAGTTATCCAGAGAGTACTAAGCGAAGACTGACAGTATGCCCAGGTTGCTCTGTGTTTTCGCTGGCTGCACTGATCGTATTGTAGGTTTTGTTTTGATCAGGCTCATATCAAACAATGCAGATCCTGGTCAGGTCGCTTCGAATGAGCAGCTCGATTATGGTCTACACTCAAACTTCGTATTGGTGTTATTTGGTTATTTGTTTTCTTCATATTTTTTTCGTGGTTGTTTTAGGGGACGGTCAAAACTATTGCTCTTCGTGCCTCGGATGACCCCATGCATTTTCTTTTGACTTCGGCCCTCGGCCTCGGGCAATAGTGCTTGGGGTCGTCCTTCGAGCCTCGAAGCAATAGTTTAATTATCCCATAACAGCCATGACATAACTGTAAATGAACGTTTCATTCCTATGGATCCAATTTGATTTGCATATGCCTGGGTCAATATGAACTGCCATAGGGAGGGATTTTTGGTGTTGTCACAAATATGTCGGTTAAAATGAGTTTCAATATCAAATCCTATGTCTTGCGGAAAAAACAGCCGAAATGTTCTTTTCTCATCAAACACACGTTTTTGAGCCGGCTCATGAGAAGGAGGCACATATCGCATAAGCATAAGAGACATTATTAATCGATTATCCTATATTACACAAAGTCAATCAATATTCAAAAATCATAAATCATGTTTTTAATTGCGTCAATTAATAAAATTGTCATTAATCAAGTAATTCCGTATTGGCCCAGTTACAGGTCCTCGGTCAGCTGTATTGGCCTCGGCCTTCGGCCTCGTGCCAATACAGCAGACCTCTGACCTGTACCTGGGCCAATACGAAATTACTTCATTAATAACATTATAAGATAAAGTTTAGCCGTGCATAAGCAGGCAACAAAACCGGCTAGACAACGCCTGGCCCTTCGCGTGAAGTTACATCAAGGTCTTTTCCTCATGTTTTCAGCAGCAAACATTACGAAACCACGCCTATATAAATTAGGGGATAACTGTATTCAAAATTGTGATATGGGGAGGTAAATCGGAGGTTTTACGGTCGGAAATTTCGTTTTACGGCGACGCGCCAGCGGAGCCGTAAAACGTAATTTGCGACCGTAAAACCGACGATTTACCTCCCCAAATCACAATTTTGCAATACAGTTATCCCCATTCTAATGCACTTATTCAGTTGTTAAGTTGAAAACTGTACTGTTTTGCACAAGGCGGCAAGCGCGGTGAGCTGCGTAAAACCAAATGACAACCAATGGAAAGCGGCGTTACATGATGACGTCGGATTTCCGACAGTATATCGCAGAATATACGGTCGCAAATTTTTGACGTTATCCAATCAGACGTCGCGTTACATACGCAAGTGCATTAGAATGCAATGTAAACTTTTCCCCAAAACAAAAAAAAACGAATCTTTTAAGATAAAAATTGTGATATATTTCTTTTTTCTGGTCAAACTATAGATTGTGGGTATTCGTTAGAACCGCCTCATGGAGGGTTATTTTAACCAAGTTTCGGAGGGGCTCAGTTTAGAGAAAAAAGCGAACAGGCAGCACAGAAAGCGTCTCTTTTTTAATGGTTGGAGGTTTCTGTATTCCTTACCTGGCTCGTAGTATGAATTTACGACGACATTTGCCATCTTAATTCCTGCGACAACGTATTTCTGTTCAAACTTTACACTGACGCAAATTTCTTCCTCTGTTAGCTGAAAAATACATTGGAGTGCAGTATCGTCACTCATCAATTTGAAAGTGAAAGAAAAGCCTATATGAAGAGTATATATTTATGTGTTCCCCATACAGACATGTCTATACAGATGAGTACTGCAGGCTGTCTTTAGGAATATACCGGTCAGTTTTGTCAGAATTTGAAGTGTATGAATCTGGATGATGACATTATCGTTTTTGAGAACTAACAGAGTTAGAACCCTTGTCAATAATTTGTTTGTTTGATTTGAGGATTAACGTCCCCGTCAACACTGTAAACGTCATTTTGGAGAGATCGCTTCCAAGTTTGTGGAACTTTTACCCGACATTGAGATGAAATGGCATCCCAATGAAGCCAAAAGGGTTTATAAACATGGATGGTCCGACACGCATCGCTTTGCCTGGGCAGGCTTTGATCCTCTAAGTGGTTTGTGTATGGTCGGTTTCAGCTCTGCGTGAAAGCACATGCAGCCCATCTATGTCTCCAAGCCCCGATGGGCGGGGACCAACCCTTGTCAAGAAGGTTCTCAGTACAAAAGTAACATGGTTTGTGTTGTTTTCGATCAGAAACGATCATTTTTCAATTTAAGACACGTTTTACATTTTCCATATTAAAAACAGAAGTGAACGCAAAGTAAAGATTAGCATTCACTTTGGTCCAGTGCTGGCATAAGTGAGGTGATATGCAGACCCCATTACTACACCATGCCAGGTAATGGTCAAAGTAATGAAGGTCACAAATTTGAGCCTTGAATTCTGTGTTCGTTCTATATCGTTTTTACTCATGGAAGGATTTTATTCATTTATTTTGTCAAATTTTGGCCTAAGTGGGATGATGTCCTAAATAGAAGTGAAGGCAATGATCGGGAATCGAAACAATTTACCTACAGCTCCCATCAGAAACACCAAAGGGAAAGAAACACAAACACGAAACAAAAGACCCTAATGAAAACATCAATAGCGGAAAGCCAAAAGGACAGTTACTTTCCCATAAAATGGCCAATTGGCTATCCAAAACAAAATAATACATTAGGCGATACAAACACTCAAAGACAAACTATAACACAACTTAACCGCGACACAAGAACCACCTTGGAACGTTCATGGAAACGAATTCCATTGTGGGGCTTAAATCGATTTTACGTGGCCACAATCCTCGCCCTTACTTCCGTCGCAATTTAGACAAATAATTTGTTTAGTCCGCTAGAAGGCCTCCTAACCCACCAGCGCAACATCTCCGTGAACAGAAAAAAATCAGACATCCACTGAGATGAAACAACGGTGATGACTCTACAGAAACACCCTTATTTGTTTGTTTGTATTGGGGTTTAACGGCCCAGTCATCACTATTTAAGTCATTTTGTACCAGTCAGTCAACTTGTTCAAACTTTTCCAGGACAGACATATACGTAAGCGGTTAAACAGTACAGTGCACATTCTTTCGCCAGAAACTGACAACTGCCCTTCATGAATCAGCGGAAGGGAGAGAATGAACTTAGAAAAGATTTCATGATCAATCTCCACGAAAGAATGTTGCTGATCCCGGGGGGGGGGGGTATCCTGATCACCAGTCAAACGCACCTCCGACTGAGCCACCAAGGCTAAACCCGTAACTCAGCCATGCCGACTTAAGGTCATGGTCCAAATTAAGATCGAGTGTTTGATCCTTGAGTTTCGTGCCCCCTCCATATCTCCTTGACCCCTTGAAGGATTTTTATTAAACTTTGGTCAACTGTTGGCCTAGTTAGGGTGATGTGAATAACCCATAACTCAACCATGCGGACTCAAGTTGAATGTCAAAAATGAAGATCACGAGTTTGAGCCTTGAATTTCGTGTCTGCTCTACACATTTTTTACCCGAGGTAGATTTTGGTTAAACTTTACTCAAGTGTTGGCCTTAGTGAGAGGAGTAAAACCCGTAACTCAACCATGCCGGGTCAAACTCACAATTGAAGGTCACGAGTTTGAGCCCTGCATTTAGTGTCGGCTCCTTGTGTCCTTTACCCCTGGAAGTCCGACGGGGATATGGCTATCCCTAAGAATGCTTTCTTGTTATGTTAATTTACATTTTGTTTCAAGCCCGATCACGGACGGCCGGATATACGATAGGAATTTCACCCAGAAATATGGCAGAAAGCAAAACGTTCCAATTGGCAAACGGATTTGTTTCCTGGCTCAGTATCTTTCATTTCTGTTGTCTGTGAAAACCTTTCACTTTTGAAACTCAGCCATTGTCTGTATTAAGCTCGGCCAATCAATTATGCCCTTTTTAAGTCCAATAAATTATGAACTTTTTACGTAATTAAGGCTTATATCTGTAGCCTCCTAGCGGAGGTTCTGTAAACATTTCGATGGCTAAAACTGAATACGTTACCAGGGTACAACTGTGTAACATGCATGAAACAGGCATATGCCTCAGAAGTGGTTGGTCATTTTTAACCAGTCAGGCCCAGAAAAACATGTACACTTCACAATTTTCTACTCTGTGGTTCTTCCAAAGTATAGTCTTTTCATAGACTTACGTCAATATAGAGGCAACTTACCCTGACTACAGAAGAATGAATAAAAGCACAAATAGAGGTCCTTATAGTCTGTAATAATGCATTCTTTGCGTAATTAAGTAAGATGTCTTTTTAATGATGATGGAGGAATCGTTACGATATAGATATGATGTTTTATTATAAACCTACTTTTACATACGCGCTCTTAGTACTTGTTTCTTTATGTTAGTGCATTGTGGGTTTATCGCAATGTCACAGTCAGTCGCGGCTTATTTTTGTTATGATTTGTCTCTGAGTGTGTGTATAGCTGATATTATTTTGTTTTGGATAGCCATTGGTCATTTTGTGGGAAAGCAACTGTTCTTTTGCAGATTCTTTCGGCGATAGGGCTCGTTGATGGACGTAAAAGCTCAACAAAAACAATAACAACAAGATCAGATATCTCACTTCGTTGGAGGTATTGTATCAGCAATTGTGCTTGTAAAGGAAGTTTAAGGAGAACTGTGCACGACAGGCCTGCAGGGATGGCCTATCCAGTTCGTTAAGTATGTCACAGATGCTATTTTTCTTCCGCTTTCACCAACAGGTCGACCAGAATCCGAATCAGAATTGTGGCGGGTGATACGTCAAATAACATTCATTCACTAAGACCTGTGATATAGGATGTTGGTCCCAAGCTCTCACAAAAGGGATAAACTTAGCTACATTATCCTCAGCACCTTCAGCTGTGATAATGATTAAATCGGGAAAGGAAATCCAATCTCTAATAGTCTGAGGTATGAAATATTCTTCATACATGTCAGTTCTTGCAGTAGGGGTATGAAACAGCAGTGAATGGTGATTTCTACAGCGCGTAGCTCGGGGACAATGTCATCTGTTGGTATGCTGGTAGCATCCTTTCGACCTTTACATAACAATATGAGCCTACTGTCTCTTCTTCTTTTCTTGAGAGACTCCCATCTCATTGTGTCTTGTATTCCAGTTATATTCACAGTTTCAAAGCAGTAATGTTTGTTACAAATCTGGTATTCTGAATTTTTTCAACTACCTTATTCCAAGAATGAGGGAACAAGCCCTTAATACGCTGCCTGCTTTACATATTGATGGCCCAGTGATGAAGATTGCGCCCCAAGGAAACCAAGCGGTCTATTTGCCTAGTACACAATGTTGCTAATGTGTGTATTCAATCTCGAATCGTGTGTGTGTTTGTTTTGTTTGATTTGGTGTTTAAAGTCCCCGCCAACACTGTATAATATGTTCTTTAAAAGGGTTATCCTTTGGAAGCAAGGAATACATCACAGAACTGAAAAATATGGAGTGTATATGTTTTCTGGGCCAGACTAGCTAGTTTCGGCCAATTAGGCCCCACCAGTGACCCTCAGATATTTTCAAAATTCCACAATGGAATCAATGATCTCAAAGGACAAGAAAATATAATCTACACTATGATGTAGGGCATCTTCGAGACGTTTCTGCCAATTATATGGGATTTTACCCGACATTGAGATGAAATGACATCTCAAACACTGCCTCCAAATGAAAAGAATAGGGTTTATAAGCAGGGCGGCCCGACTCGCACCGCTTTGCCTGGGCAGATTAAGATGTTCTAAGTGGTTTATCAGAACAGTGATCGGTTTCAGCTGTGCGTGGACGCATCATGCTGCCAATCTATTTCTTCAAGCCCAGATTGGTGGGACCGCAAATCGTGTGTGATTGTCCGACCAAGGTATTCAATGGAATCAACTTTCTCGAAAGCCGTTCCGTCCAAATTGGAAGAAGCTTCAGTTTTTTTGGTTTTCTTTCTTGTCATATGCATGGTATTGCATTTAACGAGCCGAAATCCCATGCCCCATTTTCGTGCCCAGCATCCTTGTCTATCTATATAATTCTGAAGTTTCATTGAGTTCTCTGTATATCTAAAATCCCGGAAGCAGACACAGTCGTCTCATTTCTGAGTCAACGCCATGGAAATATCACCAACAGGTTGAGAATGTCAAGAAGACAGCAATCGAGATTGTCAGTAATCTTGATGCCAAAATATTGGCGGATTAAATTTTGCCTTATGTTTGCTGGTCAAGTGAGTAGTTTGCGAAGTGTCCTGACAACCTAGTTGGAAATTTAGCAACATTGAACTTCATCTGCCAAACAGCCTCCTAATGTGCTAGCCTGTCCAAGTAACTTATGGATATTGTCATGAGATTATACAGCACGCAGGCTCCAGGGTGAATCTAGAAGGATAGACTGCAGTCCATCATCCGTCGTCGGATTCTGAGGCCCACAATCCATCGTCGGCATCGTCAAAATTACAAATGAATATCTCCTTGAACAAGAGGGCCCTGATTCGCCCAACTCAGTGTCACTGTCTCTAGTACATTCTATTTTTGGCTCTGGTGGTCATCTTGTTGGTCAGAGCGGAATGATTTTAGCTATTTTGGAAGCGAGTCACCTAAGCAATAGTCTTGTAAAGTTTGAATCAAATTGGCGTTTGAAGCAAATTTTTAAATGATTTTCTGTTTTTAGCTTTAGTGGCCATTTTGTTCACCGAAGCGGGATCGTTTCAGCTGTTTTGGTAGAGGGTCATTCTATATTGGCCCAAGGGTACAGGAGGAGTTGTCGTTTGAAGATTTTTCTATCTTTAGCTCTGGTGGCCTTCTTGTTTGTCAGAGCAAAACGATTTTAGCTTTTTTTGGTTGTGAGTCACTAAGGCAACATTCCTGTGAAGTTTGAATCCAAATGGCCCAAAGGGATTAGGAGGAGTTCGCGTTTGAAGCAAATTTACGATGGTTTTTTTCTAATTTTAGCTCTGGCAGCCATTTTGTTCATCCGAGCAAAATCGTTTTAGCTTTTTCGGTAGACGGTACTCTAAGCATTATTTATATGCAGTTTGAATGAAATTACACATGAGACCCCAGGGTGGGAAAATTAAATGTGATTATAAGATCTGGGTTTCACGATCAAGAGGGCCACCATGCCCATACCTGGTAAAAGACTTTGTAATTATTCTTTTCAGAAGCTTGAAAGTTGGTATGCTGCATTGGGAGACTGTAGGCCTATCGGAATCGTTTTACCATGCCTTATTTTTAGGTCAAGGTCAAATACATTTGAATGGGAAAGTAGCAAACAGCGAATTTTTTTCCGAAGTTATTTTTCCAAAAACAACATCAATACATGGAGTTTTGTTTTCACGTCAGTTGGTATTCAGTGTCGTGTGATGGCGATCCAATGTTTCCCAAGGTTTCATCATTGTGCAGATTATATTTCTATTGCAAATGAAGTCAATTTTGATGTCTTTGAAAGCAAAAGAAATACTGCTAATATTCTCGTCGACAGCAGTCGTTGCAACGTAAAGTGATGCTCTTCAAGAGTCTATTATAAACTCTGTGTATGTCGTTTACCCATTTCCAAAGGCACTTTTATAAAATAGGCGGATTAAGTCCCACCTTATTAATGTTATCCACCATTAATAAATTAATAAAGGTTCTACGATTTTTTTCGTTATTAAACGCATGGTTCGCACATAACTTTTAATGAAAAAAAAGTTAAAGAAAAAAATTGAAATATTCATTCACAATCATAAAACATTAGAAATAAATGCTAAGTGGGCCGTTTCAGCATTTTTAATGCTATCCTTGTACTTCTTTATGTTGAATCAGATCAAAGCTGAATCGAGTAGCCAAGATCTTTTCTCTATACCTTAATGATCCTAAGTTTTGAGACAGATAGGCCAACTAAAACATGCAGACTGCTGTCTGAAGGAGCAGTCTGATCAGTTTCCTCACTATTCGCCATTACTTCTGCACCTTTAGGACTCCTTGCTGGATTGTGAAACAAATTTGTTAAATTGTAGGAGTATTATGGCGAGTCATCAAGGTGTCCGAATTTGTAGGAATTTTTACGGCATATAAACTGGTGTGTACAAGGTCTTGGGACAACGGATAAACGATGACAAAAACGACAAAATTTAACCACTTTCGGTAAAATTTGTACAGTAGCAATCGATTAAACGAGAGAGAAACATACCTCCTCAAAATAAAAAACAAACCCATCTTCATCCTTCTCTATTTCTTTTGCAGTCCCCTTAGATATTCCATCTGTGCTTGGCGTATACCCAGACACTGCTTTGATACTCAGGATAACCATTCCGCTAGGTTCATTCTGGATCAAGTACCTGGGTGTAGAATATAAGAATCTTACAGGGGTGTGAGGGGTGGATGGAAAAAATCCGTCCCGAGGGACACTGTCCAGCATCACGAGGCTTGCCGAGTGATGCCGGACAGTGATCCCGAGGGACGAATTTTTCTATCCGCCCCTCACACCCATATTGGATTCTTTTTCTTGCATACCTTCCATTTCTTAGCGCGGATTTTTTAAAAAATAAATTATGGGTACTCATTAGAACCGCCTCGATGGGGCGGTTTTAACGTGTACCCACAATCTATATTTTGAGCAGAAACAAGATAAATTTCAAAATATGGAGAGACAGAAGCTACACAAAGGAAAGTTAATTGAGAGCATGTTACACTTCTGCAGTGCTTAAAGTCCTAACATATGTCTCTGACATTTAAGGGGAATGCATATACCTTCCGGGGAGGCAACTCATGAAAAAGTATGTTTGTCTCCTATGTCAATAGGGGTCAACTCTTAAAGGAAAAAAATGCTCATCAGGAGCATTTTTGTTTCCTTTAAGAGTAGACCCCTTTTTCCGTAGGACAGGGCTTATTGAAAAGCAAAGTCGACGTTCCGAAAGTTGTTCCCCTTTGAAAACACATCCAAACGACAGTAGGATTCTAGGTATCAGGCATTATTCAAACCTTCCACTTTAAGGAGAAACATCTGCTTCATTTGTTGCACGTTTTGAAGGACATTACATGTTTTGGACTTCCTGTTCGCTTTCCTGTACAAACGAAGGTGTCTACTGAAAAAATAATGAATACCCGCCCAACACAAATATTCATTCTTAAAAGAGTTTATTAGGAAAACAAAACAACATGATATGTTTGAAATTGTTCTATTGTTCTATCCAAGTAATTTCCCCATTTCTATATACTTAAATTTTAATTACATTTACAGGCAGCCATTGAGACCCATTGGATCTCCAATATGATTGGATGAGGGCGACGTTATAACATCAACGATGCTCGTCTGCTATTAACGCTCTGCATGCTGAGTATTTATTCGCTGCAATCGAAATTTTGAAATATTTTTCTTATTTTCCCTAGAAAACAGGACTTAACATCTGATGCAACTTGACAATTTGCATTAGCCGTTACGTCCTTTTTTCTGGGAAAATAAGAAAAAAATATCAAAGATTTGTCATACTGAGTTAGCCTAAAGAGTGGTCGTCACGAAAACACCCTTGAACCTTACTTTTATATAGTAAAACTGGGGTTTACAGGGGTATAACCTTATTTTCTTATTTCTGCTCTAAATTATAGATTGTGCGTACTCGTTAGAACCGCGTCGATGAGGCGGTTATAAAGAGTACCCACAATCTATATTTGAGCAGAAATAAGAACAAGAGGACCATGATGGTCCTATATCGCTCACCTGAGCTAAAAATAAAAGCTTCAGGACGTTCCAATCTATATCGAAGGATTTATGCTGATGGCAAGGTCAAGGCAGGTATTTCAGCATTCAAGGTGACGTAACTCTATGAGATAGGCAAACATCACCAGTTTTCTAGATGAGGCGGTTCTAACGAATACCCACAATCTATATTTGGGGCAGAAATGAGAACAAGATGACCATGATGGTCCTATATCGATCACCTGAGCTAAAAGATTAAAAGCTTCAGGAAGTCTCAATCTTTACCAAAGGATTTATGCTGATGACAAGGTCAAAAACAGGTATTTTCAGCATTCAAGGTGACGTAACTCTATGAGAGATATGCACCAATTTTTAAACTTATACGAACTATCATTCCAAACCTACTTATATGCTAGTTTCAGGAGTGAGTGAGTGTTTGAGGTTTACATCCCACCAACAGCAAAGGTCATTCGGAGACGGGACCTCGGTTTAAAGATTCATCCGAAAGTCTAGAGAAGCCCGGGATCGATCCTGCGATCCCTGGTTTACAAGGCGAGTAGCGTTACCACTACACCACGGAGGCTTCTACGCTAGTTTCAGGAAGATTCGATCAAAACTAAAGGACTTATGGTGATGACAATGTATAAAATAGGCATTTTCAGCAAAGACGGGGACTTAACTTTGTGAGTAAAGTGGTAACAGTGTTAGTATGCAAACACATATAAGCTTTTAACTATAACTTACTAATATGTAAGTGTCAGGAAGGTCCGTTCAAAACTTAAGGACTTATGAATCGATTACAATGTCAAAATTGGCATTTTTTAGCAACTGAAGGGACATAACTGTATGATAAATAGGCTGACCTCACCAGTTTTTGAAGAAATGTAAGTTTCAAGAAAATTCGATCAAAACTGAAGAGGCTATGGTGATGACAAGGTCAAAAACAGGCATTTTCTGCAAACGAAATGACGTAAGTCTATGATAAATAAGCCGACTTCAGCGGTTTTCGAACTCATTTGAGCTTTTATCCCTGACTTGCTTATATGTAAGTTTCGAAAGGATCCGATCAAAACTGAAAGGACTACGGTGATGACAATGTCAATTTTAATCATTTTCAGCAAAGAAGGGGACATAACTCTGTGAGTAATAGTCCGACATTGCTAGTTTTCGAACTCGTTTGACCTTTTATCCCTCTCTTACTTGTTTGTAATTTTCAAGAAGACAAGATGAAAACTGAAGGAGTTACGGTGATGACAATGTAAAAAAAGCAATTTGTGTGAAGTTATATTGAAGTCAGTCAAGAAGTGTAGGTGCTAGAGTGATGACAGAGTTTTATAAAAATAGCCACAGTGACCATGACCTTGAGGGCACGACCTTGAAAGTCGATCTTGCTCTAGGTATTGTCATAAGGAACATTTATGTGAAGTTATAATGAAATTGGTCAAGAAATGTAGGCGCTAGAGCGATGACAAAGTTTTTCCAAAAAAAAAAAAAAATAGCCACAGTGACCAGGACCTTGAAGCAACCATGTTGAAAGTCAAACTCCCTCGAGATGTGGTCATAAGAAACGTTTGTGTAAATTTATATCGAAATCGGTCAAGAAATGTAGGCGCTAGAGCAATAACAAAGTTCTTTCTAAAATAGCCACAGTCACCTTAAAGGCATTTATTCTTGATTATTGAGGACTATCATTTCATTACATAACATTATGTTGCCCTCAAGAGAAGTCCTCTGTCTTCAATAGGTAAGGGGCCTCCTTGGGGAAAATCAATAGTTTACTAACTGATGACTAGTGTACATTATTGATTTTCCCCTTAAGTGCTTCAGTCAGTGGATTCAACAAGAGCTACTTATCACCCTATAAAGGGCCGCCTTTGATCTGCTATAGTCAGCATATCACAGGGGGCAATAAAGCAATTATGAACACACGGTGTGTCCTACTGTCTAAGAATAAATGCCTTTAAACTTGAGACCAAGACCTTGAAAGTCGAACTCACTCGAGATATTGTCATAAGGAACATTTGTTTGAAGCTATATTAAAATCAGTCAAGGAATGTAGGTGCTAGAGCGATGACAAAGTTTTTCTATAAACAGCCACAGTTACCTTGACGTTCAGAACATGAAATTAAAAGTCGAACGTGCTCCAGATATTGTCATAAGGAATATTTGTGTGAAGTTATATTGAAATCCGTCAAGAAATGTAGGCCCTAGAGTGATGACAATTGTTCTAAAATAGCCACAGAAACCTTGACCTTGACGCATGACCTTGAAAGTCAAAAGTACTTGTGATATTGTCATCAGAAACATTTGTGTGAAGTTACATATAAATCGGTCAAGAAATGTAGCCGCTAGAGCGATGACAATGTTCTTCTAAAATAGCCAAAGTAACCTTGACATTGAGACCAAGACCTTGAAAGTCGTATTCGCTCGAGATATTGTCATAAGGAATATTTGTGTGAGTTATATTG
This sequence comes from Lucinisca nassula, assembly GCA_963580285.1. Classification (NCBI taxonomy): domain Eukaryota; kingdom Metazoa; phylum Mollusca; class Bivalvia; order Lucinida; family Lucinidae; genus Lucinisca; species Lucinisca nassula. The sequence continues at coordinate 81,585,832 of OY757015.1, read as the reverse complement.
AAATCAGTCAAGAAGTGTAGGTGCTAGAGTGATGACAGAGTTTTATAAAAATAGCCACAGTGACCATGGCCTTGATGGCACGATCTTGAAATTCGAACTTGCTCTAGGTATTGTGATAAGGAACATTTGTGTGAAGCTATACTGAAATTGGTCAAGAAATTTAGGCGCTAGAGCGATGACAAAGTTGTTCTAAAAATAGCCACAGTTACCTTGACCTTGAGGCAACCACTTTTGTTTGTTTGATTTGAGGTTTAACGTCCTCGTCAACACTGTATAGGTCATTTTGGAGACGTTGCTTCCAATTTTTTGGGACTTTTACCCGACATTAAGATGAAATGACATCTCAAGCCCTGTCGCCCAATGAATCCAATAGGGGTTATAAGCATCGACGATCCGACTCGACCGTTTTGCCTGGGCAGGCTTAGATCATCTAAGCGGTTTACCAGTACTCGTGTGCGGTCGGATTCAGCTCTGCGTGGAAGTATCATGCAGCCCATCTATTTCTTCAAGCCCCGATGGGCGGGGCTGGATGAAACCACTTTGAAAGTCAAACTCGCTCTAGATATTGTCATAACGGACATTTCTGTGCAGTTATATTGAAATCTGTCAAGAAATGTAGGCCCTTGAGCGATGACGAAGTTTTTCTAAAAACAGCCACAGTAACCTTGACCTTACGGCCATGGTCTCTAAAGTCAAACTCCCTCGAGATATTGTCATCAGAAACGTTTGTGTGAAGTTGTATTGAAATCGGTGAAGAAATGTAGGCACTAGAGTGATGACAATGTTTGTCTAAAAATAGCCACAGTAACATTGACCTGGAGGCCACTTCCTTGAAAGACAAACTCACACAAGATATTGTCATATGGAATATTTGTATTAAGTTATATTAAAATCAATCGAGAAATGTAGGCGCTAGAGCGATGACAAACTTACGTACGGCGATTGCAAGGTCAACGATAGGTATTTTTTGTAATCAAGGGGGACCTAACTCTCTGAAATAAAGTCCAACCTCACGATGCTTTTAACTCAGCCGAGGTTTTATCACTTTCTTACTTACATGAAAGTTAAAAAAAAGTTCCTCTGAAAACTGAAGGGGCTACGGTGATGACAAGGTCAAAAATAAGCATTTTCAGTAATCAAGAGGACGTAACTCTATGACAGATAGGCCGACCTCGCCAGTTTTCGAACTCATCTGAGCTTTTACCCCCGAATTACTTGTTTGTAAGTTTCTTCAGGAAGATCCGATCAAAACTGAAGGGGCTATGGTGATGACCAGGTCAAAAATAGGCATTTTCAGCAATCAAGGGGACGTAACTCTATAATTACCAGTTTTCGAACTCATCCAAGCTTTCATCCCCAGTCTACTTATATAAAAGATTTACAGATCTCCTATCAAAACTGATGGCACTACGGTGATGACAAGCATTTTCCCATTGTAAGTCTATGGGATCTTGTGGTTGCCATAGAAACCAAAGTTTTCATTCGATTTCGATAAAAACCTACTGTCATCAATGCCCTACCGGTGGCATGCTACAGATAAGAAATGATTGAGATCAGCCTGCATGCCTTGTCAAATGTTTGGACAGACGACGGACGGACGACCAACTATACTATAAGCTCCCCTGGAGCCTTCCGGCCAGGTGAGCTAAAATATTACAATATTTCATCTGAAAATGTTCGTTATTTTGGCGGTTATTTTTACAATATATTTGTATAGGCGTGCTTTCGTAATGTAAGGTAAAAAAGAAAACTGTGTGCTACTGTTTAGCCTACATGTTTGAATATTATCCCTCGAAGCAGACATTTTGTCCAACTATACATGAAATACATGATAACTCTAATATAAATATCAATTTTAATCTATTTAAATTTCAATGAAGTTTGAACAACATTATAGTTTCCTTCTGACACTTCAATGGATTTTACGCGGTTCTTCTGTCGCGGTTTATCTTTGTTATGGTTTGTCTTTGAGTGTGTGTATCGCTGATATTATTTTGTTTTGGATAGCCAATTGGCCATTTTGTGGGAAAGCAACTGTCATTTTGGTTTTCCGCTATTGATGTTTCCATTAGGGTCTAGTTGTTTCATGTTTGTGCTTCTTTCCCTTTGGTGTCTTTGATGGGAGCTGTGTGTTAATTGTATCGTAACCTGATCATTGCCTTCACTTCTATTTTACAATTACCATCATTTATTAATTTTTATCATATGACGTCGCGTCTGAATGTGTAGTAACGCCATGTAATAAATTTGAGAATCCACCAGTGGATTAAATATGCAAATTACATGTGCGACGTCCTTAACGACGTCGCGTTTACTAATGGCGGAATATTGACATTTTTGTAAAACAATCGTGAATAAAATGCGTTTTAAGTGTCATATGATAAATCAAATCTTGCATTCGTGCTTATGTATTATTGAATTTATTAAACTCGTTGAGGAAAAGGGATAAAATGCTCGGCAAGCCTGGCATTTAACCCTTTTACTCAACTCGTTTAATAAATTAAATAATACATGAGCACTCATGTAAGATACTCTATTTATTTATTTACTTACCTCGTACAGGCTGATATCATATACTCTGACCGAGATTCAGCAGGATGCGACGTGACATTTAGCGCATAGCTTGGATCTCCTTGCTCTTTATAGGTGTGGAAAAAATTACTCACCTGGAACAACAATCAAAGCACTGACAGTACAGGAGGGTCGACTGTCTCTGACATCACGAAAACAGGCCTTTATAATTCTCAACCCCTTGAACCCCACTTTTATATAGTAAAACTGGGGTTTACAGGGGTAAACCTTATTTTTCTTATTTCTGCTCTGAAATTTTGATTGTGCGTACTGGCTAGAACCGCCTATGGAGGCGGTGGAGGCGGTTCTTACGAGTACAAACGATTTATATTTTGAGCAGAAATAAGAAAAATATCACACTTTTTCATCTTAAAATTTGCAATTTTTCGGCGATAAAGTTTACAATGTAATTGTATAGGTATGTTTTCGTAATGGTTGGCTAGCAAAACTGGGACTGAACGGGGACTTGGACCACTTTGTTAAAAACTTAAGCATACAGTGTAGATCCTCATCAGACGCGTCGTTCGGTGGCTTCTGGTCTTGGTCTACACTGTTTGTCAAACCGAATACATGATTACAGTCCAGATATTAGATAACCCTCTCAAGTAACACTCTGACCTCACAGTGATAAGGATAGTGCGGCTATTTCCTATAAATAAGCCTTTCCTGGATTTCCTACAAAATAGTGACAGAGACGTGGACATCAGCACTGAGGAGCTTCTGTGCTCAGTAGCTTTGGGTTGATTAACAAACAATCGACCGAAAAAATTGAGAATGCGCTTAATTCGGGACTTTAATGCATGCTTAATCAGGACTCTGATACATGTGCATCCAACTTATATACAGTATCTCTACAGGCGTTAACTATATAGCGTTCAGCACTGTCAAGAACAGATTTGAATTAAATATGTGGGTATATAACGCTTACACATAGGTGTGAGACAGGCCGAAGGTTCCGGGGTAGCTCATAGGATAGGGAGTTGTCCGTCGTCGTCTGTCGTCCGGCGTCTGGCATATTCTAGCGTCAACATGTTCAAACGACATCTCCTCTGATGCCACTGGGCAGATTGAGCCCAAAATACATCTGTAGCATCCGTTGGCTGGGGGTTTGAAAGTTGTGTTGTTTTTATTATTTTTATTTTATTTGGCTATTTAGTTTGGTTGCCATGACAATTTAGAGTTTCCATAGACTTGTCATGGGGAAAATTAAAAAATGACATTTACTGCCACACATTTGCAGATATTTTTACCAAATTTTCATAGAAATGTTCCTTAGGCAGTCTTCTATCTGACATAAAATGTTAGACCTACTTCTCATATTTATTGGTTGCGATGGAAACAAAAATGCCAATATTGGTAAAAATACTTTAAAAAGCATTTCAGAACCCATATGCTTTTTGAGGCTGAGATTTTATGGAAATATTCACAATATGGGCCTTTACAGATTTTGTATTTCTTTTGTGAAATTCGGTTGATTAGTTTGTTTGCTATGGCAACTTTGCGTTGCCATAGGCTTATAGGGAAAATTAAACAATGACATTATCTGCCAAACCTTTGCAGATATTATGACAATATTTTTATAAAAAAAATCTTAAGCAATCTACTATCTGTCATTTGATATTAGGGCAACCGCTCATTTTTATTGGTTGCCATTCTAACCAAAATGCAAAAAGAAAAAAAAAAAAAAAAAAAAAAAAAGAAAAAAAGAAAAAGAAATACTTAAACAGCATCCCCTCAGAAACTATATGCTTCATAAGGCTGAGACTTTATGAAAATATTCACTGCTCATTTTTATTGGTTGCCTTGGACACTAAAATTGAAACAAGAGGGCCATGATGGCCCTGGATCGCTCATCTGATCCATAGGGTAACAAGTTGGCCCCTGGGAGAGCCATTATTGACCCCAGGCTAAAATTTGAATTATCTTGGTAGTGGTCTAAAAATATGAAGCTTCATACAAAATATCAAAGACCGGAGCCTTCTGGTTTCAGACAAGAAGTCTTTTAAAGGTTTTCCTTATATAAGTCTATATAAATCTTAGGAGTCCCCGGGGCGGGCCACTTTTGTCCCCAGGGCTATAATTTGAACAATCTTGGTAGAAATCCACAAGACGAAGCTTCATACCAAATATCAAAGACCTTGGCCTTCTGCTTTCAGACAAGAAGATTTTCAAATGTTTTCATTGCTTTGACTTCTATTTCCTAGGGCTATAATTAATACAATTTTGATAGAGGTCCACTAGATGAAGCTTCACACCAAATATGAAAGACCTGGGTCTTGCGGTTTGAGAGAAGAATATTTTTTTTCAATTTCCCTATATAAGTCAATGTAAAACCAAAGGGCCCCGGGGCGGAGGCATTTTTGCCAAAGAGCTATGATTTGAACAATCTTGCTAGAGGCCCACGTGATGAAGCTACACACCAAATATCAAAGCCCTGGGCCGAGCAGTTTCAGAGAAGAAGATGTCTAAATATTTTCCCTGTATAAGCAAATGTTAAACCAAAGGGCCCGCAGGGGGTTGGGGTGGGGCATTTTTCGCACTAGGCCTATAATTTGAACAGTCTTGATATAGGTCCATTAGATGAACCTTCATACCAAATATCAAAGAACAGGGCCTTGCGGTTTCATAGAAGAGGATTTTTAAAGAATTTCCCTATATAAATCTATGTAAAACCAAAGGGCCCCGGGGCGGGAAACGTTTGGCTCCGGGCTATAATTTGAACAATCTTGGTAGAGGTCCACCAGATGAAGCGTCAAACCAAATATCAAAGACCTGGGTGTTGCGGTTTCAGAGGAAAAGATTTTTAAAGATTTTCCCTATATAAACCTATGTAAAACACAAAGGCCCCCGGGAGCTGGAGCCGAGCGATGGTCTCCCTGTTCACCGGCAACGGGGAATAGGGGTACCACCGAACGGCTACGGTGTAGTGCCAGCATGGATTCGTTCCCTGGGACCCCATCAGCTGACGACCCGCGACACGGGGAAACTGGACAACAACAAGGCCCCCGGGTCGGGGGCATTTTTGGCCCCAGGGCTATTATACGAACAATCTTGGTAGAGGTCCACTAGATGAAGCTTCATACCAAATATCAAAGGCCTGGGCCATGCGGTTTCAGAAATTCTGGAGAAGATTTTTAAAAGTTTCAGTAAAACAATCTATTTTAGCTCCTGTGACCTAGTTGTGCAACTGACCGGAACCATTTGAACAACTTTGAAAGGGCACCACCTAAGGATCATTCTTGTGAAGTTTGCTCAAAATCCGATCAGTGGTTAAGGAGAAGATGTCGTTTGAAGAAAAAGTTTAAGTACGCACGGACGCACGCACGACGGACGACGGACAAAATGTAATCCCAAAAGCCCTCCTCGTCACTACGTGAAATGTGAACTAAAAAAAACATAGAAAAAGAAATACTTAAAAAGATCATGTTCTCATAACTTTGAGACTGGGACTATAGGAAATATTCAACATATATGACTCAACAGCTGTTTTTTTATGAAATTCGGCTCTTTAGTTTGGTTGCTAGGGCAACTTACAGTTTGCATTGACTTATAATGGGGAAAATTGAAAAAAAAATGTATTTACTGAAAAGCCTTTGCAGATGTTTTGATTTCAAAAAAGTTCATAGAAATATTCTTCGAGCAATCATCTATCTGCGATATGATTTTAGGCTAACTGCTTACTTTTATTTGTTGCCATGGAAACCAAAATGCTACCACACCCCCGACCACACAAAAAAGCAATTAATAAATCATCGTCTTAGAAACCATACGTTTTATGGGGCTGAAATTCTATGGAAATAATCGCCATATTTGCCTTAACAGGTTTTGGGTTTTTTGTTTAATTCACAAGAGCCGAAGGCTCCGGGGGAGCTTATTGGGCAGATGTCCGGCGTCTGGCGTCATCATTTTCAGACACCATCTCTTCTGCAGGCACTGTGCCGATTGAGCCGAAGTTTCTTCTGCAGCAACCTTGGGCTAGGGGATTTAAAATTTGTAATTTTATCTCACCAGAGCCGATGGCCCCGGGCGAGCTTCTAGGATAGGCAGTTCTCCGTCGTTGTATGTCGTCTGCGTCAACACATTCAAACGACATCTCCTCTGAAGCCACTCCTATAAAGGGCCTCATATCTCTGGGGCTCAAATCATCTGTAACATCCTCGGGCTGGGGAATTGAAAGTTTGTGTTTGTTACGAAATATGGCTTTTCAGTTCAGTTACTATGTCAACACAACTCTTAGACTTATAATGGGCAAAAGCCCTAGACTTCTAAATGGGAAAATTCAAAAATGGCATTTACTGCCAAGTCATTGCAGATATTTTGACAAATCTTTCATAGAAATGTTCTTTGGGTAAACATCTCTCAGCCATATGTATATGGGGGTCACTTAGTGTTGGGGCATTCCCCGCCCCCACTTCATAATCGGCCATATATCTCAGAAACCATTCATATCCCCGCCCCATAATCACATATATTCTTGTTCATTATTATTAGACACATTCAGTCACACCGACTTGGGGGTCCGCAGGTGGCATTTCTTCTCCTATCCACTTCATTAAAGGGCCTCATATCTCAGAAACCGTTCCGATTCACACGCTTTATCCATATATATTCTTGGGCCTTATGATACGACACACTCAGTGACACAAGCTTGGGCTTTTCTGGGATCTGCCATGCCCCAATCCCTCCACTACTAGAAAGGCCTTACATCTGAGGAACCATATATATCCCGACCGCTAAACCATATACGTCTCTGTTCATTTTGATAAGGTGCTTTTAGTGATACCAACCAGGGCTCCATTGAGTCAAAGCCCCATCCCCTCTACTTTATACAACACCTAATATTTCAGATACAGAGTCCATATGGGTGCTCATTTGGGTATTTGTTTTTTTGTGAGACTTTATAATTGGTAAATTAAAATCATATCATGTTAAAATACAAGGCTGCCCTATGGCAGCGCCTACCTGAGCTGTGGTTCATGAAATGTTGCTCTTTAGTTTGTTTGCTATAGGCTGATTCGGTCCAAATTTTATCTGTAGCATCATTAAGCGCAGGGCTTCGATGGTGAATTAAAATACATTGCTGCCAGCGGGCAGTGTCCCCCTGAACCCTGATGGGAATAGTGGCCCATGGGTCTCTTGTGTTTTCGCCCCGCCCATCGGGGCTTGATAAAATAGATGGGCGCCATGATGCTTCAACCCAGAGCTGAAATCGACTGCACATGAGTAATTGTAAACCACTTAGAGGACCAATGCCTGTCTTGGTAAAGCGGTGCAAGTCGCACCGTCCGTGCTTATAAATAATATTGGTTTCATTGGGCGACAGGGTTTGAGATGTCATTTCATCTCAATGTCGGGTAAAAGTACCACAAAATTGGAAACAACGTCTCCAAAATACCATTTACAGTGTTGACGGGGACCTTAAACCTCAGATTAAACATAGAAAATTCTTTTATATCTCTAGAACGGTTATTTTGTCTGACAAATATATGTGCTGGATTCTTTTATAAACTCCAGACATGGATAGTGGGTACACTTGATATTCGAACCGACTCATTCAGGTTCTTTTGGTGAGTAACAACAACCTGGGTCTTGGAAAAGAAACTAGAAAAATAATTTATCATATGACGTTGCGTCTGAGAATGAAATAACGCCATGTATTGAATCCGATAATCCACTAGTGGGTTAAATATGCAAATTAGTTAGATACGCCCCGTAATGTAACATGCACGACCTCCTTATCGGCGTCTTGTTTATAAATCATGGCGGAATATTTACAATTTTGTAAAACAATCGTGAATACAATGCATTTTAAATGTCATATATGCTCAATGACAATAACTATTGTATTTATTAAACTTGTTGAGGAAAAGGCATAAAATGTTCGAAGCCTAGCATTTTTTCCTCTTCCTCAACTCGTTTAATAAAACCAATAATGCGTAAGCACTCCTGCAAGATCGTCTGTGTATACTCCTCGCCTTGTAAACCAGGGGTCGCAGGATCGATCCCTGGCTTCTCCAGATTTTCGGATGAGTCTTTAAACCGAGGTCCCGTCTACGTATAGTTGTTGGCGAGACGTAAAAACGCAAACACTCACCCTGTGTATACCCCTGTAATCCCGATTGTTTTGTCTATACGAGGGGTTTTCAAAAAGTTCCGACACGTACGATGTATCTTTTTACTCCTTCACACGAAACACGTCAAATTTCGCCAGGTAATAGGAAAATATCTCAGACATTTATTATTATTAAGGTTAAACTGGAATGTTCTTACGCCCGCCGTGATAACTGCGGTTTCTATAACATCCGAAGGTACGTAGAGGTGGCGCAACCATAGGTATTTCATAAAGAACCTAGGATAAATATGTTCTATAAAAGGGTTATCCTTTGGAAGCAAGGAATACACCTCAGAAGTGAAAATATGGAGTGTACATGTTTACTGGGCCAGACTAGCTAGTTTCGGCCAATTAGGCCTCATTAGTGACCCTCAGATATTTTCAAAATTCCACAATGGAATCAATGATCCCAAAGGACAAGAAAATATAATCTACACTATGATGTAGGGCAGGGAGACGTTTTACCGCCGCCACACATTCCCGCAATATTTGTCGATTCGACATGAAATTTCGGACACTGGTTGCCTAATTGCTCGCCGTCAATATGAAATGTAAATTGTTGACGTCCTAACTGACGTCACTGTTTGAAATGACGTCATGATAACACACTGACGTTCTTTGTCAAATATGGCGGCGCGAAATTTACATGAGCAGCGAACAAACATAAACTTTTTCGTTTTGACTAGCAAAACAAAGCCAGAAACACTTCGGTTAATTAAAACTGTACACGGTGACGAATCATCGACAAATGTGGTATGACCGGTCAAATGTGGGTAGAAGGTCCGTGGTGGTCAAAGAGAGATGCGGGCCGCCAAGATCTGCAAAAACAGAAAAGAATGTAACACGGTTTCAGGCTGTGCTAAATAAAGACAGACGCTTGACCCTCGAGGAAATCTTTAACCAGACCCAGATAAGCATTGGCAGTGCTCACGACATCCTACACAATTCTCTCGGATTATCTCATGTGTGTGCGCGATGGGTTCCACGCCACCTCACAAGTGATCACCGACGTCAAAGGGTTCAACTGTCGACCGACTTTGTCGCACAAACGGAGCGACATGAACATGGGTTTCTGGAAAGAATAGTGACATTTGATGAGACTTGGATCCATTTCTTCGACCCGGAAGGGAAACAGGTGTCAATGGTCTGGAAAACCAGCAATGAACCATCACCAGAAAAAGCCAAGGTTCCAAGATCCAAACAGAAAGTGATGCTCATCGTATTCTTCGACATTAGAGGTGTAATACTCGTACATGCGGTGGATAAAGGCCGGGCAGTGAATGCCAAGTATTACAGTAAGGTAACACCAGTTTCTGAAATTATATAGTATGCAGCTTAGCCTGATAAAGACAATGATTTCACCGTAGTATGTTTGTTTGTGCGAAACCGTGGTATCCTTCTTCTCGTGTCAGGTGCTCAAAAGAGATTTCAAAGATGCGATTCGCAAGAAACGGCCAGAGATGTTAGGAAACTAAACTCTTCACCGTGACAACGCCACGGCACATATAGCACAGTCAACTAGTGAAGTCATAGAATGTCTCAGTTGGAGGATACTCCCGCATGCTACATACTCGCCTGATTTAGCCCCGTGCAACTTCGCATTATTTCCCTATTTGAAACCACAGCTTCGTGGAAGAAAGTTTGAGACTCAGTTTGACCTTCTTACAACAGTCCATACAGAACGGAACAGCCCATACAGAACGGTACAGACTCGGACCTGAGTGCTTTAAAACAATCTTCGAGAACTGGATAAGGCGATCTAAGAAGTGTATCTGTTGTGACGGAGGTTTTTGTTGAAAACTCATGACTGTAGTAGAGAAACAGGTTGCGTCCGAATCAATTAATGTCACGTCGAAGTCGGGAAATTGCGATACCTTACCCAATAGAATAATAAATAGAAAATTCATTTTATTGAAACTTCACATGTTTATGTACTAAGATTGTAAAAACTCTCAAGCCAAAAGCATAATTGTACGTGAAGAATTTAAAAGTTTTGGCGTTCGTATCGGAACTTTTTGAAAACCCCTCGTATAAAGTTGAGTTTACATGAGTGTTCTTTACACGGACCTGTTAACGTGATGCAAGTATCACTGAAGTCCCTGAAAAGTTTTGAGCCGTTTTTATATGAAGTTACTGTCAGGTACACCCATGGGACAGTCTGGTATAGGAGAGATCATTCTGCAACTCTTCCTTAGAGTGACTGACGTGTTTTCATAAAAATGCAGGGCGAGGATTGCGGCCTATTTTCGTCATTGTCTTAACTGTAGCCCCTTCAGTTTTTAAATGATCAACTTACATAAAAGCAAATCAGGGATAAAAGCTTGGATGCGTTCGAAAACTGGCTAGGTCAGCCTATGTATCGTAGCGTAATGTTCCCTTGATTGCTGAAAATGACTGTTTTTGACATAATTGTCATCACCACAGCCCCTTTAGTTTTCATCGGATCTTTTTTGAAACTTACATGGCTGAGTTCAAAGATCGTTGAGGTCGGCCTACAATTCATAGAGTTATGCCCGTTGATTATTGAATATGCCTATTTTGACGTTATCATCACCATAGCACCTTCAGTATGTATCGGATCTTCTTGAACCTTACATGTATGTAAGTCAGGGATAAAAGCTTGGATGAATTCGAAACCTGGCGAGGTTGGCCTATCTATCATAGAGTTACGTCCCCTAGATTGCTCAAAATGTCCATGATAGACCTTGTCATTACCGTAGCCCCTTCTATTTTTATCAGAACTTCATGAAACTTGCATGCAAGTAAGTCATGGATAAAAGCTCAGATAAGTTCGAAAACTGGGGAAACTAATGTTACTGACCTTTGATTGCAGAAACTGCCTATTTTTGACATTTCTATCATTCTATCATCCCTTCAGTGTGTGTGTGTGTGTGTGTGTGTGTGTGTGTGTGTGTGTGTGTGTGTGTGTGTGAATTCGGGTTTAATTCTCTGACGGCTCCAACGTAAAGGCTTATTGAAAATTAAAGAGATAATGTTGGTTGGTGCCTGATGCTCTGTCTCTGGTCGGGCTCATCGGAGTCTAACTGTTGGTTTTCTTTTGCTCCAGCATTTCAGTGGTTTCTTGCTGTCGAGTCCTCACCGTTGTCTCACCTCTGTGGTTCTTTGATTTCTGTGTTCACGGAGATGTTGCACTGATGAGTTAGGAGGCCTTCATGCGGACTGAACAAATTATTTGTCTAAATCGCGACGGAAGTGGGGGCGAGGGTTGTGGCCACGTGGAATCGATTTGGGCCCCCCAGTGGAAATCTTCCACTGGCCGTTCCAAGGCGGCTCTTCTGTGGCGATTTATTTATGTTGTTGTTTGTTACTTACTGTGTGTATCACTTGTGTCTTTTAATTTTGGATGGCCATATGGCCATTTTGTGGGAAAGTAACTGTCCATATGGCCTTCCTTTGTTTAGGTTTCCATTATGGTCTGGTCGCTTAATGTTTGTATTTCTTTCCCTTTGGTGTCTTTTATGGATGGAGTAAGTTAATTGTATCAATTCCTGATCTTTGTTTTACTTCTACTTAACGTCGCTTTCAACAATTTTTCAGTCATATCACGACGGTGTCTGGTTGCGACAGGGAGCTCAATGCTCACGTTTATAGTGCTGCCTCACTGAAGTATCATGTCCCAGACACATTACATGATACCACATCCAGTCACATTATCCTGACACTGGATCGACCAGTCCTAGCTCTACCCCGTAAATCTGAGTGCCAAGCGAGGAGCAGCTAGTACCATTTTTTTAACGACTTTGGTATGTCGCGGCCCGGGATCGAACCCGAGACCTTCCGTTTCCCGGAGCGGACACTCTACCAACTGAGCTATCGGGGCCGGTTGTAGTCCCTTCAGTTTTTTTTTTAAATCTTCATGTTAGATATATATGAGTAAGTCATGGATAAAAGCTAGGACATCATAGTGTAGTTTATATTTTCTTGTCCTTTGGGATCACCGATTCCATTCTGGAATTTTGAAAATATTTGAGGGTCACTGATAGCCTAATTAGCCGAAACTAGCTAGTCTGGCCCAGAAAAATGTACACTTCATATTTTCTAGTTCTGTGGTGTATTCCTTGCTTCCATAGGATAACCCTTTTATAGAACACATTTGAAAACTGGTGAAGTCAGCCTAATTTATGTCCCTTTGATTGCTGAAAATGCATATTTTGACATTGTCATCACCTAAGCCCCTTCATTTTTATCGTATCTTCTTGCAACATGCATGTAAGTAAGTCTGGGATTAAAGCTTGGATGAAATCGAAAACCACTGAGGTCGGTCAATTTTTCCTAGAGTTAAGTCCCCCTTGATTGCGGAAAATGCCTATTTTGACTCGTCAGTTTTTTTTTTTCGATCATCTTGAAACTTACCTAGAAGTAAGTCAGGGACAAAAGCTCGGATGAATTGGAAAACTGATGAGGTAGGCCTATTTATCATAGAGTTATACCCAATTCTTTGCTGAAAATGCCCATCCAGGGCTCTGTCCCTTTCGACAGTGTCATCATCGTAATTCCCTAAGTTTTAAACGGATCTTCCTGAAACTTACATATAAGTAAGTTAGAGACAAAATCTTGAATGAGTTTGCAAATTAACATAGTCTGAACATTGCTCATAGAGTTAAGTTCCCTTCTTTGCTTAAAATACCTATTTTTAACCTTGTCATCACCATAAGTCCTTCAGTTTTGAATGAAACTTTCTTAAACTAGCATACAAGTAGGTTGGGAATAAAAGTTCGGATGAGTTTGAAAACTGGTGATGTCTGCCTATATTTTATAGAGCTATGTCCCCGTGACTGACCTTGTCATCAGCATCAAGACTTCAGTAAAGATTGGAACTTCCTGAAACGTTGAATCTGTTAGCTCAGATGGGCGATATAGGACCATTTCCATTAAATATAACATTTTTTTTTTTCATTTTTTTCCAGTAGTCCGGTTCATTCATAAAAGTGCAATGTCAAGTTGATCTGATAAAGCGTACTTGTCCAGAGATAGCATATTTTTTATCAAGTAAATGTCTTACAATACAATTTATAAATGCGGTAACTGGTAAATAGAGAAAACAAAATTCGTGTCTTTTGATATCAAGTTTATCAGGCAAGAATTCGAGAACGCTTGTAGAATTGTGAGGCGTGCCGAGCAATTTTACTCGCGCTCTCGAAGCCGAGCTTGATAGACTTGATATCAAAGACACGAATCTGGTATTATATTTATCAGTTTATCCTTTTGTACACTTTTGAACTGACAATTTACGATCATTTATCGATTGTCTTTAATGCGTCCCAACAGTCAGTCCCGCAATAATCGATTGATATATTTGGTAACATCTGACGCAATTTTTCCATGTCATTATTTTTTTGAAAGTATTTTGTTTTCAAATATTTCCAGTAATAATAACATTTTTGCCATGTTTTTCGATAGTCCGGTTCATTCATAAAAATGCAATTTCACGTTGACCTCTTAAAACTCATTTGTTCTATGATAGCATATCTGTATTAAGTCAATGTGTTACAATGCAATTAATAAAGGGAGCAACTGATAATAAGGATTATAAAGGGGTGTATCCCACATTCTCTAAATTAATGATATGTTGAGTGAACGCACTTTATGACTACAAAATATCATATAATTTAAAGAAGAACATTTACCTAGCCACATCCATTACTGACTTTCTACCAATACGTTTACTTGAAATAATACATTCATTCAATTCATTTATCATATGACGTCGCCTCTGAGAATGTAATAACGTCATGTAATAAATTCGATAATCCACTAGTGGATTAAATATGTAAATTAGTTAGATACGCCCTGTAACGTTACATGTACGTCCTCAACGACATCGCGTTTACTAATGGCGGAATATTGACAATTTTGTACAACAATCGTGAATTAAATACGTTTAAACTGTCATTTGATAAAAAAAATCTTGTATTCATGCTCATGTTGAGGAAAGGCTCGATAAAGCCTCGCATTTTATCCCTTTTCCTCAACTCGTTCAATAAATTCAATAATACATGAACACTCATGTAAGATCCCCCATAAACTGCATGACAAACAGTTAAGATCATGATCATCTGATCTGACTCTATACTGTTTGCAATGGTAGGGATTGCCTTATTCAGAAAGGTGATACTTAAAGGGAATGGGACCGGCTTCGGTACTTCAGTCGGACGCGTGTCTGACTGGTGATCAGGAGAACGCGGGTTCCATAACTGCCGGGGTCGGCAACATTCTTTCGTGGAGACTGAATCATGAAATCTTTTCTACGATCATTCTCTCCCTTCCGTTGATTCAAGAAGGACAGTTGTCAGTTTATGGCGAAAGAATGTGCTTTGTACTGGTTAACCGCTAACGTATAAGCATGCCCAGGAAAAGTGTGGATAGGTAAATTGACCGGATAAAATGACGTAAATAGTGTTCACTGGGCTGTTAAACTCTAAATCAAACAATAAGGCGAATGGGAACAGCTGGTACATTTGTCTGTCATTTTTCAAAGGGAGACAACTTTCGGGACTTCCTGTTCGCTTTTCTATAAGCTCTGTTCCACTGAAAAGGGGTTTGCTCCTTAAAGAAAGAATTTGCTCCTCAGGAGTAAAATCATTCCTTTAAGAGTTGACCCTTTTTTACATTGGGGACAAAATACTTTTGCAGGGGTTGCTTCCCCTGAAGATGTACCCATCCCCCTTCAATACCAAAATTAATTCGAAACAGCCATGGTAAACGAGGCCATCTGTGTTCGGGAAATAAAATGTTTACTCTGTTTACTTGTTTAAACTAATACTAAGATTCAAAGGCACTTACGTATATAAGGGCTACACCCGTCCCATTGGCTGTAATAACTACCGAATCCACCTTACCATCGGCCACCTGTATAAATAGACATCATGTTGCGGCACTCTTCGGAACCAATATGATGACTAAGGCTGACACGATTAATCGTATAATCGATTAATCGATCGATAAATTCAACAAAAATGATTATCATTTCCGATTTGCTTTTAATCGATTACTTGTTAGGTACAAATTACTACCCAAAGTTATGCCTAAAATAGCTGGATGAGTAGCAAACAGTGTAGACCCAGATGAGTCGCCGCAGAATTGAGTGGCAAACAGTGCAGACCCTGATGAGACGCCGCATTCTGCGGCGTCTCATCTGGGTCTACTCTGTTTGCTCAGGCCTGTCTGTTCAAATAAACATATGGTAAAGTGCAACATATGGTAAGAGTCATGCTCAGACAGAAAGCCAGACAGGAAAAATTATGACAAAAACCTTAGTGATTACTAATCGATTATCGGTCACAATAACAGGACTGATAATCGATTATCTTTTCAGCTCAGATTAGCCAGCCCTAATGATAACACATCCGTTTGATATAGTGCATTCTTTCATACCTCCAAAAAGGTCATTTTTCTGATGATGTTTTTATATTTTAGCTCACGAAAGCCGAAGGTTCCAGGGTAGCTTATAGTATAGACAGTGATCCGTCGTCTGCTTCGCCGTCAACATTTTTAAACAACATCTCCTCTGAAATCACTGGCCCGATGGAAACCAATGTACATGTGGAACCTCCATAGGGTAGGGAATTAAAATTTTGTTCATTGGATCATGGTCACATGACAAGATGACCGATATGCCCATATGTAGTATTAGCCTTTAAAAACCTTCTTCCCGGGAACCAAACGGCCGATTGCCTTGAAGCTTGGTATGCAGCATTTGGGGACTCTGGCCCTACCAAGTTTGTTCAAATTAAGACCTTTGATTGACTTGACTATTTTACGTCAAGATCAAATTTGTCACTTTGATATTATGGAAAAGTTTGCATTTTTCTGATTTTATTGTAGCCTGCGGAATCAGAACTGATATTTGCAAACAAGTGACTGGAAGTTTATCAATTCAAAATTCAATATCTTTTTCTGACCTTTGTCATGGAAAGCTCAGATACAGGATATTTTATCATCTTCTCCACTAAAACTGTTTGGCTGATTGAAATCCAATTGCATGTGGAACCTCCATGGGGTTAGGGACCAAACGTTTGTCCATGGGCTCTTGGTCACATGACCAAGGTGACCGCCATGCCCATTTACGGTGATAACTTTAAAAATCTTCACAGGAACAAAACAGCTAATGGCCTTGAGACTTAGTGTGCAGTCTCGGGCCATAAAAAGTTTGTTCAAATGATGGCTTTTGGTTAACCTTGACCTACTTTACGTCAAGGTCAAATTTGGTCACTGGCATTTTTATGAAAAAAAAGGCAAAGCTGTGGATCTTTTTTTGTGATTTTATAGTAGGCTTTGACATCGGAATTGATATTTGCAATCAGCTGAATGGAAATTGATAAACTCCTAAGGCCAAGGTCATTTACTGACCTTTGCCATGGCAAACTTAGATTCAGTATTTTTTTATCTTTCTCTCCACTTAAAACTCTTGGTAGATTGAAACTAAATTACACGTGAGCCTTTATGGGATGAGCCAATGGATATCAGTTGGTGAGATTTGAGTCACATGACCAATATATATGGCCGACATGCCCACGTATGGCAAAAACATTTAAAAATCTTCTTAGGAACTAAACGGCCTAACCTTGAAATGGTATGCAGCATTAGGGACTCAGGGTCTACCAAGTTTGTTCAAATGATGAGCTTTGGTTGACCTAAATCTGTTTTACGTTAAAGTTAAATTTTGTCACTGAGACATTGGTATGGAAAAAGGACCAAAAGTGGAGTTTTCTGATTCTTTTGTAGCCTGTGGAATCAGAATTGTTATTTGCAATCAGCTGAATGGAAGTTTATCAATTTCAAACGTAAAGGTCATTTACTGGCCTTTGTCCTGTATGGCTCAGATTCAGTATTTTTTATCTCCATCAAATTAAATTTGTGGGTTAATTGAAACCAAAAGCACCTCTTGGACGAGGCAATAAAAACTTAAACGTGGCATTGAGTCACATGCCCTACCAAGTTTGTTCAAATGACGACCTTTGCTTGACATTGACCAGTTTTACATCAAAGCCAAATTTTTCACTGAGACATTTATTTGGAAAAAAAATGCAAAACGGAATTTTTCTGATTATTTTCAACCTGTGGCATCAGAATTGATATTTTTATTGAGCTGAATAGAAGTATATCAATTCCAAAGATCAAGGTCATTTAATGGGCTTCGTCCTAGATGGCTCTGATTCAGTATTTTTATCTTTTCCACTAAAACATCTGGGTTTACTGGAAGAGCCTGTTTGGATGAGGAAATGAAAAGTTATTCGTGAGAATGGAGTCACATGACCACGATAGGCGCCATGCCTGTTTATGGTAAAAACCTTTTGGAAATCTTCTTCTCGGGTACCAAATGGCCGATGACCTTGAAACGTGACATTACGATAACACACCAGTGCGACATAGTGCATTTTTCACATCTCCAAAATGGCTACTTATTTGATGAAAATCCGTGACATTTTGCTTATAAATACTGCAAACATAGGTTGTGGGTGCTTGCCGCCTCATTGAGGCGGTTCTAACGAGTACCCATAAGCTATGTCTTGGAACAAAAATTAGAAAGATAATGTATACCCCATAAACCCCAGTTTTCTCTATATAAAGTGGGGTAAAGGGGGGATTCAGTTCACGAACTTGTCCACGTGATGATATGCAGCATTGGGGACCCAGATCTTACCGGATTTGTTCAAATGGTGACCTTCCCTTGACCATGACCCATTTAACGTCACATTCGGCTAAATTATACTTAGATGGCTATCATGCCTATGTATTGTAAATAAGACTGGAAAATCTTCATTTCAGGAACTGAAAGGCTAGACTTTTCATTTCGAAAACACGCCTATACAAATACAATGGAATCTTTATCGCTGAAAAAAGAAAATTTTTAGATGAAACATTATGATATTTTTCTTATTTCTGCTCAAAATATAGATTGTGGGTACTCGTACGAGTACTCACAATCGATATTTAGAGCAGAAATAAGAAAAATAAGGTTTACCTCTGTAATCCCAAGTTTTACTATATAAAAGTGGGGTTCAAAGGGGTCAAAATTATATAGGGGTGTTTTCGTGATGCAAGCCACAGTGTTTTGCTGACAAATATAGCTGCCAGGGACCGGGCAAGTTTTCACACTTGACCTCTGGTGAGCGTAGTGGCCATTGGGCTATGTTTCTTAGTTATACTCCAAAGATAGGTTTTGGGTGATTGTTAGAATAGCCTCAACAAGTACTCACCAGCTATGTCTTGGAGCAGAAATAAGAGAAACTATGTTTACCCAGGTAACCCCCAGTTTTCTCTGTATAAAGCAGGATTAGAGGCGTGTTTATTACACATACTTGTTAACATGATGCAAACCCATACTGCGCCAATAATAGTTAAAACAAAGAAGTTGTTTACGAGCACATGCAATCTATATTTGGTGCAAAAATAAGAAAAAATAATATAGACAAGAGAGAAGGTTCATGAGTGTACTATCTGTATGAGTCTGCATATATCAAAACGAAATTAAAAGTGAATAAGCATTGCTTATTAGATACAGCACCGCAAGTTAATGGCCAATAGAAAGGAAAAACAAAAGTATTACGTACAATAAGAAAACAAGGGGGAATAATTATAACTATATTGATCCCATGACTCTTTTTCAGCAGCAGCAATATCTCAGTGGATATCAACAATTTATGCATTACGATAACACATTCGTGTGACAAAGTGTATTCTTTCATGTCTTCAAAATTGTTATTGATAAAAATTGATGATATATTTATTATAAAATTCCAAATATAGGTTGTGGTACTCGGTTCTAACGAGTACCCACAAACTACGTCTTGGAGCAATAATAAGGAAGATAAATACCTCCGTAAACCACAATTTCTCTATATAAAGTGGGGTTTACAGGAGTGCTCATTACACGGACTTGTTAAGGTGATGGATAAGATTCCTAATGTTATTTGTAATGATATGCAGGAAAAAAAAACAATATTCAAGAACGACAAAGGAGAATTCATTTGTAAGTATTGGTCCATGGCCCCTGATTTTTTCCTAGCAACAACAAGTTATTAATAACTACATTTTTGCAACATTTGATAAGGTTGCTACAATCCGTAAGCAAGACAAGAGGCTCAATGAGCCTAAACCGCTCACCTGAGAACCTTAAGTTTTAACAATTCACAGACTTGACTACTAAATCTGCTAATAGAATCCAGCCCATTGACCCTTACAGGATATAAGTCATCATTATCGCATTGCATTCCAAGTTTGAGACTTCTAGCTTCTATAGTTCCTGAGAAATCTTTGACGAAAATTTAACATAGGTCAAAATGGAGAGAAAAAAGAATGAAAGAACAGATGAACAAATAAGCTGAGAAAGCCCAATGTCTCTTACACAAAATAAGTCATCATTATTCTATTGAATACCAAATTTGATGCTTCTAGCTTTTATAGTTCCTGAGAAATCTTTGATTAAAAATTTAACATTGGTCTATTATCTCTATATGGAGAGAAAGAAGAATGAAGGAACAAATGAACCAGACTAGCTCCAAAACCTAATGCAGCCTTTCCCCTTGCCCAATGGTGCTACACATAAAATTTAAACAAGATTGGTCGACTGCCTTCTGAGATATGCTTCATTGAAAGTGTGGACGACGGATGGACGGACGACAGACGACGGACTCCGGAGCCTTGGTATACTATCAGCTCACTGGAGCCTTTGGCTCAGGTGAGCTAAAAATTCAAGTCGCTATTTCTGTAAAAAACATTTTCCCTACGTTAAGTCTATGGGCAAATTTTTTTGTCTCTCAAGGTCACGTAACTCCGAGGTCAATATTCCGATTCGGCCCAAAATCGAACTTAACCGAGTTTTTATGCCTGTCCACGTTACCTGCAAGTTTGAAGCTGATATGAATAAAAATAAAGTTGCTATCGTGGTCACAACGTATTTTTTTATGCTCAAGGGCAGGTAACTCCAAGGCAAATATTCCGATTCAGCCCAAAATCGAACTTAACTGAGATTTTATGTCTGTCCTTGTTACCTGCAAGTTTGAAGCTGATCTGAAAAAAATTCAAGTCGCTATCGTAGTCGCAACATTTTCCCTAATTAAGTCTATGGGCAAATTTTTTGTCGCTCAAGGTCACGTAACTCCGAGGTCAATATTCCGATTCGGCCCAAAATTGAACTTGACCGAGATTTTATGCCTGTCCTCGTTACCTGCAAGTTTGAAGCTGATATGAATAAAAATAAAGTTGCTATCGTGGTCACAACGTATTTTTTTATGCTCAAGGGCAGGTAAGTCCAAGGCAAATAATCCGATTCGGCCCAAAATCGAACTTAACTGAGATTTTATGTCTGTCCTCGTTACCTGCAAGTTTGAAGCTGATCTGAAAAAAATTGCAGTCGCTATCGTAGTCACAACATTTTCCCTATGTAAAGTCTATGGGCAAATTTTTTGTCGCTCAAGGTCATGTAACTCAGAGTTCAATATTCCGATTCGAACTTAACTGAGATTTTATGCCTGTCCACGTTACCTGCAAGTTTGAAGCTGATCTGAATAAAAATAAAGTTGCTATCGTGGTCACAACGTATTTTTTATGCTCAAGGGCAGGTAACTCCAAGGCAAATAATTCAATTCGGCCCAAAATCTAACTTAACCGAGATTTTATGTCTGTCCTCGTTACCTGCAAGTTTGAAGCTGATCTGAAAAAAAAAATCAAGTCGCTATCGTAGTCACAACATTTTCCCTATGTTAAGTCTATGGGCAAATTTTTTTGTCGCTCAAGGTCACGTAACTCCGAGGTCAATATTCCGATTCGGCCCAAAATCGAACTTAACCGGGATTTTATGCCTGTCCTCGTTACCTGCAAGTTTGAAGCTGATCTGAATAAAAATAAAGTTGCTATCGTGGTCACAACGTATTTTTTTCATGCTCAAGGGCAGGTAACTCCAAGGCAAATAATCCGATTCGGCACAAAATCAAACTTAACCGTGATTTTATGTCTGTCCTCGTAACCCGCAAGTTTGAAGCTGATCTGAAAAAAATTCAAGTCGCTATCGTAGTCACAACATTTTCCCTATGTTAAAGCTATAGGCAAATTTTTTGTCGCTCATGGTCACGTAACTCCGAGGTCAATATTCCGATTCTGCCCAAAATCGAACTTAACCGAGATTTTATGCCTGTCCTTATTATCTGCAAGAATGAAGTCGATCACAAAAAAATTGACGGAGCTAGAGTGATGACAAGCTTTTTCCTATGTTAAGTCTATGGGAGCTATATGTTGCCATGGTAACCAGAGTTCCACTCAGATCTGCATGAAAACCTTATGCAGTCTTTCCACTTGCCCAATAATGTTACACATGAAATTTGATCAAAGTCGGCCAAGTAGTCTTCAAGATATACATTTTTGAAATTCACATTAACCCTTATGCAAAAATGCACAAGGGCAGGTAACTCCTAAGTGTATGATCCGATTCTGCCAATTATCGAACTTGACCGAGATTTCATGGCTGTGCTGGTTATCTGTAAGAATGAAGCCAATCCGAACAAAATTGAAGCAGCTACAGTGATGACAACATTTTCCCCATGTTAAGTCGATAGGCAATATTTCGGGCGCTCAAGGGGACGTAACTCTTGAGTGAATTATCTGATTCGGCCCAAAATCGAACTTGACCGAGATTTTTTGCCTGTACTGGTTATCTGCAAGAATGAAGTCGATCAGAAAAAAATTGACGGAGCTAGAGTGATGACAAGCTTTTTCCTATGTGAAGTCTATGGGAGCTAGATGTTGCCATGGCAACCAGAGTTCCACTCAGATCTGCCTGAAAACCTAATGAAGCCTTTCCACTTGCCCAATAATGTGACACATGAAATTTGATCAAAGTTGGCCAAGTAGTCTTTAAGATATACATTTTTGAAATTCCCATTAACCCTAATGCAAAAACACACAAGGGCAGGTAACTCCTAAGTGAATGATCCGATTCTGCCAGTTATCGAACTTGACCGAGATTTCATGGCTGTGCTGGTTATCTGCAAGAATGAAGTCGATCAGAGAAAAATTGACGGAGCTAGAGTGATGACAACATTCTCCCAATGTTAAGTCAATAGGCAATTTTTTCAACGCTCAAGGGCACGTAACTCCTGAGTGAATAATCCGATTCAGCCCAAAATCGAACTTGATCGAGATTTCATGCCTGTCCTCGTTATCTGCAAGAATGAAGTCGATCAGAAAAAAATTGACGGAGCTAGAGTGATGACAAGCTTTTTCCTATGTTAAGAACGCTCAAGGGCACGTAACTCCTGAGTGAATAATCCGATTCAGCCCAAAATAGAACTTGATCGAGATTTCATGCCTGTCCTCGTTATCTGCAAGAATGAAGTCGATCAGAAAAAAATTGACGGTGCTAGAGTGATGACAAACTTTTTCCTATGTTAAGTCTATGGGAGCTATTTGTTGCCATGGCAACCAGAGTTCCAATCTGATCTGCCCGAAAACAGTATGCAGCCTTTCCCCTACCTGATAATGCTTCACATGAAATTTGATCAAGATTGGCCCACTGGTTCCGGAGATATACTTCTTTGAAAGTGTGGACGACGACGGACGACGGACGCCGGCTCGTGCTATACTAATACCTCACATGAGCCTTCGGCTCAGGTGAGCTAATAAATGGGAAACACGAAATGTTATGGACACTTCATAACTTCAAAGGTGAATAACTATATAAGTATTAATCCCTTGATCCTTTATTTTATGTAGCAGCAACATCTTATAAATTTCAACATTTATGCAAAATGTGATAAGATTCCTAATTATTTATCAAGACATCTAACATGAAAAAGCTTTTTCAAGAACTGCAATAGGGAATAATAATATAAGAATTCCTACCTTGAGTTTTCCTAAGCATCAAATTCATATCAAAATCACCATTTAAGCAAACTAAGATAAGATTCCTCAAATTATTAAACAAGACAGATAGGAAAATCTAGTGTTACAGACACCAAACATATTTTTCAAGTATAATAAAGGGGAATAATTCAAGGAGCATTGAACTCTGCTTCCCTACTTTTCTGTAACAATAAAATCTCATAAACAGCAACCTGTATTCAAAATATGATATGATTCCTAACTAACTTATTCAAGATATGCAGGAAAACCAACCAGTTTTAAGAATATAAGTAAATATGTAAGTATTAATCGCAAGACCCTGATTTTTCCCTAGCAACAATATCTTATCAACATCCATGTGTTTGCAAAATATGATAAGATTCCTAAAATTATTAAACAACAAAAAGGAAAAAGGCAAGAAAACTAGTATTACAGACACCATTATATATTTGTCTTTAATTACAATAACTAAAATGGGCAATAACTATAAGAGTAGTGAGCCCACAGACTCTAATATTTCTGCAGCAAAAACATCGCATGAATATCAACATGCATGCAAAAAGATAAACTTGCACAAAAGACAGTTTTAAAGTGCTACAAAGAGTATTAACCATGTACGCATTTATCCCCATACCGTGGGTTTCCCTAGCAACAACATCTTATCCACATTAATGCATTCGCAGAATATGATTAGATTCCTAAAATTATTAAACAAGATAGAATGGAAAAAACAAATGTTATGGACACCAATGATATTTTTAGACTAACAAAGGATATTAGAGAATTAGAGATTAGAGTATTGAGCCCTGGACCCTAGTTTTTCTATAGCAGCAACACATCATGGGTATGCAAAATATGGTAAGTTTTCTTATATTATTAAGCAAGATATGCTGGAAAATCAAAGTGTTACTAAAAAGTGAGACGGATAACTTTTGAAGAATAACAAAGGGGATTAACTGTAATAGTATTAATCCCTGGACAGTTATTATTCTGTGGCAGCAACATCGCATGGTTATCAACGTGTATGCAAAATATAGTAAGATTTCTAATATATGTATCCAAAATATGCTGGAAAAAAAACAACAGAGTATTACGGTCAAAAATGCAACTTCAAGATATGCAGAAAAAATCAGTGTTATGGGCAAACGGTCGAATGGACGGAAGGACAACGTGAAAACATTATACCCACCCCCCCCCCCCCCGCCAACACACACAAATTTCGTTTGCAAGTGTGTGGGGTGGTAAAAGTATTTGTTTGTTTTGAATTTATTGTACAACGTCCCCGTCACCACTACAAAGGTCATTTTGGAGACTGTGGGACTTTTACCCGACATTACCTGTCGCCCAATGAAACCAATAGGGTTTATAAGCATGGATGATCCGACTCGCACCGCTTTGCCCTGGCCGGCTTAGACCCTCTAAGCAGATTAACAGTGCTCGTGTGTGTTCGGATTCAGCTTTGTGTGGAAGCATCATGCAGCCCATTTTTTTCTTCAAGCCCCGATTGGCTGGGGCCGTGGTATAAAAGTATACGGACTTATAAAAGTATAAGCACTCGACGAATGTGTATAGAATTTATACGGGCTTATAAAAGTATACAGACTTGCAAAATTATGATAAACGTGATGATTTTGATTTCGAGATTGTAAATTTGCCTTTTTTGGGCGGTGATGTTCCTCGTGCGACATCGTACGGGGTTTATATTTCGCAGTTAATTCGATTTGCTAGAGTGTCTAGTCATGTGTCCGACTTCAACACTCATAATAAATTATTAACCGCTAAACTTCTTAATCAGGGCAATCGGTATTATAGACTACGTAAAGCCTTTTCTAAGTTTTATAGACGTCATTCTGATTTGGTTTCAAAATTCAATGTTGGACTTAAAACACTTCTGCAACATAGCCTATCGGAACCCGAATTCTATGGTGACTTAGTATGTAAATTTAGAAAAATACATGCCTGTAATGACTTTAGTACCCAATTTCGTAAAATCGTTCGTCGATATATAAAAATCGGGTACAACATAAATGTTATAAAACAGACTGTATGCATGGTGGTTAACCCAATCACGGTTAGCAGCTTTGCTTCCCTCTTTGATTGCACACGGGTGGGTCGGGCTTAAGATTATATGACGGTTCCAGCGTAAAAGCATTAATGGCATTTTATTTTATTTTAGTATTCTTTATGTTGGTTGGCGCCTGATGCTCCGTCTTTGGTCGGGCCCCTTGGAGTCTAACTGTTGGTTTTCTTTTGCTCCAGCTATTCTGTTTTTGTATGCTGTCGAGTCCTCAACCTTGTTTCATCTCTGTAGTTTTTTGATTTGTATGTTCTCGGAGATGTTACACTGATTAGTTAGGAAGCCTTCATGCGGACTAAACAAAATTAGTGTATACCGCGACAGAGGTAAGGGCGAGGATTATGGCCATGTAAAATCGATTTAAGCCCCCCCCCCCAGTTGAATTCTTTTCACTGACCGTTCCAAGGCGGTTCTTCTGTGGCGGTTTATTTATGTTGTTGTTTGTTACTTTCCTCTGTATCACTTGTGTCTTTTTATTTTGGATGGCCATTTGGCCATTTTGTGGGAAAGTAATTGTCCTTATGGCCTTCCTTTGTTTGTTTGGTCTGGTCGCTTCAGGTTTGTGTTTCTTTCCCTTTGGTGTCTTTGAAGGGCGGAGTAAGTTAATTGTATCGATTCCTGATCTTTGTTTTACTTCTACTTTTTATAAAAGTATAAGGACTCGACGAATGTGTATAAATTTTAAAACCGAGATTTGCAAAGGCACTTATTTCTCCCACAGACACCTGTATTCTGTGCATTACGAAAACATGCCTATACAAATACATTTTAACCTTTATCGCCGAAAAAATGAAAATTTTAAGATGAAAAATTGTGTTTTTTTTCTTATTTCTGCTCAAAATATAGAGCGGAAATAAGAAAAATAAGGTTCACCCCTGCAAACCCCAGTTGTACTATGTAAACGTGGGGTTCGATGGATCAAAATTATATAGGCCTGTTTTCGTGGTGTAAGCCATTCAGCTCATAAAGTAGAGACAATTGTCTTCTATATTTTTCCATGCACGTATTCCTTTTGCAAGCAACACAATAAGTTCTTATATGAGCGCTCTCTAGCAAACTTAAAGCATTGTCAATTAAATATTCAAACTAATAATCAATTCTAAAACTCTTATGAATATATGTACGAGGTGTCGTCTGATTGGATAACGTCAAATATTTTCAACATTAAATTCTTCGACATACTACCATACCAGAAACTCGACGCAATCGTGCAACGCCGCATTTCATACGTTTTTATTCGGATTTGTGCTGCTGACAGCGAGTATCTTCGTTTTGCAAACACATTTTCGACAGAATACGAATTAAGACGTCCATACAAATGTGATGTCATGGAACGACCTCTATTAGGAAGGGCATTACGAAAACACGCCTATACAAATACATTGTAAAATTTACCGAAAAAATCTAAACTGTTAAGATGAAATATTGCTAAGTTTTCTTATTTCTGCTCAAAATTTAGATGTTGGCTGCACGTTCAAAATCAAGGCGGTTCTAACGAGTACCCACAATCTATATTATAGAGCAGAAATAAGAAAAATAATGTTTACCCCTTCAAACCCCAGTTTTACTTTGTACAAGTGGGGTTCAAGGGGGTCAAAATTATATTGGCGTGTTTTCGTGATGTATGTGGTGCTTTAGTCATAGCAACAAACGTACCGGGCGACGGTTAAAGCTCAGTCTAAACGAAGAACAAGATGTAAACAAACATTAAGAAAACACGCCTTTACAAATACGTTGTAAATTTTACAGCCAAAAAAAAATGAAAATTTTAACCTGAAAAAAATACTTTTTATATTTCGACTCAAAATATAGATTGTGGGGAGACGTTAGAACCGCCTCATCAAACAATTTATATTATCTTGTGAAGTCCTGAGTACAATATATAAGGCTGACACGATTAATCGTATAATCGATTAATCAATCGATAAATTCACAAAAATGATAATAATTTCTGATTTGCTTTTAATCCATTACTTCATAGGTACAATTTACTACCCAAAGTTATGCCTAAAATAGAGGGATGAGTAGCAAACAGTGCAGACCCAATCTGGGACTACACTTCTTGCTCAGGCCTGCCATTTCAAATATACATATGGTAAGAGGCAACATATGGTATGAGTCTTACTCAGACAGAAAGCCAGACAGGTAAAATTATGACAAAAACTTTAGCGATTACTAATCGATTATCGATCACAATGGCATGACTGATAATCGATTATCTGTTCAGCTCCGATTAGCCAGCCCTAAGTAAATATATCTTTGTTCATGAATATGGTTGATCTGGCTCAATTCTAGTCGACATTGAATAGAACAAGTGAGTCGTTACAAAAATACGCCAATACAAATGCTTTATAAACTTTATCCCCGAAAAATACGAACATTTTATGATGAAAAATTGTGATATTTTCCCTATTTCTGCTTAAAATATTGATTGTGGGAACCGCCTCATCGAGAATTTAAAAGAGTTTTACTATATAAAATGGGATCAGAGGGGGTCAAAATTGTAAAGGGCGTGTTTTCATGATGTTGCTTTATACAACTTTTGTTTCATATTCCTCCTAGGGCTACACGATACAGCTTGATAGATATAATTTAGGTATCCTTATCATAAATTCCAACAACTATGTTGCAAAACTGCCGAAATTCAGACCCCTGGTTCAGAGGAAATACCTGTCTTGCTGAATAAATTATTTTTTCAACACCAATTTCTGTTAATCAGCCAACCAAATTATTTGATATAATGTATTAATTCAATTTAAAAACTAATTGGCAAACAATGTAGATAAAGATCAGATGGTTTCTGGAACAGTCTAGATTCTTTGTAGATTCTGATCAGATGACCTTTACAGAAGACATCTGATCTGCATGTATACGGTTTGCATTGTTAGAGTTAATGGATATTAACATTTAAAAGATTTCTTTTGCAAAACTTTAATCTGAGTGTGACCTAATTTTTACCCCCTAGGCTTACAATCTATATTCTGACTATAAATAAGAAACAAGAAGCCCGTTTGCAACTATGCTCACCAGAGCTCAGGTGGGCACTGTCCACTGGCAGCCATTTATTTTAACATAATATGAAATTAATCTACTGATCATGAAGTCTCCCAAGAGAATCCCCATAACCAAATTAGCACCCAGGTGGACCCTATTTCTGAATTATTAGGCATTTTATGAAGTGGGATGGGATGGGATTGGCAAGGACCAAACGGAGACCTTATTGCTTATTGGTATAACTGAATGAGCCATATCAAAAAGAACAAACATATATATCAGGTTCCTGATATATAATTTCTTTTCGGCTTGGAGGGGTTTGGCATGGCCCGGTTGGACACCAGAAAAAGACCAAGATTATTGTCCCTGAATGTGTCTTAGCATAAGGACCAATAATATATTTGGCATGGGGGCGTGGATCTGAACGGTTTTTGAGAGGCCCCTTTATGAAATGGACAGGGGAAACAGCCCCTGTGGATCCAACAGCTCAGGGGCCAATGTTGGTGCCAATGAATGCGTCTTACCATAAGGAATATGAATATACAAATGTATATGGTATAGGGTGGGGCTCTGAACGGTTTTTCAGATATTTGGTCTTTTGGAAGTGGAGTGATGGGGCATGTTACATACTCAAGTTACATTTCTTTAAAACAAATGCCAAAATATCTGCTAAGGCTAAGTAGTAAATGGCATGTTTCTATTTTACCCATTAAAAGTATATGGTAACTCTAAGTTGCCATAGCAACAAAACTATAAAGATGATTTTCATAATAAAAACACAAACGTTCAGTCCCTCTAGCGCAAGGATGTTGCAGATGAAATTTGAGCGGACAACTGCCTATCTCATAATCTACCCAGGAGCGAGTGTTTTATCAAAATGCAGGTATTTACATGTACTTTTTTCTGTTTGCTCTCAAAACAGATTATGGGTTGAAACTTCGTGAACCTTATAATAAGGTGGTTCAAATAAACACAAACAAACATGTGTACATATGTGTCCTATCAAGCTCATACCCCAGGCAATTGATTACCCTCTCTTGGTTCCCCATCCTCTTTGACATTCAGAATACCAAAAGTGTGTTTTATCTAAACTGCCTTTTTTGATAAGCGGCCATTAGGGTGTTATGCAATCCAAAATATGTCATTAAATATATATGCAGTTATATTTATTCGAAAGCAACAGAACTGATAAGAAAGATGAATGGCGCCATTCATAAAAAAATCATGAAAGTCACACATACGAGCAAAGAGCAGGATTTTGACTCGCCCTTGTTCTGACACACTCACGCGCTGAATCGTCTCACATGGGTTTTATTGTTATTGGTTGGAATTCTCTAGCACAGAAACGCATACTGAGTTTACCTGACGCGCTTCGAATAATCACTTTCGAGGACTGTTCAAATATGAATGCAAGCAGAACGTTTTCTCATGCACTAATGCGAAAATCACCTGGAAATAAATATCACAGCGTAGAAAAACATTTTACCTATACATTGATATCAAACCTGTTAAAATTCGTACACTTTAGCCATGTATAGCGTTCGTCAAACACTGTCTACGCTTGTATACTAATACAAAACATGGTTGGAAGAAGGTCAGAGTACGCCGTTGAAAAACGGTCCTATAATAAGAATCGTTGTATTCTTGGTATACGGGCAAAGACATTTGTGATGAAATATGTTCGGTTTATGGGAATAATGAAATGTCTTTTCCCACAGTTTTTCATTGGTGTAAGAAATTCAGCTGTGGGCTCGACTCAACAGAAGATGCACCACATGATCGTCGGCCGAAAAGAGAAACATCTGCCAAGATGGTTGATAGAGTGAAAAAAAAATAGTTGCTACCGATACACGATACACCATTAGGCAAATAGCTAGTATGGTTGGCATCTCATTAGGAGCAGCTCATGCAATTCTGAAACGGGATTTGAAAATGAGAAAGATCTGTGCTAGATGGATTCCCCATCTGTTGACAGATGAGCAGAATAAGACACGCGTTCAGTGCGCCAAGAAGTTGCTTCAAAAGTTTCCAAATTACAATGCACGGTCTTTCGCTAATGTCGTCACAGGTGACGAGACATGGGTTCACTTTTTTGAGCCAAAACGAAAGATTCAGAACAAAATATGGGCAACAAAGTATTGCAAAAGACCATGGATTGCAAAGCGGACCATGAGCGTCAAGAAGGTAATGTATGCCATATTCTTTTTAAATCAGGGCTCTGCTATTCAGGTTGCTGTGCCTAAAGGCAAATCTGTAAATGCGAAGTTTTACAACAATAAAGTTCTTCGAAAATTGAAGAAATATTTCAAAGAACGAAGACCCACAACTGGTTTGGCCAATGTCAGATTGCTACATGACAATGCGTCATCGCACAAGGCGTTCATTGTGCAAGACTATCTGAAGCAGGAAAAGGTTGTTGAACTCCCTCACCACCCCCTATTCCCCTGACCTTGCCACGTGTGACTTTTTTTTGTTCCCGCGGCTGAACAAATACCTTTCTGGTCAAAAATTTGTACAGCGCAAACACGTCGGTTCTGCAATAATCCAGTGCCTTCATAGTATACCTCGAAAAAAATAGCAAAATGCATTCAATGATTAGATCAAAAGTTTGAAAGTTTGTATATCTGTTAAAGGGGAATAACCCTTTTATAGAACGTAACTAGCTTCACTACAGCCGGTGTGTGGGAATGTCTGGTGGCGGTAAAACGTCTCCCTGCCCTACATCATAGTGTAGATTATATTTTCTTGTCCTTTGGGATCATGATTCCATTGTGGAATTTTGAAAATATCTGAGGGTCACTGATGAGGCCTAATTGGTCGCAACTAGCTAGCCTGGCCCAGAAAACACGTACACTTCATATATTTCAGATCTGTGGTGTATTCCTTGCTTCCGAAGGATAACCCTTTTATAGAACGTATTTGAGGGGACAAAATAAATTTTTCTTCGAAATCTATCACGGAATCATTTTTATGTGCTTAGTTGCATTCATATTTAAACAGTCCTCTTATATTGGCTGATATAAAAGCGTTAAGCCTGCGTTAAAATTGCATTTTCGCGAGGAACTGCGTATTGAAACGCGATAATTTTATGCGCACGCAATACAACACAGACAACAGACAACACGCGTTTACAGTGAACTTTTTGGCAAGTTTATCTCTGTCATCGCACAGTCCAACACAGAGTTTGGAAAATATGAGTTCTTGAGAATTCTAGCACAGTGCGCTTATACAGGAAAAAGAATGGAACTGATTTATTCTGCAATAAATGACAAGGAAGAAGAGCTTGACCCGAGTAGCCGCCGGTTTGTGACGTCATTTCTAAATGGTTGACGTTAGGCGGTGTAAAGTCACTTTCTCGTATCCAAAACGTTACAAAAGTAACTACATGTTTTACAGTCAATAATTGTAGCGGGATGTCATCTCACAAATTGAATGTCTAAAAGTTGGGAGTATTTGTAGGAAACAAAAATATTAATTCCGATTTTCAGGCTGTAAGAATCGACATAGACCAGCTCTTCTTTGTAAATGTTTTGAAATAAATCACAGGTTGCCGTTCAAGTGTATGAAGATCAAATCATTGCGATAACACACCCGTCCGACAGTGTATTTTTCATACCTCCAAAATGACTACTTTTCTGATGAAAATCCGTAACATTTTTCTTATTTATACCGCAAACATGGGTTGTTGGTGCTCGTAAGAACCGCCTCATTTAGGCGGTTCTAACGAGTACCCACAACCTATGTCATAGAGCAGAAATAAGAACAATAATGTATACCACCTTAAACCCCAGTTCTCTCTATATAAAGTGGGGTTTAGGGGGTCTTCATCTCACGGACTTGTTCACGTGATGTCGCGCGCATAGTTTGCGTAATTTGTCTTCTTACAACTGAATGACAAACAGCTGACCACCAAATCTCAGATAAGGCTGACTTAAGTTTAACCTAAATGTGAACACTGACGTCGATTCCAACATTATAACGCAAACACCGACGCAGTCTGTGTGTGCCGGGTGCGTAAAAGCTACTCCTGGATTGTAACCAGGCAAGCTAAAATATTGCAGGCCTCTCAACATATCCATTCAGCTTAATAATTTGTCATGTAACTTGCAAAAGCATTTTCTTATTTAACTAATACTTACGTGATGAATTTGTACAATATCGTGATTGTCTTTGTCAAGTGCAAATGTACTCGTGTCAACCATGGAACCACCGTTATAAGCAGTCATGACAATTGTCAAGTCAACTTCATCAGTATAAATAATTCCAGCGAACTCCGCCAGAGCCTGTAGTCCTATGATAGTGTCCTGCAAAGGGAAAATTGCGATTACGAACATGTATTCGTGTTTTGTTTAAATTGAGATTTTATATCCCCGTCAACACTATGTAGGTCATTTTGGAGATGTTACTTCCAATTTTGAGGGATTTTTACCCGACATTGAAATGACATAAAATTTCAAGCCCTGTCGCACAAACAAGCTGAAAGGGTTAATGTAGGGACGGTCGACTCGCACCACTTTACCTAGGCAGGCTTAGACCCTCTAAGCGGTTTACTGGTCGACTTTAGCTCTGCGTCGGAGCATCCTACAGCCCATCTATTTCTCCAAGCGCGGATGGGCAGGCCTTCCGTGTGACATACAGCATTATGTCATATCATATGGGTCATTTTCCTGATAAAGAATGTGATGTTCTCTTATTTTTACCCGAAACATAGGCTGTGGGTGCTCATTGGGGCGATTGTTTCGAGTATCAACTTATACATATGAACAACCTATATTTTGAGTAGAAATAAGTCAAAATGTGTACAGACCTGTAAATTATGATCCAGCACCGTTCAACGTGATGTCGCACTGTTTTAAAAACTATCACATCAAAGAAGCACCGATTTGTGAACTCCAAATACTCACTGACCGACCGTTTGCCATGGCTGAGTCGAACCCGTTCTTGAGCCCCTATGGTAATCCTCTACATTAGAAATAGTGGGGGATAATTAAGGATAGTTTTGTCATTTGCAAATGTATGTCGTGTGTACTCACTAGCATCGTCTCGATGAGGCGATCCTAACGAGTACACGCAGCATAAAGTTTCATTATAGCACATCGAAAAGATATCCAAAAGAATCCAGTAATGCCTCAAAGAAGTGACTATCATTGACTCGAACTTCCCCTGTCTTGAACAGAATTTCGAGGTCCCAAAGGTGTTCAAGCCATTTAAGTTCGACTATATTCTGTATTCAAGTTCACTAAATGAGTACATGTATATAATTAGGGGATACCTGTACTGGCAATTGTCATTTGGGGAGGTAAATCGGAAGTTTTACGGTCGGAAATTTCGTTTTACGTAATTTGCGACCGTAAAACCGACGATTTATCTCCCCAAATTACAGTTTTTTAACATAGGTATCCTCATTCTAATGCACTTATTCGGCTGTTAAGATTAAAATTGCACTATTTTGCACAAGGCGGCAAGCGCGACGAGCTGCGTAAAATCAAATGCCAGCCAATGAAAAGCGAAGTTACGTGATGACGTTGGGTTTACGACATTATAACGCAGAATATACGGCGGCAAATTTTTGACGTTATCCGATCAGACGTCGCACTACATAAGCAAGTGCATTAGAATTCATATTTTTCGCTGTTGTACCAGTTCTTGAGAGCCATTTCCTTGCAACAAAACTGTTCTAGAAAGAACATTTTAGCATTTAAAGAACTACTGGTGTAAAACGAAGTGTAAGGATTGTTACATGCCATGTATTGAACAATAGATATTTAAGGCTATATTGCTATAGTGCCTAATGAATAGGTCAGTACAAGGTCCGAGTCACCAAACAATCATTTTTCGCCAGGGTTGGAGGATCGGTGGGGTAGAACTCGACTACTTTCAAAGACAGAAACGTGCTTCCGCGATTTAAGAGCAGCCAGTCCGTATGATTTTTAATAGGAAACTGTTTTATTTTATACTTAGCAGTGTAATTAATGCCTATCTGAAACAGTTTTAAATGATAATTTCTCTTTGATAAGAGGTATATTACTTACTTTGACTAACTGCCCTTTCAAATTATGTCACTCATTTTGAGCTGATCATTAATTAGAGGTCGGTAAAAACCGGAATACCTGGAGAAAAAAGTCCACCAGCCGGTCTTTTCTTGCAGAACTTGGTGTCTCGCACGTGACTCGACCAAGGCTAAAACCACATCGAAGAGGGATCTAATGGTCAGAAGGAGGCGCTCTTACCCATTATGCCACGGATGCCCGCTTAATATTAAAGTAATAATACTAACATGCCCCGACTCTATGATTGCCCCCAAATGCCGATAACTGCAGATTTGTTTTTTAAAAAAGGGTTTCAAACGTTAAAAAGATCATCTACTCGCCATTCCTTATCATCCGGTCAAGGCAACAGCTTAAACAGGTGTTTAAAATATATAACTTAGTAATACAAGAAAGCAACACAATTTAATGACCTGAAAATGCAAAGGGCCATAACTGCAACAAAATATATCTAAAGTGGTTAAAGTTTTATGAGGTACATGTAATTTCTTCTTAAGTGGAATGGGTACACCTTCAGGGGAGGCAACTCCCGAAAAAGTACTTTTGTCCCCCATGTCACTAGGGGTCAACTCTTAAAGGAAAGAATCTGCTCCTAAGGAGCAAATTCTTCCCTTTAAGAGTAGACCCTTTTTCAGCAAGACTGAGCCTATAGAAAAGTGAACAGGAAGTCGCAAAGGTTGTCTCCCTTTGAAAAATGGTGGAAAAATATACCAGGTGTTCCCATTCCCCTAAAGTCCCTATCAGATGACAAACGATCAAACCCTAGCTCAAGCTTTTTAAGATACATGTATCTACATGTTATATATGTATAACGAGATTCCAATTTTATTAAAGGGGAAATTAATAGAAAATGGGACATACTTTGAAATATAAAATGAACAAGAGGGCCAACTGGCTCTGTAGCGCTCACCTGTGTACCGGAAAATCATGAGTGATGTTAAGAATACCCATCGGGACTTGAAGAAATAGATTGGGATACATGGTGCTTCCATGCAGAGCTGGAACCGAACGCAGATGAGTACTGACAAACAGCTTAGAGGTGCTAAGCCTGCCCAGGAAAAGTGGTGCCAGTTGAAACGTCTGTGCATTTAAACCCTATTGGTTTCATTGGGCAGAAGAGATTAAGATGTCTTTCCATCTCAGTGTAGGGTAAAAGTCCCACAAATCTGGAAGCAAAGTCTCCAAAATGACCTACACAGTGCTGACGGGGATGTTAAAACTCAAATCAATCAAACATCCGGGCCCTGTGGTTTCAGAAAAGATTTTTGAAGTTGATCCATTATAAGTCTATTGGAGTTAAGGAGCCCTGCCGAATGGCCAATTCAGACTCCAGGGGCATGGTTGGCATGATTTATGTAGGAGACCACTTGACATTGCTACATACTAAATATCTAAGCTCTGGGCCTCATAGTTTCGGAGGAGAAGAAGTTTGAAGTTTTTTCCAGTATAAGTCTACAGGAGCTAATGAGCCCTGGGGCATAACACATTTTGACCCAAAGTGCATGGTTGGCATGATTTATGTGGGTGACCATTTTATGCTGCTATATACTAAATATCTAAGGTCTGTACTTCATGGTTTCAGAAAAGAAGATTTTTGAAGCTTATTTTCCATTATTCCATTATTAGTTTATTGGGGTTACGGGGTCACAAGGTTTGGCCAATTTAGACCCTAGGGGCATGATTGCCAGGATTTATGCAGGCGACCACTCGACGTTGCTACATGCTAAATACCTAAGCTCTCGGCCACATGTTTTCAGAGAAAAAGATTTTTGAAGTTTGTTTTTCATTTTAAGTTGTACATTTCAAGTCTATGGTAGGCGTGGTCAATTTTGACCCAAGGGGCATTTTTGGCAGGATTTATTAAGGTGACCATTTCATGTCGCTACATACTAAAGATCTAAACTCTGGGACTTATGGTTTTAGAGGATAAGGTTTTTGAAATTTATAAGTCTATGGAAGCTAATGAGCCCATAGGTGTGGCCGATTTTGACCCCAAGAGCAGTGTTGGCAGGATTTATGTAGGTGGCCACTTGACGTTGCTACATGCTACATATTTAAGCTCTGGGCCCTGTGGTTTCAGAGAAGATTTTTAATTTTTTTTCCAATTGTAAGTTTATGGGAGCTAAAGAGTCCTGGGGTGTCGCCAATTTGGATCCCAGGGGCATAATTGGCAGGATTTATGTCGGTGACCACTTGACATTGCAACAAACTAAATATTTAAGCTCTGTGCCTTATGGTTTCATAGAACAAGATATTTGAAGTTTCCTCCATTATAAGTCTATAGGAGCTGATGAGCACGGGCGTGGCCAATTTTGAACCATGGCGCAGGGTTCGCAGGATTTATGTAGGTGACTATTTATACCCCAGCAAACGAAGTTTAAGTGGGGTATACTATTTTCACTTTGTCCGTCTGTCCGTCCGTCTGTCCGTAACACTTGGTTTTCCCTGCATATCTTGCTTAATAGTTTACAGAATCTTATCATTTTTTGCATAAATGTTGATATTGATGAGATGCTGCTGCTACATGAAAATAAAGGTCCTGCAATCAATACTGTTAAAGTTATTTCCCTTTGTAATTCCTGAAAACTTGTCCGTGACACTCTTGATATTCCTGTATATCTTGTTTAATAATTTTAATAACTTTTGTATTTATTGTTCTACATTAATGGAACTTATATCACACTTGGTGCCTGAGGTAAGGAATCTGTTGTAGTAAAATATTTATCAAGGGCCCATAACTCTTGGAGTTATGTCCCTAGATAGGTTTTCATTTAACATAGCCATTTTTGAGGTCTAATAATGTTAAAGTGTATAGGGACAGTTTTAGGGTGATCGTTATGAAACGTTGCAGGTGTTTTCATATAGGTCTGAAGATGTGCATGTGATTTTTTCTTACTCCTAAAATTATTTCTTTCACTTTTTGTGCCTTTTTAACTTAGCCATTTTTAGGTCTAATAATGTTAAAGTGTATAGGGAGTAGGTAACTTGTTAGCGCAACTCCTCTCACAGTTTTAGGGTGATCGTTTTGAAACTTTGCAGGTGTTTTTATATAGGTCTGAAGATGTGCATGTGGTTTTTTCATACTCCTAAGATTATTTCTTTCACTTTTTTCGTTTTTTTCTAACTTAGCCATTTTTTAGGTCTAATAATGTTAAAGTGTATAGGGAGTGGGTACCTTGTTAGCGCAATGCCTCTCACAGTTTTAGGATGATCGTTTGTAAAATTTGCAGGTGTTTTCATATAGGTCTTAAGATGTGCATGTTGTTTTTTCAAACTCCTAAAATTATTTCTTTCACTTTTTTCGTCTTTTTTAACTTAGCCATTTCTGAGGTCTAATACTGTTAAAGTATTTAGGGAGTGGGTACCTTGTAAGCGAGAAGTAGAACATATGTTAAAACTCATCAAATAGATTTTGTGTTTCAATAATTATGGGCCAAGTTGCCGGCTATGAGTTCAACCTCTTTTTAACATGTATGCCCTTTTTATTATTGACCATTGTCATCCGGGAGTATCTAATAAACAGTGCTTATTCACTTATTTCATTTATGTTAATAGGTACTAAATATCTAAGTTCTGTGCTTCACAGTTTCAGAGAAGATTGTTGAAGCTTTTTTCTATTATGAAGCTATGGGAGCTTAGGGGCCACGGGGCGTGGCCAATTTGGACCCCAGGGGCATGATTGGCAGGATTTATGTAGGCGACTACTTGCCATAACTCCATGCTAAATATCTAAGCTCTGGGCCCTGTGGTTTCAGAGAAGAAGATTTTTGAAGCTTTTTTCCATTATGAGTCTATGGGTGCTAAGGGGCCAAGGGCCGAGGCCCATTTGGACCCTGGGGAATGATTGGCAGGATTTATGTAGGTGACCACTTGCCGTTACTACATGCTAAATATTTAAGCTCTGTGCCCTGTGGTTTCAGAGAAGAAGATTTTTGAAGCTTTTTTTTCTATTATGAGTCTATGGGAGCTCATCAAATAGATTTTGTGTTTCAATAAATTTGGGCCAAGTTGACGGCTATGAGTTCAACTTCTTTTTAACATGTCTGATCTTTTTTAATGACCATTGTCATGCGGGGGTATCTAATAAACAGTGCTAATTCACTTTTTTTCATCTTTGTTGCTAGATACTAAATATCTAAGATCTAAGTTCTGTGCTTCACAGTTTCAGAGAAAAAGATTTTTGAAGCTTTTTTCAATTATGAGTCTAAGGGAGCTAAGGGGCCCGGGACGTGGCCCATTCGGAACCCAGGGGCATGATTGCCAGGAATTATGTAGGTGACCACTTGCCGTTGCTACAAGCTAAATATCTAAGCTCTGGGCCCTGTAGTTTCAGAGAAGAAGATTTTTGAAGCTCTTTTCCATTATGAGTCTCTGGGAGCTAAGGGGCCCCGGGGCGAGGCCAATCTGGACCCGAGGGGCTTGATTGGCAGGATTTTTGTAGGTGACCACTTATCATTGCACCGTGCTAAATATCTAAGCTCTTGGCCCAGTGGTTTCAGAGAAGAAGATTTTTGAAGCTTTTTCCATTATGAGTCTATGGGTTCTAATGGGCCCCTGGTTGGTGGCCCATTTGGACCCCATGGGCAGGATTGGTAGGATTTATGTAGGTGACCACTTGCCGTTGCTACATGCTTAATATCTAATCTTTGGGCCCTGTGGTTTCAGAGAAGAAAATTTTTAAGCTTTTTTTCCCATAATAAGTCTATGGAGCCTACGGGGCCCAAGAGGGTGGCCCAATTGGACCCCAGGGGCATGATTGGAAGTATTTATTAAGGTGATCACTTGCCCTTGCTCCATGCTCAATATCTGAGCTCTGGGACCTGTGGTTTCAGAGTAGGAGATTTTTGAAGCTTTTTACCATTATGGGTCTATGGGAGCTATGGGCCCCATGGCGTGGCAGACTTGGAACCGCAGGGACATGATTGGCAGGATTTATGTAGGTGACCACTTGCCGTTGCTACATGCTAAATATCTAAGCTCTGCACCTGTGTTTTCAGAGGAGAAAAGTTTTGAAGCTTTTTTTCCATTGTGGGTCTATGGGAGATTAGGGGCCCGGGACGTGGTCCATTTGGAACCAAGGGCATTGTTGGCAGGATTTATGTAGGTGACCAGTGCCGTTGCTACATGCTAAATATCTTAGCTCTGGGCCCTGCGGTTTCAGAGAAGAAGATTTTTGAAGCTTTTTTCCATTTTAAGTCTATGGGAGCTAAGGTGCCCCAGGGTGTATCCAATTTGGAACCCCGGGCATGATTGACAGGTTTTATGTAGGTGACCACTTGACATTGTTACAAGCTATATATCTAAGTTCTGTGCCCTGTGGCTTCAGAGAAGACGAGTTTTGAAGCTGTTTTTCCATTATGAGTCTACTGGAGTTAAGGGGGTCCCAGGGTGTGGCCCATTTGGACACAAGGGGCATGATTGCCAGGATTTATGTAGGTGACCACTTGCCATTGCTACCTGCTATATATCGTAGCCCTGGGCCCTGTGGTTTCAGAGAAGACGATTTTTGAAGCTTTTTTCCATTATGAGTCTATGGGAGCTAAGGGGCCCCAGGGCGTGGCCCATCTGGACCCCAGGGGCATGACTGGCAGGATTTCTGCAGCTGACCACTTGCCGTTGCTAAATGCTAAATATCTCAGCTCTGGATCCTGTGGTTTCAGAGAAGATCATTTTTCAAGCTTTTTTCGATTTTGATTCCATAGGAGCTAAGGGGCCCCGAGGCATGGCCCGTTTAGACCCTCAGGGGCATGATTGGCAGGAATTATGTAGGTGACCGTTGCTACATGCTAAATATCTAAGCTCTGTCGGATCGTGGTCCATTTGGATCCCAGGGGCATGATTGGCAGGAATTATGTAGGTGACCACTTGCCGTTGCTACATGCTTAATATCTAAGCCCTTGGCCATGTTGTTTCAGAGAAGAAGATTTTTGAAGCTTTTTCGATTATGAGTCTATGGGAGCGAAGGGGCCACGCGGCTTGGTCCATTTGGAACCCAGGGGCATGATTGGCAGAATTTATATAGGTGAGCACTTGCCGTTGCTTCATGCTAAATATCCAAGCTCAGGGCCCTGTGGTATCAGAGAAGAATTCTTTTTAACCTTTTTTTTTCATTATGAGTCTATAGGAGCTAAGGGGCCCCGGGTTGTGGCCAAATTGGACCCCGAGGGCATGATTGGCAGGATAAATGTAGATGACCACTTAACATTGTTACAAGCTAAATATCTAAGCTCTGGGCCCTGTGGTTTCAGATCAGAAGATTTTTTTAATTTTTTTCCCATTATAAATCTATGGGAGCTATATGTTGCCATGGCAACCAGAATTCCAATCTGATCAGCCCAAAAACCTAACGCAGCCTTTCCCCCTACCTGAGAATGTTTCACATGAAATTTGGTCAAGATTGGCCATGGTGTATTAGAGATATACTGTTTACGGACGCACGCACGCACGATAGACAAATTGTGATCACAAAAGCTCACCTTGTCACTACGTGACAGGTGAGCTAAAAAAAAACCAACAGGTTTTTCAAGAGACATCCGTACAAGAAACTTCATAACACTAGCATAATGGTTCTTAATTTATGCAATACATAAGGAAACAACACGATTAAATGACAAAAAAATTGCAAAGGGCCATAACTCCAACAAAAGTTCATTTAATTAAGTGCAAATCTAATCAAGTGATTTCCTACTCAGTCCCAATCAGTATACCAAATATCAAGGCTCTAACTCAAAATATCTTCAGATATCTTTCTGAATAGATTTCATTGTTATTCCATTTAAGGGGAAATAGCTCGAACATGAGAGATAATTCTGATAAAAAAATCGGATCAATAGTTTTCATGAAGAATCCCTACATGAAATTTCAAAACACTAGCATACATGTTTTTTCTAAAATTATCCAATGTACAAAACAACACAAATAAATGGCTAAAAATTGCAAAGGACAATAACTCCAACAATTTCATTAATTTAGTTCAAAGTTTTATCAGGATATCTCCTCCTCAGTCCCAATCAGTATTCCAAATATCAGGGCACTAGCTTGTTAGCTTTTTTTCAGATGTCTTGCTAACGTGATTTCAATTTTATTCTATTAAAGGGAAATGACTCGAAAGTTGGTGTTTAATTAGATAAGAACAAGAACTGTCACTATAAGTGAGCAATGCCCCCATAGGAGTCAATTTGAGGAAGGGCCGTAACTCCTTCGAAAATGATAGGACCAACGTGAAAATTGTGTTAGGCATCCCTTCACCTCACAAGGAATGCATGTGCAAAGTTTCAGCTCAATCGTTGAAGAAATGTGGAAGTAGTTCGCATCACAAAAAAGTGCGGACTTACAAACGCACAAACTCAAAAACGGACAGTGCAAAAACTATATGTCCTCCTACGGGGGCAAAAAAACATGCGGGTTAATTGTTTCTTTCATGGGAAATCCATATATGAAATTTCAAAACACTAGCATACATGATTCTAAAGTTATGCAAAGCACAAGAAAGCAACACAATTACATAAACAGAAATCGCAAAAGGTCATAACATAATTCCAAATAAATTAATTAAACTAGTTGAAAATTTAATAGGTTGATCGCCTGCTGAGTCCCAATCAGTATCCCAAATATCAAGGCTCTAGCTCAAATACTTTTTTCAGATCTTGCTTACGAGATTTCAACATCATTCTTTAGAAGGGGAAATAACACAAAAATAAGAACGAGATCTCACCTGATTTCGAGATGTCACACAGTTTCTGAAAGTCATGTGGTTGACAGCCATTCAATGAAGCATAACTGCTGCACTTAGAGAGATGATCACCTTTTTATCTCTGATGGCCTCGTTATTCATTGGAGCTGAACGATTATAGCTTTTTTCGTTCGGGAGCCACCTAGTCAACATTCCTGTGAAGTTTAAGTTATTAAGGAGGAGTTCACATTTGAAGCAAATTTACATTTTTCTATTTTTATCCCTGGTGGCCATTTTGCTCACAACGGCAGAACCGATTTGCTTTTGTGGTAGAGGGCTTATTAAGCAACATTCCTGTGAAGCTTGGATCAAATTGACCCAAAAGTTTAAAGGGAAATCGCATTTAAAGCAAATTGACGTTTTCTAATTTAAGCTCTGGTGGCCAGTTTGCACATCGTAGAGGAAGCGTTTTAGCTAATTTTCTAAAAGGTCACCTACGCAACATCTCAACAAAGTTTGAATGAAATTGGCCCCAGGGTATAGGAGAAGTTGACGTTTGAAAACTTTCTCGACTTTTAACTCTGGCGACCATCTTGTTCATCAGAGCAGAACTGTTTTAGCTATTTTGGTAGCGAGCTATATAGGCAACATTCCTGAGAAGTTTGAATCACAATGGCCCAAGAGTTAAGGAGAAGTTCAAATTTGAAGCAAATTTACGTTTTCCTATTTTTAGCTCTGGCGGCCATTTTGCTTATCGGAGGGGAAATTTTTCAGCTTTTGTGGTAGAGGGTCACTTAAGCAACATTCGTATGAAATTCGAATGAAATCAGCCCAAGGGTACAGGAGGTGTCGTTTAAAGATTTTCTTTTTTTAGCTCTGGTGGCCATTTTGTGCATCAGAGCGGAACGGTTTAAGATACAATAGACTCCTGTTATCTCTAAATCCGATTTCTCAAACAATGGTTCAAGTCAATCCAAATTTTGTGCAGTAATGTCAGTCCGCCAAGTGGAATTCGTTTCGCTGACCGTTCCAAGGCGGTTCTTTTGTCGTGGTTTGTTTTTGTCCTGGTTTGTATTTGGGTGTTTGTGTCGCTTATATTATTTATTTTGGTTAGCCTTTTGGTCATTTTGTGGGAAAGTAACTGTCCTTTTGGCTTTTGGGAAATTGAGGTTTGACGATTTTTCTATTTCATAGTTCTGGTGTACATCTTGCTCTTCAGTGCAGATCTGTTTTTGCTATTTTGGAAGGGAGCCACATAGGCAATATTCCTGTAAAGTTTGAAACAAATTGGTCCAAGGGTTTGCGAGTAGTTCATATTTGAAGTAAATTTAGGTTTTTCTATTTTCAGCTCTGTGGCGGCCATTTGGCACATCGGAGTAAAACCCTTTTAGTCATTTGGTAGAGTGTCACCTAAGCAACATGCCCATGACGTTTGAATGAAATTGGCACAAGGGTACAGGAGGAGTTTTCGTTTAAAGATTTTTTCTGTCTTTAGCTCTGGCCGCCATCTTATTCATCAGAGCGGAACAATTTAAGTCAGTTTGATATGGAGGCAACTAGGCATTATTTTTGTGATGTTTGAATCAAATTCGCCAAAGATTTAGGAGGAGTTTGCGTTTAAAGCATATTAACGATGTTTTTTTTCTATTTTTAGCTCTGGCAGCCATTTTGCTCATCGGAGCAAAACCGTTTTAACTATTTTGATAGAGAGTTATCTAAGCAAAATTCCTATGAAGCTTGAATTGAATTGGCCCAACGGTAAAGGAATCGTTTTATTTTTTGTTCTATTTTTAGCTATGGCGACTATCTTGTTCATCAGAGTAGAACGATTTCAGCTATATTGACAGAGAGTCACCCAGGCAACAATCCTGTGTACTTTGAATCAAATTGGCCAAAGAGTTTGGGAGGAATTTGCGTTTGAAGCAAGTTTACGTTTTTCTATTTCAGCTCTGGCGGCCATTTTGCTCAACAGTGCGAAACCATTTAGCTATTTTGGTAGAGGGTCACCTAAGCAACATTTCTGTGCAGTTTAAATTATTTTAGACCGAGGTAACAGGAGGAGTTGTCGTTTAAAAATGAGTTATATCTAACTCTGGCGGCCATCTTTATTATGGGAGCGGAAGATGTTAGCTATTTTGGTAGGGAGCCACATAGGCAAAATTCTTGTGAAGCTTGAATCAAATTGGTCCAAAGGTTTGGGAGGAGTTCGTGTTTGAAGCCAAATTAACGAAGTTTTTTCTATCTTTAGCTCTGGCGGCTAGTTTGCTAATCACAGCGCAACTGTTACAGCTATTTTGGTAGAGGATGTCCTAAGCAACATGCCTATTTAATTTGAATGAAATTGGCCTAAGGGTACAGGAGGAGTTGTCGTTCAAAGATTTTT
The DNA here is from genome assembly GCA_963580285.1 of Lucinisca nassula. NCBI lineage: Eukaryota > Metazoa > Mollusca > Bivalvia > Lucinida > Lucinidae > Lucinisca > Lucinisca nassula. The sequence goes on along the minus strand of OY757015.1, from coordinate 81,541,117 downwards.
TCTATTTTTAGCTTTGCCGGCCATCTTGTTTATCACAACGAAACGATATACGGTATGTTGTAGGGAGCCACCAAGGCAACATTCCTGTGACGTTTGAATCAAACTGGCGCAAGTGTTTAGGAGGAATTCGCGTCGCGTTTGAAGCAAATTTACAATGTTTTTCTATTTTTAGCTCAGTCGGCCTTTTTGCACATCACTGCACAACCGTTTTAGCTATTGTGGTAGAGGGTCACCTAAGCAACATTCCTATCATGTTTGAATGAAATTAACCCAAGTTGTTATTTAATTTTGTTTCTGTTGTTAGCTCTGGTGATCATCAGAGCAGAACGATTTTAACTATTTTGGTAGGGAGCCACCCAGGCAATATTCTTGTGAAGTTTTAATCAAACTGGCCAAAGAATTAAGGATGAGTTTGCATTTAAACAAATTGTTGACGACGGACGACGCACACCAAACGACGGACAGTGGACATTCACTGATCACAATAGCTCACCATAAGCACTTCGTGCTCAGGTGAGCTTAAAATCGGATGAGAAGAAAAAATAATATTATGGGTCAACTATTTGTTTTCCATGAGGAATCCATATATATGCAATTTCAAAACACTAGCATACATGGTTCTAAAGTTATTTTATGCACAAGAAAGCGTGACGAACGAACAGACTAGCCAAAACAATATGCCCCCACAAGTTGGGGCACAAAAATATTAAATAAATAAAACGACAATGTTATTTTCGCAGCTCCCAGACCAACAGTTTGGTTTATTTTTCTTGTAAGATAAAACAGAAAATTTACTTTTGTTCGTTAAATATCAAAACATATTTTATCTCATGTGTTGTAAAGACAGAATTGTCAATCATGCTTCGCAAACGTGAACATTCTGATGGTTTCAACACACTCGATGAAATAATTTATGGTATTGACCTAACTAAACTAAGTACCCTGTTTTTATTTTTAGATTAAACTAACCTGTGTAGACCGGTAGCCACCATATGAGGACATCTTATTTACCAGGTACTCAAGGATCTTAGTGCCAATGACTAAGTCGTTGTTCCGAGCGTAAGCCTTTAAAGCATAAGCAGCAATTTCCACTTCTAAGGATCCCCATTTGGTAATCCAATGCAAGCCACCTGTAATGCATCAACATGTTCAACCGCAACCGGACTGAAATCTTGAACGATATCTTTGCGACCAGCGAAGACACTGATTAGACTGTGCTCTGACCAGTCTTCTCTGGTATCCGCGCAGTCTGATCAGCTTCATCGCATGTCGTTTAATACCATTGAAGAATATGGACTCTCCATATGGCAAAAAGCGATGAGTGGCCAGTTCTGCTTGTTGCACATTTTGTTTTTGTTCTTTGCTGGTCGCACACGGACGTCTTCTTTAAATGAACAAATTATTTGTCTAAATTGTATCGATTCATGATCATTGCCTTCACTTCTATTTCTGGCTGTGCCCTTTCCTTGATGTTGAGGCTCACAATGCAATTTTGGGCATGTTAACCCTTGTCCTACTGAATATTCATATATGCCACTCCCACTACTGATTATCAACCAATCAGATTACTTGATGCAAATTATTGCAACAAATTCCCAATCTGAATGGCAAACAATGTAGATCCTGATCAGATGGCTTCTTCAGAATGCAAGATTCTATTTATCATATAACATTTTATTCACGATTGTTTACAAAAATATCAATATTCCGCTATTAGTAAACGTGACGTCGTTAAGGACGTCGTACATGTAACGTTACGGGACGTATATAGCTAATTTGCATATTTAATCCACTAGTGGATTATCGAAAATAATGCATGGCGTTATTACACTCTCGAACGCGACGTCATATGATAAATATTCATTCAAAAATGTGTGTACCTTGCCCTGCCCTGCCCTGCCATACCTACCATACCCTTTCCGACTCATCCGCCCGCTCATACATACACATACCTGCCTGCCCTTCTATACACCCGTCCGTCCGTCAGAGAGAACCATGATTTATTTTGACGCCACTTTATGCTTGTATGACGTCGATTGCGTGAATCAATGTATTCATTGACGAATGAACATCATAACGTAACAATAGTTAACTATATTATTTCCGAGACTGTAAATATAAAATAATGACTCCTGTCTGGCACTACCAACACTAAATACCGTTCTCGACACGACGAAAGCACACCCGTGCAATATAGTGCATTCTTTCATATCTCCAAAATGGTCACTTTTCTGATGGAAATCTGTGATAACTGAGCCGGCGCATGACAAAATCTACAATAAGACCTAGGCGACCAGCTTAGACTCAGATCAACCTGCGGATTCGCATGGGCCTTTTATAGCCTCTGGGCTATTTATAGGGCAACAAGAGAATGCTCCAACCAGGCTGACCTGGTGGGCCAGCTGAACTGAGTCTACCGCCATAGCACTGTTTTTAGCTCACCTGACCGAAGGTCATGGTGAGCTTTTGTGACCGTAAGATGTCCGGCGTCGTCGTGCGTCGTCCGTCGTCCGTCGTCCGTCGTGCGTAAACTTTTTCTTGTGAACACACTAGAGGCCACAGTTTTGGTCCAATCATCATCAAACTTGCTCAGAATGATCATCATGACAATATCTCGGTCAAGTTCGAATATGGGTCATGTCGGGTGAAAAAGTAGGTCAGTAGGTCAAATCATAGAAAAACCTTGTGAACACTCTAGAGGGCACAGTTTTTGTCCAATCATCATCAAACTTGCTCAGAATGATCATTGTGACAATATTTTAGTGAAGTTTGAATATGGATCATGTCGGCTTAAAAAGTAGGTCAGCGGGTCAAATCATAGAAAAACCTTGTGAACACCCTAGAGGCCACAATTTTGGTCCAATCATAATCAAACTTGCTCAGAATGATCATCATGACAATATCTTGGTCAAGTTCGAATATGGGTCATGTCCGGTCAAAAAGTAGGTCAGTAGGTCAAATCATAGAAAAACCTTGTGAACACTCTGAAGGCCACTGTTTTGGTCCAATTATCATGAAACTTGCTCAGAATGACCATTGTGACAATATTTCAGTCCAGTTCGAATATGGGTCATATCGGGTTAAAAAGTAGGTCAGCGGGTCAAATCATATAAAAACCTTGTGAACACCCTAGGGGCCACAATTTTGGTCCAATCTTAATCAAACTTGCTCAGAATGATCATCATGACAATATCTCGGTCAAGTTTGAATATGGGTCAAATGGTTCCGGTCCGTTGCACATCTAGGTCACAGGAGCCAAAAACAGATTTTTTTCACCAAAAACTTAAAAAATCTTCTTCTCTGAAACCACAAGGCCCAGGTCTTTGATATTTGGTATGAAGCTTCATCTAGTGGACCCCTACCAAGATTGTTCAAATTATAGTGCTGGGGCCAAAAATGCCCCCGCCCCAGGGCCCTTTGGTTTTACATAGGCTTATATAGGGAAAATCTTCAAAAATCTTCTACTCTGAAACCACAAGGCCCAGGACTTTGATATTTGGTATGAAGCTTCATCTAGTGGACCCCTACCAAGATTGTTCAAATTATAGTGCTGGGACAAAAAATGCCCCCGCCAGAGGGCCCTTTGGTTTTACATTGGCTTATATAGGGAAAATCTTTAAAAATCTTCTTCTCTGAAACCACAAGGCCCAGGTCTTTGATATTTGGTATGAAGCTTCATCTAGTTGACCCCTACCAAGATTGTTCAAATTACAGTGCTGGGGCCAAAAATGCCCCCGCCCCGGGGCCCTTTGGTTTTACATAGGCTTATATAGGGAAAATCTTAAAAAATCTTCTTCTCTGAAACCACAAGGCCCAGGTCTTTGATATTTGGTATGAAGCTTCATCTAGTGGACCCCTACCAAGATTGTTCAAATTTTAGTGCTGGGACAAAAAATGCCCCCGCCACGGGGCCCTTTGGTTTTACATGGGCTTATATAGGGAAAATCTTTAAAAATTTTCTTTTCTGAAACCACAAGGCCCAGGACTTTGATATTTGGTATGAAGCTTCATCTAGTGGACCCCTACCAAGATTGTTCAAATTTTAGTGCTGGGACAAAAATGCCCCCGCTACGGGGCCCTTTGCTTTTACATTGGCTTATATAGGGAAAATTTTTAAAAATCTTCTTCTCTGAAACCACAAGGCCCAGGTCTTATATATTTGGTATGAAGCTTCATCTAGTGGACCCCTACCAAGATTGTTCAAATTATAGTGCTGGGGCCAAAAATGCCCCCGCCACGGGGCCCTTTGGTTTTACATAGGCTTATATAGGGAAAATCTTTAAAAATTTTCTTCTCTAAAACCACAAGGCCCAGGACTTTGATATTTGGTATGAAGCTTCATCTATTGGACCCCTACCAAGATTGTTCCAATTTTAGTGCTGGGGCCAAAAATGCCCCTGCCCCGGGGCCCTTTGGTTTTACATAGGCTTATATAGGGAAAATCTTTAAAAATCTTCTTCTCTGAAACCACAAGGCCCAGGACTTTGATATTTGGTATGAAGCTTCGTCTAGTGGACCCCTACCAAGATTGTTCAAATTATAGTGCTGGGACAAAAAATCCCCCCCTGCCACGGGGCCCTTTGGTTTTACATAGGCTTATATAGGGAAAATCTTTAAAAATCTTCTTCTCTGAAACCACAAGGCCCAGAACTTTGATATTTGGTATGAAGCTTCATCTAGTGGACCCCTACCAAGATTGTTCAAACTATAGTGCTGGGGCAAAAAATGCCCCTGTCCCGGGGCCCTTTGATTTTACATAGGCTTATATAGGGAAAATCTTTAAAAATCTTCTTCTCTGAAACCACAAGGCCCAGGACTTTGATATTTGGTATGAAGCTTCGTCTAGTGGACCCCTACCAAGATTGTTCAAATTATAGTGCTGGGACAAAAAATCCCCCCCTGCCACGGGGCCCTTTGGTTTTACATAGGCTTATATAGGGAAAATCTTTAAAAATCTTCTTCTCTGAAACCACAAGGCCCAGAACTTTGATATTTGGTATGAAGCTTCATCTAGTGGACCCCTACCAAGATTGTTCAAACTATAGTGCTGGGGCAAAAAATGCCCCTGTCCCGGGGCCCTTTGATTTTACATAGGCTTATATAGGGAAAATCTTTAAAAATCTTCTTCTCTGAAACCGCTAGGCCCAGGTCTTTGATATTTGATGTGTAGCTTCATCTAGTGGACCTTTGACAAGATTGTTCAAATTTTAGCCTTTGTTGATGTTTGGTATGAAGCTTCACCTTTAAGACCTCCCTCAACATTATGTACATTAAAGCCCTGGGGCCAATAATGGCCCTCTCTGGGGCCCACTTGTTACACTATGGATCAGGTGAGCGATCCAGGGCCATCATGGCCCTCTTGTTATTGTAGGTTTCGTCTAACGCAGGCTCATATTTTGTTTCAGACATGAATGTGATTTATTTAGCCTTCATCTTTCGTGTCACGAGCAAAGTAATTCGTGGTTCACTTAAACTTTGCTCGTGGCCCGATGATGTTTATAATTCGATGGATGTTCAATGGATTATCTTTATTGCTTATATTTACATTATTTCCCATCCATAACATGACTAGAAAATAGAAGTGGAGTCAATGATCAGAAACCGATACAATTAACCCACTGCTCCCATTAGAAACACCAAAGGGAAAGAAACACAAACAAGTTTTCATTATCCTCTGACCTCATTACGAAAACACACCTATAAAAATACATTTCCAATTTTTTGGCCAAAAATTAAATTTTAAGATGAAAAATGGTGATATTTTTCTTAATTCTGCTCAAAACATAGATTGCGGGGACTCGATGAGGCGGTTCTATCGAGTACCCACAATCTATGTTTTTGAGCAGAAATAAGGAAATTTCTGCTCAAAACATGCAGAAATAAGAAAAATAATGTATACCCTATTAAACCCCAGTTTTACTATATAAAAGTGGGTTTAAATGGGGTCAAATTTATATAGGCGTGTTTTCGTGATGTTATCTGGTATATAATGTAGTCGCAGATAAGACTGACAAACAGGAGCTTAGTGTGTCCCATGCATGAGGACCAAATGGCCGTTCACGCCAAAGCTTTGTTTGCGTTTCAGTTTAATTAACGCAACTGGGTGATTTGCTGTATCTTGTTTCTGTTAATAGAAGATATCGAATGCAGCTACAAGCTGCGACTACGCTGCACGGCCCTTCGTATTCCACTAGTAATGATCGCTGACTCTCTGTGATCTAACTGCTGGTTTTCTTCTGCTTTGACAACAGATTGTTGTTGAGTCCTCAACACTGATTCATGAATTTATTAACCTGTACATGATCGTTTTACTTTGTATTTTATTGTATTTTATTATGAGCTAAGAAGCCTCCAAGCGGATCAATTTGTTATTAATGTTAATATTATGTTTGATACTGCACTGGTCCTGAAACTGAGGGCGAGGGTTGAAATTGCATAAACTCCGGAGTTGAAGCCTCCCAGTAGTTGTACTACTGACTGTCCCAAGGCGGCCGATCTTTTGAAATACATTGTATCTTATTTGTTCATTGGCTTTGTGCCGTTGGTTCATGTTTCGGCTGATATTTTTGTGTGTGCCTCCATGTAGCATACTTTCTTTAGAAGACTTGAGATGGATGCGCTCTTTGATTGTGGCCTATTCTGAGTGACCTTTCCTTGCTAGTTTCTCCAACCGCTGCGGATTCAAGCCTCGCTCGAGTCACGGATCAGACGCCAAGTCGAGCAAGGGAATATCATGTTCTTTTCTTCGGGCCTGCGCAGTCTGATCAGCCTCTTTACAGCTAGCATTGATCCTCAATAATCTCTTGGCTGTTAAAAGTATATAGAACAAGAACTCTGCCCAGACATTGAGGTGCGCAGACTGACCTGTGTTTTTATTTCATTTTCATCACGTGAAAAGTCCGTGAAATTAACACACCTCTGAATCTCACTATATAGAGTAAACAAGGGTTTACAGGGGTTTACATTCTTTTTTTTTTATTTATGCTCACCACACTTTTATATAGTAAAACTGAAGTTTGCAGGGTACACATTATTTTTTCTTATTTCTGCTCAAAAAACATAGATTGTGGGTACTCGTTAGAACCGCCTCATCGAGGCGGTTCTAACGAGTATCTACAATCTATGTTTTGAGCAGAAATAAAAAAAAAATATAGAAATTTTTCATCTGAAAATTTTCATTTCCGGTGGTAAAATGTACAATTTATTTGTAGAGGCGTGTTTTCATAATATCAAATATATAGGTAATGGGTATCCGTTACAACCGCCTAAGGAAGTCGATTCTAACAAGCAATCAACCTGTGGAGGTAGTATAAATAAAAAAAAATGTCACAAAATTCTAACAACAAAATAACCGTTTTTCAGTAAAAATATAAAAAACACAAACACACACAAACAATGTCACGCGAGTGTCCTATCTTAATGACTAGCCTTATTGTAGGTTTTGTTGTGCAACAACAGCAACAACATAACACAATTGCAAGCAGCTTTCCTACTGTCCGCGGAACACCGTCGTTGGCGCCATAACGTCACTATCGTCCAGTTAAATTGGTGGCAACCGTTGTACATGTTTTTGTCGTCACTGACGTCGCCTGAGTAAAGATAATCATTGATATATGAACAACTACGTCCCTATAGACAGGTAGAGGGATTTCTCTAACGCACTTATAATAAATATATTTTAAATAACATTCATTTCTTAAAAGTACTTTTAGCCTGGCCACCACAGATTTCCCGAAACGAGGTGGGGTTTTAACTTGCCCATGGCGTTCTACGCCAGGTCCGAAGCAAGCACACACAAAGCAACGGGCCAACATCGGGCCGACGGCGGTAAGACTGGGTTAACGCTATGCTAACCAGATTCATCGTCACAGCATTAACGGAAAACCCTTACAGGCAATTATTTGAATGCAATGGTTCTCATCAACATGATTGGACGATAGCGACGATATGACGTCAACGAAGTTCTTTCGCCAATCACAGGTAAACTCATTACGAAAACACACCCGTGCGACATAATGCATTTTTTTCACATCTCAAAAAGGGGTACTTTTCAGATGAAAAACAGTAATATTGTTCTTATTTATACTGCTAACGTAAGTTGTGGGTGCTTGTTAGAACCGCCTCATCGAGACGGTTCTTACGAGTACCCAGAAACCATGTTCTGGAGCAGAAATAAGAAAAATAATGTATGCCCCCTTAAACGCGTGATTTCTCTTTATAAAATAGAATTTAGGGGAATATTCATTTCACGGACCTGTTCATGTGATGTGTGTGCATTTGATTTCGGCTTTCAATCAGCATATTTCGTTACGTAACGCAAATTTCGGTGATAAAGATAATTCATTACAGGGAAAATAGGAACACCTTCAGGGAAGGCTTAGAGTGTTTTACGTCTCACCAACAGCATAGGTCATACGGACCTCGGTTTAAAGACTCATCCGAAAGTCTGGAGAAGCCGGGATCGGACCTGCGACCTATGGTCTACAAGGCGAGTAGCATAGCCACTACACCACGGATGCTTCTAGTCACCATATGATCAAACTTGAGTAGGGTCAAAGAGTATTCAAAGCTATATACCAAGTTTAAAGGTCATTGGCCATTTGGTTCCTGAAAAGAAGATTTCCAAAGGGATTTTACCATGTTATGGCTCATCCCAAAGAGGCTCCACATGTTATTTTCTTTCAATCAACCCAGCAGTTTAAGCGGAGAAACGATAAAAATACTGGATCTGAGCCAACAAGGACAAAGGTCAGTAAATGACCGTTACATTAGGAATTGATAAACTTCTATTTAGCCGATGCCACAAGATACAATAAAATCAGAAAAGCGACTGTTTTGCCGTTATCCATACGAATACCTAAGTGACCAAACTGGACAATGACGTAAAACAGGTCAAGGTCAACTAAAGCTCGTCATTTGAACAAACTGGATAGGATGCGAGTCTCTGATGCTGCATACCAAGTTTCAAGGTCATCGGCCGTTTTGATACTGAGAAAAATATTTTTAAGATTTTTAGCATATATGGACAAGATGGCCATATTTGTCATGTGACTACAATCTCACCATTAAATTTTCATTGGTTCATCCCACAGAGGCTTCACATGTAATTTAGTTTCAATCAACCCAGCAAAATTTAAAGTGGAAGCTAAAATATCGAATCCAAGTAATCAAGAACACAGGTCAGTAAATGGCATTGACCTTTGGAATTTATAAACTTCCATTCAGCTGACTGCAAATATCAATTCTGATGATACAATAGAATCAGAAAATCCTGTTTTTCCTTTTTCCCCAAATTTGACCACGACGTAAAATAGGTCAATACCAACAAAAGGTCCTTATTTGACACAATTTGGTAAGGCCCGATACCCGGATGCATAACAAGTTTCAAGGCCATCGGTCATTCGTTTCTTGAGGGAAGATTTATAATGTTCTTTACCATATATGGACATGGCGGCCATCATATTCATGTAACCAAGATCCCATGAACACACTTTGAATCCCTGACTACCTAGAGGTTCCACATGTAATTAAGGTTCATTTGACCTTGTGGTTTCAGAGAATATGTTGTTTAAATATGTTGCCGACGACGCAGGCGACGGACCACTGCCTATACTATATGCTTCCCGGTGCCTTTGGCTTTGGCTGCAATAGTTTCAAAAATGTTTGGGTTTAATTTTTTTCATTAGGAAAGTCTATGTGACCAAATTTGAAAGTGGCATAAAATAGGTCAAGGCCATTCTAGGGTCATCATTTTAACAAACTATGATAGACCCGAGTCACCAATACTACATACCAAGTTTCGTACATGTGACAGTCGGCCTACTGGTTCCGGAGAAGAAGATGTTTGAAAGTTTTTTTCTTATATCGGCATGATGAATATCTTGGTCGTCTGACCAAACTCAAATTAATCATTTTCATTTCCTTGTTCCTTAAAGTTTTCATATGAAATTTGGTTACAAACGGCCCAGGGTTTCTATGGAAAACAGGTTTTAATTTTCATATCTGAATGACCTTGGGCTAAGGATAATGAATGAGCGGGACCTTGAATACTTCTGTAGTTGCATCCACTCACTTAGCTACCAGTTTTCAGATCACATGTTGCAATAGTTTAAAAATACTCAGTTTTGACTTTTCCCCATACAAAAGTCCATGTGACCAAATTTGACCTTAGCGAACAATAGGTCACCCTAGCGTTGTCATCTGAACATAATGTGATGTGCCCGAGTTCCGAATGTTATTTACCAAGTTTCATGACAATGGACCCACTATTTGCGGAGAAGATTTTGAAGTGTGTTTAACTTACAGTGTTACAGACATTTCCGTGTTTAAATCATTGTGATAAATAACAATGATGACCACTCAATATAAAATATAGAAAATAACATTAAACCAGTGATGACTTTTTCTTAAATGCTTCCGAAGCAAATGTCAATCTTAGATTTTCTACGTACATGGGCGTAGACAATCATTAATTGGTAAGTTGAGAGCCCCACGAAAATTTGTGATAAGCTGCAGTTTATTTCAGCCGCCCACGCATCCAGGCCCCGAGGTTTTAAAACTTTTTTTCATGCTCAAATCCGGTGAGAATGAAATTGTAATGCTCATAACTATTAAACTACTAACCAAACCAGGCAAATTTCTTGCTCGGATCAGCACAGAATGTCATTTATCCTGCTCATAAATTTTAAAATGCCAACATTTGTTGGCATTTTAAAATTTATGAGCAGGATAAATTTCATGAAAAAGTTTTATAGCCCCCGGGCCAGGTCTCAGTTGTAAAAGTATCGTTAGCTAAACGACCTCGTTCATGAAAAAAATGATAACTGTTCTTGCAAGAAAAGTAGTTAGTACACGGAATTTTTTAGTAGCTTATGAACTTCCCACATTGTTCAGCATTTAATGAAAATGTAAGCACATTTGCTACAAAACAGGATCCAGGACAACATAATATCTTGTGTGCACAACTTATCATTGATTTTTAATTATCATCTTTTTCGCACAACATATTAAAATTAAAATTGAATGTCCCTTCCTGGGTTCCGTAGTGTGTACATCAGTGATGTTGCATTACAAACTGTATCCATATCCATCACATTGTTTACAGGTACCCTGCCGTAATATGTCGGTGTTATGGTTTCAATGTTGATAAATACTCGTCTATTTATGAATCATAACAAACAACGGTGTTTTCCACAGGTACGTAAAGGGTTATATTCTAACACAAAAGCACTTAATTTTGCAGTGTCAATGTAAACAGTTGCGTAGCGCAACTAGTAGCGGGGAGCGTCTAAAACGACTGGTTTACTTTCCTGAGGGTCGCCGGTTCGATCCTCGCAGTCGTCCTTTTTTCATAAAGCTATTAAAAGCATGATTTATTTTATTCTTGATGATTTTTTTTATAAAATAGTTTGAGAATTTACATTTTTATTATTTCTTGTTTAATTTTCAATTCTGTTTATTATTTTTGTATTATTATTTTTTCGTGAATGGTTATCTATTTATTTTAAGGTTCAATACATGTCATGCACAATTTTTTGAAGACATGTTCGCGGCAGGGCAACCGAGTATGAACTAAGGAATGTTCAGTAAAAATTTATATCAGCACAAAAATGCATGCTTCACGAGAAAATCGAGGATGTTTTGCTTTTGGCGCGAAAAAAAAATGTTAAAGAAAAAACATCCCCAGCGGGATTCGAACCCGCATACTTCAGCTCTATAGGCCCGTGACTTTACCACTTGGCTAGCGTCGATACAGTACAGGTATGGTATTTTTTAGCCTGATACCATCACATTAATAAGGAGTCACCAAAATTAAAATTAGATCACCCAAAAATAACATATAATTGCGTAGATAAATTTAAAAATAACCTTTATTTACAATAATATTGACAATAACAAACTGACAACTGATGTCGGTTTTACTGTACTTACCGTCGAATGTTTTATTGTCACTGTTTTCAAGCGCTTGTAAGAAATCGGGATTGTTCGGGTTGGCAACCGCACCAATGGCGGCCAGATAGTCCGGGATAAGGCTTGGGATGTTATTGTCCAGATATGCCATAGCTAGTGAGATAGCTCCTTCTATTCTAATTTTTGTCGGCTCCTGAAAGACGCCCATTATACACGTAAAAGCACACGTACAAACGTGCGTTAGTGAGTGACTGAATATGTGTCTCTGAATGAGTGAATGAGTGCGTGCGTTTATGTATGTATTTATGAATGAATAAGTCTGAACGGATGAACGAGTGAGTGAGTAATGACGGCTTAACTTACATTAGGCGCATGTTCTAATAAATCGTTATGTAGATGAGCATATGGTATGATAATGGATAATCAATAACATAGTGAAATTTGAGCTGATCTGGGCGGTACATTATTATGCGTTATGGTCCAAGACTTTAAACAGCGGGTATTCGTTAGTGTAGCCGCTTTTATACGGCTGTAACAACATCCACAATCTATATTTGGAGCAGATGTAAGAAACGCATCATAGACTTTCAACTGAAAAAAATGCGTGTTATAACGAAGTTGTAACACATGACTGATCTGTCGAAATGTTTCGCCTAAAAGGTCGTGGCAGGCCAATTACCAATTGAACCCTTATCATCACGATAACACGCCTATATAATTTTGACCCCCTTGAACCCCTCTTTTACATAGTAAAACTGGGGTTTCCGGGGGGTATACCTTATTTTTCTTATTTCTGCTCTAAAATATAGATTGTGGGTACTCGTTCGAACCGTCTCGATGAGGCGGTTCTAACGAGTGCCCACAATCTATATTTGGAGCAGAAATAAGAAAATATCACAATTTTTCATCATAATTTTTTCTTTTTTTCGGAGATAAAGGTGGCAATGAATTTGTATTGGTGGGTTTTCGTAATGTTCTGCTGCATAAGTCTTTTAGCCACACCCGTTTCTGACTATCAGCCTGTAAAATCACTCGATATAAAGTACTAATTCGATTCACAAACTGCATGAAAAACTGCAGGCTAAAGGTTTCGATATTCAATATCTTACAACATTTCAGTTACTCGAGTAAACAACGCCAACATCTGCTTCACACATCTGCTATTGCAGATGTTATTTCTACACTGATGTATCGCGTGTAATGACTGCCTGTAACAAAAAACAATTTTATCGTATGACTTCGCGCCTGAGAGTGTAATAACGTCATGTAATATTTTCGATAATCCACTAGTGGATTACATATGCAAATTAGCTAGATACGTCCCGTAACGTTACATGTACGACGTCCTTAACGACGTCGCGTTTACTAATGGCGGAATATTGACATTTTTGTAAACAATCGTGAATAAAATGCGTTTTAAATTTCATATGATAAATAGAATCTTGCAGTCGTGCTCATGTATTATTGAATTTATTAAACGAGTTGAGGAAAAGGGATAAAATGCGAGGCTTTTGAGGAAAAGGGATAAAATGCTCGGCAAAGCCTCGCATTTTATCCCTTTTCCTCAACTCGTTTAATAAATTCAATAATACGTGACCACTCATGTAAGATCCTCTATTTATTAAAGGAATGAATTTCATTTTTGTTGATTTTATCGATGTGTTAACTCCGGCGAATCACTCACAAACTGCATGTTAAGTTTGCGAGTGATTCGCCGGTACACATTGATAAAATTCGTAAACAAGAGAACCATGATGGTCCTATATTTTGGCCCCAGTTCTATCTAGGTAGAGGTCCATTATATATGATGCTTAACACCAAATACCAAAGGCCTGGACCTTCTGGTTTCAGACAATAATATGTTTTAAAGTTTTGCCTTTTCAAGGGTATGTAAAACCAGTGGGCCCTGGGGTGGGGCGTTTTCGGCCTTCAAGGCTATATTTGAACAATCTTGGTGGAGGTCCACTAGATGAAGCTACATACCACATATCAAAGACCTGGGCCTCCTGGCTTCTGAAAAGAAGAGTTTTGAATCTTTTTCCATTGTAAGTCTATGCAAATCAAGTGGGCCACGGGGCATGACCATTATTGGAACCATTATTAATTTGAAAAATCTTGGTAGAGAGTCCATTAGATGAAGCTACATCACAAATATCAAAGGCCAGGGCCTTCCTATTCCATCAAAATGATATTTAAAAATCTTTATAAGTCTATGTAACCAGTGGGCCCCGGGGTGAGACCGATATGGGCCCCAGGGCTATAATTTGAACAGTCTTAGTCGAGGCCCACTAGAAGAAGCTACGTACCAAATATCAAAGACTTGGGCCTTCTGGTTTCAGACAAGAAGATTTGTAAAGATTTGTTTCCATTATAAGTCTATGTAAAACAAGTGGATCCCGGGTCAAGATCATTTTTGGCACCGGACTATAATTTGAACAATTTTGGTAGAGGTCTACTAGATGAAGCTACATACCAAATATCAAGGACCTGGGTCTTCTTCTTTCAGACAAGAAGATTTTTAATGGTTTCTACTAAATAAGTCTCTGTGAAACAAGTTGGCCCTCGGGAGGGGCTATTTTTGGCCCCAGGTTTATAATCTGAACCATCTTGGTAGAGGTCCACTAGAAGAATCTACATACCAAATATCCATGATCTTGGTCTTCAGATACCAAACAAGAAGATTTTAAAGGCAGTTTCCTTTTAGTCTATGTTAAACAAGTAGGCCCAGGGGCGGAACCATGTTTTGGTCCAATGGCTATACTTTGAACAAACTTGGTGGAGGTCCACTAGATGAAACTACATAGTCCAAATATTAAAGACGTGGGCCTTCTGGTTTCAATCAAGATGATTTTTTAATGTTTTTCCAATATAAGTTTATGTAAAACAAGTGGGCCCAGGACAGGACCATTTTAACCCCAGGGCTATAATTTGACAATTCTGGTAAAGGTTCACTAGATGAAGACCTAAGCCATCTGGCTTCAGGCAAGAAGGTTTTTAAAGCGTTTTCCTTTATAAGTCTCTGTAAAACGAGTGGGCCACTGGGCGTGGTCATTTTTGGCCCCAGGGCTATAATTTCATCAATTTTGGTATAGGTCCATTAGATGAAGCTTCATACCAAATATCAAAGACCTGAACCTTCTGGTTTCAGACACCAAGATCGTTAAAGGTTTTCCCCTTAAAGGTCTATGTAAAACAAAGAAGAAGTGAAACAAAGATTAGGAATCGATACAATTAACTTACCCCACCCATCAAAGACACCAAAGAGAAAGAAACACAAACATTAAGCGACCAGACCATAATGGAAACCTAAACAAAGGAAGGCCATAAGGACAGTTACTTTCGCACAAAATGGCCATATGGCCATCCAAAATAAAAAAGACACAAGTGATACATACAGTAAGTAGCAAACAACAACATAAATAAACCGCCACAGAAGAACCGCCTTGGAACGGTCAGTGGAAAGATTTCCACTGGGGGGCTTAAATCGATTTTACGTGGCCACAATCCTCGCCCTTACTTCCGTCGCGATTTAGACAAATAATTTGTTCAGTTCGCATGAAGGCCTCCTGACACCTAAGTGGGCCCGGAGAGGGGCCAGATTTGGCCCCAGGGTTAGAATTTGAACAATCTTGGAAGAGGTCCTCTAGAGTTAGCAACATATCAAATATCAAAAACCTGTGCCGTCTGGTTTCAGACAAGAATATTTTAAAAGGGTTTTCCCTTATAAGTCTATGCAAAAGACGTCTTTGTTCTATTTTTAGCTCTGGTGGCCGTCTTGTTCAATCAAGCGGAACGGTTTTATCAGTGTCGTAGAGGGTCACCCAAGGAACATTTCTCTGAAATTATTTCAAAATCTATCCACTGGTTAATGAGGTAGAAGTCGTTTAAATGTTTTTTTTTATATTTCTAGCTCTGGTTGCCATCTTGTTCATCCGAGCGGAACAGTTTGAACAATTTTGGTAGAGGGTATCCCAAGGAACATTCCTTTGAAATATTTCAAAATCCATCCACAAGTTAAGGAGAAGAAGTAGTTTAAAGGATTTTTCTATATTTAGCTTTAGAGGCGATCTTGTCCAAGCAGAACGGTTTGAGCAATTTTGGTAGAGGGTCACCTAAGGAACATTCCTGTGAAATTATTTTGAAACTGGCTCTGACAATGGTTCAGGAGGAGATGTCATTAAAAAAATGATGACGACACACGACTCACGGTTTGAGCAATTGAAGAAGAGGGTCACCCAAGGAACATTCCTGTGAAATTATTTCAAATTTCATCCACAGGTTAAGGAGAAGAAGTCGTTTAAAGGTTTATCTATATTTAACTTTAGAGGCGATCTTGTTCATCCGAGTAGAACGGTTTGAGCAATTTTATTTTAGTAGAAGGTCACCCAAGGAACATGCCTTTGAAATTATTTCAACATCAATCCACTGGTTCAGGAGGAGAAGTCGTTTAAATGTGTTTTGTTTTGTTTTTTTTTTCGCTCTGGTGGCCAACTTGTTCATCCGAGCGGAACGGTTTGAGCAATTTTGTCAGAGGGTCACACAAGGAATATTCCTGTGAAATTATTTTAAATTTGTCTCAGTGGTTTAGGAGATGTCATTTAAAGAAAGTGTTGAGGGCACACGACTCACGACGAACGCCGGGAAAAGGCCGATCAAAGTAGCTCACTTTGAGCTCAGGTGAGCGAAAATGATAATTCATTTCTTATAATTCAAACTTTGTAATCGTAATATTAAACAAGAGGCCCATGGGCCACTATGCTCACCAGAGCTCAGGTGGGCACTGCCCAATGACAGCCATGTAGTTTAACATGATATCATTTTAATGCACCAAACGAACCCCGTGTCCAAATGAGCACCCATGTAGACTCAGTATCTGAAACATTAGGCATTTTATGAAGTAGAGGGGGTGGGGCATGGACCCAATAGAGCCCTGGTTGGTATCACTAAATGCATCTTATCATAAGGAACAAGAATATTCATGGTTTAGCAGTGGGGATCTATAAGGCCTCTTAAGTGGTGGAGGGGTTGGGGCATGCCCTGTTAATCCCAGAAAAGCCAAAGATTATTGTCTCTAAATGTGTCTTATTATAAGGAACAAGTATATATATGGTTTAGGGGTGGGAATCTGAACGGTTTCTGAGATTTGAGGCCCTTTTATGAAGTGGAAAGAATAGGAATTGCCCCTGCGGACACCCCTACAGTAGGTGTGCTAATAATAAGGAACAAGAACATATATGATTATGGGGTGGGGATTTGAATGGTTTCTGAAATATAAAGTCTTTTATGAAGTGGAAGGGCGGGGCACAGTGCCTCAGCACAAAGAGACCCCCAGGTTGGTGTGATTGAACGAGTCTTATCATGAGGAACTAATATATGATTTAGGGGTGGTGATCAGAACTATTTCTGAGATATATGGCTGTTAATGAAGTAAAGCGATGGGGCATGGCCTGGGCATGCCCCAGGGACCCCCAAGCTGGTGTCACTGAATGCGTCTTATCATAAGGAAGATGAACATATATTGTTTAGGGTGGGGCTTAGAACAGTTTCTGAGATACAAGGCCTTTTGTGAAGTGGAGGGAATGCGCAAGGCCCTGGGAGACTCCCAGGTTGGTGTCAATGAATGTGTCTTATCATAAGGAACAAGAATATATATGGTTTAGGGGTAGCCATCTGTAGGGTTTCCGAGATATTGTGAGATTATGAAATGGAGGGGGTGGGGTATGGCCCCAGCACATCCCTGGGGACCCACAGGTTGGTGTCACTGAATGTGTCCTATCATAATGAACAAGAATATATATGGTTTAGGGGTGAGGGTCTGAACAGTTTCTGAGATATATGGTCTTTTGTGAAGTGAAGGGGTGGGGCAAGGCCTCAGGACCCCCAGGTTGATGTCAATGAATGTGTCTTATCATAAGGATCAAGAATATATAAGGTTTAGTGGCGGGGATCTGTAAGGTTTCCGAGATATTGGGCTTTTTATTAATTGAAGGGGGTGGGACATGACCTCGGCGCATCCCGGGGACTCCCAGGTTGATGTTACTGAATGGGTCTTATCATAAGGAACAAGAATATATATGGTTTAGGGGTGGGGATCTGAATGGTTTCCAAGATATTGGGCCTTTTATTAAGTGAAGGGGGTGGGGCATGGCCTCGGCGCATCCCTGAGGACCCACAGGTTGGTGTCACTGAATGCATCTTATCAATAGGAACAAGAATATATATATGGTTTAGGGTTCGGGATCTGAATGGTTTCAGTGATATATGGCCTTTTATGAAGTGGAGGGGGTTTGGCATGGCCCCGGCACAACCTGGGGGACCCTCAGGTTGGCATAAAAGCATATGGCTGAGAGAAGTTAACTCAAGAAACATTTCTATAACAGTTTTGTCAAAATATCTGCAATAACTTGGCATTAAATGCCATTTTTTAAAATTTTCTCCATCATAAGTCTATGGAAACTCTAAGTTGCCATAGCAACCAAACTAATGAGCCGATTTTCATAAAAAACACAAACTTTCAATCCCCCAGCCCAAGGATGCTACAGATAAAAATTGGGCCCAATCGGCCCAGTGGCTTCAGCAGAGAAGATGTTTAAAAGTGTTGACGCAGACGACGACGCAGACGACGACGACGACGACGGACAACTGCCTTTCCTATAAGTGCCCCGCGGAGCCTTCGGCTCTGGTGAGCTAAAAATGCCACCAAAATAGTTATTTTTTATAGATTCTTTCGAAAGCGTGAGAATAAACTTACCAACGGCCACGTCGGAATGATTATTCAGTTAGAAGCTGCTTTCTTTGAATAAAACCCAAGCAAAAAAAATGTGTTTGTCTTCCAGCATTTACTTTTTCAATAATTGCCAATCATTTGATCGAACGCTGTTGACGTCACTTCATATACAATGAGGAAATGCGCGGGTTCTAAACGTGCTCTTTGACGTCACGTCAAATTACTACCTGTACCTGTGTGAGAAAGGTCTGAGATTCTTGCTCATGGAATTTATTGAAGCATAATCATTACGAAAACGCGCCTACACAAATACATTGTAACCTTTATCGCCGAAAAAATGAAAATTTTAAGAATAAAAATTGTGATATTTTCCTTTTTTCTGCTCAAAATATAGATCATGGCCACTCGTTAGAACCGCCTTATCAAGGCAATTCTAACGAGTACCCACACTCTATATTTTAGAGCATAAATAAGAAAAATAAGGTTTACCCCTGTAAACCCCAGTTTTACTATTTAAAAGTGGGGTCCAAGGGGGTCAAAAAGTAAAACCGGGGTTCACAGGGGTAACAGCTAACAGCTTTCTTATTTCTGATTTCAAGATAAATTGTTGGTGCGCTTACGAACCGTCTTAACGAGGCGGTTCTAAGGAGTACGAAAAATCTACGTTTTTGAGCAAAAATAATACAGAAAATGTATACCCCCTTAAACCGCACTTTTCTTAATATAAAGTGGGATGTAAGAGGGTGTTCATTTCACGGACTTGTTATCGTGATGGAAACTGTCGTAACGAGTACCTACAATCTATATTTTGCGCAGAAATAAGAAAAAATATTTATTTTACTTTATGGTCATGTCAGGAAGTTTCTGAAGCTCTCACCTGTCTACTTGACAATATTTTCATAAGATTTGGTACTAAGTTATTTAGACAAGTTTTGAGTATTCCGATTGGTACAAATTGCGCACCCCTTGTGGCTGATCTGTTCTGGTTTTGTTATGAAAGAGACTTCATGATGTCTCTTTCCGTTGAAAACCAATCTGAATTCATTGAAGCCTTTAGCTCGACTTCTAGATATTTGGACGATTTATTAAAAAATGACAATACCTATTTCGATGGTTTGATCAATAAAATTTACCCCCTCCCCCCAGAACTTCAGTTAAATAAAGCAAATTCTTCTGATGCTGAGACCCCGTTTTTGGATTTACATCTCTCTATTGTAGATGGGTTTGTTTCTTGCAAAATTTATGATAAACGCGATGATTTTGATTTTGAGAGTGTAAATTTTCCTTTCTTGGATGGTGATGTTCCACATGAGACATCCTATGGCGTTTATATTTCGCAATTAATTCGATTTGCCAGAGAATCTAGTCATGCATATGACTTCCACACTCGTAACAAATTGTTAACGGCTAAACTTCTTAATCAGGGCTATCGGTATCATAAACTTTCAAAATTTTATAGATGTCATTCCGACTTAATTTCAAAATCCAGTGTTGGACTTAAATCTCTTCTGCAACAAGGTCTATCGCAACCCGAATTTTATGGTGACTTAGTATATATATTCATGAAAATATATAAATGCAATGACTTCAGCACCCTATTTCGTAAAATCATTCTTCAATATAAAAAAGAGTACAACATAAATGTTATACGACGGACTGCATGCATGGTTAACCCAATCAAGGTTAACTGCTTTGCTACCTTCTTTAATTGCATGCCGGTGGGTCAGGTCTCAGATTCTATACCGGTTCCAACGTAAAGGCTGACTGAGAATTGGAGAGTATCTAATTTTATGTAATGTTGGTTGGTGTCTGATGCTCTGTCTCTGGTCGGGCCCATCCGAGTCTAACTGTTGGTCTTCTTTTGCTCCAGCATTTCTGTGGGTTCTTGCTGTCGAGTCCTCGCCGTCTCTGCGGTTGTTTGATTTTGATATGGTTTGTCTTTTCGTGTGTGTATCGCTGAAATTATTTCGTTTTGGTTAGCCAGTTGGCCATTCTGTGGGAAAGTAAATGTCCCTTTAACTCTCCGCTATGATGTTTCCATTAAGGTCTAGTAACTTCATGTCTGTGCTTCTTTCCCTTTGGTGTCTCTGATGGGAGTTGTGGGTTAATTGTATCTATTCCTGATCATTGCCTTTACTTATAATTTACAATGTATTTGTATAGGCATGTTTTGTAATCTTATTGCTCATCACACTCTTTGGCGAAAATTCAGCATAGGCTCATATGGAGAGCATAGAAGAATAGATGGTTCTTGAGAATCATCGATGAAAAGTTTGTGTTATGAAAGGATGGACAGAAGGACAGACAGGACATATGCTAACCAATATACCCCAATCCCGGTTATTTAACAAACGCGGGGCGCACTAATTACATGTTAAGTGTTTCTTATTAGGTAAACATGTCAATGTAAAATGATGGCACCCAACATGGTGTCAGAAATGACAAACATTAGGTAAAAAATTTAAGAACTTTCTTATTTCTGCTTTCAACATAGATAGTGGGTGCTTGCTAGAACCGCCTCAATGAGACGTTCTGAGGAGTACCCATGCTCTATTTTCTGGCAAAAATATGGTGGATAATGTATACCCTCGTAAACCCCACTCTTCTCTTTAGAACGTGGGGTTTAAGTGGGTCTACATTTCACGGACTTGTTATAAGTGATGTACATTCGCTGCAGCCCTCGAGATGACGGACGTATTTTCTATCCACTCCTCAAACCATGTAAGATTATTATATGCCATGCAGTCCTAATACCACTAGAAACAGCTTTCTGAAGTTTTAGATGTTAATGAATAAGGTTTGCACGATTAATCGGATAACTGATTAATAGATCGACAAATTCCATAAGAATGATCATCAGTACTGATTTGCTTGTAATCGATTGTTTTATAAGTACTATTTTGTGGTGCCTAAAATTTCGGCGTCTCATCTTGGTCTACACTGTTTGCCGAGGTCTGTCTATTCAAATATACTTAGGGTTAGGTTCAATATATGCTGAGAGTCAGACTCATTCAAAGCCAGTCAGGTAAAATTATGATCAAATCTTCAGTGATTACTAATCGATCATCGATCACACTGTCAGGACTGATAATCGATTATCTTTTCAGCTCCGATTAGCCATCTCTATTAATTACTGTATAGGAGGGAATGCATATCGATGCAACAATGCTCTCTAGGTAGTGTTGGTTTGCATGGCTTTGGTCAATTGTTTCTTTCTTTTTTTCTGAAGAATTATGATGATGTCAATAAAACTTTCGAAACGGGATACAGAGCCAAGATATTAAGACGGTTGGGTATTTGTGTCTATGTTTTGGTTTTCGTTATAAAACGAGCGCCGCAAAATTGAATTCAATTTTGCGGCGCTCTTTTCATAACGAAAATTAAAACTTAATATATTGGCTCCGTCTTCCTTACCTCCCCCGCCCCCATCGCCTCGCCGCACTTAAGGGTCAATGTGGCATCCCTTTCAATATTGTTATACGTGTACTTTTACATGTTAAATTGCTCCCGAAATGATATATATTTCAATTAAGGGCATATCCCTTTTTTAGGCTAGTCTACGCAAACAAACGATCACAAAACTTATCCCCTTCTACAAAGGCTGAAAAATCTACCAGATACGTTTATTTCCATTGAAACTTACAGTCAACACTCCACATGCGACCACTCCTTTAAGGGCTATCAGCGTGTACGCAGTTAGAGCCTCCCGGCTTCCTGCCGAACCACCCTACAAAAATACAAAATCAATTTAATTGGCATTGTATGTGTGAAAGCGTACTTTTGTGCACACATGAGTGTGCTTGCTTGCATCTATATTGCCATGGTCGTATATTATCATTGTTACCCATGCTCCAATTATCTGCTGTCCTAGTATTCGATGCATCTCCACTGTAAGATGAATCTTGTTTATTAAAGACATTACGAAAACACGCCAATACAAACATATTGTTTTTACCACCGAAAAATGAAAAATTTGAGATAAAAAATTTCGATATTTTTCTTATTTCTGCTCAAAAAACATTGATTGTGGATATATGTTAGAACCGCCTCGACGAGGCGGTTCTAACGAGTACCCACAATATATGCTTTTGAGCAGAAATAAGAAAAATAATATATACCTCTGCAGTTTTACTCTATAAAAGTGGATTCTAAGAGGGTCAAATTTATATAGGCGTGTTTTCCTGATGGCAACATTATTTATGCGTTGTTGACTCGGTCAATTTGCCCAATCAAAATTTTCTTTGACATGATGATAAGCGGTTAACTAATACAGGGCATAGCTTCTAGCCCGAACATCAACGGAAAGGAGAGGATCACCGAAGAAAATATTTCAATATCGACCCCAAGAAAAAAGTTGTCTAGGATGAACAGCAATTGGATGTACGCGTGCTGGATACTGGGATGTATATTTACTAGAAAACACGAGTGGAATATTTTCTTGAAAAGTTTTGTTTATTTGATTTGATGTCTAACGTCCCCGTCAATACTATCGAGCCACTGTGTCCAATGTTGTGGGACGTTAACTCGACACTGAGATAAAATGGCATCTCAAGCCATGCCCTCAATGAAACCAATAGGGTTTATAAGCATGAACGTTCCGACTTGTACAACTTTGCCTTGGCAGGCTTAGGCGCTCTAAGCGATTTTTTCAATTACCCACCCCCTCCCCCCTCCCTCCTTATATATTGCATTGTTACGCATTGGCCTGATAAAGATATGCTATCTCAGGACAAGTGAGCTTTATCACGTCAAGGTGACATTGCACTTTTTTATCCCCCGACCGAATAGGTTCGGGGGACATAGCGATCAGCCTGGCGTCCGTCCGTCTGTCCGTCCGTCTGTCCGTCCGTCCGTCCGTAGACGCAATCTTGTGATGGCCATAACTCCTATACCCTTTGAGTTTCATTGATAGTTCTTGGCACAATTGTTCACAAGTCTGAGACGGCGTGTCATGCGCAAGAACCAGAACTCTGGATGCCATACTTTTTTAGTTATCTCCCCTTTTAATAAAATAAAATGACCACTTTGTGATGGCCATAACTCCAATACCCTTTGAGATATATTGATGGTACCTGGCACAGTTGTTCACAAGGCTGAGACAGCGTGTCATGCACAAGAACCACAACTCTGGCTGCCATGGTTTTTGAGTTATCTCCCCTTCCAATAAAATAGATTGACTACCTTGTGATGGCCATAACTCCAATACCCTTTAAGATATATTGATGATACCTAGCACAATTGTTCACAAGGCCGAGAGGGTGTGTCACACACAAGAACCACAACTCTGGCTGCCATGGATTTTGAGTTATCTCCCCTTCCAATAAAATAGAGTGACTACCTTGTGATGGCCATAACTCCAATACCCTTTAAGATATATTGATGATATCTGGCACAGTTGTTAACAAGGCTGAGACGGTGTGTTAGTACAAGAACCACAACTCTGGGTGCCATGGCTTTTGAGTTATCTCCCCTTCCAATAAAATAGAGTGACTACTTTGTGATGGCCATAACTCCAATACCCTTTTAAGATATATTAATGATACCTGTCACAGTTGTTCACAAGGCCGAGGCAGTGTGTCGTGCACAAGAACCACAACTCTGGCTGCCATGATTTTTGAGTTATCTCCCCTTCCAATAAAATAGAGTGACTACCTTGTGATGGCAATAACTCCAATACCCTTTAAGATATATTAATTATACCTAGCTCTGTTGTTCACAAGGCCGAGACAGTGTGTCATGCACAAGAACCACAACTCTGGCTGCATGGTTTTTGAGTGATCACCCCTTCCAATAAAATAGAGTGACTACCTTGCGATGGCCATAACTCCAATACCCTTTAAGATATATTGATGATACCTGGCACAGTTGTTCACAAGGCTGAAACGGTGTGTCATGTACAAGAACCACAACTCTGGGTGCCCTGGTTTTTGAGTTATCTCCCCTTCCAATAATATAGAATCACTACCTCCTGATGGCCACATCTCCAATACTCTTTGAGATATATTGATGGTACGTGGTACAGTTGTACATGAGGT
The DNA here is from genome assembly GCA_963580285.1 of Lucinisca nassula. NCBI lineage: Eukaryota > Metazoa > Mollusca > Bivalvia > Lucinida > Lucinidae > Lucinisca > Lucinisca nassula. Next base: position 81,516,445 of record OY757015.1, on the reverse strand, counting down.
TAAGCAGGTGTGTCACGTGCAAGAACCACAACTCTGGGTGCCCTGGTTTTTCTGGGTGCCCTGGTTTTTTAATTATCTCCCCTGACAATATAACCTTTTGATGGCCATAACTCAAATACCCTTTGTGATATATTGATGGTACTTGGCACAATTGTATACAAGGTTGAGATGGCGCTTCATGTCTAAGAACCACAATTCTGGGTTCTATGATAAATATGTGAGTTATCTACCCTTCCAATACAACAGTATGAGCAGCTTGTGATCACCCTTTGAGACATATTGATGGTACTTTGTACAGAAATGCATGAGCTTAAGCAGGCATGTCATGTGCAAGAACCACAGTTCTGAGTACCCTGGTTTTTAGTTATCTCTCCTGAAGTATAATCTTGTGATGGCCATAACTGCAATACTTTTGTGATATATTGCTGGTTTAATGAAGCGGACTATTGAAAAAATGGCAAAAATGTTATTATTCCTGGAAAAGAATGAAAAAAAAAAAGGAAAAAAAAATACTTTAGAAAATATCAAAGGAAAAATTGCGGTCAGTTGATACTGAATATATGGATTGCCGGAATATTGGGACGTATATTGCTAATTTAAGAGTGTCCAAGGGGATAAACTGATAAAAAGAATACCAGATTCGTGTCATTTGATATCAAGTTTATCAGGCTCGGCTTCGAGAACGCATGTAGAATCGATCGGCAAGCCTCGCGATTCTGCAAGCGTTCTCGAAACCTTGCCTGATAAACTTGATATCAAAAGACACGAACGTGGTGTTCGCCATTACCAGTACTCGTGTGCGGTCAGTTTCAGCTCAATGAGGAAGCATCATGCAGCCCAGTCTTAAGAAATGGCAACTAAAAATAATATAAGAATTGACATTACTTGCCAAATAGAAGCTGGCATCCTGGGACCAGTTGTTCAAAACTAACGACATCGTTAGTTAACATATCGTTAAAACTTTGATCATTAAATATGGCAAATATGCTGAAATTTTGCTGAAAAAATGTGAGCAGCTTTCGCTGCTCACATTTTTTCAGCAAAAAAACAAAATTTTTGATATTGTACTTGCTAGAAGAGTTAACAGTATGACCACTAACGAGCTCGTTAAGCTAACGATGCTTTGAACAACTGACCCCTGAACTTCGATTTTGATTTTGATTTTAATGAGGATCTTATACAAATGGCAATTTCATTTGAAATTAAGGGGAGTTGGAACACGTTCAGGGAAGATAACTCCTGCAAAAGTATTTTTTCTCCCATTTCAATACCGGTCAACTCTTAAAGGAAAGAATTTGCTCCTGAGGCACAAATTATTTCCTTAAAGAATTGACATCATTTTTAGTGGGACAGAGTTTATAGAAAAGCGAACAGGAAGTCCCGAAAGTTGTCTCCCTTTGCAAAATGGCGGAAAAAATTTGCCAGGTGTCCCAATTTTCCATAAGAATCGAGTCTACGGCAAGTTGCATTAATTTTATATGTAATGGACACAAATGTAAAATTCTGTTCTTTATATAGCGATTTTAAATTGTATTCCGTTAACGAAAAAGTTCAAATAAATAGAGAATACCAGGTTCATGTCTTTTGATGTCAAGTGTATCAGGCAAGGCTCGGAGAACGTTCATAGAATAGCGAAGCTTGCCGAGCGATTCTACATGCGTTTTTGAAGCCGAGCCTGATAAACTTGATATCAAATGACACGAATCTGGTGTTCCATTTATCAGTTTATCCCCTTGTGCACTCTTAAATTAACAATTTACGATCAGTTATTGATGGTCCTCAGTGTGTCCCAACATTTCAGCAGTCGATATATTTAGTTGCAGCTGACCATACTTTTTCCAATGATATTTTCTTCATGTATTTTTTGTTTCATTTTTTTCCAGTACCAATTACATTGTTAAATTTTTTTCTAGTAGTCCGGTTCGTAAAAGTTCAATGTCACGTCGACCTGATAAAGCTCACTTGTCCTGAGATAGTATATCTTTATCAGGTCAATGTGCTAGAATGCAATTAATATAATAGATAACTGATAAATTTCAAAACAAAATACAGGCATGTCACGGCGCCAGTATCCATGTAATCATATCAATTTTATGATACGTCATCCACTATCTTACATAAGTTCTTTGTAAGTATTGTTTTGTTTTCCCTGCCTCTTCGTATCATTATGCAAACACGCCTATATAAATACATTGCCACCTTTATCGCCGAAAAAACGAAAATATTATTATGAAAAACGGTGATATTTTTCTTATTTCTGCTCAAAATACAGATTGTGGGCACTCGTTAGAACCGCCTCATCGAGGCGTTTCTAACGAGTACCCACAATCTATATTTTAGAGCAGAAATAAGAAAAATAAGGTATACCCCGGAAACCCCAGTTTTACTATATAAAAGTGGGGTTCAAGGGGGTCAGAATTATATAGGCGTGTTTTCGTGATGTCATTTTAGACAGTCACTGTAATCAGTCATTGTGACACTTTCTTGTCATCATCAAAAACCCCACTTTATAAAGAGAAAAGTGGGTTTTACGGGGGTATACATTTGTTTTTTTTTACTTCTGCTCTGAGACATAGGTTGTGAGTACTCGTTAGAACTGACCCAATGAGGCGGCCTTAACGAGCACACACTGCCTTTGTTTCGAGCACTTATAAGGAAAATATCACGGATTTTCATCAGAAAATAGCCATTTTGGAGATGTGAAAAATGCACTATACCACACGGGTGATAAACATTCAAACCCAAATAGGATACATAAAAGAGGAGAAATTGTTACCTGCATTGCTTTATGAAAAATATAGCCATCCTCTCTGAAATATCCTGCTGCCTCCTGACGATCCGCTATGTAATTAACTGCTTTTTCAAACACGTTTGCGTCCATGGTGATCATGTTATACAATTTTGCCTGGGCAAAAATCTGCATAACGAAAGCTGTCAACCTGAAAAAAAAAATAATTTCATCATTATTGTGAGACTATAAGACCTTTTGTCTGCTCCACATCAAAATATGAAGATCTCCACACAGTGTCATGCTCAAAACACCGCAACTTTGTCATAACACGGTTCATTATAACACGATTTATGATAAACCACAGTTTCAAGATGGATCCTACAAATGTACAGATTATATAGAAAAATGACCATAAATCGTCATCTTTCTGTATAATCTATACATTTTTGTTTGGATATAACACGGTTGTTTACCTTACACGGTTTCTGCTTTGGACCCCATCAATAGTGTTATAAAGAGGTTTTGGTGTATCTCTAGTTTTCAAGACTGTGGCCAGTATGGATAGCTGAACGCCCGATTTGTGCCACACCTTTCCCCCATAGACCTAAGGAAAATTTTCTAATCACAACCACCTGCAGACACTGTATACAAGATACCTTGTAACAATGTGTAAGCTAGAAAAGCAGTGCTAGCCGGCCTCGGTAGCTCAGTCGGATGCGCGTCTGAATGGTGACCATGAGGATGCGGGTTCAATACCTGCCGGTGTCGGCAACATTCTTTCTTGGAGATTTATCATGAAGTCATTTCTGAGGTCAATCTCTGCCTTCCGCTGATTCAAGAAGGGCAAGTGTCAGTTTCTGGCGAAAGCATGTGCACTGTACTGGTTAACCGCTGCTAAGGAAAAGTTTGGATAGGTAAACTGACCGGCTCAAAAAGGATCTAAAAAGTGTTGACTGGGCCGTTAAATTTAAATACAAACAAACAAACAAAACAGTGATATATCTTAATCCAGTTATATAAACTATAGAGAAACTTCTTTAACTGGAACACGGATACCTCTTTGACAATGGCTAATTCTTTGTCCCAGCCAATCGGGCTTGGCTGTATTGTGCTTCCACGCAGAGCTGAAACAGACCGCACACGAGTACATGCAAAACACTTACATGTAGAAGGTCTTAGCATGCCAAGCAGAGCTGAAACAGACCGCACACGAGTACATGTAAACCACTTACATGTAGAAGGTCTTAGCCTGCCAAGGCAAAATGGTGCGAGTCGGCCCGTCCATGCATATAAAACGTATTGTTTCCATTGGGCGGGAGGGATTGAGATGTCATTTCATCTCAGGGTAGGGTAGAAGTCCCCCGGAATTGGAAGCAATGTCTCCAAAATGACCTAAATAGTGTTGACGGGGAGGTTTAACCTCAAATTAAACAAACAAAGGCTACTTCTAACACAACACGCCTGTAAAGATCAGAAAGAAGCCTTAATTTATTCTGCAATTAATCAAAGGGAAGAAAAGCGTAACACCTATAGCCGCTGTTTTATTATGCCACACATTGATTCGTTGAGGCGTACGGTCAATGTATCGCAATCAAAACGTTACAAAAGGACTGAAATGCATGCATTACGAAAACACGCCTATACAAATACATTGTAAACTTTACAGCCGAAAAAACGAACATTTTATTATGAAAAATTGTGATATTTTTCTTATTTCTGCTCAAAATATAGATTGTGGGTACTCGTTAGTGCCGCCTAATCGAGAAATAAGAAAAATAATGTTTACCCATGCACAACCCAGTTTTACTATATAACGGTGGGGTTCAGGGGGTCAAAATATATATAGGCCTGTTTTCATGATGTTTTAATAAAAATCAAAAATGAGTTCCTTTAAGAGCAATGAAAACATTCATAAGAAAGAAGATGGGTCATACTACGTAGTTTCGGCTAATAAAGCCTCATCAGTGACCCTGTAATGATCCGGCAAAGAAAGCCAGAGGAAACATACTGCAATTTTGCGAATTTCGAATAGGCAGTCGATTCAAAGACTGATATAAATAAAAATGGGGTCCAAATAATTAACAAGCTGTCTAGAATATGAGTCTAAACCAATAATTTATTTCTGATTTCTCAGAATATTCACGCTGATCTCAAATGACCAAAAGTAAAATATAAACTGCACTATGGTTGATGTACGGGGAGACGTTTTACGGCCGCCACACGGCACAACACCAGCTGCAGTGAAGGCAAATAAAAATCAAAAATGAGTTCCTTTAAGAGCAATGAAAACATTCATAAGAAAGAAGATGGGTCATACTACGTAGTTTCGGCTAATAAAGCCTCATCAGTGACCCTGTAATGATCCGGCAAAGAAAGCCAGAGGAAACATACTGCAATTTTGCGAATTTCGAATAGGCAGTCGATTCAAAGACTGATATAAATAAAAATGGGGTCCAAATAATTAACAAGCTGTCTAGAATATGAGTCTAAACCAATAATTTATTTCTGATTTCTCAGAATATTCACGCTGATCTCAAAGGACCAAAAGTAAAATATAAACTGCACTATGGTTGATGTACGGGGAGACGTTTTACGGCCGCCACACGGCACAAGTCAACAGTTTTGGCAGGAATTCTTCTAACGAAGGCGAAAAATTCGGAGCATTTAAAGACGACATTAAAAGTATTGTCTATTTTCAGTGTGCTTTAATGGAAACAGATCATCTCCATTGTTGAGTTGGTCAATAGTAAGTTGGCAAAACACTCCAGCTCAGCTCTCGTTAGTTAATTCACATTAAAGATGAACTCCAAACTGTTCAGCAATTCTATGCTAGAGCTAATCTATTTCTTAATTTGAACTACTTATCATCACGAAAACACGCCTATACAATTTTGCCCCCCCCCCCACAAAACCCCACCTTTATATTGTAAAACCGGGGTTTGTAGGCGTTTCCGCTCAGAAACATAAATTTTGGGTACTTAAGCGCCTCGCCGAAGCGGTTCTAACGAGCTCTCACAACCTATTTTTAAAGAAGAAATATTGCAAATATCTGATTTTTTTTATTTGAAAATTTTCATTTTTTGGTGGAAATTTTCCCTATACATTTTAGCAGGCGTGTTTTCGAAATGTGGAGTCCTTAGAGAAATCTTCTCATAGTCTTGATATCCACATACAAAGGAACTCACATCAGGGTTCATTGTATCATTGAATTGATTAAACGAGTTGAGGAACAAAGATACCTTGCGAGGGTTTGTCGAGGATTTTATCTCTTTTCAAAACAAGTTTAATAAATTTTAAATTGTGGAAAAGGGATATGTAGACATGAATAGTGCCGAAGGCTGTGTCGCGACACTGGGGGTGCCAAGTCACTGAACCATGAAATATAGGTCAAGGTCAAACCTAAATAGTTGTATTGAAGTTGTCATCCCTAGATGCAACTTTCTACCAAGTATCATTTATAATGTTATTATAGTCCTTAAGAAATGCACTTGATCATTGGGGTGAATAAAAGGGTTGACGCAATAGTTGCAAAGCCAGTTAACCATTTAATATAGGTCAAGGTCAAATATGGACGATTGCATTAAAGTTGTTATCCCTAGATGCAAGTCTGTACCAAGTATCATAAAAGCTTTTGAGAAACGGACTTCAGTGAATATTAGGGTGAACACTAGAGTGGTCACAATAGTTTCCAATGTCAATGAACCATGAAATGGCGGTCAATGTCAAATGTGGATGCTCGCATTAAAGTTGACATCCCTAGATACAAGTCTTTACCAAGTATTATTTATTGATTAAGCTCTTATATTTGTTGATCCATGGGCTTGAAGTTTGGGTTGGACTGTTTGGTAATGGCCATAGTTTTTCAAGGTCATGACAAGTGGGTCAAGGTCAAATATGGATGCTTGCGTGAATTGCTATCCCTACATTACGCAAACATGCCTATACAAATACACTGCCAGCTTTATCACCGAAAAAATAAAAAAAATATGTTGAAAAAGTGTGATATTTTTCTTATTTCTGCTCAAAATATAGATTGTGGGCACTTGTTAGAACCGCCTCATCGGGGCGGTTCTAACGAGTACCCACAATCTATATTTTAGAGCAGAAATAAGAAAAATAAGGTATACCCCCGGAAACCCCAGTTTTACTCTATAAAGTGGGGTTCAAAGGGGTCAAAATTATATAGACGCGTTTTCTTGATGTATGTATGCTTGCGTGAAGTGCTATCCCTAGATTCTTGAGAAATCGACTTGAACATTAGTGCGAATGCTAGGGTGGTCGCAATAGATTCCAAAGTCAGTGAAGCATGATATGTAGGTCAATTTCAAATATTGATGCTTGCGTTAAAATTGCTATCCTTAGATGCAAGTCTGCACCAAGTATATTTAATGTTGCTCTTATAGCCGTTGAGAAATGGATTTGAACATTAGGCAGGTCACATTAGTTTACAAGAAATGCAGGACAAAGTTTTTGTCGGGGAATGCTTGGGTGGTGGCAATAGATTCCAAAGTCAGTGAAGCATGATATGTAGGTCAATTTCAAATATTGATGCTTGCGTTAGAATTGCTATCTCTAGATGCAAGTCTTTACCAAGTATCTTTAATGTTGCCCTTATAGCCGTTGAGAAATGGATTTGAACATCAGGGTGGTCACATTAGTTTGCAAGAAATGCAGGACAAAGTTTCTATCGGGGAATGCTAGGGTGGTCGCAATAGTTACCAAAGTCAGTGAAGCATGGAATGTAGGTCAATTTCAAATATTGATGCTTGCGTTAGAATTGCTATCCCTAGATGAAAGTCTGTACCAAGTATCATAAATGATGCTCTCATTGTTCTTTGAGAAATGGACTTGAACATTAGGGTGAACGCTAGGGTGGTCGCAAATGTTGACGGCTTGACTGACGACCGGACGAACTGACGAACGGACGGACACATTTTGACAGCTATTTCGCGCCTGGCTTTAAGCAGGGGCGACAAAAAGTGGGCTACACAGGAAAGATTTTACAATTTTTACCAAATACGTATATGTTATTTCTTACATCATGTTGGACGTCATTATTGCACATGGATATGTTTTCCTCCTGGGGATGTGTTAACGTGATTGGTGTTTAACTGAGTTATCTTGTGCATCACGAAAACACGCCTAATAGTATATAAATTTGACCCCACTTTTATATAGTAAAACTGGGGTTTGCAGGGGTATACATTATTTTTCTTAGTTCTGCTCAAAAACATAGGTTGTGGGTACTCGTTAGAACCGCCTCGTTGAGGCGGTTCTAACGAGTATCCACAACTTATGTTCAGAGCAGAAATAAGAAAAATATCGAAATTTTTCCTCTGAAAATTTTCATTTTTTCGGTGGTAAAATATACAATGTATTTGTATAGGCGTGTTTTCATAATGGCGTACTATTAGAATCGCATCACTAAGGCAATTATAATGAGTGTATGCCATACACTTTAAGCGTGTTTTTTGTTGTCGCTGTTTGGTGGATATGTCAGACAGCCGTCTTACTCCATATTAACCTGTTCTCCTGCACCGACACTTATAAAATCAATTACCGTGCGATAAAGTGCATTTTTTCATATCTCAAAAACGGTCATATTTTTCATTCTTATTCATACTCTTAACATAGTTTGTCCACCCCCGCCCATAGGGGCTTGAAGGAATATATGGGCTGCACGATGCTTCCACGCAGAGCTGAATCCGGACCGCTCACTAGTACTGGTAAACCGCTTAGAGGATCTAAGCCTGTCCAGGAACTGCGGTGCGAGGCGGACCGTCCATGTTAATAAACCCTATTGGTTTCATTGGGCGACAGGGCTTGAGATGTCATTTCATCTCAATGTCGGGTAAAAGTCCCACAAAATTGGACGCATCGTCTCCAAAATGACCTTTACAGTGTTGACGGGGACGTTAAACCTCAAACAAACAAAACATAGTTTGTGGGTGCCCGATTGTAGCGTCCCTAAATATACGACATACTTAAGTGTTTCAAGAAGCTATTAAAAACGGTGGGTAATGATAAATAACGGTATATTAAGTTAAACATTCGCGTCAAAAAGATTAGAAAATATCAAAATTAAATTTCCTATGTGTTTGTTATTCTGTGATGGTCTTTTGATTGAGTTAGTTACCTTATGGCGGACCAACTACTTTGTGAATAATATTAATGAAAAGTAGAAGTAAAACAAAGATCAGGAATCGATTCAATTAACTTACTCCACCCATCAAAGACACAAAAAGGAAAGAAACACAAACATGAAGGGACCAGACCATAATGGAAACCTAAACAAAGGATGGCCTTAAGGAGAGTCACTTTCCCACAAAATGGCCAAATAGCCATCCAAAATGAAAAGACACAAGTGATACACACAGTGAGTAGTAACAAACAACAATATAAATAAACCGCCACAGAAGAACCGCATTGGAACGGTCACTGGAAAGAATTCCGCTGGGGGCTTAAATCGATTTTGCATGGCCATAATCATCGCCCTTACCTCTGTCGCGGTATACACTAATTTTGTTTAGTCCGCATGAAGGCTTCATAACTCATCAGTGTAAGATCTCCGAGAACATACAAATAAAAAAATTACAGAGATGAAACAAGGTTGAGGACTCGACAGCATACAACAACAAAATTGCTGGAGCAAAAGAAAACCAAGTTAGACTCCGAGGGGCCCGACCAAAGACGGAGCATCAGGCGCCAACCAACATAAAGAATACTAAAATAAAATAAAATTCAATTTATGTTTTTACGCTGGAACGGTCATATAATCTTAAGCCCGACCCACCGGTGTGCAATCAAAGAGGGAAGCAAAGTTGCCAACCGTGAAGTTTAAATAACATTAGAACATAGAGTGAAGGTTGGGCCAAAAGAATCGATTTATACTCCGCAGTGGTTCTCGCTACTGACCGTCCAATGGCGGTGGTACTAATGTTGTTTATTTTAAATATAGTTTGTCAGATTTTCATGTTGTTTGTGCTTATGATTGTGTATTATTGTTATTCTTTATCATATGACGTTGCGCCTGAGAGTGTAATAACGCCATGTAATATTTTCGATTATCCACTAGTGGATTAAATATGTAAATTAGCTAGATACGCCCCTTAACGTTACATGTACGACGTCCTTAACGACGTCGCGTTTACTAACGGCGGAATATTGACGTTTTTGTAAACAATCGTGAATAAAATGTGTTTTAAATGTCATATGATAAATAGAATCTTGCATTCGTGCTCATGTATTATTGAATTTATTAAACTCGTTGAGGAAAATGGATAAAATGCTCGGCAAAGCCTCGCATTTTATCCCTTTTCCTCAACTCTTTTAATAAATTCAATAATGCATGAACACTCATGTAAGATCCTCTATTTATTTATATAATTTTCATTAATTGTGCCTGTTGCACCTTGATCGCCTCTTGTGGGAGAGAGGAGCTGGTTGCTGTGCTGTTTGGAATCCATTTTTTTTTTCATTACGAAAACATGCCTATACCAATACATTGTAACCTTTATCGCCGAAAAAATGAAAATTTTATGATGAAAATTGTGATATTTTTCTTATTTCTGCTCCAAATATAGATTGTGGGCACTAGTTAGAACCGCCTCATCGAGGCGGTTCTAACGAGTACCCACAGTCTATATTTAGAGCAGAAATATAAAAAATAAGGTTTACCCCTGTAAACACCAGTTTTACTATATAAAAGTGGGGTTTTGTTTGTTTGTTTGTTTGATTTGAGGTTTAACATCCCCGTCAACACTGTAAAGGTCATTTTGGAGACGTTGCTTCCAATTTTGTGGGACTTTTACCCGACATTGAGATGAAATGACATCTCAAGCCATGTCGCCCAATGAAACCAACTAATAACCAAATGTTCAAGGGGGTCAAAATTATATAGGTGTGTTTTCGTGATGTATTTTTGCTTTCCTCATTGCTAGTTACTCTTCCTCTTGGTGCCATTGGTAGGCTGTAATCTTTGAATGTGGCGTTTCCTGGCCATCTTTTTCTATATATTGCTATTTGTCGGACACTTAAGGATGACAAAAGCATCCCTAAATGTCCGTCATCCGTAACTGTCCGACAGCATGAACGTAACATAGTAAAAATATCTTTTATAATCAATTATTACAGGGAACCTGAACGGTTTCTGAAACATGATGCCTTTTTATTAAGTGGAGGGGTTGGGAATGGCCGCTGCAGACCCCTGGGGACCCCAAAATGCTGTGACTGAATGCATCTTATCATTTGAACCAACAATATATATATTGGAGTGGGGATCAGAATGGTCTCTGTGATATATGGCCTTTCATGCAGTGGAGGGGATTGGAATGGCCCCAGCGCACCCCGGGACACTCGGGTTGGTGTCACTGAATGTTGCTTATCATACGAAACAAGAACATATATGGTTTACGGGTGGGGATCAGAACGGTTTCTGAGATATGTTTTTGTTTTGAAATGGATAAGATCGGTAGGGCCCTAGCGCACCCTGTGGGCCCAGGTTGGGGTAACTGATTGCGTATTTTCTCAAATGGGTGCGGATCGGAACAGTTTCTCATATATATGGCCTTTTAGGAAGTTGAGGGATTGGGCATTGCCTCGGTGCACCCCGGGGAACCACAAGGTTGGTGCCACTGACTGCGTCTTATCTTGAAGAACAAGAATACATATGGTTTAGGGATGGGAATCTGACGACTACGAATAGATTTCAGGAGAATGCTGAATGCTCCAAGTTATCGCTGGATGTGCATATTGTATATCATTTTCTAATAATGCAGTTCATTTTTGTTTATTCACAGGATTTCAGTAAACCGCTTGTAGTTGTAAACTGTCCATTGTCATGTACATGGCACATATAAATAAATAAATGAATAAATAAATAAATAAATAAATTGCGTTGTTTGCAATTATATTGGATAGATTTATCATTCACCAGTCCTTGCATTGGAAAATGATGCATTTTCAACGAGGACGTTTGTTTGATATCCGATGAAGTTGCCGGTCAACGCGCGTGAAGTTTGGCGTCGATTTCATTTACATACTCTTGAATTTAATCAGATAATTTCGTATTGGTCCAGTTACAGGTTCGAGGTCAGCCGTACTGGCTCGAGGCCGAATTAGCTCAGTTACACGTCCTAGGTCAGCTATATTATATGGCTGAGCTCAGACCTGTTACTGGGCCGTTACGAAAATATCTGATTAATGACAATTGTATTAATTAATATCATAATCTGATGATTTCACCTCAGGTTTATACAATTTCACTTCAGGTTAATATGGATTTCACCTCGGGTTAATATGGCTTCTTAGCTAATCAAGTTCAATAATCTCAATACTGATCGCTGGTCATTGATATAAGTATGAGGTTAACCGATATAAGTCAAGGGTCAGGCTCGTATTAGCAGAGTTATACAGTCGAACTTCGATGGCTCGAACACCGATGGCTCGTTTACCATGGTTGAGTCGAACCCGTTTTTGAGTCCCTGGGGAATTCCTCAGCATAAGAAAAGTGTTGGATAATTAAGGAGATTTTTTACTTTTATCTTGTAAATGTACGCTGTGTGTACCCATTAGAATCGCCTCAATGAGGCGATTCTAATGAGTACACACAGCATACATTTATGTTACAGAACACCGAAAAGATGTCCAAAAGTACCCCCATTATGTTTTCTGGAATTATGCAACATTGGCTCGAACTACCGCTGTCTCGAACAAATTGCCATGGTCCCAAAGGGGTTCGAGCCACCGAAGTTCTACTGTACTTGCATATACCGTTCGAAGAACGAAACAAGAGCTGTAGCATGTGGACCGATTTTTCTGTATGTATGCCATATACACGCTTATTAATAAACCCCTGTAAACCCAAGATCCTCTATATAAACGGGGGTTCTATGACTATTCAATATAATAAACGAAATTGTTATGAAATCAGTGTAGATCCAGATGAGATGGCTAAGTCATCACATTAAGATTTATATTAATATAACTCGCGGCGCTTTCCCATACAAAACTCCCATAGGCCTTTTACTATCACCATGCGATAATTACGACTATCACATGCGCGGAATTGAATGCGCGTACGGTTCGGTTCTTCTGTCAGGCTGAAGAAAATGAGTCTAAACCAAAAATTGTAACAAAGTCGAAAAATTTGGGTACCAAAATATTTCTTCTGATTAAATTAAGAAAACACAACCCCGCACTTTAGGGTTTTATTTAGAAATAACGAAGTTATAGACGTTTGAACTTCGGAAATTCTGTTCCACCACTTAACGTCGCTTATGTAGAAAGCCGAAGTTATCCGATAATTTGGAACGTCATTGCGTCAAACGTCGCATGTGAGCTGTCTTGTATTTTTCATTAAGAATCCCTTACCATAATTATTAGTTTTGATCGGTATAATAAAATAAATCTTATTGAGAGGGTAATAGTGAAAAATGTCACCCTTCGAAATATGAACTAGAGCTGTCAGTGAAACTGACTAGGGCCCGGCAGTGCCATCAGAAGAGTTGGATTTTTTCAAAGGGCCATAACTCTTAGAGTATTGTAGCTTGAGTTATGTAACTTGCCATGTAATTGTATAATGATATTGTGACCTTATATCTAAAGTTTGAAGTTGATGCATATGACGGTTTGTAAGTTATGAATAAAAACTGAAAGGGTATTACTATTTGGCAACTGTCAATAACTTCAGCTTCATTTTCATTTGGATATCTATATTGATTTTGTAATTAAGATGAAAACAAAAGACGAAAAAAGCTGATTTATTTGTTTTGCAAAAGGCAATAACTCTCAGAGTATTATAACTGGTGTTAAGTAACTTGCCATGAAATTGTTTAATGTTGTTGTGATCTTACTTTTAAAGGTTGAAAACAATGCGTTTGAAGGTTTGTAAGTTACAAAGAAAAAATGAAAAATGTTGATGGACAGATGGTCAGATGGACAGATGGACAGACAGATGGACAGACAGACGGATGGACGGACGGATGGAGAGATAGGGCATTACTATAGGGCAACTGTCAATAACTATAGGAATTTTCATTTGAATATCTATAGTGGTTTTAAAATAAAGATGAAAAAAGACGAAAAAGCTGATTTTTTAAAGTTTTTCAAAGGGCCATAACTCTAAGAGTAGTAAAGCTACAGTAACGTAACTTGTCATAAAATTGTATAATGATAATGAGACTATATATTTAAAGTTTGAAGTTGATAGGTTTGACGGTTGGTAAGATATTAAGAAAAAAAATAGAAAAATGTGGACATTTTTTAAGTTTTTCAAAGGGCCATACCTCTGAGAGTATTGCAGCTAGAGTTACGTAACTTACTATGAAATTGTGTAATGATATTGTGACCTTACATTAAGTTTGAAGTATATGCATCTGACGGTTTTTAGGTTTTTAAGGTTAAAAAACACATAAAAATGGGGACGGACAGACGGACAGACGGACGGACGTTTTAAAATAAAGATGAAAAAAGACGAAAAAGCTGATTTTTTTAAGTTTTCCAAAGGCCCATAACTCAAAGAGTATTGAAGATAAAGTAACGTAACTTGTCATAAAATTGTGTAATGATAATGAGGCCATATATGTAAAGTAGAAGTAAAACAAAAACTCCATCCATAAAAGACACCAAAGGGAAAGAAATACAAACATCAAGCGACCAGACCATAATGGAAACCTAAACAAAGGAAGGCCATATGGACAGTCACTTTCCCACAAAATGGCCATATGGCCATCCAAAATTAAAAGACACAAGTGATACACACAGTAAGTAACAAACAACAACATAAATAAATCGCCACAGAAGAGCCGCCTTGGAACGGTCAGTGGAAAATTTCCACTGGGGGGCTTAAATCGATTTTACGTGGCCACAATCCTCGCCCTTACTTCCGTCGCGATTTAGACAAATAATTTGTTCAGTCCGCATGAAGGCCTCCTAACTCATCAGTGCAACATCTCCGTGAACACAGAAATCAAAGATCCACAGAGGTGAGACAACGGTGAGGACTCGACAGCAAGAAACCACTGAAATGCTGGAGCAAAAGAAAACCAACAGTTAGACTCCGATGAGCCCGACCAGAGACAGAGTAAAGTTTGAATTTGATAGGTTTGACGGTTTGTAAGTTATTAAGAAAAAAAAAGAAAAATGTGGACTTTTTTTAATTTTTTCAAAGGGCCATAACTCTGAGAGTATTGTAACTAGAGTTACGTAGCTTGCCATGAAATTGTGTAATGATATTGTTACCTTATATTTAAAGTTTGAAGATGCGTCTGACGGTTTTTAAGTTATTAAGAAAAAATAAAAAAAAAATGTGGACGGACAGACGGACGGACGGACAGACGGACAGACAGGGTGATTACTATAGGGCACCCGCAAATAAAGTGAAAAATGTCATCCTTCGAAATCCGGCAGTAAAGTTCACATTGAATTTGTATAGGCATGTTTTTGTAATAATCAGGATCTACATTGGTTGCAAATGTGAGTGACTGTTTTAGGTTTTACGTCTCACCAACAGCTAAGTTCTTACGGAGACGGGACCTCGGTTTAATAATTCATCCGAAAGTCTGGAGAAGCCCGGGATTAATCCTGCGATCCCTGGTTTACAAGGCGTGTAGCATAACCACAGAGGCTTCTAGTTTCCAAAGGTAGGGGCTGTCGTGAACTAAAATGCTTATCGTTACTAATTTGTTAATAATCGATTATTTGATAAGTATAATTTACTACCCAATATTGTGTCTAAAAAGCTGAATGAGTAGCAAACAGTACAGACCCTGATGAGACGCCACATACTGCGGCGTCTCATCTGGGTCTACACTGTTTGCTCAGGCAATAATATATTACATATGACAACAGTCAAAGCCAGAAAGGAAAAATTATAATAATATTTTCAGTGATTACTAATCGATTATAGATCACAGTGACATGACTGATAATCGATTATCATTTTAGCTCTGATTAGCCAGCCCTACCAACTTTAGGAAACCAGGCGTGTAATGATTGGTATATAAATACCATGTGCTGCCATTATTGTCTGCATTTCCGAACGCGCTGAAAGATCCATCAGTCCTAAAGTACAACAACTGTCTCTGGTAACCTAAAACAAAAAATAGGCATGGGGGTAGCATAGTCATGTGAAACACTGTGGGCTTCTGGGATTGAAAAGTATTTGAACAATTGTCCAAACAACACAATCCCCAGCCAGTTAGAGAAATGTAAGGGATTCCAGCTGGGACAATGGGATCCGAAGCAAGAGTTCACAGACAAGACAGCTAACAGACATATACGAGCGTACTTCAGCTCATCGACAAACTCTTCTATGATTTTTATTATCGATGGAAGTATTTCTAAATATCAATGTACAGTCGAACTTCGTTAGCTCGAACACCTTTGGAACCTTGAAATTTTGTTCGAAATAGGGGTAATTCGAGATAATGAGGGTTACTGATACTGCTAGGCTGAGACATAATGTGGATGACCTAAGGATATATTTCCGCCTTTTTAAAATAAATGTATGCTGTGTGTACTCATTAGAATCGCCTCAATGAGGCGATTCTAATGAGTACACACGACATACGTTTTAAAGATAAAATGAAACAAACCTCCATAAATTGACCAAAACATACGGGTTTCTGGAACTATAAGAATAATTCTGAAGGGACCCAATATCGGGTTCGAATTAGCCATGGTAAACACGTTATCCGTATTCGAGGTATCGAAGTTTCACTGTATATAAACGAAACTTAAATGTCTAAAATAGTTGGAAACTATTGCCTTACGTTTAAATGACTTATTCTAATAACTTTTAAAGGCCAATGGTGTTCCAGTGGGCCTCCGTGGCGCAGTGGATAAGAGCGCTGACTCCTAATCATAAGGTCTCTTACCGCTGTGGTTCGAGTCTGGCTCAGGTCACATGTGAAACGCCAAGTACTGTAATGGAATTTCAGATGTTTTTTCTCCGGGTACTCCTGTTTTCACTCACCTCTGATTAACGCTCGGCTCGACATGAGTGAAAAAAATCTTGAAAAGGGCCGTAAAATCGAAACCAAACAATCAAAAAAGAACAAATCAATGATGTTCACGGTCCATCGACAAACTGGACTCTAAAATGTTTATATATATGTCTATCCATTCATGAAGAAAACTCTTCGAAAGGTAAGCCTGTGTACTGTCTTCACATTTGTACGTGAGAAGTATCAGAGTGCGAGTCGGTGTACCGTCATGTCGGTGAACTGTCTCGTGTCTGTGACAATACACGGCATCAATGCGTAGAAAGGGCAGTTTTCCATATAAACACAAATGAAGTACCACTGGTGATTAAAATGTAAAGAAGAAGAAAAAAATACCACAAATGTTCACAGGGCCATGATATAATATGCAATTATTTCATGGATGTTTGAGAATCGTCAAAACTATTTACCCGAGGCGCACAGGACGACCCCATGCACTATTGCCCGGGCCTGTAGGCCGTGCGAGGCGCACAGGGGCAAACAAACGCGATGTTATCATTTTATTACCCACATGATATACGAAACAATGAATTGAAGACAACAAGTAACGACAATATGAAGTCCGAGTTACAGTCTACACAATAATATGATTTTGTTTGTTTGTATTGGAGTTTAACGGCCCAGTCAACACTATTTAGGTCATTTTGAGCCGGTCAGTTACTTATCCACACTTTCCTAGGCAGGCTTATACGTAAGCGGTTAACCAGTACAGTGCACATTCTTTCGCCAGAAACTGACAACTGCCCTTCTTGAATCAGCGGAAGGGAGACACAAAAATATGAGGTTTGATTCAAGCAATGTTGTCTATTATCAGACTGCACCTTCAAAGCGGTCTGATAGCTGAGTCTGTATTGTTTGCTTTAAGAGTAACGTCATCAGACATGGTGTTGTTGGCATAAATTGCTCTTTTCTGTTTCATTTAGAAAAAACTCTGCATTAAGCAAGCACATCGGAGGGTGGGTGGTAATATACATTCGAAGCAGGAAACCGAAATCCCAGAAATTTGCGTCCGGTGTGGGCGCCGGCGTCATCAGCGTCCGCATTTGGTGAACTTTACCCGCAAATTCTCATTTGTGATGTTCTACAAGATTTTTTTTTAAATAAAATTAATAAAAGGTAAAAATCAATATTTTACATAATCTTTTTTACTCCATTTCCCCCTCCCTTTTTTTTTTACTTAAATTGGACATTTTGAGAAGTTAATATTTTCCTCTGTATTACATGTACCTCCCTTATTTCCCTGTTTTAACCATTCTCTTGCTGAATATTCATTTAAGCCACACCCATTTCTGTCTATCAACCAATCAAATTACTTGATGTAATTTATTGCTACAAATTCATAAACTGAATGCAAAACAGTGTAGATCCTGATCAGATGGCTTCTTCAGAAGCCATCTGATCTGGATCTACACTGTTTGCAAAGATAGGGGTTGTCGTGAACAGCATGATAAGAGTTAAAGTTTACCTTCAAGCTCTATGATGCAATGGATAACGCTTTGGACTCTGAATCAAGAGGTCGTGAGTTTAATCCTCGTGTAGGATTTTTTGGTCTTTTTAAAAACACAGCGAGTTCGACTTTCAGGGTCTGGGGCTCAAGGTGAAGGCCACTGTGGCTAGTTTTACAAAAAAAAAAACATTTGGCCATCGCTCTAGCACCTTCGACTATTGCTGGATTTTAATATTACTTCACACAAGTGTTGGGTATGATGATATCTCGAGTGACGGGGAAGCCCAAATGTGCTTCTAGCGCCAGATTATGTAAAAAAAAAAAAAAAAAAAAAAAAAAAATCATTCAATCAATCTCGAGCGACTTTGACTCTCAGCGTTAGAGTCGCAATGTCAAGGCCACTGTGGCTAATTTTAGAAAAAACTTTGTCATTGTTTTAGTGTCTATATTTATCGGTGCATTTTAGGATTACTTAACACAAATGTTTGGTATGATAATATCTCGACTGAGTTCAGCTTTCAGGGTTTGGGGCGAAACTTCAATTTCATTGCTGCTATTTTATGAAAAACTTTGTCATCGCTCCTAGTGCCTACATTTCTTCATGGGCTTTAATATAACTTCACACAATGTTGGGTATGATCATATCTCGAGCAAGTTTGACTTTCAGGTTCCGGGTTACTGTAGCAATTTTATAAAAACATTTTCATCGCTCTAGCCCTTACATTTATTGATAGATTTTAATATAACTTCACACAAATGTTGGGTATGATGATATCTCTAGCCAGTTGGCCTTTTAGGGTCCGGGAGTCAATGTCAAGATCAAAGTTGCTATTTTTAGAAAGACTTTGTCCTCGCTCTAGCACCTACATTTATCCATGGATTTTAAAATAACTTTACACAAATGTTGCATATGATAATATATCGAGCGAGTTCGACTTTCATGGTCCTGGGCTCATGGTCAAGGTCGCTGTGACTACTTTTAGGAAAACACTGTCATCGCTCTAGCGCTTACATTTATTGATAGATTTTAATATAACCATACACAAATTTTGCATATGATAATATCTCGAGCGAGTTCGACTTTCAGGGTTATGATCTCAAGATCAAGGTCACTGTGTCTATTTTTAGAAAACTTTGTCATCGCATTTATTTATGTATTTTTAAGTCACAATAATGATGCGTTAGTTAATATTTCGAGCAAGTTGGACTTACAGGGTCCTAGTGGTTAATTTCCCCCTATTGTACTGATGTTACCTTGCAAGTTTTGTCAGAATCAAACGACGCAAACGGGATCCATACCAAAAGTAATATGTCTCACTTCAACCTTGATGGGGGAACATTAACATCACGTGAAGAAGTCCGTGACCACCCCCTCTAAACCCCCAATTTGTATAGAGAAAAATAGGGTTTATGTGGGTTTACATTATGTTTCTTATTTCTGCTCTGGCTGTTCGTTTGAGCACACATGTTCGCAGTTTAAATAAGAAGCATATCACTGATTTTCATCTGAAAAGTAGCCATTTTGGAGATGTAAAAAATGCACTATCTCGTACTGTTGTGTTATTGCAATGTGAGTTGTTGGTGCACGTACAGTTTTTCAAGGGACGATTACGTATCATTACAAAAACACGCCTATTCAAATACAATGCAAATTTTACCGCCGAAAAAATGAAAAAAAAAATCAGCTGAAAAATTAGGATATTGTTCTTATTTCTGCTCAAAATATAGATTGTGGATAGTCGAGGCTGTTCTAACGAGTACCCACAATCTATAGTTTAGAGCAGAAATGATAAAAATAAGGTTTACCCCTGTAAACCCCAGTTTTACTATATAAAACTGGGGTTCAAGGGGGTCAAAATTATATAGGCGTGTTTTTTTATGTGTACATGTACCTTTTTTTAAAAAGTTCTGGACTTTATCTTGGAATGCTGTGTCTGTGTCAAGCCTGCCAGTGACTGTCAAATATATTACCGCAGTGACTAGAGGAGCAAATCTGATCATGTTTTGTTCTCCGCAGCCAGAAGGCATTCGTATCAATCGCTCTATATTTTTTAAAGAAGGTCCAAATAAATCACCTGAATTGTAATAGAAAAAAAAAGACAAATGTTTAGGAATACATAATACTTTAACCCACTTAGTACCAGAAACACAACAACGGGTAGTTGGCAAACAGTGTAGGCCCAGATCAGACGCCGCAGAACGCGGCGTCTGATCAGGGCCTACACTGTTTGCGAAAAGCCATTTTTTAAATACAATTTGATGAAAACACAACCTGACCCCCTAAATTTTTAAAAGAACTCCTGCTATATATAAGGAGGAATATTCCATTTGCTACTAAAAAGGTTAATCATGTATTTATCACACAGCTAAAGATAAAGCCTTTTTGCTAATGAGCCGTGCGTTTTTTTTTTTTTTTTTCGTTTTGTTAATTATACCGCAGATTGTCAAAAATCCTAGCAAAATTTAGACTTCGATCAGACGTTACAAAAAGAAGTTATGTGAACTCCTGTCCCGCCTAACAAGGATATGCTCTACCTTGGCGAACAGTGAAAATCCAGATCGGGTGGCTTCTGAAGAATCAATTTGATCCGACTCTACACTTTTTGTCATTTAGTTTTCAGTTTTGAATGTATACGTTACAAAAAGTGCACTAACACCAATTAATTTGATACGTTGCTAGTCAGAAACGGGGGTGGCAAAATTAATGTATTAAGCAGGAAATGTGTTAATTGTATTCATACTCTTACCAACGATATACTTACATGCTGTGAGGTGCTTCCAATTGTATTTAAAGCACGCAAAGCTAATGGGAATCTTCGAACATTTCAATAGAAGCCTCCGTGGTATAGCATACTCGCCTTGTAAACCAGGGATCGCAGGATCGATGCCGGGCTTATCGAGACTTTCGGATGAGTCTTTAAACCGAGGTCCCGTCTCCGTATGACCTTACTTGTTGGTGGGACGTAAAACTCAAACACTCACTCGAACATTTCAAGGCAAACCATTACGAAAACAAACCTATAAAAATACATTCTAATGTATTTGTGTATGTAACGCGACGTCTGATTGGATAACGTCAAACATTTGCGACAGTATATTCTGCGATATACTGTCGGAAACCCGACGTCATCGCGTAACGTCGGTTTTCATTGGCTAGCATTTGGTTTTACGCAGCTCACAGCGCTAGCCATTTTATGCAAACTAATACAGCTTTTAACAAAACAACCTTATAAGTGCATTAGAATGGGGATAATTGTATTGAAAATTTTCATTTGGGGAGGTTAATCGTCGGTTCCACGGTCGCAAGTTCCGTTTTACGGTTTGGCTGACGCGTCGCCGTAAAACGAAATTTCCGACCGTAAAACCTCCGATTTACCTCTCCAAATGACAATTTTGAATACAGTTATCCCCTAGTCCAGGCGGTTCTAGATAACGAGCACCCATAATCTATACTTAGAGCAGAAATGAAAATAATTATGTTTACCCCTGTAAACCTCAGTTTTGCTATATAAAATGGGATTCAAGTGGGGTTAATAGTATGTAGGGGTGTTTTCGTGATGTAAGTCATCACGAAAACACGCCAATATAGTTCTGACCCCTTGAACCCCACCCTTATACAGTAAAACTGGGTTTTAATTGAGTAAACCTTATTTTCTATACATGTATCTTTGCACTGAAATATAGGTTGCAGAGACTCGTTAGAACGAGGCGGTTCTAATGTGTACCTTTAATGTATACATGTACGTTGCTTTGAAATATAGGTTGCGGGTACGCATTAGTACGAGGCGGTTCTAACTTGTACCTACAATCTACACTTTGCTCTGAAAAATAGGTTTTGAGTACTCGAGAGAACCGCCTCCTCAAAGAGGCGGTTGTAACGTGTACCTACAGTCTTTGTTTTCAGTAGAAAAAGAAAAAAAATCACAATTTTGACATATTAAAATTTTCGTGTTTTTTTTTAATTTAAATGCATAAGTCAAAAAAGGGGCATAACTCCGTTAAATATTTCCGGAATTTCGTCAAAAGTTAATCGGGTCATCTACACATGTGCATTAGACCCAAACTGTATGCCAAATAACATGAGCCTAGCTCAAGCGGTTCTCCAGATATTTTGTTCACAAGGTTTCCCTATAGTCACAATGCATAAGTCAAAAAAGGGGCATAACTCCGCAAGGACAAGTCCGACGGAAAAGAAAAAAAATATGGGTCCGCTTATTTTTCATGCTCATGCCATACATGAAATTTCAAGATCCTATCTCAAGCCATTCTGTAGTTTACCTGGGTTCTTAAAGCGTAATGGACGGTCGGACTGACGGACGGACAGGGCAGAAGCAATATGCCCCTCCAACTTCTTCGAAGTTGGGGGCATAAAAATGTTGAAAAATCTTCAAGGTGTAATCATTACCTTAAACAGAGCAAATCGCTGTAGGCTGCTGAGTATTACACAGATAATCTTAACAGAGTGTTCAACGGCCCCCTCCCATCGGGGTTGAAACCGACCCGCACACGAGTACTGGTAAACGGCTTAGAAATTCTAAGCCTGCCCAGCAAAGTGGTCCATACTTATAAACCCTATTATGCCTTATAAACCCTATTATGCTTTTTCTTAACGAGTTTAATAACTTAAACAAAAAGGAGCACGAAGGCAATGTTCTATTATTATATGACATTTAAAACGCGTTTTATTCATTTTTTACAAATAAAGTATATATTCAGCCATGATTTATGGTATACGCGACGTCGTTAAGGACGTCTTACGCGTAACGTTACGGGGAGTATCTAATTAATATGCATATTTAATCCACTGGTGATACATGGTTTTATTAATTGACTATCCTGTATTGATCAGCGGTCATCCGTATTAACACCAGTTCAACCAATATTAACTGACAGAGGTAACAAAATCAATAACCATGTTTTTTTTAATTGTGTCAATTTATAAAATTGTCATTAATCAAGTCATTTCCCATTGACCCAGTAACTTGTCCTCGGTCAGGTGCATTGGCTCTCGGCCTTCGGTCTCGGGCCAATGCAGCAGATCCCTCGGTCAGGTGCATTGGCCTTCGGCCTTTGGCCTCGGGCCAATGCAGCAGACCTCGGAACTGTACCTGGGCCAGTACGATATTATTTGATTAATGGCATTATATCAATACACTACTGATACATGGCTTTATTACAATCTCTTACAAGCATCACGAAAACACGCCTATATAATAATGACCCCCTTGAACCTCACTTTTATATTGTGAAACTGGGGTTTACAGGGGTAAACCTTATTTTTCTTATTACTGCTCTGAAATTTAGATTGTGGATACTCGTGAGAACCGCCTCGATGAGGCGGTTCTAACGAGTACCCACAATCCATATTTCGAGCAGAAAAAATAAAAATAGCGCATTTTTGCATCTAAAATGTTTCGTTTTTTTCCGGTGGAAAAGTTTACAATGTATTTGTAAAGGCGTGTTTTCGGAATGACATCATATGACACATGTATCTAGTCCATCAAAATTGAATGTAGACAAATCTTCAAAATTGTCACAACTACACCAGCCGAATTTGTAAGATGTGCACACTGAATGTATAATTTTTTTCCAAATAAAGTAACAACTCTGGGAATCTTCAAAACGTTATCTGTACACACTGAATGTGTATGTTGTCCTTTCAATTTGATTTTTTTTGTTTGATTTGAGGTTTAACGTCCCCCTCAACACTGTAACGGTCATTTTGGAGACGTTGCTTCAAATTTGGTGGGACTTTTACCCGACAATGAGATGAAATGACATCTCAAGCGCTGCCGCCCAATGAAACCAACAGAGTTTATAAGCATGGACGGGCCGACTCGCACCGCTTTGCCTTGGCAGGCTTAGATCCTCTAAGCAGTATACCAGTACTCGTGTGCGGGACGGTTTCAGCTCTGCGTGGAAGCATCATGCAGCCCATATATTTCTTGAAGCCCGATGGGCGGGGGCCGCCTATCAATTTGAACATGATAACATGTACATGTAAGTGTAACGAATCTATTTATCTCATTATACTATAACACACCTATGTGGTATAAAAATCATTAAAACAGACCTATATAATTTTGCCCCCTTGTACCCCACTTTTATGTAGTAAAACTGGGGTTTACTGGGGTAAACTTTATTTTGTTTTTATTTTTGCTATATTGTTAGCAGAAATAAGAATAAAATCACAATTTTCCATCATAAAATTTTCGTTTTTTGGGCGGTAAAGGTTTACAATGTATATGTGTATAGGCGTGTTCTTGTAATGATGGCGTTTTCCATATCTCTAGAACTGACGTTTTTCGGATAAAACACTTTGATAATTTTTTCACCCCTTGTCCACGAAACGCCCTTAACACCCCTTTTATATAGTAAATCTGGGGTTTACAGGGGTATACATTTTTTTCTTTTTTTCTGCTCAAAATATTCCAGTGAGTTTCCAAAATCTATGTCTGGAACAGAAATAAAGATACTAATTATCAGAATTGCTTATCAGAAAATTTTCTTTTTTTTGCTGGTATTTTTTTCTAATATATTTGAATAGGAGAGTTTTCCTGATGACACACAGACCGCAAGTACCCGTTAGATTTGCCTCATTGAGGCAGTTTGAACGAGCAGCCACAACACATGTGTTGGAGCAGAAATGAAAAAAAATGATGCATGCCCCCGTTAAGCCCAGTTTTCAAAGTGGGGTCCATTACGGAAATACTCTTTATAATTTTGACCCCTCTGAACCCCACTTTTATATAGTAAATCTGTTGTTTACGTGTTCTCAATTATGCTCTAAAATAAAGCTTAAGGGTACTCGTTAGAACCGCCTCGAGGCGGTTCTAACTAAAAGCCACAGTCTATATTTTAAAGCAGAAATAAGGAAAATATCACAATTTTTCATCTAAAAATTTTAGTTTTTTTCGGCGGTAAAGTTAACAATGTATTTGTATAGGCGTGTTTTCGTAATGCTAGTGTGTGTGTGTGGGGGGTGCTCATTAAAGGGCTTGTTAACATGATGTTCTGGAACCAGTTGTTCAAAACTAACGACGTCGTTAGTTAACGTATCGTTAAAAATTTGATCATTAAACATTGCAAATATGCTAAAATTTTGCTGAAATAATGTGAGCAGCTTTTGCAGATGCAAAAGCTGCTCACAATTTTTTTTTCAGCAAAAATCCCAAAATTTCGACATTGTTCTTGCTGGAACAGTAAACAATTTGACCACTAACGAGCTCGTTAAGCCGCTAACGATGCTTTGAACAACTGGGCCCTGAACTTTACCTGTTACGGCATACTCGAGCCTCTCAGAACCAGGCACCGTGTCAATTGGGTAAGATATTGATACACTCTTGCTTGTTGTATCGGGAGTCTTGTGAGATATTAAAACAGGATGGTTAGTCTCCTTTTGTTCCCCTTCCGCCTATAGGAATAAATGGTACATGCCATATCATTAGACAAACTGGAAAACAATCACAAAAACCCGTTTATTCATATATATAAAAATCTTACCATCAAAACACCAAAACTAAAAATTTCAGAACAACAAGAGGCCCAATGGGCCACAATGCTCACCAGGGAGGGGCCACAGCCCACTGGCAGCCATGTATTGAAATAAACCATGGAATGCTGGGCCCAAGGACGTCACACAAAAAATGGACCTAATCAGCCCAGTAGGCCTAAAATCATATGACAGATAGTAGATGTCAAAATATCTGCAAAAAGACTCGGCAGTTAATGCCATGTTTTAATTTACCCCATTATAAGTCTATGGAAATTCATATTGCAGTTAGAAGATTGCTTAAAAGATCTTATAAGTCGATAAAAGTTTGGCAAAAATATCCGCTAAGGCTTTGCATGAAATTCCAGTTGTCTCAACTTTTGGACAGCTTTGGAAAGCTGCTCACATAATTTCAGCAAAAATAACACAATTTTAGGTATTAAACGTGCTAGATTAGGTAACAATTTGACTGCTAACGAGCTCGTTAAGCCAACGTTGCTTTAACTGGCCCCAGAACTCCGTAGATCAATACTTTTGACTGCAGACCGAATCATTACGAAAACACATCCATACGTCATGGGGCATTGTTTATACATATGCATCCCCAAAACGACCAGTTGTCTTAGGAAAAATTGTAAAAGTGTTCTTGTTTACACTGAAGATACAGATTGTTCGTGCTCGTTAGAACCACTTGATTATGGCGGTACTAACAAGTCTTGGAGCAGATATTTGGAAGAAAGTGTATACCCCTGTAAACCCCAGTTGTCTCAACTTTTGGACAAGTCCATTTCCAATTTTAGGCTTCATCATCATAGTGCAGAATATAAGGATCTTATATGGGTGTGAGGGGTAGATAAAAAAAAAATCAGTTCCGAGGGTCACTGTCCGGCATTACGAGGCTTGCCGAGTGATGCCGGACAGTGATCCAGAGGGATGGATTTTTCTATATAGGATTCTTTTTTCATATAGGATTCTTTTTCTTGCGTACATTCCATTTTTTAGCGCGGAATTTAATGTTGCAGTCACTTCGGTTACCGATTTCCGCCATATTGTGATGACACTACAGGAATGTTTAGTGACGTCATGTAACATGCTGTGACGTCAACCGTAACGACGACGCATATGAGGTCGTATTAAACAAGTGCATTTATCAAACTCGCGATAATATTCGATTCTGGGTGAGAACACCGGGGTCAGAACAGAATTTCTATCACAAGTTAAAACTATGAATTTCCATTTCTGGTGTGCAAGAATATATTTTTTGGTTCTTTGGGATCATTGAGCTCATTTAGAATTATTTTAAAAATAGAGTACTGCTTAAACTGGTGCTAGAGGGCGTGGCGGGTGTTGCACATTTCATTACTGGTCATGAACAGACGCAATAAAAGTCTGCTATTTTCATTTATTTGGTGTATTCGTTGCTTCCAAGGGAACTGACTACTTAGAACTTAGCCACTGCTTGCATTAGCCTTCTGTGGTTTTTGCGCCATCAAAAAGCACGCCTATCTAATTTCCATCCCTTTAAACCCAATAGTATATAGACGTTAAATATGTTCTAGAAAGGGTTATCCTTTGGAAGCAAGGAATACACTACAGAACTGGAAAATATGGAGTGCACATGTTTTCTAGGACAGACTGACTAATTTCGGCCAATTAAAACTGGGGTTTACAGAAGAATATCTTACTTTTCTTATTTCTGCTCCAAAACTGAGATCGTGAGTACTCGTTAGAACCGCCTCTTTGGTTGCTTAGTTACCTGTGAATTTATTTTGAAATCGGACCATGTACCTAGGAGGCGATGTAATTTAACGGTTTCTTTTCTTCAATTTTTAGCTCTGGCGGCAATTGTGTCTAGCGACGCCAAAGCATTTAGCAATTTTCGTAGAGGGGACACCCAAGACATATTCTTGTAAAATTATTTTGAAATCGGATTATTAGCCCAGGAAGGGATGTTGATTAAAGTTTTTGTTTCTATGTTTTTGCTCTGGCGGCCACTTTTTCAGCGGAACGGAACCATTTAAGCAATCCCAAGGAATATTTCTGTGAAAGTATTTTAAAATGGGCACTGTGGTTTCGGAGGAGATGCCATTTGAAGAAATTGTTGACAGACGGACGGACAACGGAAAAAAGCGATCACAATAGCTCACCTTGAGCACTTCTGCTTAGGTGAGGTAAAAAAGGTCAAAGTTCAAAGGTTAAGGTCAAGGCTCAAAAATCTTGAAATCAGTCGAAAGGTATTGACCCAAGAAATATATGAATGAAATCTGAAGGCTGTATTGTAAGTGGTATTAAATTTAGTAACATTGTTTTTTCAAAGCGGAAACAATAAGGGAAGTAAAATTAATTCAGTCAAATTGCATGACGGAATTTAGAAAGAGTGTAACATTTGTAATGGTGAGTGTGTGTGAAGTTTTATGACGGTAGGCCATATACGTTTGGACACATGGCCATGGTTAAAGTTTTTCGTTAAATATTCGAAAAAGGGGCAAGGTTTTAAGGTCAAGATCGCAGGTCAAAAAGTTTGGTATCAATGGGAAGCTCCTGTCCAAAGCAACAGCATTATGAAGGTTGAAAGCTCTGCTATTAAAATATTGTGTTTCGGAAAACGAAAAGAAAAAGGGAAGATAATTCAGCCAAACTTCATAATTCAACTAGAAAAAGCGACCATTGTGTCACGTATACCCCCGGCCATCGCCACTATCTGATGTATCTTTTGAGCTTGTATGTAATATAACACGAATGAAGAAGTCAAGAAGCTATAAGTATCTATAAATGTGCTTGTAAAAGGTAAACCAAATATAAAATTTCTAACTGGCCCAAGGGAGTGAGGGCATCAAATTTACTGAAGGGGTGGGGGCATCAATGTTACTAAAGCAGCAGGGTGGAGTATACATCAATTAAATCTTTGGACTTGTATGCAACATCGATGAAAGTATCAATTGAATTTGTCTTAGAATTTAGAACATACAGGCATCTATAAACAATGTCATTAAACTTTAACAAAATGTTAAATTTCAAAGTCTGTGATCTTAAGGTCAAGGTCACCGTGGGTGGGTGAGGGGACATACATCACAAAATATTTGGATTGGTAACCAACATTGATGCAAGTATCAACTGAATATGACTAGAGTTTAGAGCATACAGGCATCTATAAACTTTGTCATAAAACTTTAACCAAATGTAAAATTTCTAAGTCTGTGACCTTGACCTCAAGGTCACTTTGGGGTGGGACATGCATCAATGAAATCTTTACACCAGTATGCAACTTCAGTGTAAGTATCAACTAAATCTATCAAAGGGTTCAGAAGATAAATCTCTTACAAACTTTGACCCAATACTTTAAACACAATGTTAACTGACGGACGGACGAACGAACGGCAGGTCGAAAACTATATACCCCTTAGCATACTTCGTATGCCGGGGGTATAACACAAATTTCTAAATGGACCACTAAGGGAGTGAGGGCATCACGTTACTGAAGGAGTGGGACATCAATGTTACTGAAGCAGCAGGGTGGGGTATGCATCAATGAAATCTTTGCACTGGTATGCAACACCAATGCAAGTATCAATTGAATTTGTCTCAGAGTTTAGAACATACAGGCATCTATAAACATTGTCATAAAACTTTAACCAAATGTACAATTTCTAAGTCCGTGACCTTGGGGTCAAGGTCACCACGGCTGGGGGAAGGGACATACATCACGAAACCTTCGACAGATATACAACATTGATGCAAGTATCAACTGAATTTGTCTAAGAGTTTGGAACATACAGGCATCTATAAACTTTGTCATAAAACTTTAACCAAATGTAAAATTTCTAAGTCCGTGATCTTGAGGTCAAGATCACTGTTTGATTGGGACATGCATCAATAAAATCTTTAGACCAGTATGTAACTTCAGTGTAATTATCAACTAAATGTATTAAAGGGTTCAGAAGATACAATCTCTTAGAAACTTTAACATAAAACTTTGACCAAAATGTTAACGGACGGACCGACGGACACACGGACGGGGACAGACGAACGCACGAACGGCAGGGCGAACACTTTATACTCCCAAAGCATACTTCGTATGCCGGGGTATAATTATAGGCCTTATAGATAATGCTAAGTAAGTGTATGAGGTTTCGTGAGGCTAGGTCGAGTTTTAACCAAGGTTAAATTTTTTTTCCGAACGACGACAACGCGACAGCGACAACGCAGACCGGAGTGAAGACAAAAGCTCGATAATTAGACAAGCTCAAATCATAAGAATATATTTATTGACTATCCCCTCGATTTTTGAAGAAACTAGATGTGTTTATGAAACACGAACATGTCCCCGGGCAGGGCCATTCTTTTCTTTCAAGTGGTTCTCTGGACAAGGTTAAGATCACAGGTCAAAATTTTTGTATAAGTGGGTAGCCTTTGTCACACGGAACCTATATGCTAACATGAAGGCTCAACCTTAAAACGGTTCGAAAACTGTGACCAATGTTATATTTTTCTTTTAAGTAGGTCACAGGTCAAGGTCAATGTCACAGGTCAAGTGAGAAGCCCTTGTCACAAGGAACCTACATACAAAATATGAAGGTTCTACCTCAAACAGTTAGAAGGTTATGATCAATGTTATTTTGTTCTTTCGAGTAGGTCACAGGTCAAGGTCAAAGGTCCTATAAGTGGGAAACCTTTGTCACAAGGAACCTACATGCCAAATATGAGGGCTCTACCTCAAACGGTTAGAAAGTTACCACCGATGTTATTGTTTAATTTTCTTTACAGGCCAAGGTCAAAGTCACACGTCAATGTTTTATATGAGTCATAAGCCCCTCTCACAAGGAACCTACATGCCAAAAATGAAGGCTCTATCTCAAACGGTTAGAAAATATTTAGATGACAAATTGTGATTTTCTTATTTCTGCTAAAAATATAGATTTTGGGTACATGTTAGAACCGCCTCTATGAGGCGGTTCTAACGAGTAACCACACTCTATATTTTAAATCAGAAACAAGGAAAATAAGGTTTACCCTGTAAACCCCAATTTTACTATATACAAGTGGGGCTCAAGGGGTCAAAAGTATATAGTTTTCGTGATGAGTTACTACAGTGAGACGCATTAGAATTCACATAACATTAACCTTGCCATGTAATGAATACCCGTGTTTACGCCATTCCTATGAGGACAAGTGGATTTTACAGGAGTATACTTTATTTTCTTTATTTCTAGTTAAATCATAGATTGAATTGTGGGTAAGCGTTCGAACCGCTTCAATGAAACGGGTCTTACAAACATTCAAATTCTATGTTTAATGGGCGAATGAGAGAAATATTATAACCTTTCAATAGCGGGCCTTGGTAGCTCAATCGGATGCGCATCTGACTGGCGGTCAAGAGGACGCGGGTTCGATACCTGCCGGGGTCGGCAACCTTCATTCGTAGAGATTGATCATGAAACGTTTTCTACAGTCATTCTCTCCCTTTGTTGATTCAAGAAGTGTACTGATTGCCTATCCGATCGTTACTCTCAACAAACTCTTAATTTGTGGAATGGGTACTATATTTGTACATATTTTGTGGCAATTTGTTGAAGAGAAATCCTGTTCTTTTAAACGGAGCCTTTCCTAAGAAGGTGGGAATTTGCATACCTTTTTAAAGTAGACCCAATTACGAATTCTAGTTTATGAGATCCCTATTGATAAGGGAGTCAGACACTATATTGCAAGAGTTGCGTATCTATTCCCTAAACAAGCCACGTTCGTCATTCTGTGGGACAGCGGTGATATTGCAACTTGTTTCGCAGACTTCGCATGCTCTGAATAGTTTCGACCATTCATGATACTTTAATGGTCTACATTGGCTCTTGTCATGACTACGCAAATATATTTTGACTGGAACAGTATGCTATTTATTCTGAGCACAGCTGTGTCATAATTGAACGTATCGTTAAAACGTTGATCATTTAATACAGAAGATATGCTAATATTTTCCTAAATTATCCGTGTGCCGGCCTCGGTAGCATTGTCAGATGCGCGTCTGACTCGTGATCAGTAAGTCGTGGGTTCGATACCTGCCAGGGTCGACAATATTCTTTCATGGAAATTGATCATGAAATCTTTTCTACGGCCATTCTCTTTTCCACTGGTTCAAGAATAGCAGCTGTCTTTTTCCGGCGAAAGACCGTGCACTGTACTGGCCAACCACCTGTGTATAAGCCTGCACAAGAAAAATGTGGATTGGTAAACTGACCGGCTAAAAAATGACAAAAATAGTGTTAACCGGGCCATTTAAAAACAAAGAAATCTTAGCAATTCTTAATATGAAGCAGGATTAAAGCAGACACCAACTGACTTCAACACTCGTAATAAATTGTTAACGGCTAAACTTCTTAATCAGGGTTATCGGTATCATAATCTACAAAAAGCCTTTTCAAAATTTTATAGACGTCATTGTGATTTGATTTCAAAATTCAATATTGGACTTAATCTCTTCTGCAACAAGGTCTATCGGAACCCGAATTTTATGGTGACTTAGTATATAAATTCAGAAAAATATATAACCGCAATGACTTCAGCACCCAATTTCGTATGATCATTCTTCGATATTGACAGATTGGGTACAACATAAATGTTATACGACACACTGCATGCTTGGTAGTTGACCCAGTTACGGTTGACAACTTTGCTTCCCTCTTTAATTGCACCCCGGTGGGTCAGGCCTCAGATTATATGACGGTTACAACGTAAAGGCTTATGTTGGTTGGTACCTGATGCCCTGTCTCTGGTCGGGCTCATCGGAGTCTAACTGTTGGTTTTCTTTTGCTCAAGCATTTCAGTGGTTTCTTGCTGTCGAGTCCTCATCGTTGTTCCATCTCTGTGGTTGTTTGATTTTTGTGTTAACGGAGATGTTGCACTAATGAGTTAGGAGTCCTTCATGCGGACTGAACAAATTATTTGTCTTAATCGCGACGGAATTAAGGGCGAGGGTTGTGGTCAAATAAAATCGATTTAAGCCCCCAGTGGAATTCGCTTCCGCTGACCGTTCCAATGCGGTTCTTCTGTCGCGATTTTTTTTACTATGGTTTGACTTTGGGCGTTTGTGTCGCTTATATTATTTTATTTTGGATAGCCTGTTGACCATTTTGTGGGAAAGTAACTGTCCTTTTGGCTTTCCGCTATTGATGTTTCAATTGTGATCTGTTGTATCATTTTTGTGTTTCTTTCCCTTTGGTGTCCCTGATGTGAGCTGTGGGTTAATTGTATCGATTCCTGGTCATTGCCTCCACTTCTACAAAGAGGGTCATTTTATTGAAAACTGCATTAAAAATCCCCATTCGTTCTAAAGTTATACTAATTTAGATTTGATACATACCTATTTTCCTCTAAGAGTAACCTCCCTTGAAGTTTCTTTGATGTTAACCCACAATGCAATTATTCTGTGATGTCATAGTAGCTTTAAGCTTTTCTAAAAATAATTTCTAACCACCATATTTTCCATTTTGCAGTTGCCTAACGCAGTTTTCTCATGCCCTTTGATAACTATGTTGTTCATAATTTAGGATAGAAATGAAAAATTTGATTTCGAAATTCAAGCTTAAATTTACATTTAAAGCATTTTTTAAAGTTTAAAACTACCAATTAATTCAAAATTGCATTTAGATTAGCTAATGAAGTGTTTTCACATGCTTTGAATCAGATTAGTAAGTTCTGTACGTTATTTCATCCCCTTACAAAAACAAGAACCGGACTTTAAATTATTTTAAAAATAGTTTGAATTTAAGGTTTGCAATTGACGTAGGAGAAAACTGGTTAAGCATATCAGTTGAGATCAGTTTGAATCATTCAAATAGGTGATTACACAGTTCATGAGGACAATAAACCAAAGGTATTTCATATTTTAAACGTTTAAAAATTTTAATGTGCATCTATGACATCATAGAATACCTCAAGAATATTAATGAGGCACTGTTTCCATTAAAAAAATGAAATATGTGGAAAACTAATAAAGATAATTTGATGCGGTTTCCGCCCTTCTATTCCGTAAATGAAGGACTTTTTTTATATATTCAATTGATTACTATACCTTTGTTTATGACCTTTAAACTCCAATACAAACAAACAATCAAAACTATCCGTGTATCGGGTTTAGAATTATAACGTAAATGAGTTTGTGAACTGAAGCTAGCAAAACTTTGAACAATTGGTGTTGAAATTATTACCTTTACGAACAGAAAGCGTTTGACTTCATCAAACCTGTGCTTGAGATTTGTTTCCTCCATTCGCACATTTACCAGCATGTCGCCTATTTTCTGGGGTTTGATAAGGAAGAAAACTGGAGTAAAGACGCCTGACATCGCCTACAACAGATACAATTTCAGTTAAACTTCAACACCCGGAACACTGATCAATTATTTACATGTGCCATAACTGATGCGAATTCCATTACGATAATACACCCGTGCAACATAATATACTTTTTATCTCCAAAATCGCCACGATCCTAATGAATTCCGCAATATTTTTCTTATTCATACTGCAATCATGCCTGTGTGTGCTCGTTACAAGGAGGCGGTTCTAACGAGTACCCACAACCTATGCCTTGGAGCAGAAATGAGAAAAATAATGTATACCCCTGTAAACCCCAGATTTTGCTAAATAAAATGGGGTAAAGGGGTATTCATTTCAGGACCATGTTTATGTAATGCGCTCTTGAATCTATACAAATCAAAGCACTGTGGGTCAATTGCCTCTGAGTGTATAATGGGAAACTGGTTCTAAATGGCGACGGTTGTTTTGACATCTTCAATACCAGTTTTCAGCAAACATTGTAGACCCTGATCAGACACCACATCTTATCTGGATCTACACTGTTTGCTAATATTCTAGTATACCTGCTCAGTCCATTACTAACAAACAAAAACCTTTTTGCTCAGCGCTCTGACTCCAAAAGGAGAACAAAGGCACTCCTATAAATTAACAATTCCTAGATTTTCCCTTTTTTAGATGGGGAAATCCCCCATTCTCCTTCAAATGGAGTATACTCGTATAACTCTCAACTTCTTCGTTTCACTAGAGTTTCATCTCAAGTTGACGATTTGAACAATCGGAAAAAAAGTTTTACTGCTAAGCTACTTATACGAGTCTAAAGGTATCATGCACTTCAGAAAGAGTTTTCCTAAAATTTATCGACGACACTCTGATCTAGTCGAAAAATGAAGAAGTTAACTTAAACACAATTCTGCAACAGGGCAGTTCAGAACCATTTTTTTTTGAAGATTTTGTTTATAAATTTCGAAAATATGTATGGAGAAATCTATATTTCTTAATCAATATAATCAAGTCAAAAAGATCATTTAACGCCATAAAAGAATGTGGTACAATATATTACAGAGGACAGCTCTGCTTGGCTCTTTGGTTGCACAGCGGTGGGCCGGACTTCGGACTATATGACGGCACCATCCTAAATCTTTTGAATTCAAGAGAGGTTGCGCATGATATTTCCTGGGTTCGACCCGCCGTAATTTAACTGATTGTTTTCACCTAGTACTCTGGTTTCGGATTGTTGTTGAGTCCCCAACCCTGGTTCGTGATTATATTAATCTATACATAATCATTTTACTCGGTATATTTTATTGTGAATCACTGCTGAGATGGGAAGCCTCCATTTGGATCAATTTGTTGTTGTTATTATGTTTGATACTGCACCAACACTGAGGGCGATGGTTGAAATTTCAAACACCCCGGAGCTGAATACCCCACCCCCGTTTTTCACCTTGTAGTTTCAATACTGACCGTCCAAAGGCGGTCGTTCTTTTGCAGTGTCTTATTTGTTTATTGCCTTTGGCTCGTGTTTCGTCTGATGTTTTTGTGTGTCTTCGTGCTGCTTAATGTCTTTATGTGACTTTTGAAGGCTGCGTGCTTTAATTCTGGCCTTTCCAGATTGACCTTTTCTTATTAGTTAGCATGTCTAGTTTCCCAGTTATGGTTCAATGATGACTAAGCTTCCCCCTTTCATGGAACAACGGAGGCCATGTCTCTGACTCGATGGAGACCCCAACTTAAAACT
This sequence comes from Lucinisca nassula, assembly GCA_963580285.1. NCBI lineage: Eukaryota > Metazoa > Mollusca > Bivalvia > Lucinida > Lucinidae > Lucinisca > Lucinisca nassula. The sequence continues at coordinate 81,480,727 of OY757015.1, read as the reverse complement.
TTAAGTTTTTTTTATTCAATAAGTGGTAGGTTTCTGATGCTTTGTCTTTGGCTAGACTCTTTCTGGTCTGCCTAATGGTTATCTTCAGCTCCGGCTTACAGAGTGTGGAACAAGTCAAAAACCCTCATTTTTTCTTTATAGTTATTTAATTTGATTTCATTTCAGTATGTACTAATTTGTATATTATTCTATTATGGTTCACTGACTGAGTTAGTTACCTTCAAGTGGACCAACTATTTTGTTTGTTGTAAATAATATATGAACCTACAGTGAAGGTTGGGTCCATAGAATCGATTTAAGCTCCACAGTAGAGTTCACTACTGCAGATTTGTTTGATTTTCCAGCGGGGCTTTTCATGTTGTTTGTGCTTATTATTCTGTATATCGAGGATCTTACATGAGTGTTCATGTATCTTACGTGAGTGTTCATCTATTATTGAATTTATTAATTGAGTTGAGGAAAAGGGATAAAATGCGAGGCTTCGCCGAGCATTTTATTCCTTTTCCTCAACGAGTTTAATAAATTCAATAATACATGAGCACGAATGCAAGATTCTATTTACCATATGACATTTAAAGCGCATTTTATTCACCATTGTTTACAAAAATGTCAATATTCCGCCGTTAGTAAACGCGACGTCGTTAAGGACATCGTACATGTAACGTTACGGGCCGTATCTAACTGATTTGCATATTTAATCCACTAGTGGATTATCGAATTTATTACATGGCGTTTTTACACTATCAGACGCGACGTCATATGATAATGTTATTTATTTGATTTTAATTACCTTACCTGTGCCTGTAGCACGCTGATCAACTCTTGTGGGGAAGAGAGTGCTGGTTGTTATGCTGTTTGTGATTCGTTTATTTCCTCTTTTGTTTCCTTCATTGTTAGTTACGTTCCTCTTGGTGCCATTGATAGGCCTCTGTGTCACTAAATTTGGTATTGTTACGCCTTAACTGTAATCTTTGATTTGACTTTTCCTGAGCATCGTATACTTTAATGTTTTGTACACGGTGTGGGATTGTCACGTGGACAATAGCATGTGGGAAAATTCTGAGGTAAGTAACTGTGGGTCGATGGACAAACAACGATACACTTTTACAGTGGAGTATCCATTACCAGGCTGTGTGCAGGATAGTTTCTTCCTATATCTAACTATTGTCAAAGAGTGTTAGTTATTAAATTCAGAGCACATGCTTCGTTATTATAAAGCATATACTCAGCCTCATTTCAATTACTGCAATACAATGTGGGCTTACTCATCACATCATAACGTTTCTAAAATATGAGATGTAGATTTGGAAACTGCTAACTCAAACTTTAAAATTTTATCAATTGAGCAGACTGTATTCTTAAGCCAGGCAAAATGATATTTAAAGAAGTTCACCATTTGGTTCCAGATAATTTATGTAGACGTTTGTAGAAAAGAGATTTAAACTCTTTAAATATGACGCTTGATCCGGCTCCAAGATCCAGTCTTTAGTTCATTTAGAATCCTTTTGAAAATAGAGTTCTGCTTGAGCCGGTGCTAGGGGGCGTGGCAGGTGTAGCACATTTCAATACTGGTCATGAACAGACTCAATAAAGCCGAGCCTGCTATTTTCGTTTATTTGGTGTATTCTTTGCTTCCAAAGGATCTAACTATTCAGAACTTATTTATCTTCACAGCAGCTGGTGCTGTGCCGTGTAGCGGCCGTAAAAAGTCTCCCCGTACATCCATCAAAGTGCAGATTATATTTTCTGGTCCTTTGGGATCATTCAGTTCATTTAGAATCATTTTGAAAATAGAGTTCTGCTTAAGCCGGTGCTAGGAGGCATGGCCGGTGTAGCACATTTCAGTACCGGTCATGAACAGACTCAACAAAACCGAGTCTGCTATTTTCGTTCATTTGTTGTATTTTTTGCTTCCAAAGGATCTAACTATTGAGAACTCATTAACTGTCCCAAAAACCAAATTAGCTCCATTTAAGGAAGTAATTTTCTATTCAGGGTCCACTGTTTTTAGAAATAATTTTACCAATAATTGTATGATATATCTAACAGTGTTTTGCCTGTGTTCATTCTCAGATAAATTAATTTTCTGGATCAACGATATCGTACATATCGCAAATTATTTGATTTGCCAGAGTAGTGTCAAAGCATGTTACTGACATCAAACTTGTAATAAATTATTAACTGTTAAACTTCTTAGTCCGGGTTATCCCTATCATAATGTCCTAGTCTGGCCCAGAAAACATGCACACTTCATATTTTATTAGTTCTGTGGTGCATTCCTTGCTTCCAAAGGATAACCCTTTTATAGAACATAATTTACAATAGAAGTAAATGCAATGATCAGGAATTGATACAATTAAACTACACCACCCATCAGAGATACAAAAGGGAAAGAAACACAGACATTAAATAACTAGACCCTAATGGAAACATCAATAGCGGAAAGCCTAAAGGACTGTTACTTTCCCATAAAATGGCCGATTGGCTAGCCAAAACAAAAACAAACTAGAAATGGTGTTTGTAAAACACTATGCCCCCAACCATATGCTTGTCAATAAATGCCCAAATTTACAAAAGGCCATTATCGCAAAAAAAAAAAAAAAAAAAAAAAAAAATCAGATTTTTTTTTCAAATGTTAATCAGGTGATGTACTAGTCATTCCAAATCAGCATGTCAAGTTTTTAGGCAACAATTTAAATAGTTTTTTTTTTAATATCTTGCTACAAGAAAGAAACACAATTAAATGACCTGAAAATGCAAAGGGCAATCACTCCAACAAAATTTCATTAACGTGGTTGAAAATTTAATCAGGTGATCTCCTCCTCAGCCCAAACCAGAATACCAAATTTCAAGGTTCTAGCTCAAATACTTTTTGAGATATCTTGCTAACGAGAATTCTATGTTTTTTAATTAAAGGGGAAATAATTCAAGAAGGGGAGATAATTTGGACAAGAAAAAAAATACGAGTCAACTATTTTTTCATGAGGAACTCATATATGAAATTTCAAAACACTAGCATACACGGTTCTGAAGATATGCTATGCACCAGAAAGCAACACAATTGAGTAGCAAAAAATTACAAAGGGCCATAACTCTAACAAAATTTTATCGAATTAGTTGAAAATTTAATCAGGTAGTCTCCTCCTTAGTCCCAATCACTATACCAAATATCAAGGCTGTAGCTCAAATACTTTTTGAGATATCTTGCTAACGAGAATTCTATGTTATTTAATTAAAGGGGAAATAATTCAAGAAGGGGAGATAATTTGGACAAGAAAAAAAATACGGGTCAACTATTTTTTCATGAGGAACCCATATATGAAATTTCAAAACACTAGCATACACGGTTCTAAAGATATGCTATGCACCAGAAAGCAACACAATTGAGTGGCAAAAAATTACAAAGGGCCATAACTCTAACAAAATTTTATAGAATTGGTTGAAAATTTAATCAGGTAATCTCCTCCTTAGTCCCAATCACTATACCAAATATCAAGGCTGTAGCTCAAATACTTTTTGAGATATCTTGCTAACGAGAATTCTATGTTATTTAATTAAAGGGGAAATAATTCAAGAAGGGGAGATAATTTGGACAAGAAAAAAAATACGGGTCAACTATTTTTTCATGAGGAACCCATATATGAAATTTCAAAACACTAGCATACACGGTTCTAAAGATATGCTATGCACAAGAAAGCGTGACGTACGAACGGACTAACGGACTAACGGACGAACGGACGAACGGACGGACAAGCCAGAAGCAATATGCCCCCCAACTTTAATATGCCCCCCAACTTTTTTAAAGTTGGGGGCATAAATATAAGCGATACACACACTCAAACGCTTTGTCTAAGTTTTATAGACACCATTTCGATTAAGTTTCAAAATGCATTTTGGTCTTTTCTGCAACAGAAATCCTTCACCTAGACAGAATCAAGGGCGAGAATTTTGGCGAAGTAAAATCGATTTAAGCCCCGCGTAAAAACGAACCCTTATATTGACCGTTCGTTCTAATCAGTTCTTTTGTTGTGGTTTATAACCGTTATAGTTTGTCTTTGCGTATATGTTTAGCTCATATCTTTTAATTTTGGATAGCCATTTTAGCCATTTTGTGTTAAAGTAACTGTCCTTTTGGCTTCATGCTGTTGATTTTTTTTGATGGTGAAATTGTTTTATGGATGAAGGTGTGGGGTGAGTGTATCGATTCCTAATCATTGCCTTCGCTTCAATTATGTAAAAATGGCATTGTTTAAAACGTATGATATAATCAGTATTTTTATTGTCTTTTATTTCAATGTTTTTCGTGATCCCCTTCATTCATAAAATTTAAATATCATCCAATTTATATTTATTCATTTATTGTTTGTCGATGGCCTTTATAATGTTTCAACTCGTGGAACATTGGTAATTAAACAAAACGGGCCATCCTCTTTAAATGACGAAATTAATCTTACTTATTTAGTTACCTACATACTTACGAGCGTGACTGTTGGGTTTGTTTATGACAATTCTTTAAATCACAAAAACTCCTCCCCCTATCGAGGGAAAGATTTCGAGATTTCGAGTCTGATGTATCACGATAACAAGTCCGTGTAAAAAGCACCCCTCTTAATCCCACTTTATAAAGAGAAAAGTGGTGTTTACAAGGGTATTCATTATTTTCATTATTTCTGCTCCAGGACACAGGTTGTGGGTACTCGTTAGCATCCTCAACCTTTGTTTGGAGTAAACAAAAATAAGTGAATCATAACTTCTCGTCAGAAAAAGTCCGTTTTTGAGATAGGAAGAAATAAACAATGCCCCACGAATGTGTATTCGTAATTCAACCTGTCCATTGCACTGGTTTATTTATTCGATTTGTACATCTGTTGGTAAATGATTCATTTTGTTGTTTATACACCAAGTGGTTAATTCTCAATACAATTTTAGCGTCTGTCATGTAAAAGTAGTTAATGACTTACCAATATGCATCTTGTAACGTTTCCAGCTACTGGCACTTCTGTTCCGTCTGGGGTCAAATCTACGTCAACAAAATCTCCATAATTGAACAAAGCCACAGTAACCTAGACGTGAGAATAGCAGTAATGATCAGTAAATGATAAAATTATCTTCCATCAAAGAATCACAATCATAATGCAATGACCTCATATTTGAATCATTTCAAATAGAAAAATGACTATTTCCTTCCTTGAACATATCGAAAAAGTTATCATAAGAAAATCAATACCAGTATAAACATGCAAAGGCAAACGATAAAAACATGAACAACGCCTTGAAACGGTCGGTAAACTGTTACATGTTCTACATGGTACAGCGTTACACCGATTCCGTTTTAGGGTTTACACTGACTAAGAGCGTAGCCAGTGTTGCAAATATCACTATACGATATAAAACGTCCCTGTGTATATGGCCCCCGCCCATAGGGGCTTGAAGAAATATATGGACTGCATCATGCTTCCACGCAGAGCTGAATACGACCCGCACACTAGTACTGGTAAATCGGTTAGAGTATCTAAAGTAGAAGTAAAACAAAGATCAGGAATTGATACAATTAACTTACTCCACCCATCAAAGACACCAAAGGGAAAGAAATACAAACATTAAGCGACCAGACCATAATGGAAACCTAAACAAAGGAAGGTCGTAAGGATAGTTACTTTCCAACAAAATGGCCATATGGCCATCCAAAATTAAAATAAACAAGTGATACACACAGTAAGTAACAAACAACAACATAAATAAATCGCCACAGAAGAATCGCCTTGGAACGGTCAGTGGAAAGATTTCCACTGTGGGGCTTAAATCGATTTGACGTGGCCACAATACTCGCCCTTACTTCCGCCGCGATTTAGACAAATAATTTGTTCAGTCCGCATGAAGGCCTCCTAACTCATCAGTGCAACATCTCCATGAACACAAATAATCAAAGAACCACAGAGGTGAGACAACGGTAAGGACTCGACAGCAAGAAAAAACTGAAATGCTGGAGCAAAAGAAAACCATCAGTTAGACTCCGTTAAGCCTGTCCAAGGGCCGCGGTGCGAGATGGACCGCCCATGCTAATAAACCCTATTGGTGTCATTGGGCGACAGGGTTTGAGATGTCATTTCATCTCAATGTCGGGTAAAAGTCCCAAAAAATTGGAAGCAACGTCTCCAAAATGACCTTTACAGTGTTGACGGGGGACGTTAAACCTCAAACCAAACAAAATGTCCCTGTGTAAATGAAATAAATTGCAAGTATTCGTTAGAACCGCCTCATTGTTGTAGTTCTAACGAGTCCCTACAACCTGTCTTGAAATAATTAAACAAGAATTAGCTTTTACAAAAGGCTTGAGTCTAAACTCAGCACCTACTAATTTGTGTAGTACTTGGACTGGAACGTAAAATAACATAACTTATCATGTGTATTTTGTAATTATGTGCCATATTTAAGTGTATAACAGTCCTTATAAATAAGGATTTCCAAATATTCTCTCCATTTTGACATGAAAACAAACAAATTATCGATCTTTCATTATCGTTTACAACTACTTGTACTGCATGCATACAGTTACAGTTTATTTCTTTTCGCTTTCCAGGTTAACCTTTCATTTTGCATTCTGGAAAAACGTTTTATTTCGCATGGTAGGTTATTATATGTAACAAAACATTGCAGTTTGTCGTATTGTATTACAAACCAAATGAAAACAAATGAACTTAAGTTACTGTTGTAATTGGGCAAGTTCAACATCATGTAAAGTACGAATAAATAAATATTTTGCAAGTGTGACAGCACCCATGGATGCATATATGATAAACTCATGGCATCAATTCGGTAATTGCCGTGTTTTAATTATAGGAACCAGATTTAAGCTTTTTTTAGATGTACATGTAAGGTATACTATCCTATAATGAAATACACCAGGGCACCATCGGGAAAATATGACCAATCATGAGAGAAAGTGTTTATCTCTGACTCTGACAGTTTGTAACACACGAGCAAAAAACTTCCGTCACACCTGTAGATACTATATTTCTGCATAATAGGACCTGTTATCTCTAATCTAGTCTTCATGGGATGGAGCAACGGCACACATAATGTCAAGAATCAGTCTAAATTTGCCCAATGTAGCTAAGCCAGTCAGTTTGCATGCACAAGAAATTCCAAAGTATTATAGGGCACAACGCAGAGAAAATTCATATCCTGTTAAGTACTTTCACCAGAATCTGCCAAATTTGTTATTGTGTCCAGTTTTTCAGTGATATCTACGAGATTTTGTTGATATTGTGGACACAGATGATAAGTATTTGATTACTATACTGGACACGGATATTAATTTGCTTGGTGCTGTGTACTTGAATACTGCGGAATCTCTAGTGTAAGGAAACGGACAGGCATAGCTACAGTGAATAAATTCGCATCAATTCCAGACATTGTTTGCCGTTGCTCCATTTACTGTTACATACTTGCACATGATACCTACTTGTCTGACAAAAGTATAAACGTGTGTTTTGCAAACTGCCAGAGATATACAGCTTCATTCAGGATTGGTCTGATTTTCCTTATGATGCCCTTTTGTGTTTTATTATAGGATAGTATATCTTTGGTCCCTGTGGTTTCTAACTGTGGTGACCATCCATGACTTTTTCATAAACCATTCTTGGGCAAAAGTCATCAATAGATAGGATGTTCACGACAGCGAAATTAAGTAAGCAAGCACAACATATTGCTAATCATTTTTTATCTATCAGGACATTCGTAGGAGCGTGGTAGCTCGACCAGTAGTGAGTGCACTTGATTATAATGACAGAGGCCTCCGGTTCCATTCCCGGCAGCGGTATTAAAATTGCGGTGTCCGAACCTACTCAGCTGGCACCTTTGCAGGGATGAATGCCACAAAGTGCTTGGTTTTTGATCGGGACGTTAACTGGATGCCCTCTGTGCAGGGCGAACTATTCCCTGTGTCGATTAAAGATCGCGGTTACGGTGCATACTTTCATTGAGGATATATGGAGTACATGTAATGTACACCTGAACGTAATGGTTAAACGTGACCGATCGCAAGATCAGTGTACAGAATGAAAGAACAGGCCTTTTCCCTGTACATAATCCACGCAATGGGGTGTTGCGGTATAACCAGAGTTGGTGTTCCTGGGCTAATCAAAGAATTTTAAGATGAAAAAAAAATATAAAATTGTCTTATTTCTGCTCAAAATATAGATTGTTGAAACCTGTAGAACCGCCTCATCGAGAGAAATGTGTGGTTTACCCCTGTAAACCCCATTTTTACCATATAAAAGTAAGGAGGGTTCAAGGGGGTCAAAAGTATGTTTTCGTAATGTGGTGTTAAGACGCTAGAATATTGAAAACAAAAAAACAAACAAAAAAAAAACACTTAACAGTTTTTGATGAAATGTAACAAAGCAACGATGAAAAGTCATCTTAAAAGTTCCAGTTTTTCGCCGATAAAGGTTACAATGTATTTGTGTAGCCGTGTTTTCGTAATGTTTTTAAGAAAGTGAGGGCGGATTGTTGCGTTTAATGTTTTTGTTCCCTCCCTTGTTCTCTTCAAGTTTTGTCTCTTCCTCCTTGTGCCAAGGGTGAGCAAGGTATTGTGAGGATGGCACTCAATGGACATTTCTTTATTCATTACAAAAACACGCCGATATAAATACAACATATACCTGAAGATGAAAAATTGCGATATATTTCTTATTTCTGCTCAAATTATATATTATGGGTCCACGTTAAAACGGCCTCATCGGGGCGGTTCTAACGAGTATCCACAATATATATTTTTAGCAGAAATACGAAAAAAATGTTTACCCCTGTAAATAGAAGTGGAGGCAATGATCAGGAATCGACACAATCAAGCCACAGCTCCCATCAGAGACACCAAAGGGAAAGAGACACAAACATGAAACAACACACCTAATGGAAACATCAATAGCAGAAAGCCAAAAGGACAGTTACTTTCCCACAAAATGGCCATTAGGCTATCCAAAATAGAATGATATAAGCGACACAAACACCTAAAGACAAACTATAACAAAATTAAATCGCAGAAGAAGAACCGCCTTGGAACGGTCAGCTGCATCGAATTCCACTGCTGGGGGTGGGGGCTTAAATCGATTTTAAGTGGCCACAATCCTCCCCCTTACTTTCGTCGCGATTTAGACAAATGATTTGTTCAGTCCGCATGAAGGCATCCTAACTCATCAGTGCAACATCTCCGTGAACACAAATAATCAAACAACCACAGAGATGAAACAACGGTGAGGACTCGACAGCAAGAAACCACTGAAATGCTGAAGCAAAAGAAAACCAACACTTAGACTCCGATGGGCCCGACCAGAGATAGAGCATCAGGCACCAACCAACATTACCTTGAATTAGATCTCTCTAATTCCCAATAAGCCTTTTACTATAAAAACGGGGTTCAATGGGGGTGGGGGTCAGAATTATATAGGCGCGCATTAGTGATGATTTTACTACCTACAGTGTGGAAAGGTTTTTAATGCAGGATAACGTGCATGAATTATATAGGCGCGCATTAGTGATGATTTTACTACCTACAGTGTGGAAAGGTTTTTAATGCAGGATAACGTGCAAGATTTGTCGCCAATTTGCGCTTATTTCGCTGATCTTGATATCACCTAAAAAGTACGTCAGATACTTCTTACATCTTGCAAAAAGCACTGCACCGTTTCATATTCGCATAATTACGTATGTGTAAACGCCTCAAAGATGTGTCATGCAAACAATTTAAATTGCATGTGTCACGAGACAAAAAACCTGAGTTAGCTTTGAAGCAAAGGTTACATAAGGGGAATGGGAACACCTGGCACATGATTTTCCCGAATGTTTCAAAGGGAGACAACTTTCGGGACTTCTTGTTCGCCTTTCTATAAGCTCTGTCCCACGGAAAAGGGGGTCTACTCTTAAAGGAAATAACTTGCTCCTGAGGAGCAAAATTCATTTCTTTAGCAATCGACTCCGATTGACATGGGAGACATAAATACGTTTTGCAGGAGTTGCCTCCCCTGGAGGTGTTCCCATCCCCCTTAACCAACAGGCGAGCAGCAAAGGCTGAACTTCGTTTGGTCGCTTCTGCGATGTATCACGTGAACAAGTCCGTGAAATGAACACCCCATACACCCAACTTTATATAGGGAAAACTGAGATGCATGTGGGTATCCATTATTTTTCTTAGTTCTACTCCCAAACATAGGTTGTGGGTACTCGTTAAAATCGCCTCAAATATAGGTTGTGGGTACTCGTTAGAACCGCCTCATTGAGGCGGTTCTAACGTGCCTCCACGACCTATGTTTTTGCAATATTTATAAGAAAAATATTATAGATGTTCATCAGAAAAGTAGCTATTTTGGAGATATGGAAAAATGCACTATGTCGCATGGGTGTGTTTTCGTAATGAGTGCAGTTTTTGCATGAGCTGGCTTAAGGGGAATGGGAACATCTTCAGGGGTAGTAACTCCTGCAAAAGTATTTTTGTCTCCCATGTCAAAATGGGTCAACTATTAAAGAAAAGAATTTGCTTAAGAGGAGCCAATTCTTTCCTTTTATAGTAGACCCCTTTTTCAGTGGGACAGGGCTCATAGAAAAACAAACAGGAAGTTCCGAAAGTTGTCTTCCTTTGAAAACAGGCAGAAAAAACAGCCAGGTGTTCCCATTCCCCTTACATGCTTTCTTGGACGTCACATTGACAGTGTGGTGAACCAAGAAGCCCGATTGTCTCTAGATAACGGTTGATAACTCACTGGCCAAAATGGGTTCTTGGTTGGTATCTTGATTTAAACATTCATTGCTGAGCCAGACGGCTTAAGATGACGCCTGTTTCAATTAGTGGGACGCATCTCTCATTATGTTTTAGCTGCAATATTACATGTGACTGGCTGATTCTGTTTGTGTTCAACCACATGCCACATCCTTTAAGTACATTTAGTCCCTTTATAAATGCATAAAAAGGGAGATGAGGAATAGAAGAGATAGATAGGCATAGAAAAAAGAAAACTAGGGACCCAAGCAGGTCAGAATCGCTCACCTGGATGAGGCTGGTCGTATATTAAATTGTGCCTTTGTGGCCTTTTGTCAACCAGGTCACAAAAAGGCATTGCCTTAAGCAATGCTGAATCTGCATGTTATCTTGATGCTCATGATTACGTTTCTGAACAGCTTACTGTGATTTAAGATTCAGGAAGAGATGCTGTTGATGCAGAGTGGAAGTGTATAGTACGGCAGGCCAGAGCTATCATTTGCACCTGCCTTCGGCATCTTCTGTTTTGAACATTAATACCATACACCATGTCAAACAATCATGTGACTACTACTGTAATACAAGCAAAGCTATGGTGTATATGGCCGCTTGCTAAAAAGCCACAATACCGAATCTTCTTGTGGACCCAGCTTCTTGTGGACCCGAGCTGCCGCTTCCTGTAAATCTTAAATGCAATTTCTATACATGTACTTTGAATAATTTCAAGATGCTACCATCCTGGATACCAGAATGCAACAATTTTAGCAATTCTTAATCACCATGTCACCAAATTGCCTCCCACCATTTTCAACTCAATGCAACAGACCATTCTGCAGCAGATGTGGTGTGAAGATTTTCAAAAGGGCCCAAATGGCAGCTATCTGGGATATCAGAACAGAACGATACTAGGAAGTCCAAATCCACATGTTACACACAAGGCATTCTATTAAAGTTCGGCTCACTTCAATTTGATGTGGTCTGGGAATTTTCAAGCTGGCCAACATGGAAGCCATCGTTAATAACAGTAAAGAATAATTTCAGCAATTCTAAATTTCCATCTTGCTCCACTGCCTCCAATCAAGTTTCAGCGCCTTCCGAACTTTGGTTCAGTAGAAGATGTAGTTTGAAGGATTTCAAGATCGTCACCATAGTGGACGTCTTGTATATCGGAATGGAATATTTTTAGCAAATCCGAATTTCCATGTCGCCCCAATGCCTCCCATCAAGTTTCAGCTTGATCTCTAGTTCGGGAGTCGGTATAAATTTGAAGAATTTCCAGATGTCCTCCGTGCGCAGCCATCTTGGATATCGGAATAGAACTATTGTAGCAAATCTGAATCTCCATGTCGCCCAAATTCCTCCCATCATGTTTCACTTCAATCCAACCCTTGGTTCTGGAAATGTCATTTGAAGAATTTAAGGATAGCCGCAACAGTGGCCATCTTGGACATCGGAACAGAACAATTGTAGCAAATCCGAATCGCCATTTCGTTCCGATGCCTTCTTGAGTTTCCATTTGATCCTAACTCTGGTTCGGTTGATGTTGTTTGAAAAAATTCAAGATGGGCACCATGGCCACAATCTGGGATAATCGGAATGGAATGATGTTAGCAAATCCGAATCGACATTTCGTCCCGATACCTTCTTGAGTTTCAACTTTATCCTTACTCTGGTTCGGTAGGTGTCGTTTGAAAAAAATGCAAGATGGGCACCAACGCCACCATCTAGGATAATCGGAATGAAATGATTTTAGCAAATCTGAATCTCCATGTCGCCCCGATGCCTCCCATCAAGTGCCAGTTTGATCAGACCTCTGGTTCAGGAGGAGATGTCGTTTGAAAAATTTAAGGATGGCTGCCATGGCGACCATATTGTATATCGGAACGGAACAGTTCTAGCAAATCTAAATCACCATGTCATCCTGATGCCTGCCATCAAGTTTCATCTCAATTGGACCTTTGATTCGGGAGGAGACGTCGTTTGAATAATTTCAAGATGACCGCTTCGACATGGGGAAAGGAACGATTTAAGCAAAATTCTGAATTTCCATGTCATCCCGCTGCCACATAGCATGTTTTAGCTCAAATCGACCTTCGGCTTGGGAGGAGATTTCGTTCGAAGAAATACAAAACGGCCGCCATGGCAGCCATCTTGGATATCTGAACGGTACAATTGAGCAAATCTGAATCTCCATGTCACTCCTATGCCTCCCATCAAGTTTCAGCTTAATTCGACCTTTGGTTCGGGAGGAGATGTCGTTTGAAGAATTTATATATGGCCGCCATAGCGGCAATCTTAGGCAGGGAAACGGAAAGATTTTAGCAAATATGAATCCTCATGTGCCCAGATGCCTCTCATCGAGTTTCGGCTCAATTCGACTTTTGGTTCGGGAGAAGATGTCGTTCGAAGTATTGAAATATCACCATGGCGGCTATCTCGGAAATCTCAACCGAACCATTTAAGCAAATCTGAATCTCCATGTCACCCCGATGACTCCTATCAATTTTCAGCTCAATTCGACCTTTGGTTGGGGAGAAGATATCGTTTGAAGAATTTCAAGATGACCGGCATGGCGGCCATCATTGATATACACCTTGATGTTCGGCCATCCTTTTATTCTTAAGCTTCATATCACCCCTATGCCGCCCATCATGTTTCAGCTCAATACTGATTTTGGTTTGGGAGATGACGTTTGAAACTTTCAAGACTGCCACCATGACGGTTTTCTTGGATATCGGAGCGAAATGGTTTTAGCAAATCTGAATCTCCATGTCACGCCAGTGTCTATCATCAAGGTACAGCTCATTTCGACCTTTGGTTTGGGAGGAGATGTCGTTTGAAGAATTTCGAGGTGGATATAGGATTTTAGAATATCTGAATCTACCCGATGTCGCGTATGGGGCGCTGTGGTGCAGTGGTAAAGCATCGTATTTGAGACCGACAGGTACCCGGTTCGATCCCCGAAAGCGCCAAGTGTTGTTTCCTTGAGCAAGAGACTTAGACTTTATCCACATTGCTTAGTACGGGTTCCTGCCCAGGAAAACAGGGCCACATGGAAGATTATAACTGGTACTAAATGTGTTAGTACCCTCTATAAATAAGGTCGATTATTATTTAATTATTATTATTATCAAGTTTCAGCTCAATACTATCTTTGGTTCGGAGGAGATGTCGTTTTAAGCATTTCAAGATGGCCGCCATTGTGGCCTTCTTTGGTATCGGAACGGAATGATTTTTAGCAAATCTTAATATTTACAATTGCACGCCGTACAAATCAGATGACATTCACACTCAAAGCTACCAAAGCCATTGAACGGCCATAAAATTAAAAGGCGATAAATACACCAACAACTGCAAACCAATTCACACAAAAGTAGTGTTTTCTGGAACCATCGATCATAATCACTAGGCTGTAAAGGGACAGTCATCAGTTTACAGCCACAGGTGACATAAAAAGTACATAGTGTAACTGGAACGCAAAACAATCGCGAATCGCCTACCGAACTAGTGCAATGCAACTGCTTTCTGCAAGCAGTAAGAGGGTGTGGTTACTGTTGCACATTGCAGTACTGGTCATGAAGAGACTCAATAAAACCGAGTCTCCCATTTTCGTTTATTTGGTGTATTCTTTACTTCTATGGGAGGCACCATGATCGTGTTGATCCGTACAATGTGGCCATTTCCAGAATTATTTCTGATATGTTTGCCAATTGAAAGCCATAGGAAGACTTCCAAAATCTCGGACAAACCTTTCTCGGCTTTTACTCCCTTTCTTCGTTCAGGTCGATAGGCATGGTGGGCGAAGTTGCTTACCAAGTAATGCTTACTATCCTAGGACGCCTGATTACATTCTCTGGAGTCCATGTCTGTTGTCTGAACATTGATATTTGCCATTTGTCTATTGATTAACGATTTTGGATTAACGCTTTGGTACTACGACCTGAACTACTTCTAAAGGAACTTACTGTTCAGAACTTATTAATCTTCACTGCAGTCGATGTGTTGTGTCGTATGGCGACCGTAAACCGTACCCCCGGAAATATAATTATAGTGCATAATATATTTTCTGGTCCTTTTGGATCATTTGTGCTTTTAGAATCATTTTAAAAATTGAGCTCTGCGAAAGCCGGTGCTAGAGGGCGTTGTCGGTGCTGCACAGTTTAGTTCTTGTCATGATCAGACTCAATGCAACCGAGTCTGCTATTTTCGTTTATTTGGTGTAATGTTTACTCCCAAAGGATCTAACTATTCAGACTTTATTCACGACACAACTGAAACACGTTTTTCAGTAAAAATACAGAATTTGGTACTTGTCAAAACCGCCACATGAGAACAACGAGAACACCCACTCTATATTTTAGCTAGAAGTAAATGCCGCCCTTGTATTCATAATTAATCCTCACCAAATGAATGTGCTAAAAATTAAAACTGGATCAAAGAATAATACAAATGTTTGTACTTGCGGACCAAAGGTGGATATAAAATGACAAAAAGGGCATTAGAGAACGACTGAACGATCACTATTAGCATGAAATACAGTCTTTAAGTCATAACGTAATCTTTGCGATACATAAAAACAGGGCATATACAAATCTTGCGGCCAAATAAAAAGGCTCGCAGGCAGCCTGTTGTGTAAATTGTCTTTCATGTATTAAAAGGTTAAAAAACATTACGTACGAATAAGTCTTCTGGGAAATCGTTATAGATATCAGCTTGTATAACAACCAGTTCATCTTGAACCACAGTCGGGGGTAGACGTAACTTCAGATACAACGGTAAGTCGCTTATCAGCTGTAAATGACATGTGACAAAACATATAAGCTTACTATTTAGAAAAAACATTACAACATTGTTCATCTAGCAAATATGTGCAAAATAGTGATGCAAATAAACAATTTCCTGCATCGTAATATAACTCAATAATATAGTCCTTAACTAAAATAAAAGGCACAATACACCCAAAAACAAAGCTGTTTTCATTATTCGATGCGAGTCCTTTTTCATAATTAGCTGATATTTTGTGATATATTTTCAACTTTTTTTTTTTACCTCAGGGTGCTTATTAGCTGATGGTTTATAAAGAAGCGTCATGTAAGAACAAGGGGACAATAAGGTTTTAATCTATCCCCTGAGCTTTAAGTATTATTTGGTTATCTGATTTCACCTGAGTTTCCATGATTATTGGTGTTTTTTTAATAAACATTTAACGTCCCCGCCAGCACTATGAAAGTCATTTTGAAGACGTTGCTTCCAATTTTGAGGGCCTTTTACCCTATTCTGAGATGAAATGACCTCTCAAGCCTTGCCGTCCAAATAAACCAATAGGGTTTATATTCCGGGACGCCCGTACTCTCACCAATTTGCCTTCACATGCTTAATCATAGTGTAGTCCGTATGTTCTAGTCCTTTTGGATCATCGATTCCATTGTTGAGTTCTGAAACTATTTTAGGGTCACTGATGAGGTCTAATTGTCGGAAATTAGCTAGTCTGGCCCAGATCAACAGTTTTCAGTTCGTCGGTGTATTCTTTGCTTCTAAGGGATAACCCTTTTAAAGATTATCAGAGCTTTACTAAGAATTAGAGAAAATTTTATTCTATGTAATGTTGGTTGGTGCCTGATGCCCTGTCTCTGGTCGGGTCCATCGGAGACTAACTGTTGGTTTTCTTGTGCTCCGGCATTTCGGTGGTTTCTTGTTGTCGTCTCATCGTCGTCGTTTCATCTCTGTGGTTGTTTGATGTTTTATGTTCACGGAGGTGTTGCACTGATGTGTTCATTTCGGATTGAACAAATCATTTGTCTAAATCGCGGCGGAAGTAAGGGCGAGGATTATGCCCACGTAAAATCGATTTAAGCACCCCCGGCACCTGTGGAATTCGTTTCACTGACCGTTCCAAGGCGGTTTTGCTGTCGAGGTTTATTTTTGTTATAATTTGTTGTTGTTTTTTTGTGTGTGTGTGTATATCTGTTATATTATTTTGTTTTGGATAGTCAATTGACAATTTTGTGGGAAAGTGACTGTCGTTTTGGCTTTCCACTATTAATTTTTTCATTAGTGTCTTGTTGTTTAATATAAATAGGCCAAAGCAACATGGGGTCGGGATGTGAACAAACTTGGTAGTGCTTAGAAACCTGATGCTTTATGCCGAGCTTCAAGATAACTGACCAAAAGTTTCTGGAAGAGAAGATTTTATAGGAATTTTGTTAGATTTTGCCATGGCGGAGATAAATGGGTCACGTGAGCTGACCCATCCAGCAAACTTTCGTTCCGTCATTATCATGATGCTGCATATAAAACTCAACTGAAATTTCACCAGATGTTTAAGGGAAACTGTATTTTGGTATGCCAATAATCTTACAAGCCAAGTGACATTTTCTTGTTTTACCTTTTCCCAATTCAAACAGAAGTGAAGACAATGATAAGGAATCGACACCACCACGTTAGCAAGTCCGAGGGATGAATACCCCATAAACCCTACTTTATATACAGAAAAAAATGGGGCTACTGGGTAAATATTATTCCTCTTATTTCTGGTCCGAGACATTGTTCAAGGGTACTCCTTAGAATTTCATCTATGATGGGGTTCAAACGTGTACCCACAAATTATGTTTGCAGTATAAATAAGAAAAAATATGACGGACCGAAACTACGTAGTATGACCCATCTTCTTCCTTATGAATGTTTTCATTGCTCTTAAAGGAACTCATTTTTTATTTTTTATTTGCCTTCACTGCAGCTGGTGTGGTGCCGTGTGGCGGCCGTAAAACGTCTCCCAGTACATCAACCATAGTGCAGTTTTGATTTTACTTTTGGTCCTTTGAGATCAGCGTGAATATTCTGAGAAATCAGAAATAAATTATTGGTTTAGACTCATATTCTAGACAGGCTTTTAATTATTTGGATCCCATTTTGATTTATATTAGTCTTTGAATCGACTGCCTATTCGAAATTCGCAAAATTGCAGTCTGTTTCCTCTGGCTTTCTTTGCCGGATCATTACAGGGTCACTAATGAGGCTTTATTAGCCGAAACTACGTAGTATGACCCATTTTCTTCCTTATGAATGTTTTCATTGCTCTTAAAGGAACTCATTTTTGATTTTTATTTCATCCATTTTAGGGATTCGGAAAAACGCACTATGTCGCACGGATGTGTTACGTTAATGCAATTATTATGCAATTACCTCACACCTCCCATTAGAGACACTATAGTGAAATAACAACATACATTAAGGAATCAAATTTGACCTTGTCGTAAATAACTCGATGTCAAGCTAAGGTTATCTGACGAACTGGGTCCCTTGATGCATAATAATAAGATTAAAGGGTCTGGAGGACATTTTTTTTCAAAATTTTAGCCATGATTGGGCATGGCGGCCATTTTATTCATGTGACCTTAACAATTTCAACACACCTTTGTTCCGCCATTGCCAACTAGGAGGCTGCATTTGAAATTTAACTGAAAATTTGCCCAGCCATTTTAAAGAAAATGTCCATTGAAAACTCAATGAACCTGCAATCGAAGTGACCTTGAACTAAGGTCACCGAATGACCTTGGCATTTGGCATTCATTGACAGTCATATAATACCTATTCTCCTGTCATAGACAATATGTTTGATAACCCGCGTTTCAAACGAGTACTAGTGTCAATGTTTTGTACACAAACAAATACATAATCTAACTTATATACATTGTAATCCCCAACTTACACAACAGATCGAAGGTTTATACAAAATCTTACATGAGTGGTCACGTTTCATGAAAAGCCCCCGCCCATAGGGGCTTGAAGAAATATATGGGCTGCGTGATACTTCCACGCAGAGCTGAATCCGACCCGCACACTAGTACTGGTAAACCGCTTAGAGGATCTAAGCCTGTCCAGGAACCGTGGTGCGAGGCGGACCGTCCATGCTAATAAGCCCTTTTGGTTTCATTGGGCGACAGGGCTTGAGATGTCATTTCATCTCAATGTCGGGTAAAAGTCCCACAAAATTGGAAGCAACGTCTCCAAAATGACCTTTACAGTGTTGACGGGGACGTTAAACCTCAAATCAGACAGACACGTTTCATGAAATTTGTGAAACGAGCCTTCGCATCCTTAGTTAATTTCCTTAATTAATTGTGTATGAATTAATATGATTATGAGTGAACGTTTCTGTTTGTATCATAACGATTTTAAATGGGATTTCATTGCTATAATGTCATTAAAACCAGATGGTTGTAACGGACGGCGGCATGAGTTTATGCACAAGTAACCTTGTTTAATAAACCTGTGTGGTCACAGAGGACCTTGCATGAATGCTCATGTATTATTGAATTTATTAAACGAGTTGAGGAAAAGGGATAAAATGCGAGGCGTTGCCGAGCATTTTATCCCTTATCCTCAACGAATTTAATAAATTCAATAGTACATGAGTATGAATGCAAGGTTTAATTGATCATATGACATTTAAAACGAATTTTATTCACGATTTTTGTACAAAAATGTCAATACTCTGCCATAAGTAAACGCGACGTCGTTATCGACGTCGTACGTGTAACGTTACGGGACATATCTAACTAATTTGCTTATTTAATCCACTAGTGGATTATCGAATTTATTACATGGCGTTATTACACTATCAGACGCGACGACATATGATAAAAAGATTTTTATAACATGTGGCTATTCACTAAATAACAGCGACGTTACGAGATAAAATCCATTCTTTGCACGGGCTTGATAATATCTGTCTGTCAATGGGAGTCCGTCATCAGACTCATCAAATTGCTCAGATGGATATAAGTCGTCTTTGGCCGTGAGCACCTGTCCAACTAGTACACAGTTTTTTCTTATCGTTGCGCAAGTAAATGAAGGATGTTTCCGTTTGTGGAGGTGAATATCGAAAATGTTTTGCCGATTGTGTTGAAAACATCAGAATGTTCTCCTGTGTGAGGCAGCGACGTTATATGATAAAAATATTTTTAAACGGGCGGGTTTGTTAAATTATGAGAAATATCGAAGCTATAGCTTTCTGTCAATAGGGGTATGTCATCTAGGAAACCCAAGAGACTCATCAAATTCTAGGATTGATATTAGTCGTCACTCGCTGGCTCTGTGCACCTGTCCGTCATTACTAAAACACGCCTATACAAGTACACTGTAAACTTTACCACTGCAAAATCGAAAATTTTAAGGTGAAAAATTGTGATATTTTTCTTATTTCTGCTCAAAATATATATTGTGGGTACTCGTTAGAATCGTCGCATTGAGGCGGTTCTAACGAATACCCACGGATGAGGCGATTCTTACGAGTACCCACAATCTATATTTTAGAGCAGAAATAAGAAAAATAAGGTTTACAACTGTAAACCCCAGTTTTACTATATAAACGTGGGGTTCAAGGGGGTCAAAATTATATATGCGGGTTTTCGTGAAATAAACACCCCCTTTCGTGAAATAAACACCCCCTTACAACCCACTTAATATAGAGAAAACTGGTGTTTACGGGAGTATTCATTGTTTCCTTATTTTTGCTCCTAGACATAGGTTGTTGGTACTCATTAGACCGCCTCAATGAGGTGGTTCTAACGAGTATCCACATCACATGTTTTAAGTTTAAATAAGAATAATATCACAAAATGTCTTTAGAAAATTGACCGTTTTGGAGATGTGAAAATGCACTATGACGCACGGGTAAGATATCGCAATGCCTTTCCAAACCTTTTAACCGTTGTGTAAATATATAGAGGATGTAACCTTTTTTGAGGTGAATCAATACGGAAACACGCCTACACAAATACATTGTAACCTTTATCGCCGAAGAAATGAAATTTTTTAGGTAAAAAAATGTGATATTTTTCTTATTTCTGCTCAAAAGATAGATTGTGGGTACTCGTTAGAACCGCCTCATCGAGGCGGTTCTAACGAGTTCCTACGATCTATATTTTAGAGCAGAAATAGGAAAAATAAGGTTTACCCCTGCAAACCCCAGTTTTACTATATAAAACAGGGTTTACGTCTCCCTGCCCTACATCATAGTGTAGATTATATTTTCTTGTCCTTTGGGATCATTGATTCCATTGTGGAATTTTGAAAATATCTGAGGGTCACTGATGAGGCCTAATTGGCCGAAACTAGCTAGTCTGGCCCAGAAAAAACATATACACTCCATATTTTTCAATTCTGTGGTGTATTCCTTGCTTCCAAAGGATAACCCTTTTATAGAACATATTAAGGGGGGTCAAAATTATATAGGCGTGTTTTCGAGAGTAAATATAAAAATATTTCATTGCATCCGATTTTTCTTGAGTGCAAAGCAGTGTCGTTATATGATAGAATCTATTCTTTAAACGGATTTGAGAAATTATGAGAAATATTGTAGGTATAGCTTTCTGTCAATGGGAGTCCGTCATTTCAGGAACATAGCAGACTCATCAAATTCTAAGAGTGAGTCCTGTCGTTCCTTGCTGTGTGCATCTGTCCGAATACACACTTTGTTTTTTTTATCGTTGGGCAATATATGAAGGTTTCGTCCTATTTTTTCGACGAGAATAATATATATTTTTTTATCGATGTGTTGAAAACAGCAGAATTTCCTCGAGTGCGAAGCAATGACGTAATATGATAAAATCTTTACACGGACTTGATGAATTGAGAATTATTAATTGAATATCATGTATTCGTCAAAAATCAATACTCATGTTTTTAATGGTGTCAATAATTAATACAATTGTCATTAATCAAGTAATTTCGTATTGGTCCAGTTACAGGTCTGAGGCCTGCTGTATTGGCCCGAGGCCGAAGTTGTATTGGCCTTGGCCTTCGGCCTCGGGCCAATAAAGCAGACCTCGGACCTGTAACTGGGACAATTCGAAATTACTTGATTAATGACATTAAAATATTGTAGACAATGGGAGTCCGTCATCTCGGAAACATAGCAGACCCATCTAATTCTTAGGTATTTTTCTATTGCTTCGTGTTTGTGTTTCTTTCCCTTTGGTCTCTCTGGTGGGAGTTGTGGGTTATTTTTATCGATTTCTGATCATTGCCCCTACTTCTATTTTGATATCAAATGTAGCTGTATGTGAGCACCTGTCCGAACACAATTTTTATATCGATTCTTAAATATAAAGAGTGTGTTTCGTTTTTTTTTTCTTGTACATGAATAAGAAGCATTTTCCATCGAATGTTTTGAAAACATCAGAATTTTCACGAGTGCTAAGCACGAGTGAAACTTCTATATTTTTTTAAAATACACGAGATAAAATGTTGTTTGGCTTCAATCGAATTTTATTTTATTTCATACGAAAAAACAAACCAAAGGCGAGCTGCCTTCTTACAGCGTAGCTCGCCTGTAAGTGTCATTGCGGTCCTAGGCATAGGTGGGGATATTGCTGAATAACTATCTGGACCCTTAATTTATATTCATATCATATATAAACTAACACCGCTATACAGTTAGGGAAATATGAGTTTTTAGAAACTTAAGGGGAATGGGAACACCTCGAGTAGAGACAACTCATGCAAAAATATTTTTGTCTCCCCTGTCAATAGGGGTCAACTCTTAAAGGAACGAATTTGCTCCTGGGGAGCAAATTCTTTCCGTTAAGAGTTGACACATTTTTCAGCAGGACAGGGCTAATAGAAAAGGGAACAGGATGTCCCGAAAGTTATCTCCCTTTG
The DNA here is from genome assembly GCA_963580285.1 of Lucinisca nassula. Classification (NCBI taxonomy): domain Eukaryota; kingdom Metazoa; phylum Mollusca; class Bivalvia; order Lucinida; family Lucinidae; genus Lucinisca; species Lucinisca nassula. The sequence goes on along the minus strand of OY757015.1, from coordinate 81,458,307 downwards.
ACTTTGGAAAATGGCGTTAAATTATGTCAGGTGTTACCATTCCCATTATAGTTAAGCCTGTGCCTTGGGGTTGAGGTCATTGTTTTGGGTATGGGTACTCCTGAATAAACTGTCATACAGAATATGAACCAAATCTACCATATGGTTTGGAAAATATTAGCTATTAAAAGAACTTTAACATAAACATTCTAGACCGTAACCTTGACCTTGAGGACTCGGGTATGAATGGGGTATTGCTGAACAACAGTGTCCGCCTGTATTAGAGTGTCGAATTTGAACTATATTTGAGAAATAGATCAGCTCTAACTGTGATTTGTTGAGTAATAAATCACAGTTTGGAGGTCAGTTGTAAGTAGACAAATCACGAGCGCGTAGCGCGCGTGATATGTCTACTTACAACTGACCGACAAACTTTGATTTATTTCTCAACAAATCACAGACTAATGCTGATCTATTTCGACTCTAACAAGCTGAAAATCGGCAATACTGTTGTTGTTCCTTCAAAATCTCACAACTTTTCGCCATTGTTAGAAGAAATCCCGCTAAAATTATCGACTGAAACGTGCATTTATATCCTTTTCTAACGTTTTCGATGCGAGAAAATGACGTTACACGTCTAACGTCAAGTTAAACGACTAGTGACGTCATATATTGGCAGTTTTTAATGACGTCACTCGTCACGCTCTTCCGAGCTGTGATTTGTTGCAGAATAAAACACAGTAATTTCCCATTGCCTATATAGGCGCGCTGTGTTAGAATCATTGTTAGGTTTAGAAAATATGAGCTTTTAAAATATTAACATAAAAACCGTGACCTTGATTTGACTTCATAAACAAGGGCGTGGTACTGCTGAATAAACTAAAATACATACTTAACTTTTTTTTAAATAATGTCTGTTAGAACCGGTGTAACGGTCAGTTTCTTCCCCCGGCCCGGTTCTTCCCCGGGGAAGAACCGGGCCGGCCCGTTTCTTCCCCGGGGGAAGAACTGGGCCGGCCCGGTTCTTCCCCGGGGGAAGAAACTGACTAGTAAGTTTCTTCCCCACCCGGTCAGTTTCATCCCCACCTGAATTTTTTTCTGAACCGTAGTCAACGAATAATTTTCAGCTCACAATTTGTTATAAATGAGAAAAGAGACCATTCTGAATAAGTCCTTTTAGCTTGAATGACAAATTTGCTGTATGCTACGCCATTCATGGAGATGCAATAAAATATGCATCCCAATTCAAGCATCCTTGATGAATTTTCTTTGCTTTTTAAGAATAAATTAGTATTAACTAAACAGATATAATAAACCACAAATGTTTCGCGCTCAAATCTAAATAGAATTTGGAGACTGGGGGTGGGGAAGAACTGGGCCGGCCCAGTTCTTCCCCACCCAAGATTTTCCTGTCTTCTAATAATTCTTGTGATAAATTTCCTTTGCTTTTTAAGACAAAAAATGGTATAAACTAAAAAGATATAATAAGCAATAAATGTTTGGAGCTCACATCCAAACACAGTTGGGAGACTGGGGGTGGGGAAGAACTGGGCCGGCCCATTTCTTCCCCACCCCCGATTTTTCTGTTTACAAAAAATTCTTGTGATAAATTTTCTTCGCTTTTTTAAGACATAAATTGGTATAAACTAAAAAGATATAATAAGCAACAAATGTTTGGAGCTCAAATCTAAATAGAATTTGGAGACTGGGGATGGGGAAGAACTGGGCCGGCCCATTTCTTCCCCACCCCAAATTTTTCTGTTTACAAAAAATTCTTGTGATAAATTTTCTTTGCTTTTTAAGACATAAATTGTGATAAACTAAAAAGATAAAATAACCAAAAAATGTTTGGAGCTCAAATCTAAATAGAATTTGGAGACTGGGGTGGGGAAGAGCTGGGCCGGCCCGTTTTTTCCCCACCCCAGATTGTTCTGTTTACAAAACGTTCTTGTGATAAATTTTCTTCTATTTTTAAGACATAAATTGGTATAACATAAAAAGATATATGAGCAACACATGTTTGGAGCTCAAATCTAAATAGAATTTGGAGACTGGGGGTGGGGCAGAACTGGGCCGGCCCATTTCTTCCCCACCCCAGAGTTTTCTGTTTACAAAAAATTATTGTGATAAATTTTCTTCGCTTTTTAAGACATAATTGGTATAAACTAAAAAGATATAATAAGCAACAAATGTTTGGAGCTCAAATTTAAATAGAATTTGGAGATTAGGGTGGGGAAGGACTGGGCCGGCCTAGTTCTTCCCCACCACAGACAAACGTCATAACTGATTTAATTGTACACCACAACACAAGGGTGGGGAAGAAATGGGTCGCCCCAGTTCTTCCCTGCCTCAGACATCCTCTGATATAACTGACATAACTGTACAACACTACCCAAGGGTTGGGAAGAAACGGGCAGGCCCAGTTCTTCCCCACCCCACACACCTTCAACGTCATAATTGACTTAACAGTACAACACTTACCAAGGGTGGGGAAGAAATGGGCGGAAGAAACGGGCGGCCCAGTCCTTCCCCACCAAGGACATCTTCAGCAATATAACTGAAATAAATGACTAAACAGTACAATACTTACCAAGGGTGGGAAAGAAACAGACTGGCCCAGTTCTTCCCCACCCTAGACATCTTCAGCAATATAACTCACATAACTGTACAACACCACCCAAGGGTGGTGAAGAAACATGCCGGCCCAGTTCTTCCTCGCCCCTGAGCCTTGGAATTCTATTGAAATTTGAGTGACAAACATTTGTTGCTTATTATATCTGTTTAGTTAATACCAATTTATGTCTTAAAAAGCAAAGGAGATTTATCACCAGAATTATCAGTAACAGAAGCATCTGGGTTGGGGAAGAACTTGGCCGGCCCAGTTCTTCCCCAACCCCAGTCTCCAAATTCTATTGATAATAAATGTCCAAACATTTGTTGCTTGTTATATCTTTTTAGTTTATACCATTTTTTTGTCCTAAAAAGCAAAGGAAATTTATCACAAGAATTATTTGTAAAAGGAACCATCTGGGGAGGGGAAGAACTGGGCTGGCCCAGTTCTTCCACATCCCCAAGTCTCCAATTTCTATTGAAATTTAAGGGCCAAACATTTATTGCTTATTACATCTCTGTAGTTAATACCAATTTATGTCTTTAAAAGTGAAGAACATTTATCACAAGAATTTTTAGTAATCAGAAAAATCTGGGGTGGGGAAGAAATGGGCCGGCCCAGTTCTTCCCCACCCCCACTTTCCAAATTATATTTAGATTGGAGCACTAAAGAGTTGTTGCTTATTATATCTGTTTATTTAATACCAATTAATGTCATAAAAAGGTAAGAAAATTAATCATAGATACTGGAAACGGGCCGGCCCAGTTCTTCCCCGGGGAAGAAACTGACTGGGGGGAAGAACCGGCCTGTTACACCGGATGCTCTGTCATTGGTCGGCCCCACGGTAGTCAAACTGTTGGTTTTCGTTTGCTCCAGCATTCCAGTTAAATCCATCTCTCACCGTTGCATCACGAAAACACGGCTATATAATTGTGACCCCCTAGAACCCCACTTTTATAAAGTAAAACTGGGGTTTGCGGGGGTATACCTTATTTTTCTTATTTCCGCTCTAAAATATAGGTTGTGGGTACTCGTTAGAACCGCCTCGATGAGGCGGTTCTAAAGAGTGCGCACAATCTATATTTTGAGCAAAATTAAGAAAAAAATATCACAATTTTTCATCATAAAATTTTCATTTTTTTTTTTTTTTTGCCATAAAGGTGGCAATGTATTTGTATAGGCGTGTTTACGTAATGGTATCATCTTTGTATTCGTTTTGGCTTTATAGAGAATACCAGGTTTGTGTCTTTTTAAATCAAGTTTATCAGGCAAGGCTTCGAGAAAGCTTGTATAATCGCGAGGCTTGCCGAGCGATTCTACATGTTCTCGAAGCTGAGCCTGATAAACTTGATATCATAAGACACGAATCTGGTATTCTGTGTCTCAGTTTATCCCCTTTTACACTCATTAAATATAGAATCGATTGTCCTCAGTGCGTGCTTACATTCAGGCGTGCAACAATCGGTGGTCCATATATTTAGTATCGCTGACCTTAACTTTTCCCATGATTTTTTTTTCATGTTAGTTACTGCACAGTATACAATAAACACCTACACTTGCTTGCTGTAGAGCAACGCCGAATCCTGTGCATTGATCAATGGCGAATGCATTGCCAACCCAAGTTGTTATTGAATCTGGTGTAAGATCTGGAAATTCTACCTCCCCTGTTGGTCTGTAAAAAAAAAAGAAATATTCCATGCAGTTTGACTGGACTCTTATTTTACTGTTTTGTTAAGTAGAGTCATTAGATCTGCATAACCTATGTACATCAAGTTAACTGTTCCGTGTAATGAACACCTTCTAAACCCTAATTTATATAGATAAAACTGGGATTTACAGGGGTTATATTATTTTGCTTATTTTTGTTCAAAGACGTATGCATACTCGCTAGAACGAGTCGGTTCTAACGAGCATCTATAACCTATGTTTGGAGTGTTTATAAGAAAAAAATATCAAAACTTTTCATCAGAAAAATAGTCGTTAAGGAGAATGCACCACGAAAACATATAATTTTGACCCCCTCGAAACCCACTTTTATATAGTAAAACTGGGGTTTCCGGGAGTATACCTTATTTTTCTTATTTCTGCTCTAAAATATAGATTGTGGGTACTCGTTAGAACCGCCTCGATGAGGCCGTTCTAACTAGTGCCCCCAATCTATATTTTGAGCAGAAATAAGAAAAAATATCACAATTTTTCATCTTAAAGTTTTCATTTTTTCGGCGATAAAGGTGGCAATGTATTTGTATGGGCGTGTTTGCGTAATGGAAAGAATGCATTATGCCATACGGAAGTGGTATCGTAATGGGAAAGCGCTATAGCTTTATTATTAGACGATGTCTTGCGCACAAGACACAGGTCCGTTTCTCCAATGTCAAGCTCGTACTTAGAGGTCAAACGTCCAAAAAGGGCACTTTTTTGTGTCCGGTCTATATTTTTTCTATGATAATTTTGAAGTTACTTGAAAGAAATGTTGAACACCATGAGACGATATGTCGCTTGCAGGGCCCATGCCGGTACCTCCAACTTTTAGGTCAGAGGTAAAATAAAGCGTTTTTTATTTGTTTCTGGTCAATAACTTTCTTATTCTTAGATGGATTTTAAATTACTTGGCAGAAGTGTTAACGAGATGTTGTGTCACTTACATGACCCAGATAAGTACGACCAAGGTCAAGGTAAAAGTGTGGTACTTACACAGTCTGTTACATAACACACTTCTGTGTCCCATGTCATATGGCGGGGGAGTCCATGTCTTATGAACAAAATTCTAGTTTTCTTTCTGATACATGAACACCATAGTTCCGAATTATAATTCAGTATGACACAGCATTTGCCTCAAAATAATTGCAGGCCACTATACCTAAACTTAATTATCCAGTGACTTTTGTCTTATATCGTAATGACTAATTGGGCCCCGTCAAGCGATTTTGGTACTTATCGCCAATGCGAGCAGCGAAGGTTCAGGCGAGCCTGCGCATCCGCGCAGTCTCGCCAGAACCTTCGCTGCTCGCTCATACAAGCAGTGTATCAAGAGGAACCTTTAGACAGAAAGCCATATCCCTGGCCCCTCTGAATGGCTGGACATGCGCAGTCAAAGTTTGTCATGACGGAATGCTCGAAGACACAAATTCGCTTGGCGGGGCTCAATTGATGTATGAACATAATGCTTCAGGATTAGGAGTCAGTACGACCCGACATTTGAAATTGTAAGTCATTGTTGGCTATAGTTCATGGTATTGTGATCTTGCCTGAAGTCTTAAAGACTTTATGATACATGAACAGTATGGCCTGATATTTGGCTCCAAAATAAGTGTAGTTCACCATGACCTATATTTCATCGTGCAGTAGATTTTGATGTCTAGTCCCATCCCGGGACGTCAAGTCTTGGGTCAAGAAAGCTGGCCTCTAGCGTTCAAATGACCCAAATATGAATATTTTCTGATGAGTGGCAATCGACATGAACTATTAACAAGAGGACCATGGATGGTCCTGTCTCGCTCACCTGAGCTATCAGATTCAAAGTTTCAGGACGTCCCAGTTGTTACTCACGGAGTTATGCTGATGACAAGGTCAAAGACAGGCAAAAACAGGATTTTTTGCAACCGAAAGGGAAGTAACTCTATGACAGATAGGCTGACCTCGTCAATTTTCGAATTCATTTGAGCTTTTATCCCTGACTTATTTATACATACGTTCCAAGAAGATCTGATGAAAACTAAACGGGCTACGGTGATGACAAGGTTACAAAAAAGGCATTGCCTGCAATCAAAGGGACGTAACTCTATGAAAGATAGGCTGGCCTTACCAGTTTTTGAACTCAACTGAGCTCTAAATCCTGACTTATCAAGAAGACCTGATAAAACTGAAGGGGCTACGGTGATGACGAGGTAAAAAAAGGGGCTGCAACACTACAACTCATTGGCTGACCTTGCCTTTTTTTAAACTCATCTGAGCTTTTAACCCTGACTTACTTATGTGTGCGTTTTAAGAAGATTCAATAAAACTTGAAGGGGCTACAGTAAAATAGGCATTTTTTAGCAATCAAGGGGACATAACTCTACGACAGATGGGGCCTACCTTGACAATTTTCAAACTCACAAGAACTTTTATCCCTGACTTACTTATGTATACGTTTAAAAATATCCAGAAAACAAGGGGACATAACTCTATGAGATATAGGAAGACATCACCAGTTTTCAAACTCATCCGAACTTTCAATCCAACCCAATTTATATGCTAGATTCAGGAAGATTCGATCAAAACTAAAGGACTAATGGTGATGACAAGGTACAAAAATAGGCATTTTCAGCAAAGAAGGCGACTTAACTCGGGGAGTAATGTGCCAACATTGTTAGTATACAAACACATTCAAGCTTTTATCTCTAACTTACTTATCTATATGTTTCAGGAAGATCCGTTTAAAACTTAGGACTTTTTGATGATGACAATGTCAAAATTGGGCTTTTCAGCAATCAAAGGGACATATCTCTATGATAAATAGGCCAACCCCACCAGTTTTTAAACTCATCAAACCATTTATCCTTTACTTACCTATATGTAAGTTTCAAGAAGATTAGAACAAAATTGAAGAGAGGGTGATGACAATGTCAACAAAGTGACATAACTCTATGATAAATAAGCTAAAAGGCGGCTCTTCCGTGGCGATTTATTTATGTTGTTGTTTGTTACTTACTGTGTGTATCACTTGTGTCTTTTAATTTTGGATGGCCATATGGCCATTTTGTGGGAAAGTAACTGTCCATATGGCCTTCCTTTGTTTAGGTTTCCATTATGGTCTGGTCGCTTAATGTTTGTATTTCTTTCCCTTTGGTGTCTTTTATGGATGGAGTAAGTTAATTGTATCAATTCCTGATCTTTGTTTTACTTCTACTTTACAGGATTTGAACTCGTTAGAGCTTTAATCCCTGACTTGCTTATATGTAAGTTTCTAGAAGGTCCTATCAAAACTGAAGGAGCTACGGTGATAACAAGGTAAAACAAGCTTTTATCCCTGACTTACTCGTTTCAAGAAGATCCGATCAAAACCGAAGGGGCTACGGTGTTGACAAGGTAAAAACTAAGCAATTTCAGCAAAATAGTGGATAAAAATTCCATGACTAATAGACCGACATCTGTATTTTCGAACTTATCCAAGATTTTTACCCTCACTAATGTGTATGTAAATTGCAGAAAGATCCGACCAAAACTGGAGCTGCAACGGTGATGACAAGGCCAAAAATAGGCATTTTCTATAATCAAGGGAGCATAACTCTCCGAAATATAGGCCAACATCACCGAGTTTTGAAGCCTTTAGGTCGAATACTATATATTTGGATGATTTAATCAATATTGACAATACCTATTTTTATGGTTTGATCAGTCAAATTTATCCCCAGAACTTCGGTTAATTAAAGCAAATTTTTCTGATAGCGAGGCTCCTTTAAAGGATTTATATCTATCTATTGTACATATGTTTGTTTCCTGAAAATTTATGATATTTTAAAAAAGTCTTTAAGATATAAAAAAAAATTAATGGCCCATGAAATATGGTCGTGATGACCAACATTTATCTTGAGGTCAAACTAGAGCTGCCGCCTAACGGGCGCCAATTATACCCCCGCATGCGTTGTCAGACAAATTTTTACAAGTATTTGACCTTGAGGAAGGTCAACGTAAAGGTCAAGGTCAGGTTTGTGAATATCAATCTTAAGTACTAGTGGCAAGGTGTGTGGTGTGTGAATATTAAAGAAATCGGTCAAAGAATTAGGAAGTTTTGAGCAATGTTAAAGTTTTTTGTAACGGACCGACGACGACAGACGACGACGACAGACGACAAGCTGACTCCTATATACCCCTTCAAACTTCGTTTGCGGGGGTATAAAAATAGGGTCACATTGACTCTTAAGACCAAGTTATGGTGTTCATATATCAAAACATCTTCATGATATAAGGCAAAATCACTGGAACATGAAATATAGGCCATAGTGACATGCATTTTATTTTGTATTTTGAGGAAAGATATGGACTCATGCTGACTCATAATACCAAACCATAGTGTTCCAAATGATGTCATGGTATAATGCAAACAACTGACCATGAAAATAGCCAAATTCTCTACATTCATTTTGAGGTCAAGTATCCGGTCATACCGGTTATAAAAATCAAGGTATGGTGCTCGTATATCACCAAGTCTTCAGTAGATAAAATATTACTGAACCATGAAATATGTCATGATAACCTACATTTATATTGAGGTCAAAAATGAGGTCATACTGATTCATAAAATTAAGGAATGTTGCTAGAAAATCAAAGAGTACAAGACAAAAGCACACGACTATGAAATATAGGTCATGGTCACCTACATTTATTGTGAGGTCAAATATCGTGTCTTACTGACTCACTATACAAAGTCATGGTGGGCATATATCAAAACGTCTTCAGTATATCCGGCAAGGGAACAGAACCATAAAATATAGGTCATTGGGACCTACATTTATTTTGAGGTCAAATATCGTGTCATACCGACACATTTTACCACGGTATGATGTTCCTATATCTAAAGTGTTCATGGTTTAAGGCAAAACTACAAACCATGAATATAGGTCATGGAGATCTACAATTATGTTTAGGTCAAATATCGGTCATACTGGCTCAAAAACATATATCAACAAGGCTTCAGGATATAAGATAAAATCACTGAACCATGAAATATAGGGCATAGTGACCTACATTTATTTTGATGTACAATATCGAGTCATACTAAATACCAAAGTAAAGTGTTCCTATATCAAAAAGCCTGCATGTTATAAAGCAAAACAACTGGCCATGAATACTGGTCATGGTGTTCTACATTTATTTTGAGGTCCACTATAGGATCATACCAGCACAAAATACCAGATAAGGTGTTGATATCCCATAAAGTCTTCAGGATATAGCGCAAAACACTGGACCATGAAATATAGGAAATTGTGACCTACAATTATTTTGAGGTCAAATATTGTGTAATACTGACTCATAAAACAAAGGTATGGTGTTTATATATCAAACATAGAAGTGAAGGCAATGATCAGGAATCGATACAATTAACCCACAGCTCCCATCAGAGACACCAAAGAGGAAGAAGCACAGACATGAAACAACTAGACCCTACTGGAAACATAAAAACCGGACAGCAAAAAGGACAGTTACTTTCCCACACAATGACCAATTAGCTATCCAAAACAAAATGATATAAGCGATACACACACTCAAAGACAGACCATAACAAAAATAAACCACGACAGAAGAACCGCCTTGAACCGTCAATGAAACGAATTCCTCTGAGGGGCTTATATCGATTCTATGTGACCACAATCGTTGCCCTTTGTTTTCGTCGAGATTTAGACAAATTATTTGTTCAGTCCGCATGAAGGCCTCCTGACTCATCAGTGCAACATCTCCTTGAACACAAAAATCAAACAACCACAGAGATGAAAGAACGGGGAGGACTCGACAGCAAGAAACCTAAGAAATGCTGGAGCAAAAGAATACCGATAGTTAGACTTCGATCGGCCCGATCAGACAGAGCATCAGGCACCAACCAACATTACATAAAATTAGATTCACTCTAATTTCTAGTAAGCCTTTACGCTGGAACAGTCATATAATCTGCGACCTGACCCGCCGGCGTGTAATTAAAGAGGGAAACAAAATTGTCAACCGTGGTTGGGTTAACTACCATGCATGCAGTCTGTCGTATAGCATTTATGTTGTGCCATATCTTGTTATATCGAAGAATGATTTTACGAAATTGGGTGCTAAGTCATTGCATTTATATACTTTTCTGAATTGTATATATTAAATCACCATAAAAATCGGGCTCCTATAGACCTTGTTTCAGAAGAGATTTAAGTCCAACATTGAAGTTTGAAATTAAATCGGAATGACGTCTATAAAATTTTGAAAAAGGCTTAGCGTAGTTTATGATACTGATAACCCTGATTAAGATGTATAGCAGTTAACAATTTATTACGAGTGTTGAAGTCAGTTACATGACTAGAAACTCTGACAAATCGAATTAATTGCGAAATTTAAACGCCATATGATGCCGCGCGAGGAACATCACCATCCAAGAAAGGAAAATTTACAATCTCAAAATCAAAATCATCACGTTTATCATAAATTTTGCAAGCAACCCCATCTACAATAAATAGATGTAAATCCCAAAACGGGGCCTCGGTATCAGAAGAATTTGCTTTCTTTAACTGAAGTTTTGGGGTGGGGGGGGGTTAAATTTGACTGATCAAACCATCGAAATAGGTAGTGTCAATAGCAAAAATAAGAAAAATGATGTATGCCACAATATGAAAGTGGGGTTAAAGGGGGCAAGTATTATAAAGGTGCGTTTTCTTAATGTGTCTGTAAAAATTCATTTTGACAGAAATCAAAACTAAAATCGCTAATAAAGAAAATGGATCACCAATTTGTTAGGGTGCTCAACTTAGAGAACGCTTCATCTCTCCTGCCATTTCCGATCAGCGCTGCGACGTCGAGTTAGTGTCATGGTCACAGTGTTGCATCGACATCGCACAAATTTTGGCGCCTTTTATTACCATTTGCCATAGCCGGCCTCAGTAGCTCAGTCGGTTGCGTGTCTGACTGCTGATCAGGAGGACGCGGGTTCGAAACATGCCGGAGTCGGCAACATTCTTTCTTCGAGATTGATCATGAAATCTTTTCTACGGTCATTCTCTCCCTTCCACTGATTCAAGAAGGACAGTTGTCAGTTTCTGGCAAAAGAATGTGCACTGTACTGTTAACCCCTTACTTATAAGCTTGCCCAGGAAAAGTGTGGACAGGTTCACTGACCGGCTCAAAAATGACCTAAAATAGTGTTAACTGGGCCGTTAAACTCCAATACAAACAAAATACAAACAAAACCATTTGTCATAATAAACTAATCTTATCAGTCTTTTGAATGAGGACATTATACATACAAAGGAAAACATCTCGGAGATTTAGAAAGAAACTAAATTGACAAACATTTTTTCGTTAAAATGATGAAATTATATTACGTTTTAAGTGCAATGGCAAACGGCGTCATAGCATTTTGCTACAATATGCAAATGAATATTTAATGACGTTAGTTTTTGTAGCAGGCTAGACTAGACGTTGCTAAAAACTATTTATGCACAAGCACCCAGGTACACCCCTCTTAATGGCCATATATAAAGGTCAAGAATTCCATTATGTTCAAAAGACATGGATTCACGGAATCCAAGGACGAAAACCGAATCAAACTATCCACTTTAATCTCCGAGATATTACAAATTGAACTGTGAAATAGTTCATGGAAAAAGCGTAATTTCAGAAGGCCTAATGCATATTCACGGGGTATTCTATAATGTCAAAGAAGTACCCCCATGAAAAAATATTTTCACTAACCGTTCCAAGGCGGTACATCTGTCGTGATTACCCTGCTAGCATTCAACATAAATCTACAGCGGGCCGTTAGCGGCCCGTCAGCTACCCTGACGGGCCGCTAACGGCCCGCTGTAGATTTATGTAGAATACTTACTGGGTAGTTATTGTTATACAAATATATTTTTATTTTAGATAGCCGTTTGGTTATTTTGTGACAAGTAACTGCATTTTCGCTTTCCGCATGTTATCTTTATTCAAGTCAGGCTATTTCATGACCGTGTTTCTTTCCCTTTGGTGTCTTTGTTTGGAAGTGTGAGGTACTTACGATTCCTGATCGTAGCCTTCACTTATATTATAAATGATATTAACCTTAGGACGCATATGTTTTTATGCGTTTTTCAACACAATGACCACATTTGTGTCATCTATCACCCTGCTTGATACTTAGCAATGTCCTCACCGTTGTCTCACCTCTGTGGTTCTTTGATTATTTGTGTTCACGGAGATGTTGCACTGATGAGCTAGGAGGCCTTCAGGCGGACTGAACAAATTATTTGTCTTAATCGCGACGGAAGTAAAGGCGAGGATTGTGGCCACGTAAAATCGATTTAAGCCCCCCAGTGGAATTCTTTCCACTGACCGTTCCAAGGCGGTTTTTCTGTGGCGGTTTATTTATGTCGTTGTTTGTTACTACTTAATGTGTGTATCACTTGTGTCTTTTTATTTTGGATGGCCATTTGGCCATTTTGTGGGAAAGTAACTGTCCTTATGGCCATCCTTTGTTTAGGTTTCCATTATGGTCTGGTCGCTTCATGTTTGTGTTTCTTTCCCTTTGGTGTCTTTGGTGGGTGGAGTAAGTTAATTGTATCGATTCCTGATCTTTGTTTTACTTCTACTTTTAACATCGCGTGAACAAGTTCGTGAAATGAAGACCCCTCTAGACCCCACTGGTGTTTTCCTCTAAATACCTCTGGGGATCATAGGGATTATACGTTATTTTTATTATTTCTGGTCCAAGACATAGGTTGTGGGTACTCGTTAGAACCGCCTCATTGAGCACCCATAGCCTATGTTCGCAGTATCAATAAGAGTTATCAAAGTGAAATTTCTTTGTAGGTGCTGTTTAAATGTTTCTTCCTGTACTTCTTTCAGATTGGATGGAGTTATCTGATATACATGTAATTACCATGGTGATCGTTACTTTAACCTATGTGAAATGTTTTTCATTACGAAAACACGCCTATACAAATACATTGTAATCTTCAACGCCGAAAAAAAAAAGAAAAATGTACGATGAAAAATCGTGATATTTTTCTTATTTCTGCTCTAAAATAAAGATAGTGGGTACTCGTTAGAACCAGCTAGATTTTTCTTATTTCTAAGACAAATAAGGTATACCCCAGTGAACCCCAGTTTTATTATACAAAAGTGGGTTTCAAGTTGGAGGGGGGGGGGTAAAATTATAAAGGCGTGTTTTCGTCAATGGTAAAGGAGTTTCGTTCACGAAATCTTAATCGCGATACACAAGATGAAGTTTATTTTCGACTTACCCAACGGTAGCAGAAATCCACAGCCATGTTTCAGGAAAGAAATCTCTAACCAGTCCCTCTAGCTCTACTGCTGCTGCTTCACCACCTTTCACGACCGCATCTTCCGCCATCATTGGCGGCAGTTCGACAGGAATTCCACCGCCTATTCCACCGCCTATTGGTCGGCTAGCTGTTAGTAAACAAAATCATATAATGGATCAGGACATTGAACCCCAACTTGCATACGGGTAATAAGTACAGTGAAATTCCGCTATTAAGACAACCCAGAATTAAGACTAATTTTGCTTTAAAAAGCTTATTAATACCGGTACAGTTACTCTGTCTTCGTGTTTTCTGCACATAATATCTTCCGGTAAGGGACCACCTTTGGGACTGTTCAAAAGTGGTCTTTAAGACCACTTTTGAACAATCCCAACGGTGGTCTTAATATAGGAGTTTTATTGTATACGCTCAGTCAGTGTGTGATAAAATTTGTTCTACTTTTGACCAAAAAACATCGTAAGAGCCACGTAGGTAAAACGACTCTATTTAGCACTTCTATTTAGAGCGTAAATAAGCTATATACCACGAAAACCCGCCGATAGAATTTTGACCCCCTTGAAACTGACTTTTATATAATAAAACTGGGGTTTACAGGGTTAACCTTTCTTTCTTATTTCTGCTCTAAAATAATGATTGTGGGTACTCGTTAGAACCGCCTCTAACGGGTACCCACAATCCATATTTTGAGCAGAAATAAGAAAAAAAGTCACAATTATTTCAATTGTTCGGAGATAAAATTTACAATGTATTTGTGTTGGCGTGTTTTGGTAATGAAAATGTTTCTAAATTTCAACTTATCACGAAATTACCACCTTCCCAAATAGAAGTGAAGGCAATGATCAGGAATCGATACAATTAATCCACAGCTCCCATCAGAGACACTAAAGGGAAAGAAGCACAGACATGAAACAACTAGACCCTAATGGAAACATCAAAAGCGGAAAGGCAAAGGGACAGGTACTTTCCCCCAAAATGGTCAATTGGCTAAACCCACTTTATACAGAAAATTCTAGGGTTCACGGGGTTTCTTTGTTTGTGTTGGAATTTATCGACCCAGGTCAATTTACCTTTCAACAATTTTCTTGTGCAGGCTTATACGTAAGCGGTTAACCAGTGCGGTGCACATTTTGTCGCCAGAAACTGACAGCTGCCCTTCCTGAATGAGCGGAAGAAAGATAATGATCGTAGAAAAGATTCCATGATCATTCTTCACGAAAGAATATTTCCGACCACGGAGGTATCGAACCCGCGTCCTCTTGATCACCAGTCAGCCGCGCATCCGACTATGCTACTGAGGCTTGCCCCCGTTTATGGGTGTGTGTGGGTGGGGGTGGGGGTATAAATTACTTTTCTTATTTCTGTTTCTAGACATAGGTTGTGGGTATTCGTTAGAACCGCCAAAATGAGGAGGTTCTAACGAGTACCAACAACATATACATGTATTTAGAGTATAAAAAAGAAAAAATTGTCACGGGTTTACATCAGAAATGTAGCTATTTGGAAAATGTGAAAAATGCACTGTGGCATGGATGTGATATCCTAATACGATTATTGAGCAACTCCGAGCAAACATGTATATTTTGTACATATGATCACAATAAAGACTATGAACCCAACAAAATCCTTGATCACCACGAAGACACGTCTATCTAATTTAGAACCTCTTAAACCCAACTTTTATGCAGTAAAACTGGGGTTTATAGGGATATAAATATTTATACTTTTTTCTGATCAAAAACATGGATTGTGGGTACTCGTTAGTAATCGCCTCGACGAATTCCCACAACTATGTTTTGAGCAGAAAAAGTTTCATTTTTGCTGGTAAAATTTTTCAATATACTGAATAGCCTATTTGCCATTTTGTGGGAAAGTAACTGTCCTTTTGGCTTTCCACTATTGATGTTTCCACTGGGGTCTGTTGTTTCATGTTTGTGTTTCTTTCCCTTTGGTGTCTCTGATGGGAGCTGTGGGTTGATTGTGTCGATTCCTGATCATTGCCTCGACTTCTATTTTGAAAGGTATTTGTGCAAGTATATAGGTATCAACCATGGTTTTTCATGCATTGAATGCGGCGGGTCCCAAGTTAGCTATTTGAACACGAGACCGCGAGGCCGAATGTTCAAATATATTCCGAGGGGTTCAGCAAATGCGTATGCAAAGAAATAACCATGGCTGATCGTAGTTCGTAGAAATATTCATGGCTGATTGTAGTTCTTGCATAACGTACGTTTCCGACAACAAATTTTGACGGAAACACCCAAAAGCTCCATAAAACCTCCATATAAACTCTTCAAATGCGACCGAAAACAAACATGGCGGTTAGGTAAGAATGTTGTTTTCAACACGAAAACGCGCCTATATAAATTTGACCCCTTGAACCCAACCTTTTTATAGTAAAACTGGGGTGACCCCCCCTTTAAACCCTATTTTTTCTTATTTCGGCTCTAAAATGAAGATTGTTGGTACTCGTTAGAACCGTCTAAATGAGGCGGTTCTAACTAACGAACACGCGCAATCTATATTTTGAGCAGAAATAAGAAAAATATCACAATTTTTCATCTTAAAATTTTCGATTTTCGGCGGTAAAATTTACAATGTATTAGTATAGGTCTGTTTTAGTAATGGTTAGGCAGCACATGTAATCCAATCACGTTATCACAGAACCTTTAAAACGCTATGTTTAGAGCGAAGGCGTTATGCCGCTCAACTTAACGTAAACAAAGCAAGGTCCGTCTTGTGATTTCACATTACGATAACACACCCTGCGACATCGTGCATTTTTTCACATCTCCAAAATGGCTAATTTTCTGAGGCGGTTCTAACGAGTACCCACAACCTATGTCTTGGAGAAAAAATAAGAAAAATAATTTATACCCCCGTAAACCCCAGTTTTCTCTATATAAAGTGGGGTATATGGGGGTCTTCATTTCACGAACTTGTTTACGTGATGAAAAGCTCAAAATCCATGTTCAATCATGGAATCATTGATTCCATTGCGGAATCATCACGAAAACACGCCTCATTTTTTTCGGCGATAAAGGTAACAATGTATTTGTATAGGCGCGTTTTCGTAATGTTTGAAAATAACTGAGGGTCAATGATGAGACATAATCGGCTGACACTAGCTAGTATGACATTGAAACAATTTGTACACTCTGCAGTTTTAAGTTGCGTTCTTAAACTGCAAGTTCCGTTCTTTAGTCTTTTTTACGTTGAAAGATTACCCTTTTATAGAACATATTTAATGCCAATCAAGAAGATTTTCAACTCACAATTTACAATGAATCACGTTAAGTTATTTGACCCATAATTGCAAGTTTTCCAGCGCAAGACAGCCATTCCCACTCTGGGATAAGACTGATCGGTCCTTAATTTGCAATTTTCTTGACTTTTTAAATCACACTCAGATTACAACCTCTGTTATTTAAGATGTATAAGACAGCGTTAGTCATATGACATTATTCTGGTCCCCGATCATCACACTCATGCAACAATAACCTCATTACATGAATGTGTATTTATTGATTTAATTTCCGTAACTTGCGGATCAGAAGTCGGGCCCGGACTCTTAGATTGTTTTGAAAATGTTTGTTTTAATAATGACTGGCGGCCCCCGCCCATCGGGGGTTGAAGAAATATATGGGTTGCACGGTGCTTCCATATTGGCGGGGTTCCTTTCAACAATGGCGGAGATAGATAGAATCTGAAGAAATCAATAGCATTTTCGTCGACGTTTAGCGTGTCAGAATCAAAATAGATCAGCTCTTGTGCCGTTAAGATAAAGAAGCTTTATTTAACATCGCATATCCGAAACAAATAACATAAGCTCTGTAGAGCTTTTATTGCGACAAACAAAGTATCCTTTAACAAATACTTACCTGCCTTCATTTATCTTCCTAGGACTACCCCTGATAATGCGAGCGTCAGCCAAAGGAGCTCCTAATGCCATTTTTCACGCCTTTGGTATGGCGCGGCCGGGGATCGAACCCGCGACCTCCAATTCCCGAAGCGGACGCTCTACCACTGAGTTATCGGGGCCGTGATTAATTGAGTGATATATCACTGTTTGTCGGTCAGTTGAAAGTAGAAAGTTACGCGCTTGTGATTTGATCTACTTTACAACTGACCTCCAAACAGTGTTATATAACTCAATAAATTACTGCTAGAGCTGATCTATTACTTAAATAAAGCTAAAACTGTTAGACTTAGATGAGACGGATCGGGGTGGGTTTCCTCTTCAGGATATATACGATGATATTAATCAGTAACTTCGTATTGACCCACTTATAGGTCCGATGTCTACTTATTGGCCCGAGGCTGAAGGCCGAGGCCAATACAGCTGGCTCGAGGATCTGTTACTGGTGCAATACAAAAATTCGAATTATGACTGACCACAATTAAAAACATGATTATTGATTTTTTACCTCAGCCTTATATCACATGTCCTCCGATTAATGTTGGTTGACCTGGTGTTAATACGAATGACCTCCGATCAATATAGGATAGTCAATTAATAACATTTGTTATTCTGGTAAAGTAGTTTGACAATCATAAAAACTTAAATGTCTCAAGTGTGATGGACGTAAAGATTACGTAAAGATGGACGTAAAGACCTGGCGATTACCATAATGTAGATTATATCTTTTAAAGTCATTTCGTATCATTGGCTGTACTGGAAATGAGTAAAATTTTTAGAGTTACTTACGACGCCTTTTCGACTAAAGATAACTAGTCTTGACCCTAAGATAAAACTTGTGGAACGCATAATTTTCAGATTTGTAGTGTATTTCTTGCTTCGAAAGGTTAACCTTTTTAATAGAACATATTCAACTTATAGTGGCAACAAAATGTATGACCGAATGCAACGGTAGAAAAATCCACACATAAAGAAACTTTGAGTTGGAGACGCTGCTCTATAGAGTTCATAAAACAGTGTTGGTTACATCAAACTTATGATGTATGTATTATGTCAAATCTGCAAAATGTAATGCAGTTAGCAAACTGACTTTCTCACAATGACAGAGCTGAATTGTATATTTGCTAGATTGAACGGACCATGAGAGCTGAGTAATTCTCCTGTCAGGGCATCCA
The DNA here is from genome assembly GCA_963580285.1 of Lucinisca nassula. Lineage (NCBI taxonomy): Eukaryota > Metazoa > Mollusca > Bivalvia > Lucinida > Lucinidae > Lucinisca > Lucinisca nassula. The sequence continues at coordinate 81,439,632 of OY757015.1, read as the reverse complement.
CTATTCTATGCAAATCTGTAAAGTTTACTCACAAGTTCATGGCTGAACTTGCTTTAACGCCTGAAAGGTAAACTTCAATAAAAATCATGAAGATAGGATACAAGCAAACGTTGATGACATGACGAAAAGACAAACAGAAAGAAACCTGGATCGCTATAAAGCTTACAAAATCGGCAGGCAATAATACCAACCAGAAGATAACTAAACTTACCCCGCAAAACGTGGTTCAATAAAATGCCATCAGTCATAGCTCTTAGACCTGCATTCTGAAGAAAGATATGAAAGGCAAACATCACGTGAACAGGTCCGTGAAATGAATACCCCTCTAAACCTCACTTTATATAGAGAAAACTGGGGTACAGGGGGTATACATTTTTTTCTTATTTCTGCTCCAATACATAGGTTGTGGGTACTCATCAGAACCGCCTCAATGAGGCGGTTCTAACGAGCACACAAAACCTATGTTTGCAGAATAAATAAGAAAAAATACCTCGGATTTTGATCAGAAAAGTCGCCATTTTGGAGATGTGAAAAAAGCACTTTGTCGCATGAGCATGTTATCATTATGAAAATGATTTATGCCATCAAGATCAAATATAATGGACAATATGGCTCAAAAGTCAAGTCAAACGGGCTTTGGTCTCTGAGATATATTTTCGAATATGAGGATGAGGAATCGGTTTCGGTCCCTGTAACCTCTGGTATCCCTCAGGGTTCAGTGCTGGGGCCGATTCTCTTCCTGGTCTATATCAATGACCTGCCGGCTGAACTGTCATCACATGTGCGTCTGTTCGGGGATGACACGGCCGTGTACCTGAAAGTTGGAGGAACGGAAGACGGAACTGTACTAAAAATGACCTGGTCAGACCATCTATGTTGGAGGAACGATGGGACATGGAGCTTAACCCATCCAAGTGCCAGGTGGTAATGGTGACAACAGCCAGGAAAGCAATACATTGAGTGTACACTTTACAGGGACAAATCCTGGAGGTTGTCACCAGTGCTAGGTACTTGGGGGTTGATATCTCTAGTGAGCTATTCTGGAACTGCCATATAAACCGCATAACTGCAAATACTAACCGGACCTTGGCATTCATTGAAAGAAACAAAAACCTAAAACCCTAAGGTAAGAGAGACTGCCTATAACACCTTCGTCCGCCCTCAGCTGGAGTACGCCGCCCCCCTCTGGGACCCCACACTAAGGAGAAAATACTCCAGCTGAAAGAAAGTCCAAAGAATAGCAGCACGCCGGACCACAAGCTATTGAGACAGCGCACGACAAAGCCTACAATAAGACATGTGCGCCCACCGAAGGCTCAGATCAGCCTGCGCATCCATATAGTCTAACCTTCGACTTCTCTTGCTGTATGAAGGGGCACTGAACCCTTAGCTATCCTAAGAGCGCACAACGAAGACTCTGATCAGACTGCACGGACGTGCAGGCTGATCTGAGTCTTTGTTGGGCGCACATGTCTAATTGTAGGTTTCGTCATGCGCTGGCTCAACAATGATTACCGGTCAAGTGTAACTGCCATGGTAGACCATCTAGGTTTGAGAAACTTAGAGCAGAGTCGGACAGATGTGTGTCTTTGTCTTTTCTATAAAATCGTTCACAGTTATGTAGCAGTACCTCTCTTTAAAAACATACGACATGATCTATGGTAAACATAGGGCACTGCACTCTTTAGCCTTCCGCCAAGTCCACACCAAGAGACTACTACAAAGTATTCATTCTTTCCAATGGCTATTGTCCAGTGGAATGCCCTACCTGAAGCCACTGTATCCTCACTGGACCTTGAATCTATCAAGGTCGCAGCTTGTGAGCTGCAGCCCTCCAGGCCCTGGATCCATAAGTTGTTGTTTTTAACCTGATTTTAGCTTATCTTTACTATTTTTAACCATTATCTTTTATCCCCGTCACTATTTTCTTTTAGCATTTCTGTTCCAATAGCATTATTCGACAGCGCATAGATACCGACACGCTTGCGAGAACGTTTCCGCGTGTTGTCTGCCTGACACACGCACATCACGTGCGTGTGAAATTATCGCGTTTCACTGCGAGGTTCGTCACGTTCACACACTACTTCAACGCATTAAATATTAGCCAATGAAAGTGATCACCCGAAATGCGATTCATTTCTCCCAAAAATGACATTTGTTGTGTTAAATAGCTTAACAGACTGAAGCAAGTCATACCCATTATTTGTGTGAAGTTAAACTTATATTCATTTGTAAATAAAGGCACTACATCGCTGACAAAGGTTTTCTACAAAAATAGGCAGTGACCCCAGAACCCTTAAAATCGAAATTGCTTGAGAAATTAATTTGCTATACCCAATATTTAAGGCGTGAATGCATGCATGCATGTGTGTATTCATGCACGAATGTATGTATGCATGCATGGGTGTGCATGCATGCATGCATGTGTGTGTGTGTAAATTAATGTATGCATGCATGCATGTAAGTGTGCATGCATGCAAGTGTGTGTGTTCATGCATGCGTGTGCATACATGCATGAGTGTGTTTGTGCATACCAACATATGCACGTGTGAGTGCATGCATGTGTGCGCATGTATGCCTGCATGAGTGTGTGTGTACATGTATGCATGCAATCATGCATGTGTGTGCATGCATGAGTGTATGTGTGCATATATAAAGTTGTGTGTGGGCATGCATACATGAGTACATGCACAGTGTGTACATGTATGTGTGTGCGTGTGTGAATGTGCATACATACATGGGTGTGAAGATGTATGCATGTTTGCATGAGTGCATGTATGCATGCATACATGTATGCATGAGAGTTGTGCATGCATGTATCGGTGTGTGTGCATGGTTGCATGAGTGCATGTATGCGTTTGAGCACGCAATGGTATGCATGCATACAAACATGTATGTATGCATGCATGCATACATGTATGCATGAGTGCATGTATGTGTATGTGCATGCATGCAAGAGTGTGAGCGTACTTGCATATGTGCATGCATGTATGCATGCGTACATGTATGCATGAGTGCATGTGAGCATGTTTGCAAGCATTTATGTGTGTGTGTGTGTGTGTGTGTGTGTGTGTGTGTGTGTGTGTGTGTGTGTGTGTGTGTGTGTGTGTGTGTGTGTGTGTGTGTGTGTGTGTGTGTGTGTGTGTGTGTGCATGCATCCAAGCGTGTGTGTGCATGCGTGTGTTAATGTGCATGCACGCATTAGTGTGACCATGCATGCATGTGTGCATGTATACATGTATGTATGAGTGCATGTGTGTGTATGTGCATGCATGCATGAGTGTGACGGTGCATGCACGTGTGTATGCGCGCATGTATGCATGCGTAGTGAAAAACTCAAGTTCAACAAATGACAATTACCAACCAAACAGTGGTCTTTGGTGCCATTCATGGATAATATATGAATGGAGTACCTCCAATGAAGCAACAGTTCTAATATAAAAGCTATCTGCTAAAGAATAAAATGAACTATATCACTTTGAAAAAAGGTTAACCAAAACGTAAACATCGGACAATGCCCATCTGCCTGCCCAACGACCCCCCCCCCCCCCCACCACGGACAACGATATTTTAAGGGACAAATTTAAAAAAAAAGCTTCCAAAAATCCATCCATAAATGTAGGTGCTAGAGCAATGAAATGTTTTTGTAAAAACAGCCACAGTGACCATGACCTTGGATCAGGACTCCGTTGTGCGGCTGGATACTAACTGTGCATGTGTATTCATGAAGAAAAGAAAAAGAAAAGAACAGAAAAAAACATTCCTCCATCGGGATCCAAACTCGCGACACTCTGATCCGTAGTCCGGCACTCTATCCTTTACATTGGCACTTGAAAAAAGGTTAATCAAAAGGTAACCCTGAAAAAGCTAAGTTCTTGGTGCCAATAAGGGTTTGTATTTGAAAGGAATGCCTCCAATGAAGCAACATATCTAATATGAAAGCAATCCACTGAAGAATTGAGGTAACGGCGCCCGGAAATCGCTATTTTTAAGGACGTTTTTTTTTTTTTTTTTAAACAGGTCCAACAAAATGACGTCACATATATCATGGTTCACTCCCATACGATAAGACGATGGTGACAATATGACATCAACAGCGGCCGCTGTTAACGGACAAACTGCGTGCAATTGGCCCTCAAACAGAATCACAATCTTTTGACACATAATTGCATAATGCAAAAAGGCAATTATAAGTAATAAACGTTATCCATTTCAAATCCAAATTTACATTTACTTTATGTGCTCATGGCACAATGTTTGTCATTAAAATACACTCGTTTCGGTATTGAACACATACAATGTAATACCTACAGAGAATATACCATATGAATCATCATTTGGAAAACTCCATGGCCTGTATCTTCCCCAGCCGTGGTATATTATCGGTGGATTTCCATACCGTCTCAGTTCTTTCTCTACCTGAAAATGGAAATATCTTGTAGCATATAATACCATACGAGAAGAAATGTGCGACCCACATCACGAAAACACGCCTATACAAATGCATTGTAAACTTTACCGCCGAAAAACCGAAAATGTTAGGAAGACAAATTGTGTTATTTTTCTTATTTCTGCTCAAAATATGGATTGTGGGTACTCGTTAGAACAGCCTCATCGAGGCCTATCGAGTACCCACAGTCTATATTTTAGAGCAGAAATAAGAAAATTAAGGTTTACCCCTATAAACCCAGTTGTACTATATAAAAGTGGGGTTCAAGGGGGCAAACCTTTATAGGCGTGTTTTCATGATGAAAATAGTTGCAGATCAGCCTACCAAACTTGATACCTCTATTATTTTTACCCTTACTGCAAGTTTCTTTGACGTATTCGACAGAAATTAGTATCTATGGAGAGAAAGAAAAATGATTTAGAAACCAACACATAAGCCAAAGACACTCATTGTCTCTTTAACGATACACGTAGTCATACTTGCACCATGCTTCTTGCTTGTATGAACCACGAAAACATCTTTGAAAATTGAAACCGCTACGTACATGTGTCTATTAAAAGTATTAACGAACACTGCAAGGAAACATTTCCGAGGACAAAACAAATCTGAAGTGCAACAATCCCACCTGTACCCCTCCATGCACATACCAAAAGTAAAAACAAGTACTGAAACAAATACCTTTTCACTCTGATTTATTAACTGCAGCTCCAAGGTCAGATAAACAAGAGCACCGCATGCGGGTGCCAACGCTCCGCTGCACACCCTTTTCATAATGAACAACTAGTCCGAGTTTCAAGTAAATATGTTCAGTAATGACAGAGATATTAAAAAATGTCCAAGTTTTTGTACGACGACGCAGACAACGCCAGAGCTATGGCAATACCTCGTCGTTTTCTTCGAATACAGCCGAGCTAAAAAAGAAGAAATATAATGAAGAAATAAAACTAGAGAGGATAATTAATATTTTTCCCACAATTCGACAAGTCATCCCATAGTGCTTAGGGACTACAGATGCGCATTTATTTTCAATTGACTCCCTGGGGTCATGGGGTGAGAGTAAAGGTCAAATTTTCAAGAAAATGATTGTGAATGCAGCTATTTTTTTCTGTCTTGGCCTTTGGTGACCAAGCTCGGTGTACATATTGCTTAGGGCCTGCAGATGCGCAAAAAATGCATCCAAAGTTTGATCTGAGCCCTTGGGGTCTTGTGTTGAGGCCAAATGTAAAATTAAAAAAAAAAAATACACAAAAAAAACTAGAAATTGTGTTTGTGAAACACCATGCCCCCAACCATATGCTTGTCCCTAAATGGGACAGTAAACAGTACCTCATGATCATTTGCATTAAACAAATCTGTCAAATATTAATATATTTTAAACAAAAGTTATTCAGGTCATTTATGCCTTAGTAGCAAACAGACTGCCAAATATCATGAGCCTAGCTCAAGTGGTTCTCCAGTTATTTTGTTCACAATGTTTCCCTATAGCCAAAATGAATAAGTCCAAGAAGGGGCATTACTCCATTAAATATTTTCAAAATTTCGTTAAAAGTTAATCAGCTCATCAACACATTAGACCAAACTGTATGCCAAATATCATTAGCCTAGCTCAAGCGGTTCTCCAGATATTTTGTTCACAAGATTTCCCTATAGCTACAATGCATAAGTCCGAAAAGGGGCATAAATGTTTTCGGAATATCGTCAAAAGTTAATCAGGTCATCTTCACCCTAGACCCAAATAGTCTACTAAATATCATGAGCCTAGTTCAAGCGGTTCTCCAGATATTTTGCTCACAAGGTTTCCTCATCGCCACAATGCGTAAGTCCGAAAAAGAGCGTAACTCAATTAAATATTTTCGGAATTTCATCAAAGGTTAAACAGGTCATCTATACCTTAGACCCAAACTGTCTACCAAATATCATGAGCCTAGCTGAAGCAGTTTTCCAGATATTTTGTGCACAAGGTTTCTTCATTGCCACAATGCATAAGTCCGAAAAGGGGCGTTACTCCGTTATATATTTTCGGAATTTCATAAAAAAGTTTATTAGGCCATCTACACCATAGATCCAAAGTGTTTACTCAATATCATGCGCCTAGCTCAAGTGGTTCTTCAGATATCTTGCTCGCAAGGTTTTCCCATAGCACCAATGCATAAGTCCGAAAAGGGGCGTAACTCTGCAAAGACAAGTCCGGCGAAAAAAAATAAAATAAAAATATGTGTCCGCTTATTTTTCATGCACATTCCATATATAAAATTTCGAGATCCTAGCTCAACCATTCTTGAGTTTCCAACAGGGTGATAGAGTAACGGACAGACGGACAGACAGAGAGACAGACAGACGGACAAGACAGAACCAATATGCCCCATCAACTTCTTCGAAATTGGGGGCATAAAAAAGTTTATGCGATGGTGGACCAACGACTGTTTTTCTTGCTTGTGCTGGGGCATGGATTGTGGATGCTAGTTAGGACCGCCTCGCCGAGGCGTCTCTGCCAGGTTTCCTGTGTCTGTGATTTGTTCGGAGATATACAGAATATCAGAATTGATTATCTGATTTTTTTTAATTTTTTGTAAGGTTTTCTATATATGCTATGTAATTAAGTTCAACTTCGGCGAAGTTGATGTCTCACTTGACCCCCTACTACATCATCCAACCCACCCCAGCCACCCCAACACTGAAAAGGTAAAACTTATTTTAGGGAGAAGAAATGAATACTCATTCAAAACACATGCATATTCTGATATGTTACATTAAAAATCTGCAGACTTTCAAAACTAGTAGAAAAAAGTGGATTATAGACGCTTGTTTTCATTGCCATAGTACCGATAGGGGCTTGGAGAATCAGATTTGTCTGACTGATGCTTCCACGCAGAGCTGAAACAGAATTACAATGTAGAAAAAGTGACAAAATGTGATCCAAGAATTAAATCAATACCACATGCACATCCTCATACCATGGCAAAAACGCATGCCAAGTTCCAAAATGATTGGTATAAAACTGTAAGAGGAGTTGCGATGACAAGAAGTACCTAATGTACATCAATTGAATGTTAAAATGAATAAATTTACAAAGTGGTAGAATTAACAAAAACTGATCCGAGATTATGTCCGAACCACATGCACATCCTCATTCCATGGCAAAAACACATGCAAAAATGATTAGTATAAAACTGTAAGAGATGTCGCGATGACAAGAAATACCTACTGTATATCAATTGAAGGTTCAAATGACGAAGTTTACAATGTGGAAAAAGTGACGAAAACTTTATCAAAGACGTGTATATCCAAACCACATGCACATCCTCACATCATGGCGAAAACACATGCAATGTTTCAAAATGATTAGTAAAAACTGTAACAGGAGTTGCGATGACAAGAGGTACCTACTGTATATTAATTGAAGGTAAAAATGACCATGTTCACAATGTGGAAAAAAGTAACAAAAATTCATCCAAAAATAATGTCCAAACCACATGCATATTTTTATATCATTGCAAAAACACACGCATAGTTTCTTAGTTTCAAAACTATTGGTATAACACTGTTAGAGGAGTTGCGATGACAAGAGGTATCGTTTTATATCAATCGAATGTAAAAAGTTCACAATGTGGAAAAACAGACAAAATCGATCCGAGCATCATGTCCAAACCATGTGCACAACCTCATACCGTAGATAAAACACATGCAAAATTTCAAAACGATTTGTTCAAAACTGTAAGAGGAGTTGCGATGACCAGAAAACCATTGTAAAATGTTGACGGACAGACGGACAACCTGACGGACGGACGTCCGGATGGACGGATGGAATGAAACTTGCACGCCTATGTCTTCCTGCTAAAGCAGATGCGACAAAAAATCATTCAGCAACACCTAATACACTTGTAGAAATAAAATCTAACTTGCGAAATAGATAATATAATTTTATATTTAACAGGAATTGAACATCTTAGACACAAAAAATCACATACATTTGGTAAAGAAGGTATCAAAGCCTTGCAAGGCAGTATTTGCATCAACGACGAAGGGGCTCCGTTTAAAAATAACACCCTAATCAAAAACAATGTTTTTCTTCCCTGTTTTAGTAAAATAATTTCTTCTTCAAATTCTTTGTAACGTTACAAGTTTGCATAACATCACGAAAACACGCCTATGTAAGTTTAATCCCTTGAATATGTTCTATAAAAGGGCTATCCTTTGGAAGCAAGGAATACACCACAGGAGTGAAAAATATGGAGTGTACATGTTTTCTGGGCCAGAATAGCTAGTTTCGGCCAATTAGGCCTCATCAGTGACCCTCAGATATTTTCAAAATTCCACAATGGAATCAATGATCCCACAGGACTCGAAAATATAATCTACACTATGATGTAGGGCAGGGAGACGTTTTACCGCCGCCACACATTCCCACACACCAGCTGTAGTGAAGTTAAATATGTTCTATAAAAGGGTTATCCTTTGGAAGCAAGGAATACACCACAGAAGTAAAAATATGGAGTGTACATGTTTTCTGGGCCAGACTAGCTAGTTTCGGCCAATTAGGCCTCATCAGTGACCCTCAGATATTTTCAAAATTCCACAATGGAATCAATGATCCCAAAGGACAAGCAAATATAATCTACACTATGATGTAGGGCAGGGAGACGTTTTACCGCCGCAACACATTCCCACACACCAGCTGTAGTGAAGTTAAATATGTTCTACAATATGTTCCCGACTTTTGTACAGGCAATCTGGGATTTACAGGGGTATACCTTATGTTTCTTATTTCTGCTCTGAAATATAGATTGTTGGTACTCGTTAGAACCACCTCGATGAGGCGGTTCTAACGAGTACCATCAATCTATATTTTGAACAGAAATAAGAAAAAATATTACAATTTTTTTCATCTTACAATATTCTTTTTATTGGCGGTAAAGTTTATAATGTATTTGTATAGGCGTGTTCTTGTAATGATGTTTCTGTGTAGTTATAATCGGTGAAAAGGAAAAGCTGATTAAACGCAAGCAGAAATTTACATATGAATGATGTCAAAACGTCTATATCGCGTTACACATAGAGGATCTTACACGAGTGGTCATTTCATATGAAACTTATGAAACGAGCCTTAGTGTAAGATTCTGTTTATCAGATGACCACTTTAAATTGGACTTTATCTCCTTTAAATGTGACAATTTTACCAAAAAATGCATGGTTGACATGAACGGCGTCATGACGCTACATCATCCAGCTCAAAAGTTATTACACGTGTGGTCATACGATTTTTATTACACGACGTAATCCACTGTTTATCAACGACGTCATATGATAAATTTATGTATGTAATGATTACAGTGTATAACTGCAAATAAGAAAATGTATTTTTGTATTTTGAGCATACAGTCATCCTGATATTAAAATGTATTTCAAATACGTACATTGTTAAGACAACAAAAACCGCTGGACGTCTTTTGATGCGACATTAAGATGACAACAAAGTCCCTGTTTTTGACTCTAGGGACTAAATGAACATGCCTTTATAAACAAGTTTTATCTTGGCGATTTGTAATGAAATTCGGAAACGTATCCATAAAGAAGTCAGATCAATGCTCTCAAGAAAAGTCCGTTTAAGACCCGAACGTACAATTGATAAACAGAAGTGAAAACAACGATCAGAAATCGTTACAATTAACCCACCGCTCCCATCAGAGACACCAAGGGAAAGAAATACAAACCTGAAACAACTAGACCCTAATGGAAACATCACTAGCGGAAAGCCAAAAGGACAGTTACATTCCCACAAAATGGCCAATTGGCTATCCAAAACAAAATAATATAAGCGGTAAACACACTCAAGGAAGTAAACCGCGACAGAAGAACTGCCATGGAATGGTCAGTGACACGAATTCCACTGAGGCCTTAAATCGATTTAACGTTGTCACAATCCTTGCCCTTATTTCCGTCTCGATTTAAACAAATTATTTACGTCAAACAGATGTTGAACGCTGTTTACCAGTACTCAAGTTCGGTCGCTTTCAGCTCTGCGCGGAACACAGTGCAGCTCAATCTATATCTGCAGGCCCCGATGGGCGCGGGCGCTGCTTAGGGACTGCAGGTGCGCATAATTGCGTCCCAAAGTTTGATCTAAACCCACTGGGTCATGTGGTGAGGCCAAAGGTAAAATAATAATACTAATAGTATGCGATAGTGCACCATCGACTGCGATATCTTGTTTTTCTTGCTTCTAAGGGGCATGGATTGTGGGTGCTAGTTAGGACCGCCTCGCCTAGGCGTCTCTGACAAGTTCCCTATGTCTGTGTATAGAGAATATCAGAATTGTTTATCCGAAAATGTTCATTTTTGTAAGGTTTTTGATATATACTATGTAAATTACATTTTCTCTAACATTAAATTCTTATGTACGAAATGGAAATTAAATTTTATCTTAAACAACACTTGAACATCTTAGACACAAGAAATCACATACATTTGAAACAAAAGGTAACATAACCTTGCAACTGAGTATTTGGATCAACGACGAAGATATTGCGATAGTGTCATGAGGAATATTTGTGTCAAGTTATATTGAAATCGGTCAAGAAATGTAGGTGCTGGAGCGATGACAATGTTTTTTTTTTTCTAAAAATAGCCACAGTGACCTTAACCTAGAGGCCAAGACCTTGAAAGTCGAACTCGCTCGAGATATTGTCAAAAGGAACATTTGTTTGAAGATATATTGAAATCAGTGAATAAATGTAAGCGCCAGAGCGATGACAACGTTTTTTTCTAAAAATAGGCACACGGACATTGACCTTGAGGCTAGACCTTGAAAGTCAAACGCGCTCCAGATATTGTCATACGCAACATTTGTGGGAATTTATATTGAAATCGGTGGAGAAATGTAGCCGCTGGAATGACGACAAAGTTGTTTCTAAAAATAGCAACAGTGACCTTGACCTTGAGGCCACGACCTTGAAAGTCGAACTTGCTCGAGATATTGTCATAGGGAAATTATATTTAAATCGGTCATGTAATGTAGGCGCTAGAGCGATGACAAAAGTACGTATGGACGTCAGTACGAGACAAAAATATGCATTTTCTGAAATCTAGGGGGAAATAACACTTTGACATATAGGCCAACTTCACTGATTTTTAAACTCTGTCGAGGTTTTATCCCTTACTTGCTTACATGTGTGTTTCAAGAAGATTCGATGAAATCTGAAGGGGCCACAATGATGAAAAGGTCAAAAACAGCTATTTCCAGCAATCAAGTGGGCGTAAACTCTATGATAGATAGGCCGATCTCACAAGATTTCGAACTCTTCCGAGCTTTTATCCATAACTTCCTTACTTGCAAGTTTCAAGAAGATCCGATCAAAACTGAACGTGCTACAGTGATGACACGGTCAAAAAGAAGCATTTTCAGCAAAGTAGGTGACATAACTCTGTAAGAAATTGACCGGCATCGCTAGTTGTTGAACTTATCCAAGCTTTTAACCCCGACTTATTTGTATGTAAGTTTCAGGAAAATCCGAACAAAACTGAAGGGGCTACGGTGATGACAAGGTCAACAAGATGTGTTTGTGAAACACTGATGCCCCCGGACAGCGCATATCAAATCTGAAAGTAGAATCACTAAGCAATCTTAAAAAAGTAAGTCAAGGTCACAAAGTAAAAAATATGGGATCATTGGAAAGGTCTTGTGACATAAAATGCACATGTGAAATATGAAATCCCTATCACTTACCAATCGAAAGTGATGGCGAATGTTAAAGTTTTTAAAAAGTAGGTCAAACGTCAAGGTCAATGAACGAGATAAAAAATTATGGTACCTCTGAAACGTTCTTTTGAAAAAGAATGCACATGTGAAATATGAAAGCCCTATCACTTACCAATCTAAAGTTATAAAATATGTTAAAGTTTTAAAAAGTAGGTTAAACATCAAGGTCAAGGTCACGAGGTCAAAAATGTGGTACCAGTAGGAAGATCTTGTGACAAGGAATGCACATGTGAAATATGAAAGCCATACCACTTACCAATCGAAAGTTATGGCCAGTGTTGAAGTTTTTTAAAAGTAGGTCAAATGTCAAGGTCCAAAGGTAAAAAATTATGGTTCCACTAGAAATGTCTTGTGACAAGGAATGCACAAGTGAAATATGAAAGCCCTATCACTTATCAATCGAAAGTTAAGGCCAATGTTAAAGTTTGAAAAAAAAAATCGGGGAGATAATTCAACCAAAAATGACAACAGAGTTATGGCCCTTGGTCAGAATGTAGCCCTTGTGATGGTAAATAAGTGTGTGAAGTTTCATGGGGCTAGGTCAAAAACTTTTGAAGTTAAGATCAAGGTTAAAGTTTTTGTGACGGACAGACAAACAAACTGACAGACAGGGCAAATACTATATGCCCCCCCCCCCCCACAACCAAAGATTCTCGGGGGACATCAAAAATAGGCATTTTCTGGGATCAAGGGGACGTAACTCTTTGATAAATGGGCCGACTTGGCCGGTTTTCGAACTCACCGAATACATTTACAGGGGTGTCTGGTTTGTTATGTTTGTTGCAAATTTTATGAAAATGAATGTTCTTGAAGGAATCAGTGTAAACTCAGATCAGACGATGCGTTCTGTGGCGTCTGATCTGGGTCTGCACTGTCTGCAAATGTCCCAGGATAGGACCGGTTGGCACTTATGTGTTTACTTTTCGCCGACGGTTCCAGTGTAAAGGCTTACTTGTTTATATTTTAGGAAATTGTAGTTTGTACTTGATTCTCTGTCTCTTGCCGGGTTCACCAGCATTTCAGGTATTGCATGCTGTCGAATCCTTATCGTTGTTTCATCTCTGTAGTCGTTGATTTCTATGTTCTCTGAGTTGGAGCACTAATGAGTTAGAATGCCTTCATGCGGACTGATCGAATAGTTTGACTCAACTTCAACGGAACCAAGGGCGAGGATTATAGGCATGTACAACCGATTAAGCCCCCCCCCCGGCTCCCGCCCCCCTGTTAAATACTTTTTACTGTCCGTTCCAAGGCGCCTCTTCTGTCGCGCTTTATTTTTCTTATAATTTGTCTTTGCATGTATGTATTGCTTTTGTCTTCATATTTTATAGCCGTTTGGCCATTTTGTGGGAAAATAATTGTTCTTTAGCTTTACGCTTGGGATGTTTTCATTTGGGTTTAGTTATTTTAATGTTCGTGTTTCTTTCCCTTTCGTATATCTGATGGGAGGCGTTGGGTTAATGTATCGATTCTTGATCATTGCCATCACTTCTATCGACCGGTAATCCAAATTTCGATATAATGCCCTTACGTTATAAATTATTCATCGCTCTTTGGATGTATTTTCCGAGTGAACAATTACATCAAACAAACATATACTTAGTCAAAAAAGTCACTAGATATCTGGCAGCTATTGAGCTAAATTTGGCTGTAGACATTTAAATCGGACGTTTAGCTAGAGAATGCTCAAACTTGCATTTGTCCATACCTTTCTGCTCCAGAGTTGTCTGCCAGTATGTGCCTAGAAAGATTTTGGTAGAAAATGGACATTGCGCAAGCGCAGAAAGTTCTTTTTTGTCTACGATGGAAGACAATATACTCTGAACATCGGATAACACTTTATTTGTACAATATCTCATGATCTCGCATTATAAGCGAGGTTTTAATTTGTGAAATTCTCAAATTATCTCCCTTGCAATTAAAAATATAGCAATTTTCGAACTGCTGTAATTTTTATTCCTGTCAATCAATTTTTGCCATTTTTTCAAAAAACGCTTTGTGTCCGACATCGCTTTTCGTCATGATGGTAAAAATACAGACAATTCATGTAGCATATAGCACTATCGATTGCGATTTTCTATGGAATTCCCATTGAAAGCAGCATTTGCACACACCTTATAAGAATTGGAGGTCAATGTGTGATAGCCTGTTTCTCGTAGCTGATGCAACTTAAGTTCCAAATCTTTTGTGAATAGACGCAAATGGTATCTAAAGAAAGGTCACATGTATCAAATTTTAGAAATGTAGGGTACAGGGATATTTTGTGATGTTAAATCATAGCATGTTTTAATGATTTTCTCTGCGAAAATGACACAGTGACCCCTTGGGTGTTTAAAGCAATAGTCTACGATGATGTGTTTACGAAAACAAAAAGGAATGGTGCTTTTGCACGGAAAAATGAGTCTTCTTATCAAAACATAACAAACTTTATGTAGTTTTATCTGTAGTAGCTATAGTAACAGAAGCAATTTTAGGTATAGGAACTTTTTGACTGAGTATATTTCGTGCGTGTTCGTTGAACACCACGTTAATCAAGCAGTTCTCATGAGTGATGATCGACGTTTCAAGGAAAATACGATATATGATTGTAAAATCTATTCTGGGTTTACTGAGGTATTTATTTCAATGACATAGGCATTCAATGAAGTAATTTATTGCGAAAGGGCCAAAGCTCTTACACTTAGATATCTAAAAGAAATAACTCGATCAGTTCAATGTGTAATGGTAGAACTATAATATGAACATGACGTCAAGTAACTTAGCAACCAACGTTATTTACGTTACGTCATACACTGGATATGACATTTCTCCCTTTCTTTCAAGAGTTTGTTGTCGGCTTCGAAGAACCCTTGAGATTATATAGTCA
Organism: Lucinisca nassula; assembly: GCA_963580285.1. Lineage (NCBI taxonomy): Eukaryota > Metazoa > Mollusca > Bivalvia > Lucinida > Lucinidae > Lucinisca > Lucinisca nassula. Next base: position 81,424,560 of record OY757015.1, on the reverse strand, counting down.
TATGTTGTTGTTTTTTAATTTAATAAGATTGAGAATTATTTAATTTGATATTATTACTTGTCTTGTTCGTCGTTTTATATTCGTCTACTGGTTTGTTTTGCCCCTCGACAATCATACACATATGCTCCATTGTGTCACTTCTGAGATTCTCTGATATCTGCGAAGGCTAATATATTTTTGCTTTTGAAAGCGTCAGGCTTCAAATATATTTACGTCTTCAATCAACATCTGTGTCAATGATTTTCTTTTTTCTCCACATTTTCTATAATCAATTTTCTCCGCATTGTCTATAATCCTATATCCGCCAATGCTTCCAATTTAGGATTTATCACCTGTCTGCACCAGCTTCTCTGAACCAGAGATCACTGCTTCTTTCTTTCAATATGTCTATGCCATATCAACAGAATTATACTGCTTAATTTAAATGCTTTAGCTTGTCTGCTTAAGCTACTAAAATTGCACTGTCTGGTCAATTCTTCTACTGCAATTTTGCTGCTTCAACTCCGTTGCTTCTGCTTCGCTACTTCTGTGGTCATAATCAGACCAGTGAGCATCTGCATGATTGCTGCTACTTCCCATCGTCTGGGCACCGTAGCTGTCAATAATAATCTGATTCTTGTTCTTGAACATCCGCATGTTCTCTGCTACTTCACAGTGCCTGGGCGCAGTAGCTTATCTACATGTTCTCTGCTCATTTTCATTGGTGCTCATATCTGCACTCTGTACGTTCTTTTTTAAATGTTTTCATCTTCTCTTCTTTCTGATTTCTGAATCAGAGTTTCTGCGAAATATATCTACCTCTGTTTGCTCTCAATTAGCTAATTTACTTCTTTCGTATAACCTTTACTCCTCGTCGCCAATGTAATGTCTTGCGAAAGGGCGAAATCTTGCGAAAGGGCCAAAGCCCTTACGCTTAGATATCTAAAAGAAACAACTCGAGCTGTTCGATGTGTAATTGTAGAACTATAATATGAATATGAAGTCAAATAACTTAGCAACCAACGTTATTTACGTTACTTCATAGACTGGATATGACATTTCTTACCCTTTCTGTAGTTATATCATTGCCTTCTTTCAGCAGTTGAACCCGCCTGTCCACAGCGAGGATAGAAACGAGAGAACCAGGAGCGGCCTTCACCTTAAGTACCACATTATTTCTTGGCTCCACTGGACCTACTGGGTCAAACTCAACAGAAACCTGAAAAACAAAAGTTTCGCAACCTTAGCCGTTAAATAAAAAGCTACACTAAACAGTTAAGGTCAACCTTGGCGGTATATCTTTCTATGAGCATTTACATGAGCATTCATGTCAATCTTTGCCTTTCTGCGGCTTGAGAGGTTCGTATTTTTAACCACATTAGTCACTGATGAGGACTATTTGAACGACACTAGAATGTGTGACCCAGAAAAAAAATGACAAACTCATTGATTTTCAGCTCTGTGTTAAAGACCTTGCCTGCAAGCGATCACGCTTTCACAGAAATGTTAACTTTTCCACATCTGTTGTTAAAGGAAAGTGTGGTTGCCGTAAAAAATTTCGCTGTCCTTCATTATAGTGTGGGATATATTTTCTATGCCTTTAAAATTAGTGTTTCATCAACGGTCGTTGGCTTGTCTCTTCGTGATTTATCCGGTGGTTTTCTTTACCTTCGGTTTACAGAGTGTGGAATTAAAATTGACGTTTGTATCTTTTTTGCCGCGTTTTTGTCGATATTTTTTAAACTTGATTTTTGATCAACACATCCAGCGAGACAGTTGTGGAGGAGAAGCTCCGGACGTTTCGTGTTAAGGATTCAGCCCCCAGAGTTGTATACCTTTTGGTCTAATCAGATGGACGTTTTACATTTTTTTGATAAAAAGTAAATTCAACTCTGTCACTCATACTCTCGAAATGTAAGTAAATGACTAGCCTGTTTGAACCAATATCTATATATGGGTAAATCCCGTGCAGCCAACGAAGCGTCCAACTGAAGGAACGTTGTACAAAACGTTAAGAGTGTAGACAGTCAAATTCATGAAAAACGTGGTTTTAGTTGGCAAACCATTATTAACGATAATACGGATCAAATGCCTTTGATCAATACTAATCAAATATTTCAAATACTACACCAGACTTTACCAGTGTGTTCACTCTCGCATGTGTACATTGTAAAAATGCAAGGCATTGAAATGATCCTAGTCAAGCACTGAACAGACGACAAATCGTCAAATCACACCGTCTAGGTGGGACTAAAGGATCTCGCAGAAATCTCCATCTGATTACATCTCTTCTCGTATAACTAAGGGTCATGAAAACTTTTTCAGAAGTTGGCAGAGCTTCCTCTCTATATAACATTCTCGGTGGATGTGTTGAACAACAATAAAAAATTAAGACGCTATCACCGAAAGATAAAAAAATGACTTTAACTTAGAGCCATAATGTTTGTTGTATGGCAGTTATTTGATTTGATTTGTAGGTCAGTTTGTTCTAATTTGTATAATATTGTATGGTGGCCTAGTGGTTAAGAGCGCTGACTCTTGATCATTAGGTCTCTCACCGCTGTGATTCGAGCCTCGCTCGGGTCATATGTGTGACGCCAAGTTCTGCAACGGAAGGTCAGGTCGTTTTTCTCCGGGTACTCCGGTTTTCGCCCACCTCTGATTAACGATCGGCTCGATATGAGTGAAATAATCTTGAAAGGGCCTTAAAACCAAAAAAAAATATTATAGTATGATGACCCATTGATTAAATTAGTTTGCTTCAGGTAGACCAACTAGTGTGTGTTATAAATAGTATAAGGACCTAGAGTGAAGTTTTGGGCCCATAGAATCGATATAAACACCCCAGTTGTTATTGCTACTGACCGTCCTAAGCCGGTAGTTCTAATGTTGTTTATTTCTAATGTAGCTTTGTCGGATGTTGTATGTGCTTATGGTTGTGTATGTTTATTTATTTAATTTTCATTAATTTTGCGTGGTGCACCTTGATCACCTCTTGTGGACAAGAGGGACCTGGTTATTGTGCTGTTTTTAACCCGTCTTTTGTTCTTTTCATTGTTAGTTTCTCTTCCACTTGGTGCTTTTGGTAGATTGTAATCTACCTGGGCATCTATTTCTTCAATGTTTTCATTTTTTTTTTGAGAATTTAAGAGTATATGATCAGGACTTGATACCATTACCTCTTGTCCAAGACATATCTCAAGGCTGTTAATTTAAGGAACGGTGAAAAGCAATTGCAAATATAATCGTGGAGGGTTGAAAACTAAGGCCAATTCAGTATTGTACAGACATTACAGACACAAAATAGCAGAAACTAGCTAGTCTAGTCCAGAAAAAAACCCTATGTACTTCACAGTTTTCACATCTGTGTTAAAAGCCCTTCTTCCCAAGGGATTATCCTTTCATATATAACATTAATTTTTAATCTACAACACTTTAAAAAGCCAAGTAGGCAATTAAGATGCCAGTAAGCGGACATTTATAAATTTCCACTTATGGTCGTCAGCTGAAAAAAAAATCACGTCAGTGGTTGCACACGTGCATGTACATCACGAAAACATGCCTATATAATTCTGAACTCCACTTTTATATAGTAAAACTGGGGTTTGCAGGGGTATACATTATTTTTCATATTTCTGCTCACAAACATAGATTGTGGGTACTCGTTAAAACCGCCTTGTCGAGGCGGTTCTTACGAGTATCCACAATCTATGTTTTGAGCAGAAATAAGAAAAATATCGAAATTTTTCATCTGAAAATTGTCATTTTTCGGTGGTAGAATTTACAATGTATTTGTATAGGCGTGTTTTCGTAATGACTTCTAACGAACCTCCTGTAAGAATCCAAAAGCAAAAATCTTTCCAAAATCAGTCATCAAGTATGACTAAAACTTACGCATTAAAATGCGTCTAATCTAAAGGAATTTTAGTTACGTGTATATCATACGTGACAGATTGACTATCGATCGTTTTCCCATTGAACCATTTTAGAAAGCAATAGCTAAACTATTTCTAATTACATGTACTATGTCTTTCCGCTTTTTAGTTTCCATTTTCTTGCTCAGAAACATATCATTATGGTACTTGCCAGAACTGTCTCAGTAAGGCGATCTAAAACGAACCTACAATTTATGTTGAGAGCAGGAGTTAGACAAAAGAAACAAAATGTCACCAGAAAGATGTAAGCTATCACGAACAAATGCCCGTGTAATTCTGATCTCCCTAAACCCCACTTTTATGAACATGCAAATTGTCTCCTGTGGATGTCAAATCCTGTAATCTGGGAAAAATATGAAACCTATCAACAAATTGTCTAATGCTTAATTAGCCCAGAGAAATAACACACTTGTATGATATATAGCATTCATTCAGATCTCCACATCACAATTCGAGCCCCGTTAAGCGAAGACCCCCTCTAAACCCCACTTTATTATAGAGAAAAATTGAGTTTACGGGGATATACATTATATGCCTTATTTTGTCTAAACAAAACGATTATGGGTGTTCGTTAGAGCCGCCTCACTGAGGCGGTTCTAACGAGTACCCATGATTTAAGTTTAAATCAGAAATAAGAAAGATGTTATCATTTATACGCAAAATTTGTCATTTCTGACAGCATGCTGGACACCATTTTTCTACACGATGAATTTGTTTCGAGCAAAAATAAAGAATATGACGTATTCCAATTTCAAACTCTCATTTCTCTGAACACATGGTTGGTATATTACTGTCACGTGATGTGAACTGCAAAGGAATTCCCGTTTAACCCATATTTGAGAATGTAATCTCGCACCTAATACGTTTTGAATGGTCCAGTTCCAATTATTGGGGTGTCAGGTTTGTTTTGTCAGCGGTACGTTTTGCGGCGTCTGACTAAGGTCTGCACTGTTTTGCCAATGTCCTAAAAAGGGCCAATAGGCAAATAAGGGTTAAGTTAGCAGAGAAATTATTGGAGATTCGATACTTACTCTGTTTTCGTAGAAATCCTCCAAGGCAATAGTAACACCATCAGCTATTATCTCTCCCTCGTTAACAATGTAAGCGACAAGGCGTGCAGAAGGTGTCATGCTTCGTGTAACAGGGAAGTAAATAATTGTTTTCATGCAACTGGGTATGTTGAAATCACCCTGGTGAACGATGGCGTTGTTCGCAATCACCTGTAATAAAATTATCGCGTTATCATCACGTGAACCAGTCCTTGAAATAAAGACCCCCATAAACCCTACCTAATATAGAGAAAACTGGGGTTTACGATGGTAAACATTATTTCCCTTATTCCTGCCCCAATACATAGGTTGTGGGTACTCGTTAGAACCGCCTCAATGGGGCGGTTCTAACGAGCCCCCAAAATGTATGTTCTGAGTATAAACAAGAAAAATATCACAAATTTTCATCAGAAAAAAAATTTTTGGAGTTTTGAAAAATGCACTATATCACATGGATGTGTTATCGTAATGTTCCCCACCTTACGGTTCAACAGCTAATCAGACAGTGATTTCGGTAGTGTGTGTGTGTGTGTGTGTGTGTGTGTGTGTGTGGTGTGTGTGTGTGTGTGTGTGTGTGTGTGTGTGTGTGTGTGTGTGTGTGTGTGTGTGTGTGTGTGTGTGTGTGTGTTCAACAGGACAAAGCAGATGTGATCGTCACATAACGTGAGCAATCATTACGATAACACATCCGTGTGACAAAGTGCATTTTCTCACATATCCAAAATGGCGATTTTTCTAATGAAAATATTTGACTCTTTTCTTATTTATGTTGCAAACATATGTTGTTGGTGCTCGTTAGAACCGCATCATTGAGGCGGTTCTAACGAGCACCGACATCCAATGTTTTTGAGTGGAAATTAGAAATTTCATTGATTGTTATTTGGGCTTACGAAACTCCAAGTGGTTGCCACTTTGAGCAAAACAATCGAATAAGTGCATTAGATTGGGGATACTTTTATTGAAAATTGCCATTTGTGGAGATAAATCGTCTGTTTTACGGCCGTAAATTCTGTGTTACGCTCCTCTGAAGCGTCGCCGTAAAACGCAATTTCTGACAGTAAAACCGCCATGACAATTTTGAATTTTTTCCCCTAAATCTATGTCAGGAAAACAATGTACATCAATCCAAACATATTTTATTTCTCTATGTGAATGCGGGTATTATTGGAAAGAATTTCATTTTGTTTTTATTTTATCGATGTTTAGACTCCAGCGAATCACTCACAAACTGCATAAAGACCAAAGGGCTTCATGCGAAGTTTGTGAGTGATTCGCCGGAGTTTACACATCGATAAAATCCACAAAAATGATAATTCTTTCCTTATAATTCCAACTTTGTCATCAAATATTAAAAATGCAACCCAAAATGGTGAATTAATACTATTATTTTGAAAACGTAAGAATGAACTTACCAACGACCACGGCGGAAGGATTATAAAATTAGGGGCTTGCATTTTGTGAGAAGCCCAAGGCAAAACAAAAGTCTTTAAAGTAGAAGTAAAACAAGATCAGGAATCGATACAATTAACTTACTCCACCCATCAAAGACACCAAAGGCAAAGAAACACAAACATTAAGCGACCAGACCATAATGGAAACCTAAACAAAGGAAGGCCATAAGGACAGTTACTTTCCCACAAAATGGCCATATGGCCATCCAAAATAAAAAGACACAAGTGATACACACAGTAAGTAACAAACAACACCATAAATAAACCGCCACAGAAGAACCGCCTTGGAACGGTCAGTGGAATGATTTCCACTGGGGGGCTTAAATCGATTTTACGTGGCCACAATCCTCGCCCTTACTTCCGTCGCCATTTAGACAAATAATTTGTTCAGTCCGCATGAAGGCCTCCTAACTCATCAGTGCAACATCTCCGTGAACACAAACAATCAAAGAACCACAGAGGTGAGACAACGGTGAGGACTCGACAGCAAGAAATCACTGAAATGCTGGAGCAAAAGAAAACCAACAGTTAGACTCCGATTTATAAATTCCGTTTATTTGACTTCTGACATTTATGTTTTCATTAATTTCCCATTTTTTAATCAAACGATGTTGACGTAACTTCTTCATACAAAGACGCAACGCGCGGGTTTTTCACGTACTCTTGACGTCATGTTGTATTACTACCTTTGTCTGTGTGAACTAGTTCTGACATTCTTCCTCATGGAAGTTATCGAAGTATAAAATTTGTATTTCAACTAATCAAATCGCTCGCAATGTACATAATAATGAAGAACTGGAATTCTGTCGCGGTTTATTTTTGTTAACCCTTATCGTGCTGTTCACGACAACCCTTATCTTAAATAAACAGTGTAGGTCCTGATCAGATGGCTTCTGAAGAAGCCATCTGATCAGGATCTACACTGCTTGGCATTCAGTTTATGAATTTGTAGCAATAAATTACATTAAGTAATTTGATTGGTTGATAGATAGAAATGGGCGTCGCTTAAATGAATATTCAGCAAGATAAGGGTTAAGGTTTGTCTTTAGGTGTTTGTGTCGCTTATATTATTTCATTTTGGATAGCCTATTGGCCATTTTGCTGGAAAGTAACTGTCCTTTTGGCTTGCCGCTGATGATGTTTCAATTGGGGTCTGTTGTTTCATGTTTGTGTTTCTTTCCCTGAGGTGTCTCTGATTGGAGCTGTGGGTTAATTGTATCGATTCTTGATCATTTCCTCCACTTCTTTATTTTTATATATAAATATCTATTATATGTTCTTGTTACATGTAACCAAATTGTATCTGAACTGTTTTCTTTGTGACAAACACAATTTTAATGCTTTTGTTTAAATTCTGTTTATGATTCACAATTGATTAAGAAACAGGTCAGATCTTGTTGTGGTTAGTTAAGTGATAAATTGCAGTTTGGAGATCAGTTGAAAAATTGGATAGAATCTGGACTGCCAAACTTTGATTTATTACTCAACAAATCGCAGATTAGAGTTGATCTTTTGCGATTCCAACCCACTAAAACTCGACAACATTTATGCTGTTTGCTTCAAATTTTCACATACTTTCGCAACTGCTACAACAATTCCAGTTAGCATTATTGACTATATCAAAACCAAATATGTCCGTTTCTAATATATTTGATACGATAGAATAATACGTCACCGTCTAACGTCAAAGAATCCTCGAGTGACGTCATTTTTACGATGTCAGGCGTGACGTTCTTCCTCCCAGTGATTTGTTTCAGATTTATCATATGACTCGTGTCTGAGAATGTAATAACGCCATGCAATAATTTCGGAAATTCACTTAGTCTAGTGGATTAAATATGCCAATTAGTTAGATATGCCCCATAAAGTTGCATGTACGTCGTCCTTAACGACGTCGCGTATGCTAATGGCGAAATATTAACATTTGTGTAAAAACAATCGTGAGTAAAATGCGTTTTAAACGCCATGTGTTAAATAGAATCTTGCATTCGTGTTCATGTATTAATATTTACATTTCCAGTTTAAAGCATTGTGTAAACCTATAGAAAACAATGTAGTTTATGTTTCCATGAACGCATCGAGTCACTCGATTTTCTGTTACGTCAAGTGACGTCATTCTAAGCAGTGGTCCTTTACGGGCGTTGGCGACGTCTACGCTGTTCCTCTCTTGGTAGAAAAAAACACCGTGTAAATATTTTTCAGCTTTAAATGTTTGCCCTACAAGCATGTTTCACCCATTGATGAATGGAAAAGAATGTAAATATAAAACATAAATACAATAAACAAGAGGGCCATGATGGCCCTGGATCGCTCACCTGATCAATAAAGTAACAAGTGGGCCCTGGGGAGGGCCATTATTGAACCCGGGGCTATAATGTGCATAATGTTGAGGGAGGTCTAAAAAGGTGAAGCTTCATGCCAAATATCAACCAAGGCTTTAATTTGAACAATCTTGGCAAAGGTCCACTAAATGAAGCTACACACCAAATGTCAAAGACCTGGGCCTTGCGGTTTCAGAGAAGAAGATTTTTTAAAGATATTCCCTACATAAGCCTATGTAAAACCAAATTGCCCCGGGGGGGGGGGGGGCATTTTTGTCCTCAGGGCTATAATTTAAACACTCTTGATAGAGGTCCACTAGATGAAGCTTTACACCTAATATCAAAGACCTGGGCCTTACTGTTTCAGAGATTATCTCTATATAAGTCTATGTAAATCCAAAGGGCCCAGGGGTGGGGGTGGGGGGGGGGGGGGGCATTTGTGGCCAGAGGGCTATAATTTGATTACTCTTGGTAGAGGTCCACTAGATGAAGCTCCATACCAAATTTCAAAGACATGGGCCTTGCAGTTTCAGAGAAGAAGATTTTTAAAGATTTACCTACATAAGTCTAAGTAAAACCAAAGGGTCTCGGGGCGGGGCATTTTTAGCCCCAGGGCTATAAATTGAACAATCTTGATAGAGGTCCACTACATGAAATTTCACACCAAACCTAGGCTGTGTGATTTCACAGAAGAAGATTTTTCAAGATTTTCCCTATATAAGTCTATGTAAAACCAAAGGGCTCCCGACCGGGGTCATTTTTGGCCCCAGGGCTATAATTTGAACAATCTTGGTAGGGGTCTACAAGATGAAGCTTCATACCAAATATCAAAGATCACGGCCTTGCGGTTTCTGAAGAGATGATTTTAAAAGATTTTCCCTATATATAAGCCCATGTAAAACCAAAACGCCTCGGTGCATGGGCATATCTGGCCCCAGCACTATAATTTGAACAATCTTGGTAGGGGTCCACTAGATGAAGCTTCATACCAAATAGCAACGACATGGGCCATTTGGTTTCAGAGAAGAAGATTTTTAAAGATTTTCTCTATACAAGCCCATGTAAAACCCAAGGGCACCGGGGCCGGGGCATTTTTGGTCCCAGCAATATAATTTGAACAATCTTGGTAGGGATCCACTAGATGAACCTTCATACCAAATATCAAAGACCTGGGCCTTGCGGTTTCAGAGAAGAAGATTTTTAAAGATTTTCCCTATATAAGCCCATGTAAAATCAAAGGCCCTGGGGCGGGGGCATTTGTTGGCCCCAGCACTATAATTTGAACAATCTTGGTAGGGGTCCACTAGATGAAGCTTCATGCCAAATATCAAAGACGCGGGCCTTGTGGTTTCAGAGAAGAAGATTTTTTAAGTTTCGGTTGAAAAAAAAATATTTTTGGCTCCTGTGACCTAGATGTGCAACGGACCAGAACCATTTGAACAACTATGAAAGGGGACCACCTAAGGAACATTCCTGTGAAGTTTGGTCAAAATCCGATCAGTGGTTTAGGAGTAGATGTCGTTTGAAGAAATTGTTTACGCACAGATGGCAGACAAAAAGTGATCCTAATATAAAACACAAGAGGGCCATGATGGCCCTGGATCGCTCACCTGATCCATAGAGTAACAAGTGGGCCCCAGGGAGGGTCATTATTGACCCCAGGGTTATAATGTGCATAATGTTGAGGGAGATCTAAAAAGGTGAAGCTTCATACCAAATATCAACAAAGGCTATAATTTGAACAATCTTGGCAAAGGTCCACTAGATGAAGCTACACATCAAAGACAAGGGTCTTGTGGTTTCAGAGAAGAAGATCTTTTAAAGATAGTCCCTACATAAGCCTATGTAAAACCAAATGGTCCCGAGGCGGTGGCATTTTTGGCCTCAGGGCTATAATTTAAACAATCTTGATAGAGGTCCACTAGATGAAGTTTCACACCAAATATCAAAGACCTGGGCCTTGCTGTTTCAGAGAAGAAGATTTTCAAAGATTATCTCAATATAAGTCTATGTAAAACCAAAGAGCCCTGGGGCGGAGGCATTTGTGGCCTGAGGGCTATAATTTGAACAATCTTGGTAGAGGTCCACTAGATGAAGCCCTATACCAAATATCAAAGACATGGGCCTTGCAGTTTCAGAGAAGAAGATTTTTAAAGATTTCCCTAAATAAGTCTATGTAAAACCAGAGGGTCTCGGGGCGCGGGCATTTTTGGCCCCAGGGCTATAATTTGAACAATCTTGGTAGAGGACCACTAGATGAAATTTCACCACAAATATCAAAGACCTAGGCCTTGTGATTTCAGAGAAGAAGATTTTTAAAGATTTTCCCTATATAAGTCTATGTAAAACCAAAGGGTCATAAGGCAGGGGCATTTTTGGTCCCAGGGCTATAATTTGAACAATCTTGGTAGAGGTCCACTAGCTGAAGCTTCATACCAAATATCAAAGACCTAGGCCTTATGGTTTCAGAGAAGAAGATTTTTCAAGATTTTCCCTATATAAGTCTATGTAAAACCAAAGGGCCCCGGAGCGGGGGCATTTTTGGCCCCAGGGCTATAATTTGAACAATCTTGATACAGGTCCACAAGATGAAGCATCATACCAAATATCAAAGACCTGGGCCTTGCAGATTCAGAGAAGAAGATTTTTAAAGATTTTCCCTATATAAGCCTATGTAAAACCAAAGGGTCCCGGGGCGGGCGCATTTTTGGCCCCAGCATTATAATTTGAAAAATCTTGGTAGGGGTCCACTAGATGAAGCTTCATACCAAATATCAAAGATCTGGGCCTTGCGGTTTCAGAGGAGAAGATTTTTAAATATGTTCCGTATATAAGCCTATGAAAAACCAAAGGGCCCCGGGTCGGGGGCATTTTTGGTCCCAGCACTATAATTTGAACAATCTTGGTAGGAGTCCACTAGATGAAGCTTCATACCCAATATTAAAGATCTGGGACTTGCGGTTTCTCAGAAGAAGATTTTTAAAGATTTTCCCTATATAAGTCCATGTAACACCAAAGGGCCCCGGGGCGGGGGCATTTTTGGCCCAAGCACTATAATTTGAACAATCTTGGTAGGGGTCCACTAGATGAAGCTTCACACCAAATATAAAAAACGATAGCTGACCGCTAGCAAAGTTTACATGAACCCCTTCGGGTTCATTTACTTTACACGCGACCCACTACGTTCATACTTTCATGAACAGCAGAAAAATAAAATTCATTTCTTAATTAGATTATTAAACTTGCTGACGAAAAGGGATAACCTACTCAACACAGCCTCGCAATTTATCCGTTTTCCCAAACTCGTTTGATAAATTAAATAATATACCAGGTACATGAGCACTAATGTAAGATCCTCTATTTGGGCCCCGTCAAGCGATTTTGGTACTTATCGCCCATGCGAGCAGCGAAGGTTCAGGCGAGCCTGCGCATCCGCGCAGTCTCGCCAGAACCTTCGCTGCTCGCTCATACAAGCAGTGAATCAAGAGGAACCTTCAGACAGAAACCCATATCCCTGGCCCCTCTGAATGGCTGGGCATGCGCAGTTAAAATTTGTCATGACGGAATGCTCGAAGACCCAAATTCGCTTGGCGGGGCTCATTTAATCACAGTGCCTTTCCATTGCCCTATTAACTCGCTGTGTAACAATTTGTTTTGTTTGTTTATACTGCGGTATAACGTCCATATCAACACTATTTATGTCTTTCTGGAGACGTCGCTTCACATTTTGTGGGATTGTTACCCGACAATAAGATGAAATGACATCTCAAGCCCTGTCGACCAATGAAACCAATAAGGTTTATAAAGATGGACGGTCCGACTGGCACCACTTTGCCTGGGCAGGCTGGGACCTTCTAAACCGGTTTACCAGTACTCATGTGTGGTCGGTGCCAGCTCTGCGTGGACCCATATTACAGCCCATTGTGTTTCGCAAAGCTCCGATGGGCGGGAGCCATGTTATGTTGGTTTAAACTGAGGTTTAAACGTTCACGTCAACACTATTTAGATTATTTATAAGACGTGGCTTCACATTTAATGAGACTTCTACGCGACAGTGACATGAAATGACATCTCAACCCCTGTCGATCAATGAAACCAATAGGCTTTACAATGTATATGCATGGACGATGCGACTCGCACCACTTTGCCTGGGCAGGCTTGGACCTTCTATATGGTTTACCAGTACTCATGTGCGGTCGGTTTCAGCACTACGTGGAAGCAAATTGCAGCCCATTCTATTTCTCCAAGCCCCGCCGGGCGGGGCCAGCTGTATTAGAATACTCCTTTTAATTCTCAAAGGAATAAAGAAGTATAATCTTAGATATCAAACGCAACATACGAACTTTGGTAATGTCTGTTTAACTGAAAGGCCTCCGTGGCCTAGTGGATAAGAGCGCATAATTTTAATTATTAGGTCTCTCACCGCTATGGCTCGAGCCTCTGTAACGGAAGGTACTTCGGTTTTCGCCCACCTCTGATTAACGATCGGCTCGAAATAAGCGAAATAATCTTGAAAGGGCCGTAAAACAAAAAAAAATGTTCATTTAGTAAGTGTGCCAGAACCCGATGGAAAACCCTTTGTTCTATTTTTAACGTACGTCAAACTTCAACCATGTGCTAATATATACTATAATGTTATTAATCAAGTAATTTCGTATTGGCCCAGGTACAGGTCCGAGGTTGGCTGCATTGACAGCCGACCGCGGACCTGTTACTGGGTCAGTACGAAACTACTTGATTAATGATAATTTTATTAATTGACACAGCTAAAAAAACATGACTATTGATTGTTTGACCTCAATTGACCTGGTGTCAATACGGATGACCTCCGATCAATACTGGATAGTCAATTGATAAATGTAAATATTACAGTCTTGAGATGGTGATAGTGATACATGTCACCCTGAAGAATATGAATATCAACCGAGGCGCAGCTTTGCTGAAGAACCGAACCGTACGCGTACCCAATTCCGCGCATGTGATAGTCGAAATTATCGCAGGGTGATAGTAAAAATCATCACCCTCAGGCCTATGCGAGTTTTATATGGAAAAATAAAGTGAGGTATAATAATTGTACTTACAAGATAGTAGCCAGAAATGGATTCTACGCTGCTTTTCACGGAAAATATTGCCAAATCGTTAACCTGTCAAACAGAAAAAAATGTTAACGTCAAGGTTTATATTTTACGCGTGTTTCATTGCATATATCCTCTTACCATAACGAAAACACGCCTTTACAAATACATTGTAAACTTTATGGCTGAAAAATAAAAAAATAAAGATGAAAAAATTTGATATTTTTCTTATTTTACTTTAAAATTTAGATTGTGTGTACTCGTTTGAACAGCCTCGATTGATAGTTTTCTTATTTCTGCTCAAAATATAGATTGTGGGTACTCGTAAGAACCGCCTCATCGAGGCAGTTCTAACGAGTACCTACAATCTTTATTTAAGAGCAGAAATAAGGAGATGAGGCGGTTCTTACGAGTACCCACAATCTATATTTTGAGCAGAAATAAGGAAAATAAGATTTACCTCTGTGAACCCCAGTTTTACCATATAAAAGTGGGGTTCAAGGGGGGCAAAATTATATAGGCGTGATTTCGTGGTCAAGCAAAAATCCGGGCATTGCCTGTGTCTACAGAAACACACCTATCATACTATCAGCCCTTTTTAATTTTTAGGGGCTAAACCGACCCTTTGAAAAATGAGACTTGCTTTAAAATACGCCAGGTAACACGTCCATGAAATGAACAGCACCCACCCCTAAACCTCATTTTTATATAGAGAAACTAGGGTTTACATGGGTATTTCGAATTTCTCTTATTTTTGTTCCAGACAAAGGTTGTGGGTACTCGATAGAACCGCCTCAATATTGCTCCAAGACATAGGTTGTGGGTACTCGATAGAACCGCCTCATTTAGGCGGTTCTCACGCGCACCAACAACCTATTATTGAGGCGGTTCTAACGAGCACCCACAATCTATTATTGAGGCGGTTCTAACGAACACCCGTGCCTATTCTTGTAGTATAAATAAGAAAGATATCACAGTTTTTCATCAGAAAAGTAGCCTTTTTAAACATGTGAAAAAATGAAATATGCTGCACAGGTTTCATTACGAAAACACACCCGTGCGATATAGTGCATTTTCCGATATCTCCGATGAGCGGGGCCGCCCAAAATGGCTACTTTTCTGATTATGTAATATTTTCTTATCAATTGTGCAAACATAGGTTATGGGTGCTCTTAAGAACCGCCTCTTTGAGGCGGTTCTAACGAGTACCCACAACTGTTAACTTTAATTGCGGGCTGAGTGATTGCCACAATATCGTTGCAACGTCACTTTAAGAATCGTGCATCACACTAAAAAGGACGGGAGTGACATTTCGGAGCTATGAAAACTTTAATGAGGCAGAGCTGAACGAGGAGCTTTCTCGAGTGCCGTTCCATTTGTCGCACATGTTTGATGATGTAAATGATATTTACTGGGCCAATGAAACGCTACTGCGACAGGTCATCGGTGAGCATGCACCATTGAAAGAAAAAGTACCCAAACCTTACCCACCCCCATACATGAATTCGAGGTATAGAAAGAAAATTTATAAAACTCGACAAGCAAGGAATTCCTGCAATAAAAATACAACACACGAAAATTGGTAAAAACTACACTAAACTATGAAATCTCAAAACTAAAATCAAAAGGGAGTCCATATCAGTGTACTCCCTAGAAAGGTGTGGTGGGGGTCCAAAATCTAAAGATTTCTGGCCCACCATCAAATCTTTTTTTATCTCAAAACAACAGCAACACTATTCTCAAAGAATATGACAATCTTATATCAGACCAAACAGTTGTCTGTGTAAACATGAATGATTTCTACATACATATTGCCAAAAATATTGGTATAGATAGCAACATGCCAGTAAACAATGAACACTCCAGTATAAAGAAAAGAATAAAAAATACCAACGTGCAAAGTTTCAGTTTCAAACCTGTGTCCGAGAAACAGGTATCAAAAGGTCTGACACAGCTTGATGTTAGGAAGGAAACCGGGGTGGATACCTTATCACCCAAAATTATAAAGACTGCCACGCCTTCACTCAGTTTGCCTATCTCCAATATCGCATATGACATTATCAGGAAAGAAACCTTCCCAGATAGACTCAAAATGGCATAAATAACCCCTTGTATAAAAAGGACGACCCTTTTATTCAGAAAAATTATCGCCCCGTCGGTATATTATCCACACTGTCTAAAATTTATGAAAGTCTAATAAGTGACCAATTATCTGAGCACTTCAATCACATCTTTCATAACTTTTTGTCTGCTTTATGACCAAAATACGGCTGTCAAACCACAATGCTGCGACTTGTCGAGGATTGGAAGGAAGCACTGGACAATAATCTGTATGTTGATGCCATCTTGGTGGACTTGTCAAAGGCTTTTGACTGCCTGCCACATGACCTCATACTGCAAACCTGGAGGCTTATGGTGACTCCCAGGGGCCATGTGGGCTTTTGGCAAGTTACTTGAGTGACAGCCACCAGAGAGTAAAGATTGAAGGTTTTTCCAGTACCTGGTCTACTATAATAAAGGCAGTACCATACTCAGAGCTCCCTTACTGTTTAATATCTTTATGAATGACATCTTCTTCTTGGTGAAAAACTCCACCTTGTATAATTACGCAGACGACAATTCTTTATCATACTGTCACAAAGTTTTGGAAATTCTCAAGTCAACTCTGCAGACTGAAAGCACCATCCTACTGAATTGGTTTGGGGACAATCAGATGCAAGCAAATCCTGATCGGTTCCAGGCCATTTCAGTAGGAAAGAAAACTAATGCTGAATTGAACAGCGTGACTAAAGGTGCTGTTGAGATTGCCTGTGAAGAAAATGTCAAGCTTCTGGGTGTAGAGTTAGACAATACACTTGAATTTGATTACCAGATTACACACATCTGTAAACAAAGCAGCCAAGCAACTAAATGTCCTACTGAGATTTTGTAAATTTCTGAATGAAAAATCAAGATTTGTAAATTTTAAGGCTTTTATTCAGTCAACTTTAAATTACTGTCCGTTAATATGGCACTTCTGTAGCAAAACATATACCGAAAAGCTCGAAAAATTACAATATAGAGCCCTCAAAATTGTTTTCGGCGACTTTACATCAGGCTATACAGCTTTGTTGGACAGAGCCCAACTTCCAACACTTCACTTGAACAAATTATTTGTCTAAATCGCGACGGAAGTAAGGGCGAGGATTGTGGCCACGTAAAATCGATTTAAGCCCCCCAGTGGAAATCTTCCACTGACCGTTCCAAGGCGGCTCTTCTGTGGCGATTTATTTATGTTGTTGTTTGTTACTTACTGTGTGTATCACTTGTGTCTTTTAAATTTGGATGGCCATATGGCCATTTTGTGGGAAAGTAACTGTCCTTATGGCCTTCCTTTGTTTAGATTTCTATTTTGGTCTGGTCGCTTTATGTTTGTATTTCTTTCCCTTTGGTGTCTTTTATGGGTGGAGTAAGTTAATTGTATCAATTCCTGATCTTTGTTTTACTTCTACTTAGATGTATCGCCGCAGAAACATTTAAATGCATAAACAAACTGACCCCAGAATATGTAAATTGTTGAAATTAAAATCTCTTCATATTCTTTCAGATATGAAAACGTGCAAAAATCCCAACAGTCCGAACCGTGACATATCGAAAACGGTCCTTTCGGTTTGAATCCGCCGAGGTGTGGAACGCTCTCCCCAATGAGATAAAAACTGCAACTAACTACGCTGAGTTACGGCGACTAATCCGCACCTGGACGGGCCCGAGCTGTGGGTGTGCCATCTGCCATGGTTCGGCATGTTAGTGAAAGCATAATCTTCAGATTTTGTTTTACTAGTTCTACTAGTGAAAACTATAGCCTGGGATAATTTAACTATTGCATATCTTAAAATGGAAATCTGTGATACGCTTAAACCGTGTAATATTACATATATATTAATTTCTCTGTGTACATCAGTACAATTCATTGGCCCCCGCCCATAGGGCTTGAAGAAATATATTGACTGCATGATGCTTCCACGCAGAGCTGAATCCGGCCCGCACACTAGTACTGGTAAACCGCTTAGAGGATCTAAGCCTGTCCAGGCACCGCGGTGCGAGGCGGACCGTCCATGCTAATAAACCCTATTGGTTTCATTGGGCGACAGGGCTTGAATGTCATTTCATCTCAATGTCGGGTAAAAGTCCCACAAATTTGGAAGCAACGTCTCCAAATTACCTTTACAGTGTTGACGGGGACGTTAAACCTCAAATTAAACAAAAAAAGTACAATTTATTGCTCAAGTTTAATGTCATTTTAAGAAAGGCCCTAGTTTAGACAGTTCTACTAAAGCGATGTTGTTATTTATTTTAATTTTTCAGTTTTAAATTATTCATTATGTATATTTATATGTCGTCTAACATGGTTTTCTTTTTATAGCAGATCTACATATGTTGTTTTTACTTTTGTTTGTCGGGAAATAGCTCATGAAGCTAATGTTATTGTTTGTTGAATCCGACACATAATAAAATTAAATATATTGTATCTTGTATAACCTATGTTTTGGAGCAGAAATAAGAAAAAACATAGTATACCCCCATACACCCCAGTTTTTTTCTATATAAAGTATGGTGTACGGGGTGTTCATTTCACGGACTTGTTCACTTGATGTGTTAGCGTAATGGGAGGAATATGGTCTTACGGTGCAAAGTCCTTCCAGTCAGGGTTGAAAAGGGAGACAATACCATTTTTAAAGAGTCATCTCCTTATAATGTGTTCGTTCCCCTCAAGAATTTCATCACCTAAAGAAGTCCGTGAAATGAACACCCAAAAACCCCACTTTATGCAGAGAAAACTAGGTTTTCGGGGTATAAATTATTATACCATCTTAAAACACTCAGGTATGTTACTTTCTTCATGAATATACGAACCGGCGTCCGTCCTTCCGTCCGTCACAAACCTTGCGAATGCAACTACCTTTTATTTATTTCTTGTCCTATGGTCACCAAACTTGGTACACAAATTGCTTAGGAACTTCAGATATGTCAGGGTTCGGACTGTTGGGATTTTTGCTCTCATTGTGCATAAGAGCATGTGAGGTTTGATCTGAACCCCTGGGGTCGTGGGTGAGATAAAAGCTAAAATTTTCAAGAAAATGCTTGAGAAAGCAGCTTTTTTACTTCTTGCCCTATGGTCGCCAAGCTTGGTACACATATTGCTTAGGAACTGCAGAGGTTCATAATGGTATTCAAATTTTGATCTAAACCCCTGGGGTCATGGGGCTAGCTCAAAGGTCAAATTTTCAGGAAAATGCTTGTGAATGCAACTACCTCTTTATTCCTTCGCGTATGTTTGCTACATATTTTGCTTAGGGACTGCAGATGTGTACGAGGGTATCCAAACTTTGATTTGAATCCATTGGGTCATGGACTGAGATCAAAGGTCAAATTCACAAGAAAATGCTTGTGAATGCAATTACGTCTTTATTCCGTATTGGTTAGGGACTGCAGATGTACATGAGGGTATCCAAATTTGATTTGAACCCATGGGGTCACTGGGTAAGGTCAAAGGTCAAATGGTCCAGAAAATACTTGTGAATGCAACTACTTTTATATTTCTTGGCCTATGATAACCAAACACGGTACGTGTATTGCTTAGGGTCTAGAGATGTGCCTCAAGGTATCCAATTGATCTGACCCCCTGGGACCCTGGGGTTACGTCAAAGATCAAATTTAGAAGAAAAAAAAAACACAAAAACGGGTATTTGCGATGGTGCACCATCGACTTGCTCTAGTTATATCCGCTTTGAAAAAAAAAACGGTATATTAGTTTCCTCACGGTTGTTCATTCTTCCGTCCGTCCGTCAGTCCGTCGGTCCGTCCGTCGGTCCGTCCGTCATTCCGTCTGCCACAATCCTTGTGATTGCAATTATTTTCTTGTATTTATTTCTAGCCCTTTGGTCACCAAACAGGGTAGACGTATTGTATTGCTTACGAACTGTAGATGTGCAAAAAGGTATCCGAATTTTGATCTGAACCCCTTGGGTCATTGAGTGAGGTCAAAGATCAAATTTTCATGAAAATGCTTGTGAATGCAACTTCTTTCTTTTTTATTTCTTGCCCTGTGGTCACCACACTTGGTACACATATTACCTAGGAACTACATATGTGAATAAAGGTATCCAAATTTTGACCTGAAGTCATGGGGTCATGATGTAAGGTCAAAGGTCAAATTTTCATGTAAATGTTTGTGAATGCAACTACTTCTTTATTTCTTCTTGTATGGTTCCGACACTTGCTACACATATTGCATTTAGAATGCAAAGGCATAATGCTTTTTAGATTTTGATCTGAACCCCGGGGGTCGTGGGCTGAGGCAAAATGTAAATGTTTCAAGAAATCGTTGTGAATGCAACTACGTCTTTATTTCTTCACCTATGGCGGCTAAACATGCTACACATATTGGTTAGAAGCCGCAGATGAGCATGAGGGTACATGTATCCAAATTTTGATCTGCACCCCTGTGGTCATTGGGTGAGTTCAATGGACAATTTTTTACCAAAATGCTTGTGAATGCAACCACTTTTATATTTCTTGACCTATGATCACCTAACTCGGTACACTTATGGCTTCGGGACTGGAAATGTGTATGAAGGTATCCAAATTTTGATCCGACCGCCTGGGGTCCTGAGGTTACGTTAAAGGGCAAATTCAGAAAACAGCAGGTATTTGCGATGATACACTGTAACAACGCGTAGTGTCCACACGAGTCCATATGAACACTAAGCGTTTCGACTTTGACGCTTAGTGTTCATGTTGGACAATGAGCGCTATTGCAGACGCAACGCTAAGTATCCATCGCGATGCTTACTGTTCATATGGACACTAAGCGTCGCGACTGTCGATAATATGTTGGATCTCAACGCTTAATATTCACCATGTCAATTTAACTTAAAAATTATTCAGCTTCAAGGTGCTTTTTAGCTCATCTGGGCCGAAGGCTCCAGGGGGGCTTATAGTATAGTGCGTCGTCCGTCGTCCGTCCGTCCGTCGTCCGTCCACACCTTTGACCCGTCATCACCGTCGCGCCTTCAGTTTTGATCGAATCTTTCTGAAACTTATGTGTAAGGTGGCTGGGGATAAAGACTCGAATGCTGTCGAGATCCGGCCAAGTCGGTCCATTTATCGTAGAGTAACGTCCCCTTGATTGCTGAAAATGCCTATTTTTGAAATTGCCATTGCCGTAGTCCCTTCAGATTTGATCTGATCTTCTAGAAACTTATATACAAGTAAGTCAGGGTTTAAAGCTCGGATCAGTTCGAAAACTAACGATGCCGGGCGATTACTCACGGAGTTTTGTCACCAAATCTGCTGAAAATGCTTATTTTTGACCTTGTCATCACCGCAGCCCCTTCGTTTTGATCGGATCTTCTTGAGACTTACAAGCAAGTAAGTCAGAGATAAAAGCTCGGATGAGTTCGAAACCTAGCGATATCGGTTGATTACTTACTTACTTGAAAATGCTTATTATTGACCTTGTCAACATCGTTTAATCGGATCCTCTGGCAACTTACAAACAAGTAAGTCAGGGATAAAAGCTCAAATGAGTTCGAACACTAGCGATATCGGTGGATTACTCACGTGGTTATGTCCCCTACTTTGCTGAAAATGCCTATTACTGACCTTGTCATCACCGTAGCCCCTTCAGTTTTGACCAGATCTTCTTGAAACTTACAAACAGTAAGTCAGGGATAAAAGCTCGGATGGGTTCAAAAACTAGCGATGTCGGTCGATTACTCACTGAGTTATGTCCTCTACTCTGCTGCAAATGCTTATTTTTGACATTGGCATCACTGTAGCCCCTTCAGTTTTGACTGGATCTTCTTGAAACTCACAAACAAGTAAGTCGGGAATAAAAGCTCGATTGAGTACGACAACTAGCAATATCGGTCGATTACTTACGGTGTTATGTCCCCTACTTTGCTGAAAATGCTTATTTTTGACCTTGTCATCACTGTAGCCCCTTCTGTTTTGATTAGATGTTCTTGAAATTTACAAACAAGTAAGTACAGGATAAAAGCTCGGATGAGTTCGAAAACTGGGCGGTCGGCCTATCTATCATAGAGTTACGTCCCCTTGATAGCTGAAAATGCCTTTTTTTTGGCCTTGCCATCCTTGTATCCCCTTCAGTTTCCATCGGTTCTTCTTGAATATTACATGTTAGTAAGTAAGGGATAAAACCTCAGCTGAGTTTAAAAAATGGTGAGATCGGCCTATATTTTAGAGAGTTAATCCCCCCTTGATTTCAGAAAGTGCTTATTTTTTACCTTTACATCACCGTAGCCCCTTCAGTTTTTATTAGATCTTCTAGAAACTTACTTGTAAGTAAGTCAGGGATAAAAGCTTTGGTGAGTTCGAAAACTGATGAGATCAGCATATTTATCTTGGATTCAAGTCCCTTTGTTTTTAAAAAATGCCTATTTTTGACCTTGTCATCACCCTAACTCCTTCAGATTTAACTGTTAACTTGAAAATTACAAACAAGTAAGTCAGGGAAAAATATTCGGATCAGTTCGAAAACTAGCGATGTAGGTCTACTACTGACAGGGTTATGTCCCCCATATTTGCTGAAAATACTTACTTTTGACCTTGTCATCACCATATCCCCTTCAGTTTTGACTGGCTCTTCTTGAAACTTGCATATAAACAAGTCAGGGATAAAAGCTCGGATGAGTTTGCAACCGGCGAGTTTGGCTTACTTATCATAGAGTTACGTCACTTTGTTTGCATAAAATGCCTGTTTTTTACCTTGTCATCACCTCAGCCTCTTCAGTTTTGAGCAAATCTTCTTGAAACTTACATCTAAGTAAGTCAGGGATAAAAGCTTGTATGAGTTGAAAAATGTTGAGGTCGGCCTATTTATCATTTATACCTATATTTCAATGTCCAGTGATTGTGTCTTATATTTTGAAGACGTTTTAATATATGAACTCGATACTTTGGGATTATGAGTCAGTATATAACAACATTTGACCTCAAAATAAATGTAGGTTCCTGTGACCTATATTTCATGGTTCAGAAATTATGCCATGTATTTGATGTATGCACATATCGGGCTTGTCTCAGACTGACCCGACGTTGGATCGCAAACTTGATGTATGATTTTACTTCTGCTCTGAAACAATGGTGGACAGGCACCCTTCTGAAAACTTGTAACTTTGATTGGCGTAAACAAATATATTGCTAACGTGATGATACAGGATACAAGTATATGTCACATACCATGTTTGAAACAACGGTCATACTTTTTTTGGTCAAAACTGTTTTTTTCTTTATCACTGCACTATAGATCCGTCAAACTCCAATAACTCGAATACATTCGGGTTAGAGACAGGGGTGGTTCTAGCTATTGAGTGTTACACATACTACCTGGCCATAAGGCATAATGTGGATGACATTAAGATCTATATTCGACAATTGTATGTTGTGTACTCTCATTAGATTCGCCTCTATAACTTGAATCTAATGAGTAAACACAACAAACCTTTTCAAGATAAAATCAAACATACATACATTAGCCTAAGCACATGGATTTCTGGAGCTATAATAAGGATTCTCTTGAAACTCTAGAACGATTTCAAATTAACAATAGTTATCGCATTATCCGTTTCGATTTATCGACGTTTTATTGTATGTTAGAATAGCCATTTTAGAGATGTGAAAACAACGAACATGTTGAAGTAACGGATGTAACTGAGTTAATTAGGGGATAACTGTATTCAAAATTGTCATTTGGGGAGGTAAATCGGTGGTTTTACGGTCGGAAATTTCGTTTTACGGCGACGCGTCAGCGGAGCCGTAAAACGGAATTTGCGACCGTAAAACCACCGATTTACCTCCCCAAATGACAATTTTCAATACAGTTATCCCCATTCTAATGCACTTATACGGTTGTTTTGTTAAAAATTGTACTATTTTGCACAAAGCGGCAGGCGTTTTGAGCTGCGTAAAACCAAATGTCAGCCAATGAAAAACGACGTTACGTGGTGACGTCGGATTTCCGACAGTATATCGTGGAATATACTGTCGCAAATTTTTGACGTTATCCAATCAGATGTCGCGTTATATACGCAAGTTTATTAGAATAAAGTTTGGGTGTATCAAAATATGAAACAATTATGTTGATGTTATCAGCTGAGAAGGATATACATCGTGTTTATGTATGTAATAAATAGAGGATCTTACATGAGTGTTCATGTATTATTGAATTTATGAAAAGAGTTGAGGAAAGGGGATAAAATGCGAGGCTTTGACGAGCATTTTATCCCTTTTCCTCAACGAGTTTAATAAATTCAATAATGCATGGGCACGAATACAAGATTCTATTTATCATATGACATTTATAACGCATTTTATTCACGATTGATTAATAAAAATGTCAATATCCCGCCATTAGTAAACGCGACGTTATTAAGGACGCCGTACATGTAACGTTACAGAGCGTATCTAACTAATTTGCATATTTAATCCACTAGTGGATTATCGAATTTATTACAGGGCGTTATTGCATTCTCAGACGCGACGTCATCTGATAAATATCCTTATAAATCCAACCGTAAAGGCTTTTACATAAAAAAGATCAGGTCCATAGGTTTTTGTGTTTTATTTTTTTGTTTGTTTTTGATTTGCTCAAACACATAGATTGTGGGTACTCGTAGGAACCGCCTAATAGCGGCGATTTTAACGAACACACACAACCAATGTTCGAAGTATACATCACGTGAACAAGTCCGTGAAATAAATACCCCCTTACACCCCACTCTGTATATAGAAAACTGGGGTTTACGGGGGTAAACATTATTTTTCTTATTTTTACTCCAAGACATAGGTTGTGGGTACTCGTTAGAACCGCCTCAATGAGGCGGTTCTAACGAACACCCATAACCTATTTTTGCAGTATAAATAAGAAAAATGTCACGGATTTTCATCAAAACGTAGCCATTTTGGAAATGAGATAAAATGCACTATGACGCACGGGTGTGTTATCGTAATGAATAAGAAAAAAAAAGACGAATTACAATTTTTGGAAAGTTAAAAGGAATCTTTGTGCATACGGCTGTCAACTGATGGGTTATCGCTCTGGGTTCTTTTTATAATGTTGAAATGGCAACAACAGATCTTTATGGACAGGACTGAAAAATTTCTGTAAGACTGAGATCACATTAAAATGTGTATCTGGAGAACATGCGATCTTATACCCGCAATAAACAAATACACAGTGAAATTTTCGATGTCTTTTTTTCCCTCGAAACATACTTATGAGTATTCCTTTGTGCCATCTGACTGTGCCTATAATCTCTGTATTATGTAACCACACCCTAGAGATATCGTGCATTTTTTCATGTCTCAAAAATGGCTACTTTTCTGATGAAATTCCGCGATATTTTTCTCATTTATAATGCAATCATAGGTTGGTTGGTGCTCGCTAGAACCGCCTCATTGCGGCGGTTCTAAAGAGTACCTATAACCTATGTCTTGGAGCAGAATTAGAAAAATAATGTTGACCCCCGTAAACCCACGTTTTCTCTGTATACAGTGGGGTTTAAGGGGTGTTCATTTCATGGGCTTGTCCGCGTGATGGTTTGGATCAAAACAAAATATACAGCAGTACATCAAATTTTCCTGTATCAAGTGGGATACTCGCTTATGTTTATATAAAGAATAATAATTTAGGCGAGATGTAATTAAACTGGTTAGATATGTCTAGCAATCCCTGATGACATACCTTCAACGATCCGCGGTCCACTATTTCTAGCTTGAGAAATGCATTGGTTACCGTCCTGAAAAGACTCACTTCCTTATAGATCTTCATCTTCTTGTACTCAGCCTGTAAAGAGACCCAACCATCACGAAAAAAACGCCTATATAATTGACCCCTTTAAAGCCCAATTTTGGTTTGCAAGGTTACATGTATACAGCATTTTTCCGATTTCTTCTCAAAAAAAAAATGTGGGTATTCGTTAAAACCGCCTCATCAAGGCGGTCCTAACGACTACCTACAATCCATTTTGAGCAGGGAACTAAAATAGAGATTTTTAACTTCTAATTTTTCATTACGATAACACATCCGTGCGACATAGTGCATTTTTTCACATCTCCAAACCTGCTACTTTTCTGATGAAAATCCTTGATATTTTTCTTATTTATACTGCAAACATAGGTTGTGGGTGCTCGTTTGAACCGCCTCATTGAGGCGGTTCTAACGAGTACCCACAACCTATGTCTTGGAGCAGAAATAAGAAAAATAATGTTTACCCCCGTAAACCCCAGTTTTCTCTATATAAAGTGGGGTTTAGGGGGGTCTTCATTTCACGGACTTGTTCACGTGATGTATTATTATTATTATTATTTCTTTTTCTTTTTGTTGTTGTAAAATTATATGTATTTGAATAGGCATGTTTTTTTATAATGATTCATATTGTGTATTATGTAAATTTTGACATAGGCCGCCGAAAACTGAAATATGAACAACAAGACCAGGTGGTCCTGATTGCTGCCCGGAGTATTTAGACTTGAACGAACTGATGAGGTCTAACATTGCTGAGAATCCGTGCAATCGTAATTTGTACCTTGCGACCAAACGAACCCTTTGAAAATAACTCGTGTTCAACATCTGTGCATTGAAGTGCGGTGCAATTGTCTTACCTCTATGACTCGAAAGTCTTCTAGCTTAACTATCAAAGGTTCTTCTTATTTTACCTTTACATTTACTTACTTAATTGATAGCATAATTGTAGTGCGTTAAATGATCTTAACAGGAACTTTAAACAAAATACGAAAACAAATATTGGGATGAAATTATTACCTATCACTGTCAGTTTTCAACTAAAAATAATTAATAAGCACATCCAAAGCTAATCCAATCTCAAACAAAATGTGTCTGTGAAAAACGAATAAGTCCCCGGGCCAAGGCCATTTTTTCTTTAAAGTGCATGTTTTCTGTAAAGTAGGTCGCAGGTCAAGGTCACAGGTCAAATATTTTATTAGAAAGTCCTTGTCATATTGAACCTTCATGCCAAATATGACGGCTCTATCTCAAAATGTTCGAAAGTTATGATCAATGATTTTATCTTAAAAGTAGATCATAGGTCAAGGACACATGTCTAATTTTTATGAGTGGGAATCCCTTGTTACAAGGAACATACACGTCAAATATGACGACTATATCTCAAATAGAACAAAACTTATGGCCAATGCTTTTTTTTTCTTAAACATAGGTCACAGATCTACGTCAAGATGATTTTTCTTTAAAGTTGGTCATAGGTCAAAGACACAGGTCAAACATTTTTGCATGATTGGAAAGCCCTGGTCACAAGAAACTTGCATGCCAAATATGATGGCTGTACCTCCATCGGTTCAATGATAATAACCAATATTATTTTTTTAAATAGGTAACAGGTCAAGCTCATGGTTAAAGGTCAAAAATGTTTGAATAAGTATAAATCCCTTAAAGTGGGTCACATGCTAATGTCAACTTCATAAATCAAACTTTTTTACGTGTCAGAAGAAATCGGCATGCCACATATGAAACTCTACCTCCATTGGTTCGAAAGTTATGACCGATGTTAATTTTTTTTATGAGTAGGTCATGGGTCAAGGTCAAAGTTACTGGTCAAGTTTTTGGTATAAGTGTAAAGCTCTTGTCACAACAAACCAACATGCCAAATATTATGGTTCTATCTGAAACGGTTCAACAATTATGACAAATGTTTAAGTTGTCCATATACAAACCAACTAACCAGCAACCAAGCAAACAAACAGGCAGGCAGGGGAAAAAGATTATGCCCCCAATTTCGCTACCGGAGACAAAAAATAAACATCAGAAGACATGGCAAATCCCCCGACCTAAAACCAATACAGAACTCAGATGAGTTTACACATACAGAAAGGGGCACTAAGATTAGAACACCAGCTAATCCTCAACCATATCTGCTGGTTCCTTGTCTGAACTTTATCAGTTTTGGAAAAGGTCAAGGGGTCAGGTTACCTGTTTTTCCAATATTGACAACATAAAAGCTGGGAGCCAGCAATTAATGCAAATATGGTGAATATCAGCAATACATCTGCAAGATAATGCATAAATCATGTGGTCAAATACTTTTAGTGTTATGGCGATACCGAGGGTTTACTTTGACGAGAGATAACTAAAATACCATGGCATACAGAACTGATAAATGTGAGGTGGACAAGTGTTTTCTTGCACAGGGGTGCAGTGGTAAAGCATCGGGTTTGAGATCAAGAGGTAACCGGTTCGATCTTCGCATGTGCCAGGTGCTGTTTCACTGAGCATGAGACTATTAGAGAGATCTAATTCAATGTAATATTGGTTGGTGCCTGATGCTCTTCTCTGGTCGGGCCCATCGGAGTCTAACTGTTTGTTTTCTTTTGCTCCAGCGTTTCAGTGGTGTCTTGCTGTCGTGTCCTCACTGTTGTTTCATCTCTGCGGTTGTTTGATTTTTGTGTTCACGGGGGTGTTGCGCTGGTTGGTTGGGAGCCTTCATTCGGACTGAACAAATCTGTTGTTTCATATTTGTTTTTCTTTCCCTTTGGTGTCTATGATGAGAGCTGTGGGTTAATTGTATCGATTCCTGATCATTGCTTCCATGTCTATTTTATCCACATTGCTAAGAACTGGTTTTAACCCAGGAAAAAGAAGGCCAAATGGAAGATTAATACTGATTTTACTAAATATGTTACCCTCTATAAACAGGGTGGATTACTATTAACACTAGACAAAAGTGCCCAGTGGGGCACGTATACCCCCGGCCAGTGCCATCACCTCAGCTGAAACAAGTAGTCATACTGGTTGTTGCTACCAAATTTTAAGTCTCTATGTACAGTAGTTATTGAGAAATCTTTGACACAAAATAATAAAAATATACACTATTAAACAGCAAGAACTACAAAGGGAAATAACTCTAAGAGGCCTGACCCCTTGGCCCTTATTTTCTTTCCCACAATACAACTAGTCATACTGATCATGTTTGCAAAATTTCAAGTTTCTATGTACAGTAGTTATTGAGAAATCTTTGACACAAAATAAAAATATACACTATTAAACAGCAAGAACTACAAAGGGAAATAACTCTAAAAGGCCTGACCCCTTGGCCCTTATTTTCTTTCCCACAATACAAGTAGTCATACTGATCATGTGTGCAAAATTTCAAGTTTCTATGTGAAGCAGTTCCTGAGATATCTTTGACACAAAATAATTGTTTACGGACAGACAGACAGACGGAAAAGACAAAAGCTATATACCCCCCATTGCATACTTTGTATGCCGGGGGTATAAATATATTCTTCTTCTTCTTTTTCTTCTTCTTCTTCTTCTTCTTATTATTATTATTATTACTATCAAGAATTGTGGTTCTGACTCTTGACTTGTCTTCTTAGCCTCAAATACAACTGTACCAAGTACCATCAATATGTCTCAAAAGGTGTGAAAGTTTATGCAATAACAACGTTAAATTGCCAGGAGAGATAACTTAATCACCATGACACCCAGAGTTGGCGTTCTTACTTAAGACCAGAGTTGTGGTTCTTGCTCAAGAGACACCTTCTTAACATCATGTTCAATTGTACTAAGTCACATTAATGTATCTCAAAGGTGTTGGAGTTATTGTGATCACAAGGTTATTATGTCAGATATACCATTAATATACCCCAGTTATGGCGATCACAAGGTTCTGTTTATGGACGGACGGACATACGGACGGATGCCAGGCTAGTCACTATATCTCCCAAAATTGAAGTGATAGCAATGATTACGAATCGATACAATTAACTCACACATCCCATCAGAGACACCAATGGGAAAGAAAGCAAATATTATATAACGAGACCCTAATGAAAGCAAGCCAATGGCAAGCCAAAATGACAATTACTTTCCCACAAAAGGGCAAGTTGGCTATCAAAAACAAAGATATAAGCGATACACATACTCAAAGACAAAACATTACAAAAATAAACCGCGACGGATTGAACCGCCTTGGAACGGTCAGTGAAAAGAATTTCACTAGGTGGCTTAAATCGATTTTACGCGACCGCAATAATGAATCCTCGCCCTTGTTTCCCTCGCGATTTAGACAAATAATTGTACAGTGTGCATAAAGGCTTCCTAACTTATCACAACACCATCTCCGAGAACACAAAAAAGCAAACAACTACAGAGTTAAAACAACGGTGATGACTTGGTAGCAGCAAACCACTGAAATGCTGGAACAAAAGAAATCCATTAGTTAGTCTCCGATGGGCCCAACCAGGGACAGAGCATCAGGTACCAACCAAAATTACATAAGTAAGCCTTTACGCTCGATCTGTCACAGAGCATCAGGTACCAACCAAAATTACATAAGTAAAGTAGAAGTAAAACAAAGATCAGGAATTGATACAATTAACTTACTCCATCCATAAAAGACACCAAAGGGAAAGAAATACAAACATTAAGCGACCAGACCATAATGGAAACCTAAACAAAGGAAGGCCATATGGACAGTTACTTTCCCACAAAATGGCCATATGGCCATCCAAAATTAAAAGACACAAGTGATACACACAGTAAGTAACAAACAACAACATAAATAAATCGCCACAGAAGAGCCGCCTTGGAACGGTCAGTGGAAGATTTCCACTGGGGGGCTTAAATCGATTTTACGTGGCCACAATCCTCGCCCTTACTTCCGTCGCGATTTAGACAAAAATTTTGTTCAGTCCGCATGAAGGCCTCCTAACTCATCAGTGCAACATCTCCGTGAGCCTTTACGCTCGATCTGTCACAGAGCAACATAAACCTTTACGCTGGAACCGACTAAGAATCTGAGGCCTGACCCACCGGCATGCACTTAAAGAAGGGAGCAAAGTTATCAACCGTGATGTGGTTATCTACCATGCATGCAGTCTGTTATATAATATTTGTTGTCGCCCATATTATCATATCGAACAATGATTTCACGAAATTAGGTACCGACATCATTGCAAGTATATAGTTTTGTGAAATTCGAGTTCCGAGAGACCTTGTTGCAGAAGAGATTTAAGTCAAACACTGACAAACCTCCGTGGCCTAGTGGATAAGAGCACTTACTCTTAAACATTAGGTCTCTCACCGCTGTGGGTTCAAGCCTCGCTCGGGTCAAATGTGAGACGCCAAGTTCTGCAACGGTAGGTCAGGTGGTTCTTCTCCGGGTACTCCAGTTTTCGCCCACCTCTGATCAACGACCGGCTCGATATGAGTGAAAAATATTGAAAATCAAAACCAGAAAAAAAATTCCAAAACAGAATTTTAAAATTAAATCGGAATGACGTCTTTACAATTTAGAAAAAAGGTAATTTATGATTACTGAGAACCTAATTAAGCATTTAGCAGTAAACAATTTATAACGAGTGCTGAAGTAATTTACATGACTAGTCACTCTGGCAAATCGAATTTATTGCGAAATAGAAACGCCATAGGATGTCGCATCAGGAACATCACCAAGAAAGGAAAATTTACAATTTTAAAATTAAAATCATCGCGTTTATCATAAATTTTGCTGGAAACAAGGTATCAGAAAAAATGCTTTATTTAACTGAAGTTCTGGGGGTATGACTGATCAAACCATCGAAATAGGTATTATCAATATTTAATAAGTCACCCAGAGCTGAAGGCTTCAATGATTTCAGCATGGTTTTCAGCTGAAAGGAACATCACCAACTCGGTCGCGTGATACAAATGTTGTTTGGTTAATCATACTTAGAGACTTTTAAGACTGTGTTGTTTGTGAAACAACATAGAGAACATTTCGATAAAGGCCAATATTATAATGTTATTAATCAAGTAATTTCGTATTGGCCCAGGTACAGGTCCGAAGTCTGCTGTATTGGCACGAGGCCGAAGACCGAGGCCAATACAGCTGACCGAGGACCTGTAACTGGGTCAATACGAACTTACTTGATTAATGACAATTTCATTAATTGATGCAATTAAAAACATGATTTATGATTTTTGAATATTGGTTGACCTTGTGTAATATAGGATAATCAATTAATAAAGGGTCGTTAATCCTTTGCTGTCTGCAAAGTTTCAAGTACATCTGATTTACGTTTCTTGATAAGAGGTTCTTAAAACGGTTTTTATCTATGATATAAGAGTGACGGCCATATTGGTCTTGTGAACCGGGCCTATTATATAACTTATAGTTCCCGTGAGGCATAGCTATTCTATACAAAACAATATTTCAATTAGCCTAGTGTTTACTGAGATGATGTTTGAAAATGTGGGCGGGCGACGTTGGGCAACGGACCATTGTTATACTACGAGTTCACCTTATGAGTCTTCGGCTCAGATGAGCTAAAATGAGTAGAAAAATGTATTCTATGGAAAGATGATTCTTTTGAATATGTTCTAGAAAGGGTTATCCTTTGGAAGCAAGGAATACACCACAGAACTTGAAAATATAGAGTGCACATGTTTTCTGGGCCAGACTAGCTCGTTTTGGCCAATCAGGCCTCATCGGTGACCCTCAAATAGTTTCAAAATTCAACAAATGGAATCCATGATCCCAAAGGACAAGAAAATATACACTACACTATGATGTAGGGCAGGGAGACTTTTTACGGCCGCCACACAGTCTCAGACACCAGCTGTAGTGACGTTAATTATATTCTAGAATGTTTCATCCTTTGGAAGCAAGGAATACACCACAGAACTGGAAAATATGGAATGTACATGTTGTCTGGGCCAGACTAGCTAGTTTTGGCCAATCAGTGAAGTAAGACAGACAACAAAGAACTGAAAATGAAAAATGGACAAAACTTTTTTCTTGGCCAGACTAGCAAGTTTCGGCCAGTCAGGCCTCATCAGTGATCCCAAAGTACCAGAAATTATAAACCACACTATGATTAAGGGATGTGAGGCTTTTCAAGGTCGCCACACATTCCTTTTCAGTCGTGGTTAAGTTACATATGTTTTTGGAAAGGTCATCCTCCTTATCGTCAATGATCCCAAAGGACTAGAAAATAAAACCCACGGTATGGTGAAGGACAGTAAGACTTTTCACGGCCGCCATACATTTCTTTTCAGAAGTGGTTAAGTTAAGTTAAAAATACTGATTCGAAATGTCAACTTCCGGAAGCATTATGGTAACAAAGAACTGACAAATGTGTGGCAGACAAGTTTGATTCATCCTGGGCAAAACTACACATCACGTGAACAAGTCCGTGAAATGAACACCCCCCTAAACCCCACTTTATATAGAGAAAACTGGGGTTTAAGGGGGTAAAACTTATTTTTCTTATTTTTACTCCAAGACATAGGTTGTGGGTACTCCTTAGAACCGCCTCAATGAGGCGGTTCTAACGAGCACCCACAACCTATGTTTGTAGTATTAATAAGAAAAATATCGCATATTTTTATCAGAAAAGTAGCCATTTTGTAGATGTGAAAAAATGCACTATGGCGCACGGGCGTGTTATCGTAATGTAGAGGATCTTACATGAGTGTTCATGTATTATTGAATTTATTAAACGAGTTGAGGTAAAGGGATAAAATGCGAGGCTGTGCCGAGCATTTTATCCCTTTTCCTCAACGAGTTTAATAAATTCAATAATACATGACCACGAATGCAAGATTCTATTTATCATATGACATTTAAGACGCATTTTATTCGCAATTGTTTAAAAAAATATCAATATTCCGCCATTAGTAAACGCGACGTCGTTAAGGACGCCGTACATGTAACGTTACGGGACGTATCTAGCTAATTTGCATATTTGATCCACTAGTGGATTATCGAAAATATTACATGGCGTTATTACACTCTCAGACGCGACGTCATATGATAAATGTAGCTTTGATTTAGTCAGTAAGACCTCATCAGTGCGCCATTCAGTGCGCCATTGTATGTTACACAATTTAAGCCACGATCAGTGCACTCTTAATCGAGTTTGAAGCTTTCGGTTACAAAAACTCTAAGTAATTAATGACGGAATAACTAAAATATGTTAATAAGGATAAACAAAAATCATCGTTACGTGAACAAGTCCATGCAAATAACACCACTAGTCCCCTTTTTATATAGAGAGGGGGGTACACATTATTTTTCATATTTTTGCTCCAATACATAAGTTTTTAAATGTCATTACGAAAACACGCCTATATAGTTCTGCCCACCTCGAACCCTACCTTTATACAGTAAAACTGGAGTTTACAGGGTTAACCTTATTGTTCTTATATCTACTCTAAAATATAGATTGTGGGTACTCTCGAGGCGATTCTAACATGTATCCAAGATCTATATTATGAGCAAAAATAAGAAAAAATATCACAATTATTTATCTTAAATTTTTCATTTTTACGGCGGTAAAATTTACAATGTGTTTGTATAGACGTGTTTTCGTAATGTTAAAACTGCCTTCTAATGAGCACCCGCAACCTATTTTTGCAGTATAAATATGAAGAATATTGTAGGTTTTCATTAGAATAGTAGTCATTTGGTGATGTGAAAAATGCACTATGTCGCATAGGTCTGTTATCGTAGTGAAAGGAACAGATAAACAAAGAAGCAAAGAACATTCATTATCTGTTGCACAATAAGAGTCAACATTAGTGCAGTCAGCTGCATTGTTTACAAAATGTCAGGCGTCGACATTTCATATGTATCCATCTGATGTTTTATGTGTCCCGCGATGTTGCAGTGTAGACTTGTTTGTGCCGTGTGGCGGCTGTAAAAGGTCTCCCCGTACATACATTTAATGCTCTTATTTTTCCAATCCTCAGGGATTGCTTATGCAATTGCTTTTCACTGTTCCATCAATTGACACCCTTTAGATACCTGTTGAAGGTCATTATTAAACCGATGTTCGTTCCTCGTTGTATAACAACTGCTTATTTGACATCCCTGGACTTTAAGTAGACTTAGATGTTTTGTGGGCTTTTGTTGTACCTTCCTTCTATTCGAAGGAATTATCTTCAGTAATTTTATATGCTGTTTTACATAATGACCGGTATGAAGATCGCTTTAGTTTTGACGGTATCAAAACCTTCTAAACCCACATGAGTATCACAAATACATTTAAAATATCAATATCACCCCTTAGGTTACACTCTGCTTCTTCTGTACGGATTCCCCATTCTTTTAAGAACTTTAATACTATGTTGACTTCGGTATTGGTTAGACCCTTAAATTTGTCTTCTGTAACTTCAGTTAATCTCAATGGAGCAGGCAATACCAATGTTTTGGGAGTAGTCTTCGTATAAGACTATCTCCTCTCAAATCGCCCATCCTTCGAAAATATACTCATCCGTGGAAAAGAAGTGGAATGTATCCTAGTATTTCTAAGTGCAATGCCAAGAGGTGCAGATGTTGTTCGCATTTAAGCACTGCGTCTACCGTTACTTCATCTGTAAACGGTAGACGCTTCTCTGTAGTTAACATGTCTGATTTGACATGACAGTCTACAGATTTAATTTATCTAATTACATGACGTGCTGCAAACTGTAATATGCAGTACGTTGGTCAAACTAACCGCATGCTTAAAACTAGATTGAACGAGCATTATCGTAGAATGAGTAAGCCTAAGAAAACTGACACTTTCTTGTACCGTCACTTTCGACGTACAGGTCATCTGTAAATAACATTGTTATACAACCAGTGGAAAAACTTTATTACGATGCAAAGTCTACATCTAGATTCAAAATAATCAAAAGACATGAGGCTGAACTGAAATGGATTACATTTTTACGAACCCCTTTTCCACTGGGATTTAATGACAACATTTATCATGAGGGTAATATTTCCAGAATGCCGGACTTTGATATTTTCTCGCTCCTGGAATGTCGAAAACGCAGAACTAGATCCCACGGCACCAGGAAAAATGGTAACTTTAAACGTAAATCACGTGCGTTTAAACGAAACAATACTAGACTGAAGTGACTGTCAATTATATTATTAAATCATGGACGCCACTCTATGCTTTCATTTTTAAGTTCATTACCCGTTTCTGTTTTACATCTTCTGGACACCGAGGCGAATAAATTCTACGAGAGTTCTCATCGGTTATATGATGCGGCTCTCTTAACTATAGGCTATACGCAGCATACTCTCCGTCCTTACATTGATTCTGAAATTAATAATAAACGCCATTTCTTCAAAATATCCTTCATTAATAAGGGTATGGATTTTATAGATTTGCCCAGTATCTTCCGTGAGAGATCGGTGCTTTCTTCCATTCCTGCTTATTTTCAAAATACTGAAACACCTATAATTTGCTATAAATATAACAAACCTGTAAGATCTATCATTTTTAATTTCAATAAACTTGTTTCAGATCTTGATATTGATACTAATACTCCTGATTCATGTGGTTGTAAAAACTCAGTATATTGCTATCCTGCTGCTGGTCATGTAATTACTGGCAATTTGAAAATTATTCCTGATTCTAGGATAAGGAATATAATTTCTAAAGGACCGAAATATCGGTTTCCTTCCAAAATGGATTTCAGTAAATGTAGAGATGAAATCGCTGCTTCCTTGAATGAATTCGGTAATCGATGGTGTAAGCGAGAGTATGTTGAGCATAAAGCCCTTAAGGACTGGAAACTTGGTATTTTAAAACTAGTTAATAAACGCATTTCTTTCTATTCTCAAAATACTAACTTATTACCTCCTAAGCCCAAGACGTCTTTACGTCACCTTAAACTAGGTATTCAAGAATTTCATAAGAAGTTTGTTTTGGCCCCTGCAGACAAGGCCGTTAACAACGTCGTCGTTGTGTGACGGATCCATTATGTTAACACGCCTAAGCAGGAGCTTGGTGGTACTAAGGCCTATGAACTTCAGCCTTTAGCTGAAGAGAGCTATAGTAGATAAATATGTTTGTCATTCAGCCACCAAGTTTGCTGTGTGTGTTACCGAAGGCCAAGACAAGCTTCCTACGCTATACTGGTTACCAAAACTTCATAAAAGACCTTACAAAGCACGGTTTATTGCAAATTCTAGCTCTTGCACTACCACTGAACTTTCTTAATTATTAACTTCCTGTATTACTGCTATTAAAACGCATGTGATTAAATATTGTGATAAAGTCTTTGAAAGATCAGGAAGAAATCTGTTTTGGTCTATAAAAAATCGAATGAGGTTTTAAATAAATTGAAATCCAGACATTTTCGTTGCTTCAAGTCTGTCTACTTACGATTTTTTCACTCTTTACACTACACTTCCTCATAATCTTATAAAAGAAAAGCTTAATGATTTAATTGAATGGGCTTTCACAGAGAAGATTCTCTCTATCTTGCATGTAATGTCAGAAATGCATTTTTCACTTCTAAAGAGCATAAGAATTACACACTTTTGTCTTGTCAGAAAGTGTGTGGTGCCCTCTCCTTTCTACTTTACAATATTAATATTAGATTCGGTACTAAGTTGTTTAGACAAATTGTGGGTTTTCCGATGGGTACGAATTGCGCACCTCTTGTGGCTGATCTGTTCTTGTATTGTTATGAAAGAGACTTCATGTTGTCGCTTTCCATTGATAACCAATCTGAAATCACTGAAGCTTTTAGCTCCACTTCTAGATATTTAGATGATTTATTAAATATTTATAATACCTATTTCGATGGTTTGATCAGTCAGATTTACCCCCCCCCCACCCAGAACTTCAGTTAAATAAAGCAAATCCTTCTGATACCGAGGCCCCGTTTTTGGATTTACATCTATCTATTGTAGATGGGTTTGTTTCGTGCAAAATTTATGATAAACGCGATGACTTTGATTTTGAGATTGTAAATTTTCTTTTTTGGATGGTGATGTTCCTCGTGCGCTATCCTATGGCGTTTATATTTCGCAATTAATTCGATTTGCTAGACTGTGTAGTCATGTAACTGACTTCAACACTCGTAATAAATTATTAACGGCTTAATTCCTTAATCAGGGTTATCGGTACCATAAACTACGCAAAGCCTTTTCAAAATTTTATAGGCGCCATTCTGATTTAATTTCAATTCAATATTGGACTAAATCTCTTCTGCAACAAGGTCTATCGGAACCCGAATTTTATGGTGACTTAGTATATAAATTCAGAAAACTATATAACCGCAATGACTTCAGCGCCCAATTTCGTAAAATCATTCTTCGATATAAAAAGATTGGGTACAACATGAATATTATACGACAGACTGCATGCAAGGTAGTTAACCCAATCACGGTTGGCAACTTTGCTTCCCTCTTTAACTACACGCCGGTGGGTCAGGCCTCAGATTCTATTACGGCTCCAACGTAAAGGCTTATTGAGAATTAGAGAGATCTATTTCAAGGTAATGTTGGTTGGTGCCTGATGCTCTGTCTCTGGTCGGGCCTATCGGAGTCTAACTGTTGGTTTTCTTTTGCTCCAGCATTTCAGTGGTTTCTTGCTGTCGAGTCCTCACCGTTGTCTCACCTCTGTGGTTGTTTGATTTTTTGTTTCACGGAGATGTTGCACTGATGAGTTAGGAGGCCTTCATGCGGACTGAACAAATTATTTGTCTAAATCGCGACGAAGTAAGGGCGAGGATTGTGGCCACGTAAAAATCGATTTAAGCCCCCCCCCCCCCCCCCCAACCAGTGGAAATCTTTCCACAGACCGTTCCAAGGCGGTTCTTCTGTGGCGGTTTATTTATGTCGTTGTTTGTTACTTACTGTGTGTATCACTTGTGTCTTTTTATTTTGGACGGCCATATTGCCATTTTTTGGGAAAGTAACTGACCTTATGGCCTTCCTTTGTTTAGGTTTCCATTATGGTCTGGTCGCTTAATGTTGGTGTTTCTTTCCCTTTGGTGTCTTTGATGGGTGGAGTAAGTTAATTGTATCGATTCCTGATATTTGTTGTACTTCTACTTAGAAATCCATTGAGCGGAGTGAACAAACTGTTTAACTAAACTACAACAGAACCTATGGCGAGGATCGTGGCCACGTAAAATCGAGTGAAGCTATCCAACCCCACCCCCCACACACACACCGCCACACACACAGTAAAAACATTTTACTGGCCATTCTAAGGCGGTTCTTCTATTGTGGTTCATGTTGATGTTTCGTCTTTGAATGTTTGTATAGCTTATATTATTTTGCATAGCTGTTCGGTCATTTTCGGAAAAGAAAATACTGTCATTTTGGCTTTCCACTTGTGACGTTATAATTATAGGGAAGTTGTTTTATTTTGGTGTTTCTGTCCTTTTGGTGTCTTGGACTAGAGATTTGAAATAACCGTATCGGTTCCTGATCATTGTCTTTGTCTCTCATAGCCACAGGCAATGTTGGTATTTTGGATTAATTGAATTACAGTATTTTGTCAATTCTCCATAAAAGCATACTGTGTGGACATTCATTAGGATCACATCGGTTAGGCGGTTCTAATGAAGACATACAACATAGGTTTATATGGAGAAATATTGAAAATTTTCCTTCAATAATCACCAGAATCACATTTTATATATTGCTATGCATCTTGAGGTGTCGGAGAAATAGTATACTAAATCTTTTACATTGGCCTAACTATGGAGAGATACCAAATGTAGAATAAGGCCCCGAAACTATATATTGCCTCAAACATAGTTCCATTCATGTTTGGTCATAGAGAATGAGGTAGACAAACCGACAGAGAGACAGGTGATTTCTCGGATGAAGGAATTGGTGGTCGGACGTCGGACGAACGGATGGACGAACAGACGAGCGGAAAAAGCTCATTACAAAAAACGTAAATGACTATCCCAGATGTATATTATATTAACGACTCATGTCAATAAATACCTTTATTAGTCCTGTAGCAGCATTAAAAGGTACAACAAAGTCATTCAGAAATACTAATCCATCTTGATCAAGTTTGTACTTCTTTGGTTTTAGCAATATTGTCTGCCCGTGTTCAAACGGTGGCAATAAGTCACATTCTAATTCGTTCGCTACTGTTTCATTACTTGTCCTCTCTGTAAAAAATGTGGCCGAGATTCTCATTTTTCCTCGAAGACCTTTCGCTGGACTGTCATCTTGATGTGAAACCCTGACCTGCATTATACAATAATTATTTCGTTTATTAATTTACTACCCTGTATTGGTCGGAGGTCATCCATATTATAAAATTGTCATTAATCAAATAATTCCATATTGGCCCAGTTACAGGACCTCTGTCTACTGTATTGGCCTCGGCCTTCGGCATCGGGCTAATATATCAGACCCAGAATCTGTAACTGGTCGAATAAGAAATTACTTGATTCATAACAGTATATTGAAGATCATTTTATCAACTTCATTTTATACAGATACAAATGAGGCACACAAGGATATGAATTGGTTGCCAAATTTTTCGTGGAAAGACAGTATACAATTATTTGATAGCCGTTTTGGCAATAGTCAAAACGATTACCAATCGGTGTCGCGGACGACCTGATGCACTACTGTCCTACCCATCGGTGTCATGAACGACCTGATGTACTATTGTTCTATTTACCCATCGGTGCCGTGGACGACTTGATGTACTATTGTCCTATTAACTCATCGGTGCCGTGGACGACTTGATGCACTATTTTCCTATTACCCATCGGTGCCGTGGACGACCTAATGCATTTTTGTCCTATTACCCATCCGTGGACTTTTGTCCGATTTTCCCATCGGTTTTGTGGACGACTTGATGCACTTTTGTCCTATTACTCATCGGTTTTGTGGACCACTTCCTGCACCTTTGTCCTATTATCATCGGTTTTGAGGACGACCTGGTGCATTATTGTCCGTGGCCTGCATTATTGTCCAAAAGGACTCGGACAATAGTGCATCAGTTCGTCCACCACACCGTGTGATAATAGTTTTGATACTTGTCCAAACAGCCATAAAATAACTGATGTATTACCAAATCCAGCATAACGACCCCTTTAATTTAATGGCCGGCAACTCGGACATCAGGAGTACAATGTTTTTAAAGATCATGTAAATTAAGTAAAATGGTTCAGCTTAAAACACTTTATATGGAGAAAAATGCCAATGATACTGTTAAAGATGACATGATTCTAACCATTTCTTTTAAGTTTCCACGTGCCGCTGCCTAGCTATTGCTCAAAGTTTCTTCTGCGTTGTGCGCAATACAGATGATATATGGAAAACCAACCCAGTCGCCCAATAGTACAAAAATATTTGACAGTGATATAGAACATTAAAGCTGAACTGGTTTGAATTCATCATACAGCAAAAATACACCATAACCCTTTTTATCATATGACGTCGCTTGTGAGAATTTAATAACGACATGTAATAAATTAAATTATCCACTAGTGGATCAGATATGCAAATTAGTTAGATACGCTCCGTAATGCTATATGTGCCATGTCCTAAACGACGTCGCGTTTACTTATGGCGGAATATTGACATTTTTGTTAAACAATCACGAATAAAGTTCGTTTTAAATGTCATATGATAAATAGAATCTTGCATTCGTGCTCACGTATTATTGTATTTATTAAATTCGTCGAGGAAAAGGGATAAAAGCTCGGCAAAGCCTCGCATTTTATCCCTCTTCCTCAACTCGATTAATAAATCCAATAATACATAAACACTCATGTCAGATCCTCTATATATAAGGGATTGGGTAATGGTATGTATTATTACCCTATCTACAAAATAAAATGATATGAAATATTTTGGCTGTAGGATGAGATTGGACCAATTTTAACCTGAGTGAACTACATGTGTATATCATCCTTTAAAATAGTTTTAATATTGGACGTATATTGTGGACAGACATTGGTCATTGTAAGTAATGCCAGACAAACTGTTGTATATATGCATTTTTGAATCCATATTTGAACCTTGGTATATATACAAAACAGTGATATAATGAGACAAGTGAAAAACACATGGCTATTGTTTTTCAATTATGCGTTGTGTTCATCGAGTATTTTTATATTGGTATTAATCAAGACATTTCGTATTGGTCAAGTTACAGGTCCGTGGTCTGC
The DNA here is from genome assembly GCA_963580285.1 of Lucinisca nassula. Taxonomy (NCBI): domain Eukaryota; kingdom Metazoa; phylum Mollusca; class Bivalvia; order Lucinida; family Lucinidae; genus Lucinisca; species Lucinisca nassula. The sequence goes on along the minus strand of OY757015.1, from coordinate 81,382,783 downwards.
TGTATTATCCCGACGTCGAAAGGCGAGGCAAATACAGCAGGCCAAGGACCTTTAACTTGGCCAATACGAAAATACTTGATCAATGACAATTTTGTTTATTGACACACTTAAAAAACATGATTATTGATTTTTGATCTGGTGTTTATACGGATGACCTCCGATCAATACAGAATAGTTAATTAGTTGGTTATAACAATGATTCAAAAGTGGTGTTTATTCTGGATCTGAAAGTATCATATCTCGATTAAACAAGATTGCCATGATGGCCCAGGATCACTCACCCAATCCATACTGTTCATATTAAAGGTGGAGTGGAGGTTTGGAGCAATGTTGGTGGACAGTGACCCAAAGAACAACTCTGTGAAATTATTTCAGAATCAATCTAGCTGTGTTTGTGAGAAGAATGAAAAGCTAAAATGTTGCCTTCGGAAACAAAGAACACATGAAGAACGAAAATAGGAGACTCGGTGTTAGTGAGTCTCTTCATATACAGCAATGTAGTTTGCAAGGCCGTAAACGCCCCCCCACCCCATAGCACCAGGTTAAGCGGTATTCGATTTTCAATGTAACAGGAATGGGCTTAATGATCCCAAAGGAACAGAAAATATAATCTGCACTATGATAAAGCACGGGGAGACTTTTTTCAGCCGCCACACGGAACTAAATACCAGCTGCAGTGAGGTAAAATCAAAAGCTAAAAGGTTGTCTTTAAAAACAAAGAACACACAAAAGAACAAATTTGGAGACTCGGTTTTACTGAGTCTCTTCATACACAGCGATGTAGTTAGCAAGGCTGTATACGGCCCCTAGCACCGGCTCAAACGGTATTTGAGGAGCTGAAGCTCCCATCCCTACCCCAAGTAGTTTTACTACTGACCGTCCCAAGGCGGTCGTTCTGTGGCAGTTTCTTATTTGTTAATTGGCTAAGTGCCGTTGGGTCGTGTTTCGTCTACTTTTGTATGTGCCTCAATGTCACTTACTTTTTGTAGGTGGCTTGAGTTGGCTGCGTTTTTTTTGATTGTGATCGTTCCTGAGTAACCATTTGTTACTAATGTGCTATTGTTAGCTCTAGTGGCTATCATGTTCATTTGTGCAAATTCAATTCATACATGAATGCTCTAGGGCCATAACAAAGATTGTTTTGCAAAAGAAAAAGCGACGCGGACCTTGATCTTTAGATTGACCTTAACCTTCCGCCTAGCAATCTTAAAATCGATTTTCCTCGAGATATAATCATACACAAAATTTGTGTAACCCATTAATAAATGTATGCACTAGGGTGATGACAACGTTTTCTCCAAAAATAGCAACAATGACCACGATCATGAAAGTCGAACTAGCTCAGTAAATTATCAGTCCAGGCATTTTTGTGAAGTAATACTGAACTTTATCAATAAATAAAGGCATTAGAGTCACAGTGCAGCTTTTTTTTTAAACAATTACAGTGACCTTGACCTTGAGTTAAGCACGCTGAATATCGATCTTGCCCGAGATATAACAATACATAACATCTGCGTAAACCGTTAATAAATTTATGCACTTGAGTGCTGCAAAGTTTTTTGTTCTTCTACAAATAGTCACACTGAGCTTTACCTTGAGCCAGGATCCTAAAAGTCGAACTCGCTCGAGATATTATCATTTCAGTTATCTTTAAATCCGTTTATAAATGTAGTTGCTAGAGGAACGTCAATGTTTTTTTTTTCTAAAATAGCTACAGTGACCTTGACTTTGATCCTATGACCCTGAGAGCAGAACTCACTTTAGATATTATCATACCAAACATTTGTGTGAAGTAATATTAAAATCCATAAATAAATGTAGGCGCTTGAGCGATGACAATGTACGCACATGTACGTACGCACGTACGTACATTCTCACATATACTCTCACGTACGGGACGGATCCTACATCCCCTCAACACTTCGTTACATTTGATGTCGATTGGACCAATGCTGTAGCCTCAAGTGTTCTAAGATTTGACCTATTTACCTACTTTTTGATCCGACATGGAAAATATCCAAATTATCCAGATATTGTCAAGATTATTATTCCGAGCGAGTTTGATGACGATTGTGCTTATATTGTGCCCTCAAGAGTGTTCACAATCTTTTTCTTTCATTTGACTTACTGAGCTACTTTTTAACCTTACATGATCAATATTCGAACTTTACCCAGATATCACCAGGATGATCATTCTTAGCACGTTTGATGATGATTGAACCACAAGTGTGGCTTGTGGAGTGTTCACAAGGTTTTTTTTTGACCTACCGGCCTACGTCTTGACCCGACATAAAATTCGAACTTAACCGAGCTATTTTCATGACGATCAATCTGGGCAAGTGTGATGATGACTGGATCAAACCTGTGGCTTCTGGAGTGTTCAAAAGTTTTTTTTATCCTTTGACCTACAGGTCTACATGTACCTTTTAACCAGACATGATCCATAATCAAACCTGACCCAGATACTGTCAAGATGATCATTATGAGCAAGTTTGCTGATGATTGGACCAAACATGTGACCTCTATATTGTTCACAAGGTTTTTCTTTCAATGATTTGACCTACTGACCTACTTTTTACCCCAAAATTGTCCATATTCATATTTGTCCCAGATATTGTCAAGATGATCCTTCTGAGAAAGTTTGGTAATGACTGGTTCAAAACAGCTGCCTCTAGAGTGTTCAAAAGGTTTTTCTGCGATTTGGCCTAATGATCTACCACTTGACCCGACATGACCCATGTTCAAACTTGATCGTGATAATGTCATGATAATGCCTATGATTAAGTTCGATGATGGTTGGACTAAAACTGTGGCATCTAGATTGTTCACAAGAAATGTTTACGCACGACAGACGACGACACCGGATATCTCATGGTTATAAAAACTCACCATGACCTTCGGTCAGGCGAGCTAAATAGCTGTCTATTGCTCGCTTATACTGTGTATTGGATAGATTCGGTTATAAAAGGTTAGACTATAGCCCAAACTATTGCCCCTCCGTACTGTGACTGACCTGATGCATTAGGTCGTCCACAACACCTCGGGGCAATAGTTTTGACTATACCCTTAAATGCTATGAAAAATGTATTGTCTCATATTCGAATCATAAACTGTGGCAATATTCACGAATCGACTTTCAAATTACGATAACCCACCTGTGTTACAGAGCACATTCTTTTATTTCTCCTCCGATGACAATTTGCGACATTTTTCCTATTTATACTCCGGACATAAGTTGTTCGTTATAAGGTTTCTTTACTTTTAGTTCTGGTGACCATCTTGTTCATTGGAATTGGATCGTTACCATCACGAAAACACGCCTATATAATATTGACCTCCCCGAACCCCACTTTGATTTAGCAAAACTGGGGTTTATAGGGGTAAACCTGATTTTTCTTATTTCTGGTCTAAAATATAGATTGATGATACTCGTTAGAACCTCATCGATGAGGCGATTCTAACGAGTACACACAATCTATATTTTGAGCAGAAATAAGAAAACTATCATATTTTTATATCTTAAGTTTTCATTGTTTCGGCTATAAGGTTACCATGCATTTGTATAGGCGTGTTTTCGTAATGTAATTTTGGAAGAAAGTAACGGAAGCAACATCCCTTTAAAAGGATGTCTATTTTTAGGGCCGGTGGCCATCTTCTTCATGGGAATGGAACCGTGTTAGCTATTTTGATAGAGTGCCAAGCAAGCAACATTGCTGTGACGTTTGACTGAAATTGGCCAAAGAGTTATGGAGGAGTTGGCATTTTAAGTAATATAAGAATCTGATATGTGGTTTTGTTGTAGATGGGCGTTTCCAACCCGAGGGATGATCATGATGAGCGGAACCGAGGCTACGCCGAGGTTCCGCTCAGCACGGTCGCCGAGATTCCGCTTAGCACGGTCATCCCGAGGATTGGAAACGCCCATCTGAAACAGAACCCCATATTGGATATTTTTTCTTGCACAACACCTCCCAAACATTTCCTTTTATTTTGTAGCAAATAGCAGAACTACAAACAGTATTTCGTTTTTTCTTTTTAAGATTTCATACAAAAATCCTGTATTCAGTGTACTTTGCAGGGTAAACCATATCAATTTCATTTATTTATTTATAAATGAGTCAAATAATTATCATTCTTATTGATTTTTTATTTCGTTTTTTTTTTGCCGGTTAGTTTTAACAGCTCGCACATGTATATTGTTTACAAAAAAGGAGTTCCAGCAGTTGAATAGAAATGAAGCGCAGTTATGTTAGTTGTCTGGGTCGGAACACCCTGTCAGATCATAAATTTCTATCCCAGGGTAAAATTACGGATTTCCTTGTCTGGTGTGCAAGAAATTGTTGGCCATTATGCTAATACAAGCACAACCATCTTAGCTGTATTGATAGAGAGTCACCTATGCAACATTCCTACAAACTTTAAATGAAAGTATTTTTAAGGATTTAGGAGTTGTCGTTGAAAGAGTTTGATCTTTTCAGCTCCGGCGGCAAACTTATTCATCCGAGCAGAACCGACTAAGCACGTTAGCAATATTTCTATGAATTTTTACAAAAATATACCGGCGGGTATGGGAGGAGTCGTGGTTAAAAGATTTTTTTTTGTTTTAGCTCTTGGGTCACCTTGTTCATTGAGCGGAATACTCTTGTCTTATTTGGTAGAGGGCCACCTAAGCAACATTCCTATAAAGGTTGAACGAAATTGGTCCAAGGCTGTAAAAGAAGTTGTCGATTAAAGTTGTTTTCTATGTTTAGTTCCGGTGGCAATCTTATTCATCTGAGCAGAACCGATTTAGCATGTAAGCAGCAATCCTATGAATTTTGAATGAGAATGGCCAAAGGGAATACGAGGAAGTGTCGTTTAATGCTCGTTTATTTTTCTTCATTAGCAATCTTGTTCAATGGACTGGAACATTTAATCTATTTTGGGAGGGGTGCGCCTAATCAACATCGCTATTAGGTTTCATTGAACTTCCGGCGGCAATCTTGTTTATCTGAGCGGAACTGATTTTGCAATTTTAGTAATGGGTCACGAAAGCGATATTCCTACGAATTTCGAATGAATTACGATAGCACAACTACATCATTGAGACAGATCTAACGAGTATCTGAGGTTGTGCGATAGAACTGCCTTGAGGCGGTTCTATCGAGCGCCTGTAACCTATAGCATGGAGCAGAAATAAGTTAAAAAATTTAAAACTAGTTTTCTCTATATATAAAGAGAGGTTTAGTTGATGTGTTCAGTTCACGTTCAAGGACTTGTTCAAGTGACGGAAGATCGCCCGACGATATAGGAGGAGTTGTCGTTTAAAGATTATGTTTTCTAATTTATGCAATGGCGGCTATCTTGTTCAAAGGAGCGTAATGATTTTATATATTTTGGTAGAGATTCATTAAAGAAACATTTCTATTAAGTTTAAATGACATTGGCCCAATAGTTTAAGAGGAATTTACGATTTTTTTCTATTTTAGCTCTGGTGGCCATTTTGCTCAGGGAGCGGACACGTTTCAGCTATTTTGGTAATGGGTCACATAAGCAACAGTTTTATGAAGTTTGAATGAATTTTGCAAAAGGGTAGTAGAGGCGTTGTCGTTTAAAGATTGTTCTATTTTAGCTCTTGCGGACATCTTGTTCAATGGAGCGAAACCATATTAGGAATTTTGGTAGAATGTCACCTAAGCATCATTGTTATGAAGGTGCATTCAAATTGGCACAAGGATTTAGAAGGAGTTGGTATTTAAAACAAATTGTTGACTTTTTTCTAAGTTAAGCTCTTGCGACCATTCTGCTAATCGGAGCGGAACCGTGTTAGCTTTTGAGTAGATGGTCACCTAAGCAACCATCTAATGTAGTTTGACTAAAATTGGCCCAAGAGTATTAGAGGATTTGTCGTTTTTTTTCTATTTTAGCGCTTGCGGCCATTTTGTTCATCGAAACAGACCTGTTTTATCTATTTTGGTAGAGGGCTACCTCAGCGCAATTGATATGATGTTTAATTGAAATAGTCCAAATGGTTAAGGGGTTGTAGCATTTGAAGCACATTGTTGATGCCTTACTACACACGGCGCACGACGAACGACGCATGATAGACGAAGGACATTGGCCGATCACAACAACGTCAGGTGAGCTAAAATACAGGCTCGTTCAGATTTTATTTTCTATGGAATATTTGTGACTTGAGAGGTTTGAGACTTGACTGAATGTATATGAAATCAAGCCATCTATTTAGCATGTAAAGAACATCCACACATTCGAAGCAGTTTGTTGCCATGGCTTTACTACTTTTTATGTAACGATTTAAACAATTATTTGTATCCTGGTTTCAAAGATGATTTGATTCTAAATATTATGTTTGACATCATTACATTGGCAAAAAATGAACTAATATTCCTTAGTTTTGTTTGATTTGTTTGTTTGATTTGAGGTTTAACGTCCCCGTCAACACTGTAAAGGTCATTTTGGAGACGTTGCTTCCAAATTTTGTGGGACTTTTACCCGACACTGAGATGAAATGACATCTCAAGCCCTGTCGCCCAATGAAACCAATAGGGTTTATTAGCATGGACGGTCCGCCTCGCACCGCGGTTCCTGGACAGGCTTAGATCCTCTAAGCGGTTTACCAGTACTAGTGTGCGGGCCAGAGTCAGCTCTGCGTGGAAGCATCATGCAGCCCATATATTTCTTCAAGCCCCTATGGGCGGGGGCGGAATATTCCTTAGTAAGGCATAGAATTATATATATTTTATATTGAAGGCTATTTTTATTAGGATTGAAAGCACTAACAACTGAAAACACATTGCTTCAGGTTAGTGAAATCCGAAATCTTTATTAGTTTCTGAGATATTGCAATTTGAAAAATAGAGGTGAGGGCACTGATCATGAATCGACAATTAACCCATACCTCCCATTAGAGCCGCCAAAGGCCGTCGCGGTTTCAACAAATAATTTGTTCAGTCGACACAAAAGGCTTTCTAATACATAAGTGCAACATCTCCGAGAACACGAAACGTTAACAACCACAGAGACGGTGCGGAATCGACAGCAAGAAATAACTGAATAGCAAAGAGCAAGCAAAAGAAATCCAACAGTTAGATTCAGATGGGCCCGGCCAGAGACAGAGAATCAGGTACTAACCAACATTACGTCAAATTAAATTTTAATTCTAAGTAAGTTTGGAGTTTGGAATATTTCAAAAAGAAATAACAATTTCAAACTGCCTCGTTACTATTCATGATGTATTTACGATTTAATGTCATGTTTCCATTTTATCAAGTCTGGGGTTTTCAGTTTTTTTAAGTTTCTGAGCAATCTTTGACGAAACATTTAGACCTAGCCCATATGGAGAGAAAAACATAGCTGAACAAATAGAGAAAAACTGTTGTCTCTATACACGACATTAGGAAAACACACCTATACAAATGCATTGTAAATTTTACCGCCGAAAAAAACGACAATTTTAAGATGAATAATTGTGATATTTCTCTTATTTCTTCTCAAAATATAGATTGTTGGTACACGTTAGAACCGTCTGAACGAGTACACACAATCTACATTGTAGAGCAGAAATAAGATAAATAAGGTACACGCCTGTAAATGCCAGGTTTGCTATATTAAAGTGGGGTTCAAGGGGGTTAAAAGTATATAGGTGTGTTTTCGTTATTGATATAAATCATCACAGCATAACACAATATACCAAGTTCGAGCTTCAAACTTTAACAGTTTTTGACAAAAAATAACATTGGCCTGCGGAGAAATGCTTGAAATTTAATGTTGATCCAGATGAAATGAAAGAACAGGTGAGCTAATCAGGCATACAAGCACATTGTCTGTTATATACACGATATAATAGAAGAGAAGTCAGTGGTTGTGAATCGATCGAATTACAATAAATGGAGGACATGATTATGATGTTACCTAGTCAATTTATATAAGTTTTGATTCACACGATGCATACATGTTCTATAGAAAACATGGCTCCAACTAGCCCAATGGTTTCTGAAGAGAAGCTGTTTGAAGACTTGGACGGGTAACAACAGACATTGCACCACTGGTATAAAATATGTTCACAATGTCAGCCTTTGGCTCAGGTGAGCTAATAAGCCGAGAAAGCACGCTGTCTCTAAGACGATATAAGTCGTTATCATTTCTTAGTATAGCAAATTAAAAAGCTAAAATGTTGCCTTTGGGAACAAAGAACACATAACTAAAATATAAAACTCGGTTTTATTGAGTCCCTTCATACACAGCAAAATAGTTTGCAAAGTAGAAGTAAAACAAAGATCAGGAATTGATACAATTAACTTACTCCACCCATAAAAGACACCAAAGGGAAAGAAATACAAACATTTAGCGACAAGACCATAATGGAAACCTAAACAAAGGAAGGCCATAAGACCAGTTACTTTCCCACAAAATGGCCATATGGCCATCCAAAATAAAAAGACAAAAGTGATACACACAGTAAGTAACAAACAACAACATAAATAAATCGCCACAGAAGAGCCGCCTTGGAACGGTCAGTGGAAGATTTCCACTGGGGGGCTTAAATCAATTTTACGTGGCCACAATCGCGATTTAGACAAATAATTTGTTCAGTCCGCATGAAGGCCTCCTAACTCATCAATGCAACATCTCCGTGAACACAAGAATCAAAGAACCACAGAATTGAGACAACGGTGAGGCCTCGACAGCAAGAAACCACTGAAATGCTGGAGCAAAAGAAAACCAACAGTTAGACTCCGATGGGCCCGACCAGAGACAGAGCATCAGGCACCAACCAACATTACCTTGAATTAGATGTCTCTTATTCTCAATAAGCCTTTACAAGGCTGCATACGCCTCCTCGCACCGGCTGGAGCGATATTCGATTTTGAAAGAAACAAGAAGTAACCAGCAAGTTTGAGACATCAAGCTCTAATGTCCCGAACAATACATGTATTTGAAATAAAACATTAACATCGGCATGTATGGAAAAATGTTAATAGCGAAGAAATAAGCCCAGAAGCCGAGTTTATAGATGTAGATCAGTATCATTGCTTTGTATAAAAGTTGACAGTTCCTGACATGAGCCAATAAAAGAACACCTAAATAAATAGACAGAAAAAACGCATCGTCTCTATCATTATATATGTTATCATAACAACATGGCACACCAAGTTTTAAGCTTCTAATTTATACGGTTTCTGAGTAATCTTTGACAAAAATGATTATAATCAGGAGAGTGAAAATAAGCTGATAACTCCCACTGCCTCTTATTCTAAACAAGTCTATACCATTACAAAACATGCATTGTTTTCAAGAGGCTTTCTACTTTTACTATAGGTGACCAATGCCCCCCACCCCCCCCCCCCCTGGGAGCCAATTTCTGAGTTTTTGCAAAATTGCAAGGGGAGATAATTCAGCCAATATGACAACAGAGTTATGGCCCTTGGTCAGAATGTAGCCCCCGTGATGGTGAATAAGTGTGTAAAGTTTCATGGGGCTAGATCAAATACTTTTGAAGTTATGATCAAGGTTAAAGTTTTTGTGACGGACAGACAGACAGACAAACAAACAAACAAACATAGAGACAGGGCAAATACTATCTGCCCCTAGAATCAAAGATTCTCGGGGGGGGGGGGGGGTGGGGAGCATAAAAACACACACACAATAAACGGGTAAACAGCCTCTTTTTAGTAGCGTGGATATAAATTAAATGACTGGTAATAAGGGTAATGTGATGCGTAAAAAGTCTCCCTGCTATTACTAAAACACGCCTATACAAATGCATTGTAAATTTACCGCCGAAAAAAAAAACTTTGTAAGATAACACAATGTGATATTTTTCTTATATCTGCTCAAAATATAGATTGTGGGTACTTGTTGGATCGAGGCCGTTCTAACCAGTACCCACAATCTATATTGTAGAATAGAAATAAGCAAAATAAGGTTTACCCCTGTAAACCCCAGTTTTTTCTATATAAAAGTGGGGTTCAATGGGGTCAAAATGATATGGGTGTGCTTTCGTGATGTTTTCATTGTTGTGTAGATTAGTCTTCAATCTCATTGATTTTATTGTAGAAAGTTAAAAAATATTTGAGATTTGATTATGAGGCCAAATTAGTTAAATCTACTTAGTCTGGTCCAGCAAAAGACTTGGAATTTTGAAAATATTTGAGGATCACTGAAGAGGTCTAATTGGCCGAAACTAGCTAGTCTGGCCCAGATAACATGTACCTTTCATATTTTTCAGTTCTATTGTGTATTCCTTGCTTCCAAAGGATAACCCTTTTATAGAACATATTGAACAAGTTACCATTTTCAGGTACATTAGGAAAACACGCCAATACAAATACATTGTAAATTTTATGGCAGGAAAAAGGAAAATTTTAAGCTGAAACTTATGATATTTTTCTTAATTTTGCTCGAAATATAGATTGTGTGTACACATTGGAACCGCCTCATCGAGGTAGTTCTAACGATTAACCACAATGTATATTTTAAAGCATAAATAAGAACAAAAAAGTTTAAACCCCTGTAAACCCAAGTCTTACTATATAAAATTGGGTTTCAAATTATATAGTTGTGGTTTCGTGATGCATGGTATTCAATGCTTTCAAAGGATTGTGTTATTATAGAACAAATGGATAGTCTATCGACACAAACAGGTACTTTGCTTGCCTATACAAACTTCAAAACTCGAAATAAAGTGTTAACTGCTAAACATCTTAATCAAGGTTATCGGTATCATAAGCTACGCAACTCCTTTTCTATGTTTTATAGACGTCATTCGGATTTAGTTTTAAAAAATCAACGTTGGACATAAATTTCATCTGCAATAAGGTCTGCCGGAACCGGAATTATATGGGGGCACAGAATGTAAATTCAGAAAAAATATAAACTTACAATGACTTCAGTAGGAAATTTCGTAAACTCATTATAAAAAGATTGGGTACAACATAAATGTTATACGACATACTGCATGCATGGTAGTTAACCCAATCACGGTTGACAACTTTCCTTTCCTCTTCGATTGCACGCCGGTTGATCAGGCCTCAGATTCTATGACGTTTCAAGGTTAAAGGCTTTGTTCCAGCCGTATATTTTTATCCAGTTTATTTTCAATATCTGTTTTGCATTATCTTCCACAAATAAAAAAAAACTTAGTTTGATCCACGAGAATCAAACATTAATTTTAAACAAATAAATATCAGGAACCCAATGCCATGTTTTCTCTGATTTGCCAGGATGTTGAAACATTCATCGATTTTTATGTTTCCTCTTCAATTTTACATTTCTCTTTTTCTGTCTTTGCACTCTTTAACGCCAAGATCAATACATGTTCAGTCTGTGTGTTCCATGCAGGATACCCATGCCAAGTACCTCGTTGATTCCTGTGATCCATGGTGGACATCTAAAACTTCATGTTGTACCTGGTTCTGCTCGTGTCTACATGAGCAGGGAATACTTTGAATCACCGTGACTTGGTGGGTTCCATGGTATTGCAGTAGCGTGTCAGTTCCACAATCGTAAAGTAGTAAGCATTAGGACAATCCTTATAATTTTGATGCCCCATTGTTTTTCTTGGATTACGCGTTAATGTAAACAATGTCACCTTACAATTTGGCATACGCTTGGCACTACAAAAGTACCTCCTTCATGCCAAGCAAATGCGTTTCCCATATGTTCGCGCAACTAGTTCTGCGTATCGGACGAACCATTTGATTGATTCTACGACAGTCTGGTACTTTTGCCCCACACCGTTTTGGTGATGCAGGTTGATTCTCATTGCAGGAGACATTGAGACTAACCCTGGTCCAGATATGGCTGATATGTTTTCATCATTTGAGTCCTCTGTTACTCCTGATGTCTCACTCTTACAAAATCATTTTTCTCTCGTTCTTTACAACGTGCAAAGCTTGTGCAATAAAATTGACAAAATACAAACTGATCATTCTCATTTTGATGTATTAGCACTGACCGAAACCTGGCTTTCTCCTGATATCAGTAATGATACAATCAAAATATTGAACTATCAAGATCCATTTCGTGAAGACAGGCAAACGAATTACTATGGAGGAGTCTTAGTATATGTCCGATAAAACATTCCCTACAAGAGAAGACATGAACTGGAAATACCGGTCCTTGAGTGTATCTGGTTAGAGTTCAAAGTCCAATGTAAATCTGTATTGTTTTGTCTTTTTTATAGACCGCCAAACTCTGGTCATGACATTTATGACAAAATAGAACAATCTGTTGATCTAGCGTTTGATAGTAACGCTAACGATGTCGTTATTACTGGTGATTTCAACCTTAATTACCTTGATACCGCAGGTAAGAATAAAATAAACCAAATGTTTTCACAGATCTCCCTTGATCAAATAATAAATGAGCCAACACATTTTACCGAAACCTCTTACACACTCCTTGACCTGCTCTTTACAAACCAGATAACTAACGTACTGGTAAGTGGAGTTGGCGAACCCTTCCTTGACCAAAACATTCATTTTCACTGCCCAATTTATGCAGTTTTTCGGACTAAAAAAATATTTGTCTAAATCGCGACGGAAATAAGGGCGAGGATTGTGGCCACGTAAAATCGATTTAAGACCCCCAGTGGATTTCTTTTCACTGTCCGTTCCAAGGCGGTTCTTCTGTCGCGGTTTAGTTTTGTTATTTGTCATTAAGCGTGTGTAACGCTTATATTTATTTGTTTTGGATAGCCAATTGGCCATTTTGTGGGAAAGTGACTGTCCCTTTGTCTTGCCGCTATTGATGTTGTCATTAGGATCTAGTTGTTTCATGTCTGTGCTTCTTTCCCGTTGGTGTCTCTGATGGGAGCTGTGGGTTAATCGTATCGATTCCTGATCATTGCCTTCACTTCTATTTTAAATATGATAAACACAAATCTCATTGTTACAGAAGAAGAATTTGGTCATATGATAAGGGCGATTACGAACTTCTTCGAAGCTCCATAACCGAATTTGACTTGCAATCTATGAAAAGTTATAACATCAGCAGATATGTGGCAAATGTTACATCTAAAATTATTGACCTATGTGAAACATCCATTCCGAACAAAAATATCACTATACGACCTTCAGACCCTCCATAGTTCAACATTTCCATTAGGAAGTAAATTCGTAAACGAAAACGTGCACATAAAATCGCCAAGCGTTTAAACACTGCTGAAAGCTGGAGAAAATTCAGACAACTACGCAATGAGATCATCAGTATCATTCGAAGATCCAAAAAAGATTTTAAAGGTAAAATAGCTGATAAATCAAGAACGATATATTATCTGGCAAGGACTGGTGGAAACTGTTCAAAACTTTGACAGGCAAGACTTAAACTGACCCCATTCCTCCACTGAACCATCATGGTGAATTAATTAGCAACCCATCTGAAAAAGCAAACATATTCAATGTATATTTCCAATCACAATCTACAATAAATGATGACAATAAAATGATTCCTCATTTAGCCCTACCTATCAACACTTTATCATCAGTTACTGTCCAACAAGATGAGGTTTGTTCAGTTCTGAAATCTCTACCAACTGGTAAAGCATGCGGCCAGACCAATCAATAAAAAAGTTATAAAAGTATGTGCACAACAATTATCTGGTCCTCTGACAGACCTATTTAACTTCTCTTTGTCGAACTCGGCAACGCCTGACGCATGGCAAAGGGCCAACGTTACCACTATCCATAAGAAGGACGACAAATTCCTTATTGAAAACCATAGGCATATCCCTCCCATAAGTTTTGTTGGTAAATCCCTTGAAAAATATAGTACATAAACACTTGCATATTTTTTTTCATGGAAAATACTATCATCACTCCATTTCAATCAGGGTTCACTGAAGGTGACTCTACAGTAAACCAGCTCGTGGATCTATACAATACCTTAAGCTTGGCCCTGGACGAAGGCAAAGAAGCACGCGTTGTATTTTGTGACGTCAGCAAAGCCTTCAACAGGGTCTGGCATAGTGGACTGTTAGTAAAGCTAAAACATTTTGTAATCTCTGGTCGCTTTTTGGATTGTCCATGGGACGACTAAGCTAGTCGAGATAGCCAAACTGTATGCAGAACCTGGCTGGCTCAAGTTATAAGAGCGAAAGAAAATCGCATAAACTGTACCCATTTTACAAGATGGAAAACAATCAAATATCTCTGTATCTCACAGAGTTAATTCCTCTGCGTATAGGTGATGTATCGGCCTACCTACTTCGTAACTCTGATCATTACTTGTGTATTAACGCTAATACAAGCGCCAATGCCAAATAGTTTCTTCCCTCAACTAGCCAGTCATGGGATAATCTCCCAAACGCAACTAAGAACGCCACTTCGCTGTCTTCATTTAAACGATTGCTTGTACACAATATGCCAAAATTCCCCGACTATGTTTACTGCGGAGAAAGAATAGCCCAGATTCTTCACACTCGTTTGTGAACTGAATGCAGCAAATTAAACTAGCACCTATTTAGAAGAAATCTCAAACCAATATGTTCTAGAAAGGGGCTATCCCCTAGAAGCAAGGAATACACCAGAGAACTGGAAAACATGAAGTGTACAAGTTTTCTGGGCCAGACTAGCTAGTTTCGGCCAATTAGAATTCAAGTCCGAATTGTACACGCGGTGAGGTGGAAAGCAATGACCATTTTCTTTTGGCTTGTCCATAATTCAAAGTAATTCGTATGGAAATGATAACCAAAATTCGTCTGAGTATATACCGCTTGACATTACAGTCACAACAAGATTGCTTCTTCAATGTGACCTGAATATGTCTGTCGCAAATAACATTAGCGTCTTGAAGGACGTACAAGCCTATATGTTAAAGCCCAATCGCTTTGTTCTCTGGTTAGCGTGCGGGATAATTGGCATCACCTCCTTTTCCATTAAAACTCAACTTCCTTTTTAAAAAAAAATGTCGATAGACACGAGTTACTCTTGGCAGACTCTGTTGTATATTGGTGTTGTCGTATCTTATAACACTTTTTTTCTGTCTTAGTCTTGTCGCACTAATGCATTCCCTATTTAGGCATTTTCCAATTCCTATTTCTTTTCTATATCTTTTCTTTACTGCTCCCTATATTATTTTATTTACAGATTCATTTTGGTCATTTTTCTTCTCAAGTAGACCTATATGACAAAAGTACTTTATTGTTTTAATTTATACAGCATGTCATTCACAAAAACCTATTCTTAACAGGAGATGATTAGTATAAGCGTTTCGCTTGTTTTCAAACCCTGTCATTGTAAATTGTACATGTACTGTTTGAAATGACTTGTCAAATGAAATGAATAAATTTTGCTTAAACCAAGGTTAAAGGCTTACCTAAAATAAACAATAATTGTATGTTTTGTTGGTTGGTACCCTATGCTCTGTCTCTGATCGGGCCGATCGGAGTCTAACTGTTGGTTTTCTTTTGCTCCAGCATTTCAGTTATTTGTTTGCTGTCGAGTCCTCATCGTTGCTTTATCTTTTATGATTGTTTGTTTTTGTGTTCTCGGAGACGCTGCACTGATGAATTAGGAAGCCTTCATACGGACTGAACAAGTTATTAGTCTAAATCGCGACGGAATTAAGGGCGAGGAATGCGGTTGCGAATAACTGATTTAAGCCCCCCCCCCCCCCCGCCAATCAATGAAATTGCATTGACCGTTCCAATGCGATTCTTCTGGCGCGTTTTTTATTATTATTTAGTTTGCCTTTGAATGTGCGTATCGCTTATACCTTTTTGTTATGTATAACCAATTGACCATTTTGTGGAAAGATAACTGTCCGTTTGGCTTTCCGCTTCTGCTGTTTTCATTGGGGTCTAGTTTTTTCATGTTTGTGTTTCTTTCCCTTGGGTGTCTATGGTAGGGGATGTGGGTTATTATTATCGATTCCTGCTACTGTCTTTATTCTAATTAATTCAGAGTCTCATATATCCTATAAATGAAAACTATATCTGAACGACGGCTAGTGGTTAAAAATACATTTTTAGAAATCCTTTAAGCACCGTTTTTTTTCTGATCCTTGCATAAATTGCTGCATTCTCATATTTGAGGAGTCAGACCAGCAAACTCGTATCAAACATGAAAATTGCTGGCTCCAAACCAGGTACATTTGACTTTAGAAACATTTCCCAAAGGCAGAATTATTAAAATTTTTGGCATACTTTGGTATGATTTTCTTAGAGATTCTTTAAAATACAGTAAAATTTCTGTATTAAGACCACCTTTGGGACTGCTAATAAGTGATTTTAAAGACCATCTTTCGGACTGCTCGAAAGTAGTCTTAAAGACCTGTTTTGAACAGTCTCAAAGGTGGCTTTCATTAGGAGACACTGGGTGTAGAAAACACACGGAAAGAACAGCTAAATGCGTCTCAGTAAGCTTTTAATAGCAGATTTATTCTTAATTTTAGGTGCTCTTGATTGCGGATTTTTACTTTATATGTTGTGTGTATTCAACTGATTTGCCTTGATAAGACGGTTCTAATTAGTACATACATCTTACATTTATTTTCATTTAACTCATTCAGCCTCAAAGATAGAAAACAATAATCAGGAATTATTACGAACAAAAACCCAGTCATCTCAAAACACAGTAAAGAGAAATATTTACTGTCATAAAAAGCAAACACAAAATCAAAATGTCGCAGTGCTAAAACACTTGATTGGTGATCGATCGGTTCCGGGTGTGAGGCATCAAGCTTTGTGTCCTTGGGCAAGACACAATTGCTTCTACCCTCGAGATAATTCAGGTAATGGTTATGGTAAAAAATACAAATAACGGGTAATAATAAAGCACAAAACAACATAAGCAGCAAATACACAAACCACTAAAAATGTATCTGTTTGTCTGATTTGAGGTTTAACGTTCCCGTCAACACTGCATAGGTAATTTTGGAGACGTTGCTTCTAATATTCTAGGAATTCTACCCGACATTTAAATGAAAAGACATCTCAAGCCCTGTCGTCCAATGTAACCAATAGGGTTTATAAGCATGGTCTGACTCGCACCACTTTACCTGGGCATGCTTAGATCCTCTAAGGGGTTTACCAGTACTCGTGTGCGGTCAGCTCCAGAGCTGCGTGGAAGCATCATGCAGTCCATCTATTTCTTCAAGCCCCGATGGGCGGGGGCCTATTAATAATGCAATCCTTCGCCTTTTGACGGTCGTAGAAATAAAACAACTAATGAGGCATTGTTACCTGTTTGGGAGCTGTTAATTCGGCGCGGCGCCTGTGATTTTGTTATTTGTTTAGAAGTCTTTATTTCTAAATATAGCATTTCTTTGAAGACACTTCTGCAAAAGGGACTGTCGGAACCTGAGTTTTATTGGGATTAAGTTTATAAGAATAAGTTCAGAAGAATACTAATGTAGTGATAGTTTTTCTAGTCAGTTCAGAAAAAATCTTGCTAAATACAAGAAAAGTGGTTATAGCATGGATGTTATGCGACAGACCACATGTTTGGTTATCGGTCCTTTTACAGTGGACAACTTTGCTTTGCCATTTGGTTGCACAGCGTCGGGCCGGACTCCGGACTCTGATGAGGGCCCCACCTTAAATCCTTTAAATTCGGGAAGGGTGGAGCTGGATATTTCCTGAGTTTGACCCTCCGTGATCTGACTGGTGGTTTTTTCTGCTCTGACATCGGATTGTTGTTGAGTCCTCAACCCTGATTCATGATAATATTAATCTATACATTACCATTTTACCATGTATTTTATCATGACTCACTGTTGAGCTAGAACGCCTCCATGCGGATCATTTTTTATTGTTATTTTGTTTAATACTGTACTGGAACTTAGGGCGAGGGTTGAAATTTCATAAACTCCGGAGTTGAAGCCCCCAGTAGTTTTATTACTGACCGTCCCAAGGCGGTCGTTCTTTTGCAGCGTCTTATTTGTTATTTGGCTTTGTGCCGTTGGTTCATGTTTCGTCTGTTTTTGTGTGTGCCTCCGTGTCACTTTCTATAGGTGACTTGAGACGGCTGCGTTCTTAGACTGTGGCCTTTCCTGTGTGGCCTTTTCTTACTAGTTTAACCATCTATTTGAGATAAGCTTGGGGTTCTGGTTCGCTCAGTTCCTGATGTATGTTTTTCATTAATTTACTGCCGATGATGTTCCATTCTCTCTAGATATAATGGACAGGATGAATAACTTGCAAGTGGTGATCTTGATAACCAAAGCATAAAGAAACAATAACAAATGATTATACCATGACAGGAAAAGCACATCCTGGCCTGAAATTTGGAGGCATGTTGGGATGGAATGATATCTTGTAGCGGCTTTCATAGTATGTTACACTTTTAGAATTCTCTAGGCGCTTGCCAGTGATAGCTTCTGTGACAATGGCCCTCACAATTAATCTCCTGTATTGAAGGTCTCTTGTTAGTATGTCTATGCAATCTCCTGGAATTCTGAAGCGCCATTCTCCATTGATCTGTAAAGAATAATTGTACAGTCAGTCGGATAGCCGGTTTCCAGCAAAAACATGGCATAATTGTGTCGTCAAATCAACGTCGATACAACGTCATAACGATTATGCAACGTCACATCAACGTCGGTGCAGTGTTATGACGTTGCCCCGACGTTGATTTGTCGTTGACCTAGCGACGTGTGCCTGCTGGGTTGGGTGCACGCTATGAAACACAATGTGAAGATACTAGCTTTGATCCCTGAATGTTTTACTTCAAGCTTAAATGACCTTTCATGCAAATTCAGTGGTCAGGATCAAGTCCAAACATGTAGTAAATAATATCAAAATTCTGTGAAAAAGGTTCTTAGTAAACCGCGATATCTTAGAATCATTAAGTACACACATACACGCACGCGCGGGTGCGCACACAAAAAGAAAAAATGAAGAATGTACAGGTTTTTCTAGGTGAGATTATATACATCTAGTTTCGGCGCATTTGATCTCATTAGTGACCCTCAAATAGTTTCAAATAACTAAAACACGCCTATACAAATACATTGTAACCTTTACCGCCGAAAAAAAAGAAATTTGTTAAATGATAAGTTGCGATATTTTTCTTTTTCGAGCAGAAATAAGAAAAATAAGGTATACCCCTTTAAACCCCTATTTTATTATATAAAAGATTTAAGCACCCCGGTGGAATTCGTTTCCGCTGACCGTTCCAAGGCGGTTCTTCGGTCGCGATTTATTTTTGTTATGGATTGTCTTTTGGTGTTTGTGTCGCTTATATAATTTTATTTTGGTTAGCCAATTGGCCATTTTGTGGAAAGTAACTGTCTTTTTGGGTTTCCGCTGTTGATGTTGTCATTGTGGCCTGTTATTTAATGTTTGTGTTTCTTTCCATTTGGTGCCTCTGATGGGAGATGTGGGTTAATTGTATCGATTCCTGATCGTTGCCTCCACTTCTACTTTTCAAGGGGGTCAATATTATATAGGCGTGTTTTCGTGAAGAGTATCTTCCAATAGAACTACAGAAGTCAAAGGACTAGAAACATAACCTACACTGTGATGAAGGGTAGTTTGAAATTTTACGACAACAGCTTACTTCCTTCACACCAGGAGCAACTTAGTTCAGTATTTAACCATTTGATGCATTTCATGCAAAATAGAATTGAAAATTGTGGTGTGTATAAGTATTTTTAAGTCCTACTTGCTTATAAATTGAAATAATAATAAAAAAACAACAGATTCTAATAATTTGAAATACAACAACAACAACAAAAAAAAAACATAACTAACAAAACATGCCTTGAACTGATCAGTATCATTTTTCAAAAGAAACAGCAAAGTATGGCTTATACATTTTACGACGACAAGTGCTTGATCGGTGCCTGTTTTTTCATTTTCTGGTGTATTTCATGGCAATAACTGCATTGATAATACAAGACGTGAAAACAATGATAAGGATTTTTTATACAAGTAAGTGAGTGCGTGTACCCTACATTATTCATGCAAAACACCAGAGGAAAAGGAGCTCAAACATACAACAATTTCATCCCATAAGATCACTTTCTTTGCCACACAATGACTAAACGTCAACCAAAACTAAAACTCATCCCGTGAACATGTCCGTGAAAGGAATACCCCTTTAAACACCACTTTATATAGAGAAAACTTGGGTTTATAGGGGTAAACATTATTTTTCTCATTTCTGTTCCAAGACATAGGTTGTGGGTAATCGTTAGAACCGCCTCAATGAGGCGGTTCTAACGGGCACGTTAGAACCGCATCAATAAGGCGGTTCTAACGAGCACCACAACCTATGTTTACAGTATAAATAAGACAAAAATAACAATGTTCATCAAAAAAGTCACAATTTTGGAGATATGAAAGAATTGTTACGAGCCAGGTGTAGCAGAAAGAAAAAGCAAACAAGCCTTTTGGAAAAATTTAACAATTTTTTACAAAGTATCTTTAACCTGCAGAAGTTTGTTTGTTTTGTTTTGGAGTTTTACGGCCCAGTCAACACTATTTAGGTCATTTGAGCCGGTCAGTTTACCTATCAACACTTTCCTGGGCAGGCTTATACGTAAGCGGTTAACCAGTACAGTGCACATTCTTTCGCCAGAAACTGACAACTGCCCTTCTTGAATCAGCGGAAGGGAGAGAATGACCGTAGAAAAGATTTCATGATCAATCTTCACGAAAGAATGTTGCCGACCCCGGCGGGAGTCGAACCCGCGTCCTCCTGATCACCAGTCAGACGCGCATCTGACTGAGCCACTGAGGCCTGCAGAAGTAAGAAAATTAAATGTACTTAGCTCTGTTATGAAATATCCTCGACTGAATCTTTTTCCTTGATCCCACAGAATTCACACTCCGAAATGAAATATAATATCCTTTGACAATCCAACACAGAATTTAGAAATAACTTTTCTTATAAACCCAAACTTCAAACTCCAAAGTCTGACTCCAAGAGAAAAATCAAGTTCTTTTATAGACCCTAAGATTTCTCCAGAACATTTCAGAGGGCTGTGGAATAAGATTAGGTTATTTTCTAAAAATAATGCCACCCCGAACTTTCTTGAAGATTCTAAAGTACTTTTCCTTGTAAACAAGTTATTTACCAAATAAAATTAAACTGTGACTCATTTCTTTCAGAAAGTTATTTAAGAAGAATAAACATTGTGTTATTAGGTCACCCAGTGGGGTGAAAGTGGGAATCAGAAAAATAAATTCTTATGCATAACACTCCCCCTCTTCGGGGAAAAGAACAATTTATGTAATAAAGCTTTCGTTTGCTTTTAGAATAATAAAAATTGAACATATAACATATAGAATTACATGTTTCTACAATCCACTTCAGTATGAAAGAAAAACATAATTCCTGACACTGCTCAAGGTCTTGAAAGGGCGTCAGGGATAATGTTATCTCTCCCTCTGACATATCTTATGTCTAAATTATATTATTGTAGCATAGGACTCCACCTGAGCAACCGCTGATTTTTTGGGTTTTCATTTTATGTATGAAAGTCAGTGGATTGTGATCACTGAAAACAACAATCGGTGCAGTAGTAGGAGTAAGATAAACTTCGAAAAGTTGCAGACTGATTCTTGCTCTGTATTTGTCTATGTTATAGAATTAATGCTTCTTAGAGTCTGTACACATTTTTGTCCTTTCATGTTCTGGTATAAGAATACTAGGAGAACTCCATGTCAGTCATTGTCCAGCAAATACTGACTTTCTTCTTTAAGATTTTTCTGTTTCATAGGATTCATCCTGTATAGGTGTTGTTTTACATGTTTGGAACCATTTATGTCTACATCGAGAAATATTTTATCTGTCCGTGTTGGAATGTCAGGAAATAAGTGTTCATATTCAAAAAACAGCTGTTTCAGTTCATTCCGCTGATCTGGCTCTAGATGTGGCAGTTTCTGGTCGAGGTTCCTAAGCATTTCAGAATTCTGAAGTTTTGAAGATGTGGGATCAGATTTCACTGAATTGGTATCCTCAGCGTCATTGTCACATGAATAAAGTGGAAAAGAGCTAACTAGATTGACTGCTGTTACAAATGCATTGTCCCTATCAATGTATCCCTTAAGCATGTTAATATGACACAGCTACTTTAGCTTGCGTCTCCCAGGAGTGTTTATTATGTCATTTACATCACTGATCTTTTTGTCTACAGTGTATGGGCCATAATACCTGGCTTGTAAAGATTTTCCAGGAATAGGCAAAAGAGCTAGTACCTTATCACCTGGTTTAAAATTCCTTTCTTTTGTCCCTATGTCATATAGGTGTTTCATTTTTCCTTGGGCTGACTGAAAATGGGTCTGAGCAGCCTCACAAGCTTTTGAAAGTCTACTTTTGAAATCAGACACATACTGAAGTAAATTTAAGGAAGTGTCATCATTAGAGAGAAATTCTCTTCCAGAAGTTTCAAAGGACCACGAACAGTATGGCCAAATACTAATTCAAATGGACTGAAGCCAAGAGATTCTTGCACAGGTTCTCTAACAGCAAATAAAAGCAGATGAATGCCTTCATTCCAATCCTTCTCTGTGTCAAAGCAATATGACCTTATCATGTTTTTCAATGTTTGATGGAATCTGTCAAGGGCGCCTTGACTTCAGGATGATAGGCCGATGACCTATACTGTACAATGCCTAGTTCATGCATTATTTGTTGAAAATTCCAGATTTGAACCTTGGTCTGACTGAATAGATTTGGGTAGACCAACAAAGGTAAAAAACTTCACTTAAGCCTTGACGATTGTCTTAGTTTTTATATTTCTTAGTGGAATGGCTTAAGGAAAACGTGTGGTAGCACACATAATAGTCAAAAGATATTCACAGCCAGACTTAGTTCTGGGCAACGGACCCACACAGTCTATTATTGCTCGACTGAAAGGTTCATCAAAAGCAGGTATATGCTGTAAATGACTATTAGGTATAGTCTTATTGGGTTTTCGTACCATTTGACATGTGTGACAGGACCTACATGTACAATACTGAGAAACATCTCCAGTAAAATGATTAAGAATCTTGTGATAGGTTTAATTTACAACTAAATGTCCTGACATGGGAGTTTCATGTGCCAAGGTTAATATTTAGGGACGGTAAACCCGTGGAACCACTATATGGTAGTTGACAGTCCACTCGTCGTCTGCTGAGACGTCTGTTGGATGGCATTTCTAATAAGAATGCAGTTTTTGACATAATAACAGACTGGGACCTGAGATACTTCCTGCTCATCTAAGGCCCTTTCAAACAAAGGCGCCATTTCAGGATCCTTGTGCTGTTCTATAGCTAGTTGAGACCCGGACATTTTGTCATGGCCTAGATCGAAAGGTGAGTAATTCTCATGGAAATCTGTCTGCTTATCAGGCAGGCTTGAAGACAGAGACCTTGTTATCTCGTCATTAAAAGACTGACCATAAAAGGTATCAGTAAAATCAAAATCCTGTTTCCCATTAGTTTGCTTGGCCTTACGTGCCATAGCCCTAGTGACTGCACAGGACGGATAAAGATCAGGAATTTCCTGCTCAATTGGATCAGGTGGTTGATCAGTGCAAGGATTAGAAGTCAAAAGTGGGTTTACGACAACTTTATCTCCAGCTAAGTCATTGCCTTGCAATAAATGATCACCTTTAAAAGGTAAAGAAGTAGAAGTAAAACAACGATCAGGAATCGATACAATTAACTTACTCCACTCATCAAAGACACCAAAGGGAAAGAAACACAAACATGAAGCGACCAGACCATAATAGAAACCTAAACAAAGGATGCCCATAAGGACAGTTACTTTCCCACAAAATGGCCAAATGGTCATCTAAAATAAAAAGACACAAGTGATGCACACAGTGAGTAGTAACAAACAACAACATAAATAAACCGCCACACAAGAATCGCCTTGGCACGGTCAGTGCAAAGAATTCCACTGGGGGTCTAAATCGATTTTACGTTGCCACAATCCTCGCCCTTACTTCCGTCGCGATTTAGACAAATAATTTGTTCAGTCCGCATGAAGGCCTCCTAACTCATCAGTGCAACATCTCCGTGAACACAAATAATCAAAGATCCACAGAGGTGAGACAACGGTAAGGACTCGACAGCAAAAAAATCAACACTGAAATCCCGACCAGAGACAGAGCATCAGGCACCAACCAACATTACCTTGTATTACATCTCTCTAATTCTCAATAAGCCTTTACGTTGGAACCGTCATAGAATCTGAGGCCTGACCCAACGGCGTGCAATTAAAGAGGGAAGCAAAAGTGCCAACCGTGATTGGGTTAACTACCATGCATGCAGTCTGTCGTATAACATCCATGTTGTACCAAATCTTTTTATATCGAAGAATGATTTTACGAAATTGGGTGCTGAAGTCATTGCGGTTATATATTTTTCTGAATTTATATACTAAGTCACCATAAAATTCGGGTTCCGATAGACCTTGTAGCAGAAGAGATTTAAGTCCAATATTGAATTTTGAAATTAAATCAGAATGGCGTCTATAAAATTTTGAAAATGCTTTGCGTGGTTTATGGTACCGATAACCCTGATTAAGAAGTTTAGCCGTTAATAATTCATTACGAGTGTTGAAGTCAGATACTTGACTACACACTCTAACAAATCGAATTAATTGCGAAATATAATCGCCATAGGAGGGCGCACGAGGAACATCACCATCCAAAAAGGAAAATTTACAATCTCAAACTCAAAGTCATCTCGTTTATCATAAATTTTGCACGAAACAAACCCATCCACAACAGATAGATGCAAACCAAAAACGGGGCCTCGGTATCAGAAGAATTTGCTTTTTTTAACTGAAGTTCTGGGGTGTAAATCTGACTGATCAAACCATCGAAATAAGCATTATCAATATTTAATAAATCATTTAAATATCTAGAAGTGGAGCTAAAAGCTTCAACAATTTCAGATTGGTTATCAATGGAAAGCGACAACATGAAGTCTCTTTCATAACAATACAGGAACAGATCAGCCACAAGAGGTGCGCAATTTGTACCCATTGGAATACCCAAAATTTGTCTAAATAACTTAGTACCGAACCTATTATAAATATTGTCAAGTAGAAAGGTGAGGGCATCACACACATTCTGACATGACCAAAGTATGTAATTCTTATGCTCTTTAGAAGTGAAAAATGCATTTCTGACATTACATGCAAGATAGAGAGAATCTTCTCTGTGAAAAGTTCATTCAATTAAATCATTAAGCTTTCTTTTATAAGATTATGAGGAAGTGTAGTGTAAAGAGTGGAAAAATCGTAAGAAGACAGTCTATAAGCACGAAAACGTCTTGATTTCAATTTATTTAAATCCTCATTCAAATTTTTTATAGACAAAAACAGATTTCTTCCTGATCTTTCAAAGACTTTATCACAATATTTAATCACATGCGTTTTAATAGCAGTAAGACAGGAAGTTAATAATTAAGAAAGTTCAGTGGTAGTGCAAGAGCTAGAATTCGCAATAAACCGTGCTTTGTAAGATCTTTTATGAAGTTTTGGTAACCAGTATAACGTAGGAAGCTTGTCTTGGCCTTCTGTAACACACACAGCAAACTTGGTGGCTGAATGAAAAATATGTTCATCTACTATAGCTCTCTCTTCAGCTAAAGGCTGAAGTTCATAGGCTTTAGTACCACCAAGCTCCTGCTTAAGCGTGTTAACATAGTGGAGCCGTCACACAACGACGACGTTGTTAGCGGCCTTGTCTGCAGGGGCCAAAACAAACTTCTTATGAAATTCTTGAATACCTAGTCTAAGATGCCGTAAAGACGTCTTAGGCTTAGGAGGTAATAAGTAAGTATTTTGAGAATAGAAAGAAATGCGTTTATTCACTAGTTTTAAAATGCTAAGTTTCCAGTCCTTAAGGGCTTTATGCTCACCATACTCTCGCTTACACCATCGATTGCCGAATTCATTAAAGCCAGCAGCGATTTCATCTCTACATTTACTGAAATCAGTTTTAGAAGGAAACCGATATTTCGGTCCTTTAGAAATTATATTCCTTATCCTAGAATCAGGAATAATTTTCAATTTGCCAGTAATTACATGACCAGCAGCAGGATAGCAATACACTGAGTTTTTACAATCACATGCGTCAGGAGTATTAGTATCAATATCAAGATCTGAAACAAGTTTATTGAAATTAAAAATGATAGAGCTAACAGGTTTGTAATATTTTTTAGAAAATTATAGGTGTTTCAGTATTTTGAAAATAAGCAGGAATGGAAGAAAGCACCGAGCTCACACGAAAAATACTATACTATAAAATCCATACCCTTATTAATGAAGGATATTTTGAAGAAATGGCGTTTATGATTAATTTCAGAATCAATGTAAGGACGGAGAGTATGCTCAGAATAGCCTCTAGTTAAGGGAGCCGCATCATATAACTGATCAGAACTATCGTAGAATTTATTCGCCTCGGTTTCCAGAAGACGTAAAACAGAAACCGGTAATGATTTATTTATGATGTTGTTTGTTACTTACTGTGTGTATCACTTGTGTCTTTTAATTTTGGATGACCATATGGCCATTTTGTGGGAAAGTAACTGTCCTTATGGCCTTCCTTTGTTTAGGTTTCCATTATGGTCTGGTCGCTTAATGTTTGTATTTCTTTCCCTTTGGTGTCTTTGGTGGGTGGAGTAAGTAAATTGTATCGATTCCTGATCTTTGTTTTACTTCTACTTTAGAAATGAAAGCATAGAGTTGCGTCCATGATTTAAGTTTATGATTGACAGTCACTTCAGTCTAGTATTGTTTCGTTTAAAAATACGTAATTTACGTTTATAGTTTCCATTTTTCCTGGTGCCGTGAGATCTAGTTCTGCGTTTTCGACATTCCAGGAGCGAGAAAATATCAAAGTCCGGCATTCTGGAAAAATTACCCTCATGATTAATGTTGTCATTAAATCCCAGTGGAAAAGGGGTCTGTAAAGATTTAATCCATTTCAGTTCAGCATCATGTCTTTTGATAATTTTGAATCTAGATGTAGAATTTGCATCGTAATAAAGTTTTTCCACTGGTTGTATAACAACGTTATTTACAGTATGACCTGTACGTCGAAAGTGACGGTACAAGAAAGTGTCAGTTTTCTTAGGCTTACTCATTCTACGATAATGCTCGTTCAATCTAGTTTTAAGCATGCGGTTTGTTTGACCGACGTACTGCATATTACAGTTTGCAGCACGTCATGTAATTAGATAAATTAAATCTGTAGACTGTCTAATACCAATAGCCACTGATCCGGATACCAAGTCTGATGACAAATAAACGTTATGAAGCGGAACATAAACAAATCCACATTCCACACCCTGAATAAGGACACTTAGGCCCAAAGAAGTCTTCTCAGAGAAAGGCAGAGTATCTGCTAGAATAAGTGATTGAGAAGCTCCAGTATCTCGTAAAATTTTAATAGGGGTAGGATGGGCATAACTGTCACCATTTAGTGACACAAAACCATCTGATAAAAATGGTTAATAAATCTCCATAACTGAATCAGTCTCAGATAACTTGGTATCACAAAGAGTTTCCTCCCTTACACAAGACTGTGGTTTTGGCCTTACAGAGTCAAGACTATAGGCTTAAGTTCCTCTTGTCTTTCTCTTTCTTTTCTTCGCTATAATTTTAAACATTCAGAGATCAAATGACCTGTATTTTTGCAACAGTTACAAACTACTTGAGATTGAGATAAGGGATTCTGGTCTTTGTTTTCACCATGAGGTTTGGACAAATTCTGGCTTCTATTTTCCCCAGAAGGTTTGGAAGGATTCTGGCTTTTATTTCACCAGAAAGTTTGGGCATAGAACTAGATGTATGACTATAACTGCCAGATGGATAACTCGGAGTGATTCTTGTACCTGTCTGTGGATAATAAGGTTTTCCAGGATAAGGCCTGTTCACAAATGAGACTTTATGAGTCAAAGCATAATCATCTGCCAAACGAGAAGCTTACTGCAAAGTTTCAACCTGTCTCTCATCGACAAAAGACTTAATGTCTGAATTTATTCACCGTTTAGACTCTTCAACAAGGACAAGCTGTCTCAGTTTGTCATGATCAGAGCCAACCTTTTTAGAAGAACACCATCTATAAAATAGCTGTACTTTGGTTCGAGCAAAGTCTATATGGGTCTCGGCAATTTCTTTTTTTTACAATTCCTATAGTTTTGCCTGTAAGCTTCAGGGACCAACTCATATGCCTTAAGAATAAGCTCCTTAACTAAATCGTAGTCTGAGCTTTGCTCGACAGTCAGCTGAGTGTAAATGTCTCGAGTTTTTCCGACAACAACGCTTTGCAAAAGTAAGGTCCAATGATCTTTTGGCCATTTTAAATTTTCTGCAACTTTTTCAAAATGCAAAAAATTACTTATCTACCTCTTTTTCCTGAAATGGCGGAACTAATCTGAAGTGCTTTGTGGCATCAAAGTAACTACCAGAGTCAAAAACAGGGGCAGGTTTCACCCTATCTTGACCCTGGAGTTCCATTTCCTTCAGCCTTAATTGAAATTGCCTTTCCCTTTCTTTGTCTTCAATACTATATCTCACTGTTTCATTTTCTAACTCAACCCATTCCTCCATTTCTCTTTATTTTTCACGCTCTCTGTCTTCCATTTCTCTTTGTTTTTCCATCTCTCTTTCTTCCATTTCTCTATATTTTCTTCCTGTTCTAATTTTTCTTTTCGAACACGTTCTTCCATTTCTAATCTTTCCATCTGCATTTGTCTATGCATTTCTCTTTCTTTTTCTTTTCCTCGTTCTTCCATCTCTAATCTTAACTTTTCTTATTCAATTTGCCTTCCTATTTCAATTTGTCATATTTGTAAATCAGTATGTGAGACCATAATGAGAGACAAAGCAGATGGGTCACAAAGTTCTTCATCAACCAAAAACTTAACCAAAATATTCTTAATTTCATGTTTTTTCATGCTTGTTTTGACAGCAGTGACCCCATAATGGGAAGCAAATCTGTCCTTCTTGCCTTATTAAACAACTCCTGGGTAGGCTGAGCCAAAAAGCTTCTGAAATCAAACGGCATGTTTGTTTTTTGTTTGTTTTATAAAGTAATTATGGTAATACAGATTGAGGTTAATTTGACGGAGTTCTTTTTTTTCTATTTGAAATGACAAGCCCAACTAGAAATTTCACATGAAATTACAATTCCCTATATGCCTTTGGGGAAATACCAATCTTTTGAAGGAACTGTCAGGTCTATATTTGATAAGAAATTACATGCCTACAAATGAAATGTCAGTCCTAAAATGCTCAAGATGTTTTTATCTCTGATGAGCCCCCAATTTTTGTTACGAGCCTAAGACAAGTCCGACGGAAAAGAAAAAAATACGGGTTCGCTTAATTTTTATGCTCATTCCATACAGACGCACAGACTGACGGACTGACAGACTGACGGACAGGACAGAACCAATATGCCCCATCAACTTCTTCGTAGTTCGGGCATAAAAATATAATTATGTGTTTTAGAGGGATTTTCATTTTACGGACATGTTATCGGGATGGAACTAGACAAAGACATACCTCTGCTCTCAACCGAATGGCTTTGGGGTCATAAAAGCCATAGAACCATGGTTTGGTGACTAGAAGCTCAACATATCCAACGACAGCGACTCCGGTCAAATATCTGTACGAAAAAAGGTACAAAAATTACTTCATTACGATGACACACCCGTGTGGTAACTTGAAATAGGGTCTTTCTCACCGCCAGTGCTAACATTTTTTTCAGATGAAAATGTTGGATATTTTTTCTTATTCGGCCAGGCCCGAATATAGATTGTGTGTATTCCTTATAACCGCCTAGGCGATGCGATTCCAAGAAGTACCCACAATTTATGTTTCGAGCAAAGATAAGAGAAATAATAATTACCCCGGTACTCCACATTTCTCTATATAAAGTGGGATTTACGGGAGTGTTGGGTTGGGTATTCATTTCTTAGACTTGTTTGCATGATATTTCGCGGGTACTATAGACAGAATATATACTTTTTTTGAGATTAATAACATAAACACTTCTTCTAATTTATTGAAAAAGTATCCAGAATTTTCACAAGGTCAAGAGTGCGAAGCACGAGAAAATTCTGATGTTTTCAGCGAATTAGATGGTAATATCAAACAAAAAGTAAAGTTTCTGTTTATTTCGCAAAACAGTAGTCCGGACTACTACAGTAACTGTTAATCCTTATCTTAATGAATATTCATTTAAGCCACACCCATTTCTGTCTATCAACCAATCAAATTACTTAATGTAATTTATTGCTACAAATTCATTAACTGAATGCCAAACAGAAGCCATCTAATCTGGATCTACACTGTTTGCAAAGATAGGGGTTGTCGTGAACAGCCAGATAAGGGTTACAATAACAAGGCCATGGACAGTGTGACAATATGATATGTTTTTTTAACGATGTGAAATGATATTATCACTAAAATACGCCTGTATAATTCTTATCCATTGAGCCAACCTTAAATACAGTAAAAGTGGCGTTTGTAGGGGTAAAATTGTGTTTCTTATTTTTGTTCTGAACTATATATAGATAACGAGTCCTCTATAGAACCGCCTCGATGAGGCTAAAGTGACCAACAATGATTGTGAGTACTCGTTAGAACCGACTCGATGAGGCGGCTATAACGCATACCCACAATCCATATTTTGAGCAGAAAGAAGAAAAATATCACACTTTTACACCTTAACATTTTCAAATTTTCGCAGTAAAATTTTCTTTGAATTTGTATAGGCATGTTTTCGTTATGTTTTATTTGCTTTGATTTCACTGCTTAGTATAAAATAAAACTGCGTCTTAAAAAAACATATGTTAGGCTGGGATGTGGTTTTACTGCCCTTTCAAAATAATGTCACTCATATCGAGCCGATTTTTATCTGAGGTAGGCGAAAACCGGATTACCCAGAGAAAAACCATCTGACTTTCCGTTGCAGAACTTGGCGTCTTCAGGGACATCGGTATCATAAACCACGCAAAGCCTTTTCAACATTTTATTGACGTTATTCCGATTAAATTTCAAAATTTCAGAATTCAATGTTGGACTTAAATCTCTTCTGCAACAAGGTCTACCGGAACCCGAATTTTTTGGAGACTTAGTATATAAATTCAAATATAAAATTGCAATGAATTCAGCACCCCCTATCGTAAAATCATTCTTCTATATATAAAGATTGGGTACAACATAAATGTTATAAGACAGACTGCGTGCATGGTAGTTAACCCAGTCACGGTTGACAACTTAGCTTCCCTCTTTAATTGCCCACCAGTGGGTCAGACCTCAGATTCTATTACGGTTCCAGCGTAAAGGCTAACTGAAATTAGATATAATTTTGATTTTAAGTAATGTTGGTTGGTGTCGCATGCTCTGTCTTTGGTCGAGCCCATCGGATTTCTTTAGCTGCAGCGTTTCAGCAGCTGCCCTGTCTCTGGTCGGGCCAATCGGAGTCTAACTTCTGATTTTCTTTTGCTCCAGCGGTTCAGTGGTTTTTTTGCTGTCGAGTACTCATCGTTGTTTCATCTCAGTGTTTGTTTGATTATTGTGTTCTCGGAGATGTTGCACTAATGAGTTAGGAGGCCTTCATGCGGACAGAAAAAAATACTTGTCTTAATCGCGACGGAAATAATGTCGAGGACTTCGGCCGCGTAAAATCGTTTTAAGAGCCCCCCCCCCCCCCCTCTCTCCCCCCCCCCCCAGTGGAATTCGTTTCACTGGCCGTTCCAAGAGGCGGTTATTCTGTCGCGGTTAATTTTTGTTACGGTTTGTCTTTAAGTTTGTGTATCGCTTATATGTTTTTTTGTTTGGCCATTTTGTGTGAAAAAGACTGTCCTTTTGGCTGTGGTAGGGTCTAGTTATTCAATATTTGTGTTCCTTTCCATTTGGTGTCTGTGATGGGAGCTGTGGGTCAATTGTATCGAATCCTGATTATTGCCTTCACTTCTTTTAAATATTTATGGGTCTAACTCTGTAAGGTATTTGTCCTTGTGTGTGTGTGTGTGTGTGTGCGTGTGGTTTTACTGCCTTTTCAAGATTATTTCACTCATACCGAACCGGTCGTTAATCAGATGTGGACGAAAACTGCAGTACCCGGAGAAAAAAACCCATTACCTTCCAATGCAGAACTTGGCTTCTTTGAAATTCATGGATATTTATGTAAGATATATTTCATTGCCGATTGTGACTAAATTCTTACTAGCAAGGACTTTGCAACATTCACCGAGGGAAGAAAAGTCCATTTTGAAGCCGTTGGCGAGAAACCGTAATGAACCATGTGGTGTCTTTGCGTGTTCATGTTTTCATTCGCGTAAACATTCCTGAATAACTCGCAGCAAGCAGCACTGTAAAAGCAATGATGAAGTAAATATTTGTAATTGAGAGGCAAAAATGAAATTTCTCACCCGTGGGATAAGAATATCTCTTTGTATGACCGTGTTGGAATTCTTCGTCTCTCACTGAGGTCTCGCCCTAGTGTTTATTAGCTGTTTCAATCTGCCAATCATTGCTTCATATACGAAACTATGTTAATTGCATTTCTACAAAATGTCTTGTGCCGCATGTCTAATGTTTCCCTAGCAAACAGGCACCTTTACATTTGCATTCAATTTGGAACTACTTTTCTACAAAACTGTCTTCTGCCGCATGACTAATGTTACCCATTAAAACATGGAGGCACCTTTTCTGTTTTTCCTTTGTGTATTTTTGTTTTTCGTTTTAACAGGCAAAATGTCATGTCTTTGATCAACTTTTCAAGAAATGAACATTTAGAGTGATGCCAAACCAAACTGTTGCCAAGTGTCAGGAAGAAAAACATGTAATGTGCATACACTGTTGTAGAAATTGACAAATGGTTTTCATTTCAAAAGTACTCCTACTACAAGTACATTATAAATTAATGTTTTGACTATAATGGAAAACAATGTTTAAAACAACAGCCTCATAATATAAAAGTAGGAACCATCGGAGTCTAACTGTTGGTTTTCTTTTGCTCCAGCATTTCAGTGGTTTCTTGCTGTCGAGTCCTCACCGTTGTCTCACCTCTGTGGTTCTTTGATTTTTGTGTTCAAGGAGATGTTGCACTGATGAGTTAGGAGGCCTTCATGCGGACTGAACAAATTATTTGTCTAAATCGCGACGGAAGTAAGGGCGAGGATTGTGGCCACGTAAAATCGATTTAAGCCCCCCAGTGGAAATCTTCCACTGACCGTTCCAAGGCGGCTCTTCTGTGGCGACTTATTTATGTTGTTGTTTGTTACTTACTGTGTGTATCACTTATGTCTTTTGGTTTTGGATGGCCATATGGCCATTTTGTGGGAAAGTAACTGTCCTTATGGCCTACCTTTGTTTTGGTTTCCATTATGGTCTTGTCGCTTAATGTTTGTATTTCTTTCCCTTTGGTGTCTTTTATGGGTGGAGTAAGTTAATTGTATCAATTCCTGATCTTTGTTTTACTTCTACTTCTTATAATACATGCCGTTCCTTCTATGCGCTGCTACATTTATGTGAAGCGGCATTTTTTCTGCATTCTTAGGCAGTCTAATGGCAAAAGCTTGTGCTTTGGCATTCACAACCCATTCTTTAAAGAAGATGGGTGAGGAAAATAATCAATGTTGGGGTTGAAACGTCGACAAGAAAATCTCGGGCTCGTTTGCAGTCAATTTAATAAAAGAAGTGAAGACAATGATCAGGAATCGATACAATTAACCCACAGCTCCCACCAGAGACCCCAAAGTGAAAGAAACACAAACATGAAACAGCAGACCCTAATGGAAACATCAATAGCGGAAAGCAAAAAGGACAGTTACTTTCCCACAAAATGGCCAACAGGCTAACCAAAATAAAATAACATAGGCGACAAAAACATCCAAATACAAGCCATAATAAAAATAAACCACGTCAGAAGAACCACCTTGTAGATGGGTTTGTTTCGTGCAAAATTTATGATAAACGCGATGACTTTGATTTTGAAATTGTAAATTTTCCTTTTTTGGATGGTGATGTTCCTCGTGCGCCATCCTATGGCGTTTATATTTCGCAATTAATTCGATTTGTTAGAGTTTGTAGTCATGTAACTGACTTCAACACTCGTAATAAATTATTAACGGCTAAACTCCTTAATCAGGGTTATCGGTACCATAAACTACGCAAAGACTTTTCAAAATTTTATAGACGCCATTCTGATTTAATTTCAAAATTCGATATTTGACTTAAATCTCTTCTGCAACAAGGTCTATCGGAACCCGAATTTTATGGTGACTTAGTATATAAATTCAGAAAAATATATAACCGCAATGACTTCAGCACCCAATTTTGTAAAATCATTCTTCGATATAAAAAGATTGGGTACAACATGGATGTTATACGACAGACTGCATGCATGGTAGTTAACCCAATCACGGTTGGCAACTTTGCTTCCCTCTTTAATTGCACACCGGTGGGTCAGGCCACAGATTCTATGACGGCTCCAACGTAAAGGCTTATTGAGAATTAGAGAGATATAATTCTTGGTAATGTTTGTTGGTGCCTGATGCTCTGTCTCTGCTCGGGCCCTTCGGAGTCTAACTGTTGGTTTTCTTTTGCTCCAGCATTTCAGTGGTTTCTTGCTGTCGAGTCCTCACCATTGTTTCACCTCTGTGGTTCTTTGATTTTTTTTGTGTTCACGGAGATGTTGCATTGATGAGTTAGGAGGCCTTCATGCGGACTGAACAAATTATTTGTCTAAATCGCGACGGAAGTAAGGGCGAGGATTGTGGCCACGTAAAATCGATTTAAGCCCCCCAGTGGAGCTCGTTTCACTGACCGTTCCAAGGCGGTTCTTCTGTCGCGGTATATATATATATATATATATATATATATATATATATATATACAAAAAAGAGAAATGACATCACACGGAAAACACAGTAAATAATATTATTCCCAACCGGTTTCGTTTATAACTCATCAGGGGAATAGTACAACCTATATATATATATATATATATATATATATATATATATATATATATATATATATATATATATATATATATATATATATATATATATATATATATATATATATATATATATATATATATATATATATATTGTTATGGTTTTTCTGAAGTTTGGGGGCCTTCATGCGGACTGGGCAGATAGTTTGACTGGGTTGCGACTGGGTTGCGACTGGGTTGAGGGCGGGGATTGTGGCCGCGTGGGATCGATTTAAGCCCCCCCCCCCCAGTGGAAATCTTTCCACTGACCGCTCCAGGGCGGTTCTTCTGTGGCGGTTTATTTATGTTGTTGTCTGTTACTTGCTGTGTGTATCACTTGTGACTTTTTTTATTTTGGATGGCCATATAGCCATTTTGTGGGAAAGTAACTGTCCTTATGGCCTTCCTTTGTTTAGGTTTACATTATGGTCCGGTCGCTTAATGTTTGTGTTTCTTTCCCTTTGGTGTCTTTGCTGGGTGGAGTAAGTTACTTGTATCGATTCCTGATCTTTGTTTTACTTCTACTTGGAACGGTCAGCGGAAACGAATTCCACTTGGGGAGGGGGGGGGGGGGCTTAAATCGATTTTATGTGGCCACAATCCTCGCCCTTACTTCCAGCGCGAGTACACAAATAATTTGTTCAGTCCGCACGAAGGCCACTCAACTCATCAGAGCAATATCTCCGTGAACACCAAAAATCAAACAACCACAGAGATGAAACAACGGCGAGGACTCGACAGCAAGAAACCACTGAAATGATGGAGCAAAAGAACACCAATAGTTAGACTCCAATGGGCCCGACTACAGACAGAGCATCAGGTACCAACCGACATAAGCCTTTACGCTGGAACCGTCAAAGAATCAAAGGCCTGACCCACCGGCGTGCAATTAAAGAGGGAAGCAAAGTTGTCAACCGTGATTGGGTTAACTACCATGCATGCAAGTTGTCGTATAACATTTTTGTTGTACCCGATCGTTGTATATCGAAGAATGATTTTAAGAAATTGGGTGCTGAAGTCACTTCGGATATTTATTTTTCTGAATTTAAAATTATACTAAGTCACCATAAAATTCGGGTTCTGATAGACCTTGTTGTAGAAGAGATTTAAGTCCAATATTGAATTTTGAAATTAAATCAGAATGACGTCCATAAAATTTTGAAAAGGCTTTTGTTTCTTGCTTCTTGCTGTCGAGCCCTCACCGTTGTTTCATCTCAGAGTCCGTGGTTGTTTCATTGTTGTATTCACGGAGATGTTGCACTGGTGAGTTAGGAGGCCTTCATGCGGACTGAACAAATTATTTGTCTTAATCACGACGGAAGTAAGGGCGAGGATTGTGGCCACGTAAAATCAATTTAAGCACCCCCATCCCAGTAGAATTCGTTTCCGCTGACCGTTCAAAGGCGGTTCTTCTGTCGCGGTTTATTTTTGTTATGGTTTGTCTTTGGGTGTTTGTGTCACTTATATTATTTTATTATGGATAGCCTCTTGGCCATTTTGTGGGAAAGTAACTGTCCTTTTGGCTTTCCGCTGTTGGTGTTTCCGTTGGAGTATGTTGCTTCATGTTTGTGTTTCTTCCCTTTGGTGTCTCTGATGGGAGCTGTGGGTCAATTGTATCGATTCCTGATCACTGCCTCTACATCTATTTTGCTTAGTTTATGGTACCAGTAACCCTGATTCAGAAATATAGCCGTTGACAATTTATTACGAGTGTTGAAGTCAGTTATATGACTACATACTCTGGCAAATATTATTAATTGAGAAATATAAACCCCATAGGATGGCGCACGAGGAACATCGCCATCCAGAAAAGGAAAATTTACAATCTCAAAATAAAAATCATCACGTTTATCATAAATTTTGCAAGAAACAAACCCATCTACAATAGATAGATGTAAATCTAAAAACGGGGCCTCAGTATCAGAAGAATTTATTTAACTGAAGTTATGAGGGGTGGGTAAATTTGACTGATCAAACAATCGAAATAGGTATTATCAATATTTAATTAATCATCCAAATACCTAGAAGTGGAGCTAAAAACTTCAATGATTTCAGACTGGTTTTCAGCAGAAAGGGACATCATGAAGTCTCCCTCATAACAAAACAAAAACAGATCAGCCACAAGTGGTGTGCAACTATAAACCATCGGAATACCCACAACTTGTCCAAATAACGTAGTACCAAATCTTATGTAAATATTATAAAGTAGAACGTTTAGAGCTTCACACACTTTCTGACATGACCATAAAGTATAATTTTTATGCTCTTCAGAAGTGAAAAAAGCATTTCTTACATTACATGCAAGATAGAGGGAATCTTCGCTATGAAATGTAAATGTGCATTCAATTAAATTATTAAGTTTTGTTTTATAAGATTATGAGGAAGTGTAGTGTAAAGGATGGGGAAATCATAAGTAAACAGACTTGAAGCACGAAAGCGCCTGGATTTCAATTTATTTAAAACTTCATCATTTTTTTTTAAAGACCAAATCAGATTTCTACCTGATCTTTCGAAGACTTTGTTGCAATTTTTTATCACATCTTTTTTTTATGGCAGTAAAACATGAAGTTAGTAATTTGGAGAGTTCAGTGGTGGTATAAAATCTTGAATTTGCAATAAACTGTGCTTTGTATGGTCTTTTATGAAGTTTAGGTAACCAATATAACGTAGGAAGCTTGTCTTGGCCTTCTGTAACATTGATAGCAAACTTGGTGGCTGAATGACAAATATGGTCATCAACTAAAGCCCTATCTACAGCTAAAGGCGGAAGTTCATAGGCTTTAGTACCACCAAGTTCTTGCTGAAGAGTGTTAACATAGTGAAGCCGTCACACAACGACCACATTGTTAGCGGCCTTATCAGCTGGAGCCAAAACAAACTTCCTATGAAATTCTTGAATTATACCTAGTGTGAGGTGATGTAAAGAGGTCTTAGGTTTAGTAGGTAATAAGTTCGTATTTTGCGAATAAAACGAAATGCGTTTGTTCAGTATTTTCAGAATGCTAAGTTTCCATTCTTTGACAGCTTTATGCTCAACATACTCTCGTTTACACCATCGAATAACTTGCTTACTCACTTATTTACTTCTTATTTGCTTAACTTACTTACTTTTTTACTTACTTAGTAGTACATACTTACTTACTTACCTATTTACTTACTTACTCACTTACTTACTACTAGTTATCCCAAATATACGGACATCTGCAGAACCAGACTTAGTTCAAATGAGCCATGTACAAGTTATCGATCATAGTTCACTAACTTAAAGTTTTCCTTTCCTACAGTGTTTAAGAAAAATTTTACTGGTCAAAAAAAGCATTTTTGGTGGAAATATTAAAAATTTTTTTATAAAGTTGTCCAAATATTTGAGCAGAGGCACACCAAAATCTATAATACATCAATGTGCTGAAATTCTCTCATACATCTAATATTATATCTTCAATATGAACATTTTTTTAGATTTGTTTCTTACTTCCAGTTCAAACGATAATGTAAATTGTGTATGCTCGTTTAGTTTAAGGCTCAAATGTTGCATTTTATTAGAAAAAACGATATTTTTCTTGTTTCCTTCACAATGGTCGATTGTAGGTGCTTTGTAGAACAGATGGTGAAAACGAGTAGCCACAGTCTATGTTTAATATGAACTTAGGCACAGCCTAGATACGGACATGAACATTACCGGTTAGTTAATGTTTAAAAGCAAAGATGATAGTGTTTTAACCTACCTGAAGTCCGAATGAATAGTGAATAATTGCAAGCCACTTTACCATTTGATATGCTTTAACCCTTATCTTGCTGTTCACGACAACCCCTATATTTGCAAACAGTGTAGATCCAGATCAGGCGGCTTCTTCAGAAGCCACCTGATCAGGATCTACACTGTTTGGCATTCAGTTTATGAATTTGTAGCAATAAATTACATCAAGTAATTTGATTGGTTGACAGACAGAAATGGGTGTGGATTAAATGAATATTCAGCAAGATAAGGGTTAACTTACGTCCCTTGTTGAAACAGACAACATTTTTGGTTCTGTATAGCTTTGCTTGAGACCATTCTTGTTGACTGCTGACTGTATAGCCTTTGTGAGCATTCTTGCTGTCAGAATCAGAATTGTTTACGGGTGACACGTCCATAGACAATCCTTCACCATTGAACATAGTTTCCGAAGTCAAAAGTCTTGCGAAATGCAACTTGTTCAATTTTACCATGACATTGTGGGCAACCTGGATAGGGCCATAAATGGTGGCCACAAACAGACTGACTTGATCATCATAGACTTCGCCAAGGCCTTTGACAAAATTGAAGGTACCTCACAGAGGGCTATTAAATAAACTTGACCACTATGGGATAAGCAGATCCACACACATAGGTGGATAAGCTCAAGGCTCTCTGGGGGCTCACAAGAAGTTGTACTTGATGGCCAAGCATCTGATCCAGTCCCTGTTTTATCTGGAGCCCCCCCCCCCCCCCCGCCCACAAGGTTCAGTCCTTGGACCGGTCTTCTTAGTTTTCATCAATGATCTGACTGATAATACCAGGTCATCAGTCAGCTTGTTTGCTGATAATGTGTCCTGTATATATTCTCTGCTGAATGTCTTATTTTACAAGATGACCTGGATCAACTTGCACAGCGGGAGGCCGATTAGCAGATGAAGTTCAATGTGGCGGGGGAATTTTTGGCCTCAGGGGCATAATTTGAACAATCTTGGTAGAGGTCCAATAGATGAAGCTAAACACCAAATTTCAAAGACCTGGGCCATGCGCTTTCAGAGGAGAAGATTTTCTTTTTTAGATTTTTCCTATTTAAGTCAATGGAAAACACAGGGGCCCCAGAGCTATAATTTGAACAATCTTGATAGTGCTCTACAAGAAGAAGCTTCATACCAAATATCAAACACCTGAGCCTTCTGGTTTCAGACAAGAAGATTTTTAAAGCTTTTCCCTACGTAAGTCTATGTAAAACGAAAGGGCTCCGGGGCGGGGGCATTTTTGGTCCCAGGACTAGAATTTGAACAATCTTGGCAGAGGTCCACTAAATGAAGCTACGCACCAAATATTGAAGGCCTGGTTTTAGAGGAGAAATATTTTTTAAGTTTCTATTTAAAAAAATATGTTGTTTGCTCCCGTGACCTTAGGGTGCGGACTGGAACTATTTGAACAACTCTGAAAGGGAACCGCCTAAGACTCATTCCTATGAAGTTTGGTCAAAATGCGACCAGCGCTTTACCAGATGTCGTTTGAAGAAATTGTTTTCGCACGGATGGATGCATGACAGATGAAAAGTGATCCCAAAAGCTCACCTCGTCATTACATGATAGGTGAGGTAATAGAAACGAAAAAAAAATAGGCCTGACCCCCTTATATGACAAATGGACTTGTACAACGTATGACAGTGAAAAAGTCTACCAGCATACAATGTATTAATGTCCCCATCAACACTGTATTAAGCTTTTGTTCCTATGAATTATTATTGTACCTATGTATTGCCTGTCATGGAAATTATGAAATAAATATGTGTATTAAATTTTTACCAAGTAAATACAGGATTTTCTAAGAAAAAGAAAAACGATATTTCTCACAGAGAAATAATTCCCACTGAGAATTTAAACACTCTTGGTAGAAATCATCAAGACAAAGCTTCATGTCAATTATCAAAGACCTTGGCCTTCTCCTTTCAGACAAGAAGATTTCAAATGTTTTCATTGCCTTGACTTGTATTTCCTAGGGCTATAATTTGAACACTTTTGATAGAGGTCCACCAAATATCAAAGACCTGGGCTTTGCTGTTTCAGATTGGAAGATTTTCTTAAAGTTCCC
This sequence comes from Lucinisca nassula, assembly GCA_963580285.1. Classification (NCBI taxonomy): domain Eukaryota; kingdom Metazoa; phylum Mollusca; class Bivalvia; order Lucinida; family Lucinidae; genus Lucinisca; species Lucinisca nassula. The sequence goes on along the minus strand of OY757015.1, from coordinate 81,342,060 downwards.
TATATATAAGTCAATGAAAAAACCGAAAGGCCCGGGGCGGAGGCATTTTTGGCCCAAGGGCAATGATTTGAACAATCTCGGATTTGGAGAAGAAGATTTTTAAAGATTTTCCCTGTATAAGCCAATGTTAATGAGAAGAAGATTTTTAAAGATTTTCCCTATATAAGTCTATGTAAAATCAAAGGGCCCCAGGGCGGGGGCATTTTTGGCCCTAGGGCTATAATTAGAACAATATTGGGAGGGGTTCAGTAGATGAAGCTTCATACCAAATATCAAAGACCCGGGCCTTATGGTTTCAGAGATGTAGATTTTTAAATATTTTCTCTATATATGCCTATAAAACCAAAGGGCCCCGGGGTGGGGGCATTTTTGGCCGTAGGGCTATAATTTGAATACTGTTGATAGAGGTTCACTAGCTGAAGCTTCATGCTAAATATCAAAGACCTGGGTCTTGCGGTTTCAGAGAAGAAAATGTTTAAAAATTTTCCCTATATAAGCCTATGCAAAACCAAAGGCCCTTGGGGTGGGGGCATTTTTGGCCCCAGGGGTATAATTTGAACAATCTTGGTAGCCCTCCATTAGATGAAGCTTCATACCAAATATCAAAGACCTGGGCCATGCAATTTCAGAGAAGATTTTTAAAGATTTTCCCTATATAAGCCTTTGTAAAACCAAAGGCCCCCAGGGCAGGGGCATTTATCGCACTAGGCCTATAATTTGAACAATCTTGATAGAGGTTCACTAAATGAAGCTTCACACCAAATGTCAAAGAACTGGGCCTTGCGGTTTCAGAGAAGAAGATTTTTAAAAATTTTCCCTATAAATCTATGTAAAACCAAAGGGCTCCGGGGCGGGGACATTTTTGGCACCAGGGATATAATTTGAACAGTCTTGGTAGAGGACCAGTAGATGAAGCTTCATACCAAATAGCAAAGACGGGGGCCTTGTGGTTTCAGAGAAGAAGATTTTTTAAATATTTTCCCTATATAAGCGTATGAAAAAACCAAAGGACCCCGGGGGCGGGGGCATTTTTGGCCCTAGTGCTATAAATTGAACAATGTTGATAGAGGTCCACTAGTTGAAGCTTCACACCAAATATGTTGCAGTTTCAGAGAAGAAGATATTTAAAGATTTTCCCAATATAAGCCTATGTAAAACCAAAGGCCCCTGGGGCGGAGGCTATAATTTGAACAATCTTGGTAGAGGTCAACTAGATGAAGCTTCATACCAAATATCGAAGGCCTGGGCCTTGTGGTTTCAGAGAAGATTTTTCAAGTTTAAATGTATATTTGGCTGCTGTGACCTAGATGTGCAACGGAGCGGAACCATTTGAACAACTTTGAAAGGGGTCCAGATAAGAATCATTCCTGTGAAGTTTGGTCAAAATCTGATCAGTGGTTTAGGAGATGTCGTTTGAAGAATTGTTTACGGACGCACACATGGACAACAGACGAAAAGTGATCACAAAAGCTCACCTTGTCACTATGTGACAGTAGGGCTAAAAAGAGAAAGTTGTGGGTGCTTGTTGGAACAATCACAACATGGCATTTCACGGTTATCCATAAAATCTTTTTCAAATAGTCAAAAATATTGTCACCATTTTCCCATCTTTTCTCTTTATGTGAATCGCAAATACTTTTTTTCTTTCTTTCCTCCTATTTATACTGCTACTCGCTCACATCTGAGCATTACGAGCAGGATTTCCTGGGTGGTAACCAGTACTTATTTTTTATTTTTTTAAGCAATGTAGATGAAGTGCCTTGCTGAAGGGCACAACACTTTCGTCAGCGTAAGGCTTGAACCCGCAACCTCTTGATCACAAATCCGATACGCTACCACTGCACCAAAGTGCTGCACTACTTTCTGTTATCATGAATATTCGAGTTCAGATCCCATGGACAGTAAATTTGTCTGTTAACCAAGTCATCTACATCTGCCAGTCATGTGCTGGGATCTGCAGGGTCGTACGAACATCCGTCTCAATCTGGTTGTTCTTGAACAGATCCAAATCAAATTAGCTGCCTTAAGGGTACACAAGAAGCATGTCAAAGAAACACTTCTTTAACTGACAATGTTTACAAATGACATGCGACTAGTGTCTTTCATGGATGTGTCCTGATCTATCGCCGTTGGTCCCAAGTCAGGCTCTAACTGCTCTCTTCTTCATCCAGATAATGAGACTGCTGTACGCAAGAACGTAAGAACATTGTGGTGTCCGAACTGCTACACTTTCTTTCTTTCTACTGATACTGTGATCGGTCACATTTCGCCATTACTTGCAGGTGTACATTACATACACTAAAGGTTTTGCAGGATGAAAGCCTACACAGTAACCATGTAATTACGGTAGGGTTCTTTAACCTGCACAGGGGATGGTTCTCCCTGCACAGGGGGCCTCCAGTTAAAGTCCCGATCCGAAGGATGTTGCACTTTGTGACATTCATCCCTGCAAATGATGCCAATGGAGCGTGTTCGGACACCGAAATTTGATCGCTGCTGCGGGGGATCGAACCCGGGACCTCTGGCATCAATTGCAGGGATGAATGCAACAAAGTGCACAGTCCTTCTGATCGGGACGTCAACTGGAGGCCCCTTGTGCAGGGAGAACATTCCCCTGCACAAATAAAAGATACCTTCCAATATTATCTATCTTGTTGTTGTTGTTGTATAAGGCATTTTATCGCTGCCTATAATCTCCTTGTACTTAAGTCAGTCACTTGTGCATTTCCCTATGAGTAAAACACATGATGCTCCTATTACGATGCCCTTCAAAATCTTTTAGTGCTCCTTTTAATTATCTATCTCTGTTTACTGCCAACCCCTCCTTCGAATGTAATGTACACCTGCACATAAACCTTGTGTGAGGGAGTTGCAGTAAAAGAAGAAAAGGAATTCCAAGGCCCCCATCAGGCATTAATTCATGCTTGATTGTATCACACACTGCGAGTCGGAACTATCATGGAAATACTGGAAATAAACGAAAACTAACCTGTTTCTGTCAAATAACGCTGCCGGAAGGTAAACAGAAGATTGGTACTCGATGTTTTTATTTTGCGCCAACTGTCAGACAGTTTGTCTATGAAAATGCAATAAGCGTCTCTGCAACATGGATCAATAATAGAGAAGCAGTCATCGTGACGTTTTTGAAGAATCCGAATTTACAGTTTTTATTTATTTATTTATTTTTATTTGGTCGGATACGTCAAAAAGTAATACATATAGCGGATTGAAATACGAAAAGGAGAAAAAAGAATCGTAACAGATGAATGTTGTACTAGACTGGGGACCGACTGTGTGAAAGGCAGACATTTTATTAGATGGAAGAACGCGTGAACCATACACAGGAAGTTGTCTCGCATAGTCTCACCGAGAATTCACGTGAATTGACCATCAAAAAATATTTATCAGGGAAGCGAATTACGTTGTTATGACAACGCGTGCACCTCTTAGTCTATAGACGGACATGTTCATGTCCGTATTAAGTGGGGTTTATAGGGGGTTACATGTAATCACTTGATGAGCTGACATAGGTAAAAAGCAACAACTCATAGAAGCCTACACATTGGAGTAGGTTGGTTTAAATGTTAACACCCTAGGCAATCAAATCTTAGATTGGTAACACATATATATAAAATCATTTGTGTATTGAGTTTGAGGATATACAAAGTAATAAGCGCTTTTGTTCGCTACACGACTGAGCAGCGATGAGTTTATTTTGTTTGACGCGATGCTTAAAGTCATCGTCAACAATATTTATGTCATTTGGAGACGTTGCTTCCAGTTGTGTGGGACTTTTACCATACATTGCGATGAAATAACATCTCAAACTCTGTCGCCATATGGAGCCAATGGACTTATCTACATAGGACGGTCCTGCTCACGCCACATTACCTGGACAGGCTCAATTCTTCTAAGCGGTTTATCAGTACTCTTGTGCGATGGGACACAGCTATACGTGGAAGCACCATCCAGCGCAATCTATTTTTCAAAGCTCCGAGAGGCGGGGACCAAAAGATGAGTAAACACGAGTGTTGAAGCATGTGTGTCCTGCTCTTCTCTTGCGCGTTTTGGTCTTTATTAGCAGTTTCTAATTTCGGCGTTTTTTTCATTAGCGCCAAACCAAAATGACCGCCAAATATATGTGTTTTACAGTACTGAAATTGTTTTGTGTGTTTGTTTTGAGGTTTAACGTCCCCGTCAACACTAAATAGGTCATTTTGGAGACGTGGCTTCCAAATTTGTAGGACTTTTACCCGATATTGGGATGAAATGACATCTCAAGCCCTGTCGCCCAGTGACACAAATAGGGTTAATAAGCATGGACGGTCCGACTCGCACCACTATACCTGGGCAGGCTTAGATCCTCTAAGCGGTTTACCAGTACGTGTGTGCGGTCCGTTTCAGCTCTGTATGAAAGCATCATGCAGCCTATTTATTTCTTCAAGCCCCAATGGGCGTGGGAGAGTACTGAAATTGACGTTTGCATCTAATTATAAGCACCAATGAGCTTAACTCCCAGCCTAATGAAGATTTGAGTTAATCCATATCCCAGACAGCAAAATGCCGGCCAATCGTCGGGCGGCCGATAACGATACAAAGAGGAAAAGTCGTATCGCTATCGACCCGACGTTGGCTCACTGTTTTGTGTGTGTAGGGTAGCGTCTAGTATATAGCATAAATCAAAGCACTAAGAGTATTTGTCGGCCGTTGCCTGTGAGTGTTGGCAGGGTTAACTAGTCCTGTCGGTCGTTGCCTGTGAGTGTTGGCAGGGTTAACTAGTCCTGGACTGAGATGTTTATTCAACCCTGAAGTTTTTTAAGCAAAACGTGTAGACCAGCGTCTGATCTGGGTATACACTGTTTGTTAAGCCAAATCTCCATGATTTCAGTCCAGTTACTATAGATATACCTCTTATGAAACATGCTTACTCTTATCACGCTGTTCATGACAGCCCGCACCTTTGCAGACAGTGAAGATTTAGATCAGATGGCTTCTGATCAGGATCTTCACTGATTGTCATGCTGAATTGAACAAATACAATATATCAAATAATTTCATTGGTTGATAATCAGCAATGGGCCTAGCTTAATCAATTTATGCAGCGTGATAAGGGTTAGATGACAACCATTAGTGGTTTAAGTTGTCGCATGCCGCGTATACTAAAATATACATTGGTCCAATTTGAGGGTTGCTCTGTTCCCCTTCTATGGCAAATCTTACTTTGCTTGAACTGATCCAATTAGGTATTCATCACCGATTACTGCAAAGCTTGGCAGGTCAACATTCACCACGTACTCGGGAAGTTCTACAAGTAAATTAATATATAATCAACCTCACAAGGTACTTTTGATTAGGTTTCCAACGGAACGACTCAGTAAACACTCGTTTGTTCATGTGGAATAGTGTATTTTACCTCACATTACTTTTCCGCGGCGGATAAATTCATATGTGAGATAAACAAGCACAGTGTACATTGTTTCGCCAGAAACTCGCAATCAATCTTCTTGGATCAGAAGAAGTTTCAAATACTTAAAGATATTGAAAGACGATCTAATAGGACTAGTTATAATTTTTGTAAATCGTGATACCACTTTTCGACCACAAATTTCTCGACACATGGTTTATGACATGACCTGTCAGGGACCTTTATGCATTCTTATTATGCTCATTTTTTCAACCAAGCAGGATACACTCGTCGTTCAGATATCATTTTGTAGATAATGTAAGGCACTGGACTAAACGTTCAAGCCAGTAAGAAAACAAGCAATACCAGTTTCATAAAACAAGCGCATGCAAAACGTTCATAATATGCTGTTACTTTAGTTACACGCTTCCTCGAGGGCATATTTCAAAGCAACATAAATATGTATTATACATTATTAATCTGTTAAACACAATATGAGATCAGTCTAGTCATAAATTTAGCTTGATTGCAAAACTTGTGCAAATTTAAGCAAATTAGTTACAATCTAATTCAATATAGATTGGTAATCAGTTAACCGCTTTTCACGGTGAAAGCACTTTGAAAAGCTTTGGACGTCCCATTCCAATCTGCATTAAATAGAAGTGTAAACCGCATTTCGATATTTTGACACATGCCTTGTTAGGCAAATTATATGCCGCCATATCATCTACCATTCCAAAAGGGGATGGCTGGGTGAGGCAAAGGTGATGTGTATTTTGCATCATTGTGTCGTACAACTGACAGTTGGCAAAGCCCTTCTGTCCTTGCAGCAGGTAACGGTCGACGGTGGTATGATGTTATTTCTTCTGTTTCAACACTTCCATTCATTACCCCCTTTCTTCTCTGCCCCTCACTTTCATCTCCTAGTACTTTTGCTTCTATCTCTTTTCTTCCTTTCAACTGTGAGAGGACGAAAAATGACCCACAAGTGTTGACGTGTCTTTTAATCCCAAACAATCAATCAATCCGCCCTCCCAACAAACACAATGTTTCGTGTTCACATTACGAAAACACGCCTATACAAATACATAGTTAATTTTACAACCGAAAATTGAAACATTTCAGACGAAACATTTCGATATTTTTCTTATTTATGCTCAAAACATACAATGTGTTATACTCGTTAGAACCGCCTCCACTAGGCGGTTCTAACGAGTACCGACAATCTACGTTTCTGAGTAGAAAAAAGAAAAATAATGTATACCCCTGCAAACCCCAGTTTAACTATATAATAGTGGGGTTTAATGGGATCAGATTCATATACTTAGACGTGGTTTCGTGATGAGACACGCATATGGCCCCTTTAATTCTGACGGTCATATAGATATATAAATACACCTACGATTTAAACACAGAGCGACAGCTGGCTGATCTGTTTTATGTGTGTTACTCATGCTTATTTTTTTTAGTTTTATTTTAATATCCATGCATCACTTGATTATTCTTTAGCTTTATAAGTTTTTGCCAATACAAGTTAGAATAAGTCAATGGAAAAATAGTGAACAAATCAACATTTTATACGGCAATCAGTCATTCTAGAAACCTAAGCAAAGAAGTCGAATAACTGAATTCTAAAATTTGTAGTGATATATTATACCTTCGATATCCAAAATACGTCTAGTGACCGTCTATAGATCGCACCTCCTTTTCAGGTACCATTACGAAAACACGCCTATATAAATACATTGTTACCTTTATCGCCGAAAAAATGATATTTAAAGATGAAAAAATTCGGATATTTTTCTAATTTCTGCTCAAAATATAGATTGCGGGTACTCGTTAGAACCGCCTCGACGAGGCGGTTCTAACGGTCGAGGCGGTTCTAACGAATACCCACAATCTATATTTTATAGCAGAAATAAGAAAAATAAGATTTACCCCTATAAACCCCAGTTTTACTATATAAACGTGGGGTTCAAATGGGTCAAAATTATATAGTCGTGTTTCGTGATGCATATTTGCAAGTGCAAACAATAACATTCAAACTTCTATACTAAAGAAAACAATCAATCGCAAAGGTTTTATCTTTACTACATTCTTGAAATAAATTTTCAGAAACGTTAGCTAGTATATTCTTATATTCTCAGACATTATTGGTTGGAACAGTCCAAAGAAATGATAGCGCATTGCTACTGTGATTACGTCTAAACTTCGAAAATAATTTCTGAAGCTAAAAGAAACTATTTGTGAGTAGATTATCAAACAGAATATAAAGTGCCGAGAAACTTTTTATTTGAGCAAACATGTTTCTGACGTCTCTGTGGCACTCTCTTTGACGTCACGTTAGGCTACGTGTGTGAGCGCCATTTTAACCTGCCACACTGCTTGGCGAAATTTACTACATCAATCCAAAATCCAGTGACTTTTTAGATTGTGGTATAAACTTAATACATTATTTAGTGTCTTTATCGGTTGGCCGCAACAATTTTATATAAAAACTCGCTCAAAATTGTCTTAGGCCTACTAACCATATATTAAGTATATAGTTTGACGTCACATTTTTACCCTGCTATGCTCTGTAAAGTCCGTACCAGTGTATATAATCACGCTATTCTTATTTACGCAACAAAAATATACATACATACCATAATGCTTTACTTCAAAGAAATAGGTTTTTTTTTGCACCGTTGATAATCTGGAAAAAGGAGAAACGCAATATTCGTACATCAACATTGTATATTGGGTCGGTATTTTGTTTTGTCATATTATATAAAGACAATTTAATAGCATTTACAACTGTATTCATTTGGCATTTGGAGAGGTCAGTCGGTGGGTTTTCGGTCGACAAGTTTGGTTTAGTGCTACGCGTGCGTCAGCGGAGGCGTAAATTGGAATTTGTGACCGTAAAACAGACGATTTACCTCCCCATTTGGTAATTTATAATACAATTATACTAATCGTACTCAGTTTTTTTGTCAAAAATTATACTGTTTTGCTCAAAGCAACAAGCGCTGTGTCGACCCCCGCCCATAGGGGCTTGAGGAAATATATGGGCTGCATGATGCTTCAACGCAGAGCTGAATCCGGCCCGCACACTTGTACTGGTAAACTGCTTAGAGGATCTAAGCCTTCCAGGAACCGCGGTGCGAGGCGGACCGTCCATGCTAATAAACCCTATTGGTTTCATTGGGCGACAGGGCTTGAGATGTCATTGCATCTCAATGTCGGGTAAAAGTCCCACAAAATTGGAAGCAACGTCTCCAAAATGACCTTTACAGTGTTGACGGGGACGTTTAACCTCAAATCAAACAAACAAAAACAAGCGCTGTGAGCTACGTAAAACCAAATAATACCGAAGGAAAAGCGGCGTTATATCATGAGGTCGAGTTTCCAAAAGTATATCGCAGGATACACGATCGCAAATGTTGAAGTTATCCAGTTAAACGTCGCGTTACATACGCAAGTGCATTAGAATTAATTTTGACGAGCGTAAGTATGAAATAAATTATCATTCATTTGAGTGTGACGAACATCGGCGTTTCAATTACTTTTTCCCCTAGCCAGGTGCTGTTTATACTTCAGTCAGAATCAGAGTTGATACTGGTTGCCCATCAAATGGCATTCATGCACCAGGACCTGTGTGTAGGGTGTAAGTCCATAGCTCTCACCAAAGAAACAAAATTAGCTACACCATCCTCTACGCCTTCAACTGAGGAAATGATCGAATCGGGAAGGGCATTCCAATCTCTAATGTCCAGAGGGAACAGAGATTCTTTGTAAATGTCAGTTCTTGCAGTAAGGGTCTGAAATTTCAACGAAGGACGATTTCTACAGAAACCTATCTGCTAGAACAAGGTCACCCGTTGGAATGCTGGCAGATCCTTTAGACCTTTGTATAACAGTATGGGCATACTGTCCTGTTCTTCTTAGGCGTTATATTTGCCTTAGTACACATGTTGCTCATGTGCACATTCTACCTTCAATCTTATGTGAAAATAGCCTAAATTTTATTGATTCTCTTCCTATGTATCTGTAAAAGATTACATTGAACGGGCTGACATTTCATACCCTATGTACGTGCCAAACAGCTTAGTCTATCTATTTCATTCCTGAGTTTCTGTGAGTCCTCCAATATCCCTGTAGCAAACACAGTTTTATTTTTCAGATAACGTCACTGGAAATATCATTAATTTACAGGGATAATAAAGGTGGCCAAATAACAGTTCTTTGTGAGCCCTCAGAAAACAAATGGAACCCACTCAGAAGGTTTACCATAAAGAACAACTCGCTGTGCTCTGTCGCAAAGACAGGAATCTATCCGTTTAAAATAGAAGTGAAGGCAATAGTCAGGAAACGATACAATTAACAAACACCTCCCATCAGACACACCAAAGGGATGAAATAACTAGACAATAATGGAAACATCAACAGCGGCAAGCCAAAAGGACAGTTGCTTTCCCACAAATGGCCTACTGCCTATCCAAAACCAAAATATATAAGCGATACTCACTTTCAAAGACAAACAATAAAAAATATTAGCCGCGACAGAAGAACCGCCTTGGAACGGTCAGGAACAAGTACGGAGGTGGGGTGGGGTGGGGTGGGGGCTCATAACGATAACACATCCGTGCGACGTAGTGCATTTCTACATCTCCAAAATGGCTGTTTTCTGTTGAAAATTCTAACAAGTACCCACAACCTATGTCTTGGAGCAGAAATACGAAAAATACTCTATACCACCGTAAACCCCAGTTTTCTCTATATAAATTGGGGTTTAGGGAGTGCTCATTACACGGACTTGTTCACGTGATGTTAAATCGATTTTACGCGGCTGCAAGCCTCGCCCTTACACACGACGCAATGTTGACAAATAATTTGTTCAGTCCGCATGAAGGCCTCCTAACTCTACAGTGCAACATCTCCGAAAAGACAAAAAACAACGTTGAGGACTCGAAAGCAAGAAATAACTGAAATTCTTGAGCAAAAGAAATCCAACAGTTAGACCAGAGACAGAGCCAACTAACATTTACATAAAATTAAATGTCAATGACACTGGAAACCATCACAAAGTTTGAGGCCTTACAATTAAAAATTGTAGCAAAGTTATCAACCGTGATTGGGTTAACTACCATACATGGAGTCTCTCGTATAAATTTATGTTGTACCCAATTTTTATGTCAAAAACTGGTTTACGAAATTTGGTACTGAAGTCATTGCAATGATATATTTTCTGAATTTATATACTAAGTCACCATAAACATCGGGTTCCATTAGATCCTGTCGCAGACGACATTTAAGAAGAACATTGAATTTTGATAGTCAATCGGAATGGCGTCTCTAAAATTTAGAAAAGGCTTTGCGTAGTTTATTGTACCGATAACCTTGATTAAGAAGTTTAGCATTTAACAATTTATTACGACTATTGAAGTCAGCTAAATGATAAGACACACTGGCAAATCGAATTAATTGCAACATATAAACGCCATAGGTTGCCGCACGAGAAACAGGACCCTCCAAGAAAGGAAATTTGCAATTTAAAATATCAAAATCGTCGCGTTTATCATACATTTTGCTGGAAACAATTTGTTTATATTGGAATTTAAAGGCCAAGTCAACACTATTTAGGTCATTTCCGAGCCGTCAGTCACCTATCCACGCCTTCCCTAGAGAGGCGTATACGTAAGCGGTTAACCAGTACAGTGCACATTCTTTCGCCAGAAACTAAAAACTGCCCTTCTTGAATCAGTGGAAGGGAGAGAATGACCGTAGAAACGATTTCATGATCAATCTCCATGAAAGAATGTTGCCGACCCCGGCAGGTATCGAACCCGCGACCTCCTGATCACCAGACAGACGCACATCTGACTAAACTACCGAAGCCGGCATTTACAGGAATCGATTGCTTTGTTTAACGGCCCAGTCAACACTATTTAGGTCATTTTTGAGCCGGTCAGTTTACCTATCCCCACTTTTCCTGTGCAGGGTCTGTTGTTTCATGTTTGTGTTTCTTTCCCTTGGTGTCTCTGATAGGAGCTGTGTGTTAATTGTATCGATTCCTGATCATTGACTTCACTTCCATTTTAAACGTAAACGGTTACCCAGTACAGTGCACATTCTTTCGCCAGAAACTGACAACTGCCCTTCTTGAATCAGTGGAAGGGAGAGAAGTCCCATAGAAAAGATATCATGATCAGGTATCGAACCCGCGTCCTCCTGATCACCAGTCAGACGCGCATCCGACTGAGCTACCGAGACCGGGCCAGGAAACAAACCCATCTGCAATAGATAGGTGTGAATCCAAGAGCGAGGCCTCGGTATCAGAAGAATTTGCTTTATTAAACTGAATTACTGGGGGTAAATTTGTTTAATTTGAGGCTTAACGTCCCCGTCAACACTGTATAGGTCAATTTGGAATCGTTGAATCCAATGTGGGGGTCTTTTTCCAGATATTGAGATGAATTGACATCTCAAGCCCTGTCGCCCAATGAAACCAATATCATGGTTTATAAGCATGGACAGTCCGATTCGTACTGCTTTGCCTGGTCAGGCTTAGATCCCCAAATCAATAATTCACCAGCACTCGTTTTCGGTCGGTTTCAGCTATGCGTGGAAGCACCATACAACCCATCTATTTCTTCAAGCCCCGGTGGGCGGGGGCCGCATTTAGGTGTTGTCAATATTCAATAAATCATCTAAATATCTACATGTCGAGCCAAAAGCTTCAATGATTTCAGCTTGGTTAAGGCAAAGGGACATCATGCAACCCTTTCATAACAAAACAAGAAACTATCAGTCACAAGGGGTGCACAATTCGTACCCATCGGAATTACCAAAATTAAAATTTTATCTAAGTAACTTAGTATTAAATCTTATATAACTATTGTGAAATATAAAGGTGAGAGCTTCACGCAATTCCTGACATGACCAGAATGTATAATTTTAATGCTCTTCCGAAGTGAAAAAACATTTCTTACATTGCATGCAAGATAGGGTTGGGTCTTCTGTATGAAATGTTCATTCAATAAAATCATTAGGTTTTTGTTTTATTATAGTTTGGGGAAGTGTAGTGTTAGGGCTGAAAAAATAAGAGGTAGACAGACATGAAGCATGAAAACGTCCAGATTTCAATTTATCTAAGACCTCGATACAATTTTTGTATAGACAAAAAAAGATATCTACCTGATCTTTCAAAGACGTTTTCGCAATGTTTAATCACATGCTTTTTGATGGCAGTAAGGGTAATATATTTGAAAGTTCAGTGGTGGTACAAGAGGATGCAATTGCAATCAACCGTGCTTTGTGTGGACTTTTATGAAGTTTGGGTAACCAATATAACGTAGGAAGCTGGTCTTGGCCTTCTGTAACACATACATTAAATTTGCTGGCTGAATAACAAATTTGGTCATCAACTACCGACTTTTCTACAGCCAAAGGCTGCAGTTTATAAGCCTTAGTACTAAAAAGCTTCTGCTGAAGAGAATGAACATAGCGGAGTCGTCAAACAACGACGACATTGTTAGCGGCCTTGTCTAATGAAATTCTTAAGTACCTAGTTTAAGGTGACGTAAATACGGAACCCGGGAAGGGACATTTCTGTTCCAGTATCTAGCAGAACAGAATTTTAAACAATAAAATTAGCGTGGAGTGGAAAACAAAAAATATGTCGTTTAAACGATATAATATGTCGTTCAAACGACATATTTCTTGTTTTAGTTTCCACTCTGAAAAAGTAGGGTGGAATTTAAAACAATAAAATTAGAATGGAACAGAAAACGAAAATATGTCGTTTTCCATTCCACTCTGAAAAAGTAGCGTTTCATTGGCGAGTGTGTCGCGCCTGGAAAGATCCGCCATGATTACCGTGTGATTTGACCAACCAATGAAAGGCTAGGATTATATCGTTTTAACGACATATGTTGATAAAACGACATCTTTAACCATTGAAAAGGCCAAGATTATGTCGTTAAAACGACATCTTTATTGTTTTAAATTCCGCGCTACTTTTTCAGAGTGGAATGGAAAACAAGAAATATGTCGTTAAAACGACATATTTTTGTTTTCTGTTCCATTCTAATTTTATTGATTCAAATTCCAAGCTACTTTTTCAGAGTGGAACAGAAAACAAGAAATATGTCGTTTAAACGACATATTTTCGTTTTCTGTTTCATTCTAATTTTATTGTTTTAAATTCCACCCTACTTTTTCAGAGTGGAAAAGAAAACAAGAAATATGCATATTATATCGTTTAAACGACATATTTTTGTCTTCCACTCAACGCTAATTTTATTGTTTTAAATTCTGTTCTGCTAGATACTGGAACAGAAATGTGCCTTCCCGGGTTCTCGCCAGAACCTTCGCTGCTCGCTTATACTAGCAGTGAATCAAGAGGAACCTTCCGACAGAAAGCCATATCCCTGGCCCCTCTGAATGGCTGGGCATGCGCAGTTAACATTTGTCATGACGGAATGCTCAAAGACACAAATTCGCTAGGCGGGGCTCAGTTATCTTTGATTTTTTTCTCTTGTAAGTAAATGCTCTTAGAATATAAATGTAGAATGAGTTCAAGCGTTCATTATGCTGATTATATAGAGGATCTTACATGAGTGCCCATGTATTATTGAATTTATTAAACGAGTTGAGGAAAAGGGATAAAATGCTTGACTTTGCCGAGCATTTTATCCCTTTTCCTCGACGAGTTTAATAAATTCAATAATACATGAGCACGAATGCAAGATTCTATTTATCATATGACATTTAAAGCTCATTTTATACACGATTGTTTAACAAAAATGTCAATATTCCGCCATTAGTAAACGCGACGTCGTAAGGACGTCGTACATGTAACGTTACGGGGCGTATCTAACTATTTTGTATATTCAATCCACTAGTGGATTATCGAATTTATTACATGACGTTATCACACTCTCAGACGCGACGTCATATGATAAAGTTGCGTATACTTTTATAAGACTTCATTCCCATCCGTAAGAAAGAACCTGAAATGCCGTCGAAACAAAATTGCAGGTTATTTTGTTTTCATGGCCTTTACACATAGTTCGTGTATCCTATCAGGGTGACCAGACTAAAGTTGAGTGGCCCCCAATAACTTAAGCCTTGATGGTTAACGCTCGAACTCAGCCATATAAATGTGTGGTTGTATTTACATTTTCATCTGTTATGACTTGTTCTTGTATGCCAAGAGAACAACTATCATCCGAATTTTTCTTGTATTTCTTGATTAGTTTCCGATAAAATCTCTCTATTTTCTTCTTCTTTTTGGCACATTTTAGTTTCATGTTCTCCATCCCATTCATCTTTGATGTGTCCTTTGTCGCCTTCGATGATATTATCTTTATTTCCTGTAAACAGAATATGTTGCTATTTTAGGTGAATGTATACGCAGACACACGAGATGTTTCTATAAACATTCCCGTGTGAAAGAGAGAGTGACAAACCATTATGAAAGCACACCTATTCAAATATATTGGAAATCGTACCGCCAAAAACTGAAAATGGTCAGATAATTAATCCAGATATTGTTTACTTATCTCTGCACAAAATATAGATAGTTGGCATTCGATAGAATCGCCTCGGCCATGCGTTTCTAACGAGTAATCTTGATTTTCTTTCCACGCTACTTTTTCAGAGTGGAACACTATACAAGAACTAGAGGCCAAGGTGGGCCCGAATTGCTCACCTGGATGAGGCTGATCATAAATAACATTGAGTCTTGGTGGTCTTTTTGTCTATCCGATCACATTGCCTTCAGCAATTCTGAATCTACAAGTTTAAGTAATCTTGATACTTCTGATTAAGTTTCTGAACAGCTCTGTTTCAGGAAAAGATGCTGTTGATGCTTGATGTGGTTTAAAGATTTTTCAAGATGGCCTATGTGGAAGCCATCTTAGATAACAGAACTTAATAATTTCAGCGATTCTGAATCTTCATGTTGCCCAAATTTCTCTAATCAAGTTTCAGCTCCATTCGTCAGGAGGAGACGAAGGTTGAAGAATTTTAAGATGTTGGTGGCCATCTTGTAGCTTCTAGCAATTTCGTAATTCCATGTCGCCCCAATGCCTGCCATGAAGTTTCAGATTGATCTGACCTCTGGTTCGGAAGATGTCTTTTGAATAATTTCAATATGGCCTCTGTGCACAGCCATCTTGGATATAGGAACAGAACAATTTTAGATAAATATGAATCTCCATGTCCCCCAATGCCTCCCATTAAGTTTAAGCTCAATCTTACCCTTAGTTCGGGAAGAAATGTCAGGCTGGCCGCCATAGTGGCTATCTTGGATATCGGAACGGAACAATTGTAGCAAATCTGAACCGCCATTTCGTTCCGATGCCTTACATAAATTGTCAACTTGATACAATCTCTAGTTTGGGAGCAGATGTCTTTTGAAGTATTTCAAGATGGCAGCCATTGAGGCCATCTTGGATATCGGAATGGAACAATTTTAGTTTAAGCAAATCTAAATACTCATGCCACCCTGATGCCTCCCATCACGTTTCAGCTCAATTGGACCTTTGATTTGGGAGGAGAGATCGTTTGAATAATTTTAAGATGGCCGCCATGGCGGCCAGCTTGGATATCGGAACGAGATGATTTTAGCAAATCTGAATCTCCATGTCAATCCAATGCCTCCAATCACGTTTCAGCTAAATTCGAACTTTGGTCTGGGAGTAGATGTGGTTTGAAAATTCAAGATGGCCGCCATGTTTCATGTCTGCTTCTTTCCCTTTAGTGTCTCTGATGGGAGCTGTGGGATAATTGTATCGATTCCTGAGCATTGCCTTCACATCTATTTTACATGGGTATACCTTATTATCTAATTTATGCTCTAAAATATAGATTGTGGGTACTAGTTAGAACCGCCTCGACGAGGCGGTTCTTACGAGTACCCACAATCTATATTTCGAGCAGTAATCGGAAAAAAATACACTTTTTCATCATTAAATGTTTTGGCGGTAAAGTTTACAATGTATTTTTATAGGCGTGTTTTCGTAATGCCAGTATACTGGCAAAAGCGAAAACCAAGAGACAGCAGGCAAAAAGCATAGGCCTACATACATCATGTCCTGAACCCTAACTTAGTAAGCTCAGGTGAGTTAATGGTGTTACAATGTATGAATAAGTTAGAATCTCCGAGGGCAACAACGCGGATTGAGATCCCCGAGGGCACGACTAACATAAACAACCAGTGCTTCAGCTGAAGTGCACGACCCGCCGGATGCTTTTAGCTTTATGAGTGTTACCATATATGGGTATGGCGGCCATTTTGGTCATGTGACCTGGACCTAAAACGGTTCCCCCAATAAATGCGCCTTATCGTAAGGAGCAAAAATATATCTTATACTTTAGTACTGTATTCTGAATCGTTTGCAGGATAAAATGCATTCTCACTTTTCCAATACAAAAGCATATGTGTCAAAGTATGACCTAGGCACAAAGAAGGTCAAGGTCAACTCAGGGTCACCAGTTTAGCAATTTATGATGGGCCTACGTCCCAGATGCTATATATCAAGTTTCGTGGAAATCTGCCCAGTGGTTCTGGAGAAGACTATTTTTGAAGGGTTTTTACCATATATGGCTTGGCGGACATTTTGGTCATGTGACCTGGATCCCATGAGCAAATTTGGTTTCCCCAATCCCATAGAGGCTCCATATGAAATTTGACTTCAATCGGCCCAACGGTTTCCGAGGAGAAGCAGTTCGAAAATTTTCACATTTTTTCGCCTCGGCGAGGCTATACTAAATAGAATGTAATATTTCGCAAGTTCATTGGTTAGATCTCATTGATATCTATCAGTATGCCAAAAATTGTTTAAATATTCCAACAAAAGCATATGTGTCAAAGTTTGACCTAGGCACAAAGAAGGTCAAGGTCAACCCAGGGTCACCATTTTAGCAATTTATGATGGGCCTACGTCCCAGATGCTATTTATCAAGTTTCGTGGAAATCTGCCCAGTGGTTCTGGAGAAGACTATTTTGAATGGTTTTTACCATATATGGCTTGGCGGCCATTTTGGTCATGTGACCTGGACCCCATGAGCAAATTTTAGTTTACCCCATCCCATAGAGGATGCATATGAAATTTGACTTCAATCGGCCCAACGGTTCCCGAGGAGAAGCAGTTCGAAAATGTTCACATTTTTCGCTTCGGCGAGGCTATACTAAATGGAATGTAATATTTCGCAAGTTCATTGGTTAGATCTTATTGATATCTATCAGTATGCCTAAAATTGTTTAAATATTCCAACAAAAGCATATGTGTCAAAGTTTGACCTAGGCACAAAGAAGGTCAAGGTCAATCCAGGGTCAGTATTTTAGCAATTTATGATGGGCCTACGTCCCAGATGCTATTTATCAAGTTTCGTGGAAATCTGCCCAGTGGTTCTGGAGAAGACTATTTTTGAAGGGTTTTTACCATATATGGCTTGGCGGCCATTTCGGTCATGTGACTTGGACCCCATGAGCAAATTTTGGTTTCCCCCATCCCATAGAGGCTCCATATGAAATTTGACTTCAATCGGCCCAACGGTTTCCGAGGAGAAGCAGTTCGAAAATGTTCACATTTTTCGCCTCGGCGAGGCTATACTAAATGGAATGTAATATTTCGCAAGTTCATTGGTTAGACCTCATTGATATCTATCAGTATGCCAAAAATTGTTTAAATATTCCAAGCGGTTAAGTCACTATCACCAATTTTCACAAACAGGTTACGGACGGACAGACAGACAGACTATATATGGCTTGGCGGCCATTTTGGTCATGTGACCTGGACCCCATGAGCCATTTTTGGTTTCCCCCATCCCATAGAGGCTCCATATGAAATTTGACTTCAATCGGCCCAACGGTTTCCGAGGAGAAGCAGTTCGAAAATTTTCACATTTTTCGCCTCGGCGAGGCTATACTAAATGGAATGTAATATTTCGCAAGTTCTCATGTTAGATCTCATTGATATCTATCAGTGTGCCAAACATTGTTTAAATATTCCAAGCGGTTAAGTCACTATCACCAATATTCACAAACGGGTTACGGACGGACAGACAGACTGACAGAATGACCGATTGACCGAATGACAGAATGACACGGTGATTTTAGGGCACTCTTAGAAATCAACCGACTTCAGTCGGTCCCTTTTTCTGCGTTTCGTGCAATGATTGCATCCGAGATCAGATCAGGAGCATGCTTTCGCGCCGAGGTACAGATTCGTGCCCGGACAGCAACAGAAGCTGCATGTTCAACCTGTTTCGGTAGAAATCAGCTGATATTCACAAAATAATTCATTTCCAGTCAAAATAAATGTCGGTATGAAAAACAAAAGATAAAAAAAAAAAAAAAAAAACGTCATGCGCCGCGATCGGAACGCAAAACTCCGCGAGCATTATTGTATTTGTTTATGTCGTTCCGCAAACATGAAGGGGTACTAGTCAATAAAAACCACGATAATACGAATTAAATATATGGCAAAAACAGGCAAAAAAGAACGGATAAGTTTTCGAGATAAAGCAAAGAGTTTTCAAACACACCCAATTTTTCCACTTGTCCCGAAGGTTTTGGTCTTTTTCCCACATCACGTGAACAAGTCCGTGAAATGAAGACCCCCTATACCCCACTTTATATAGAAAAAACTAGGGTTTACGTGGGTATACTTTATCTGTCTTAGTTTTCCTGAAAAACATAGGTTGTGGGTACTCGTTACAACCGCCTCAATACTGCGGTTCTAACAAGCACCCACAACCTATGTTTGCAGTATTTATGAGAAAAATGTTACGGATTTTCATCAGAAAAGTAGTCATTTTGTAGATGTGAAAAATGCACTATATCGCACGGATGGGTTGTCGTAATCGGTTTTCAAAGTAAAAACCGCAAACACATCCAATTTTTTTCACTTGTCCCGAAGGTTATGGCCTTTTCCACAAGTAACTTTGCTTCAGCTACATCGAGAACACCTGGCAGATTTTTCCGCCATTTTGCAAAGGGAGACAATTTTGGGACCCACTGTTCCATTTTCTATTTGCCCTTTCCCGCTGAAAAATGGTTCTAGTCCTTAAGGAAAGAATTTGCTCCTCAGGAGTGTATTCCTGGCGAAAAATCCCGGTTGATACATGTACTCGGCGAAAAATCACCTGACCTTCCATTGCAGAACATGGCGCCTTACATGTGACCCGATTGCTCCCGCAAATCAGGATTGCAGAAATACAGTGACATTCCGCTATTAAGATCACCCAAATTATGGATCACACTCCATATTTTTATTCCTTGCTTCCAAGGGATAACCCTTTCATAGAACATATTTAACTTCACTACAGCTGGTGTGTGGGAATGTGTGGCGGCGGTAAAACGTCTCCCTGCCTTACATCATAGTGTAGATTATATTTTCTTGTCCTTTGGGATCATTGATTCCATTGTGGAATTTTGAAAATATCTGAGGGTCACTGATGAGGCCTAATTGGCCGAAACTAGCTAGTCTGGCCCAGAAAACATGTACACTCCATATTTTTAGTTCTGTGGTGTATCCCTTGCTTCCATGGGATAACCCTTTTATAGAACATATTTAATGTGCTTTAAAGAGCATATTTTGAAGGATTCACGTATTTTTTCTTTGTGATTTCTGCCCACAGTGTCCTCTGGTCAGGGTACACCTTTGGGACTGTTCAAAAGTGGTCTTAAAGACCACTTTTGAACAGTCCCAAAGGTGGTCTTAATAAAGGAATTTTACTGTAATTTGAGATGCATGATGCCTTCACGCAGAGCCGAAACCGACCTTACATGAATACTGGTGAACGGCTTGTAAGGTCTAAGCCTGCCCAGGCAAATCTGTGCGTGTCGGACCGACCATGGATATAAAGCCTATTGGTTTCATTTGTCGGCAGGGATGAGATGTCATTTCATCTCAGGGTCGGGTAAAAGTCCGACAAAATTGGAAGCAACGTCTCCAGAATTACCTAAATACAGTTGACGGCGACGTTAAATCTCAAAGCAAACAAACGTGACCCGAGCGAGACTCGAAACACAGAGCCAGCGCTCTTACTCACTGGGCCACGGAGGTCCGTATTACCGGGAATGTAAATGTAAGAATATGAACATCAACGGAATTCTAATATAGGCTTTCAAGATAAAATAACCTAAAGTACATCAGATACATTGCAATTAATGTTGTAAGAAAACCCAGGGACTCACGATCTAGTTTAAAGCAGCCGTGTTTGAGGTTTGTTTGTTTGTTTGAAATGAGGTTCAACGTCCCCGTCAACACTGTAAAGGTCATTTTGGAGACGTTGCTTCCAATTTTGTGGGACTTTTACCCGACATTGAGATGAAATGACATCTCAAGCCCTGCCGTCCAATGAAACCAATGCGGTTTATAAGCATGGACGGGCCGGGCCGACTTGCACCGCATTGCCTGGGTAGGCTTAGATCCTCTATGCGGTTTACCAGTACTTGTGTGCGGATCGGTTTTAGCTCTGCGTGGAAGCATCATGCAGCCCATCTATTTCTTCAAGCTCCGATGGGCGGGGGCTCGGCGTGTTTCAGTAATATATAGATATAAATCATCACGAAAACATGCTTATATTACGAAAACACGCCTATACATATACATTGAAAATGTTACCGTCTAAAAGGCGAAATTTTTAAGATGAAAAACTGCGATATTTTTCTTATTTCTGCTCAAAATATAGATTGTGGGTACTCAATCGAGGCGGTTCTAGCGAGTACCAACAATCTATACTTTAGAGCAGAAATAAGAAAAATCAGGTTTACCCCTGTAAACCCCAGTTTTACTATATAAAAGTGGGGTTCGAGGGGGTCAAATTTATATAGGCGTGTTTTCGTGATGATTATTCTAATTCCCTTGCATGTAAAACTGGTGTTTACAGGAGTAACCCTTACTTTTCTTATTCCTGCTATAAACTGAAGATTGTAGGTACTCGTTAGAACCGCCTCGATGAGGCTTTCATTATAACGAATATCCATTATCTATATTTTGAGCAGAAAATAAGACAAATTAAACTTTTTTTCACCTTACAATCGTCGTTTATTCGGTGGTAAAATTTACAATGTATTTATATGCTTGTATAGCTGGTTCATTTTGAAATCAGGCTGACCTTTATGCAAAGAATAAAGTTGTCAGTGTCATCGGTTTTCGTAAACGTCTCATGAATTTTCGGCATCTCGTGAATGGCGATCCGTTTACATGTACCGACCTCTATGTATTCGATAGCGATATCGACCTTTTCGGAAGACGGCGACGACTTTTGAACAGTCCCAAAAGTGGTCTTTAAGACAACTTTTGAACAGTCCCAAAGGTGGTCCCTGACTTGAGGAGACTGTATGCAGAAAGCACAAAGAAAGAATATCTGCAACCTACTACATTTGTAAATAAGCTTTTTAAAGCAGATTTAGTCTTAATTTAGGTGGTCTTAATAGCGGAATTTCCTGCATATAAATTTATTCGGGTGTGAAATTATGTTAATAGAGGTCACCTGTCTGACGTCAAATTGATATTCGTTATAAAACTTACCGTCGGTATAACTTCGACCTTCCAGCTCCCAAGTTTGGTCTGTGTGGCAAGCGGTAATTCGTACACCCAGACTGGTGACGCAGCAACGTTAGTCGCTTCATCAATCTTGTTATCCGCTGGATCCTGTTATTAAAATGATCAGTTTACATAATCGCATAATCACAAGAATCAACGTGCATTAAGCACGGAAACACGCCTATAACCCCCTTATCCCATTTAGTACCAGAAACCCCAAATCGGGTACTTTGGCAAACAGTGCAGGCCCCGATCAGACGCCGCAGAACGATACCTTATCAAGATAATGTCAGAAAAAAAATATTTCAATTGTCTTAAATGTATTGTAAATATCTGTAAAAGAATTCCATAGGGGTTTTAAGGGGAATGGGAACACCTTCACTCCTGCAAAAATGTATTTTTGTCTCCCATGTCAATAGGGGTCAACTCTTAAAGGAAAGAATCATTGCTCCTGAAGTGGCTCAGTCCCTACGTAAATGGGGTCTACGCTTAAAGGAAAGAACTACTGCAAAAAGTACTTTTATCTCCCATGTCAATAGGGGTCGACACTTAAAGGAAAGAATTTGCTCCTGAGGAGGCTCAGTCCCTACGGAAATGGGGGCTACGCTTAAAGGAAAGAACTCCTGCAAAAAAGTAGTTTTGTCTCCCATATCAATAGGGGTCAACTCTTAAAGGAAAGAATTTGCTCCTGAGTAAGCTCCGTCCCTACGGAAATGGGGGCTACGCTTAAAGGAAAGAACTCCTGCAAAAAAGTAGTTCTGTATCCCATGTCAATTGGGATCAACTCTTAAAGGAATGAATTTTCTCCTGAGGAGAATTTGCTCCTCAGGCGCAAATTCTTTCCTTTAAGCGTAGACCCCTTTTCCGTAGGGTACTGAGCCTATAGAAAAATGAACAGGAAGTTCCAAAAGTTGTCCCCCTTTGAACAAATAGACAAATCCGCCAGGTGTTCCCATTCCCCTTAAGAAAACGTTCGAATTAGCCATGGTAAATGAGCTATCCGTGTTTGATTTATTGAAGTATCACTGCACATGTGATTGCCCATAAAAACAGGTACCAAGAACCCGCGTTATAACGACATTCGTTATAACGGCAAAACGCGTTATAACGACAATGGAATGAATTCAATTCAATGGAATGAATTCTTAGCTGAAGGTTTAACCTCGATTCCGAGCGGCTTGGGCTTCCCTCGGTTCGGAAATGCCCAAAAAGAATCCATAGTCATGACCAAGCAGGCACACGTCGCAGGGGCAACGTCAAATCAACGTCGGTGCAACGTCACGACGTTGCACCGACGTTGATGTGACGTTGTATAAACGTCATGACGTTGTACCGACGTTGGTGTGACGTCATAATTACGTCATGTGCCTGCAGGGGAAAGATTCTTGTAAATTAATACTCCAAGAAACATGTGTTATAGACATTTGTTAGAATCGCCTCATCGAGCCGATTCTAACAAATGTCTATAACATATGTGTCTTGGAGTAATTATGTGGAAAAGACCTTTTATAACCTATCGTTATCCTAATTTGGGTTCTTTATAACGGCAAATTCATTATAATAGGGAAGAAATATTGTCGTTATAACGTGGGTTCTCTGTTGTTTGTTTGTTTGTTTGTTTGTATTGAAGTTTAAGGCCCATACAACACTATTTAGGTCACTTTTGAGCCGGTCAGTTTACCTATCCACACATTTCCTGGGCTAGCTTATACATAAGCAGTTAACTAGTACAGTGTGCATTCTTTCGCTAGAAACTGACAACTGCCCTTCTTGAATCAGCAGAATGACCATAGAAAAGATTTCATGATCAATCTCCGCGAAAGAATGTTGTGGACCACCCCATGTATCGAACCCGCGCCTTCCTGATCACAAGTTAGCCGCCCATCGGACTGTGCTACCAAGGCCGGCATAACACCGTGTGTACAGGGAAATTTTCTTGTAATATTTGTAATAGTTTTCTTATCAATGCTCTAAACATAGGTTTCGGGTGCTTGTTGGAACCGTCTCAATGAGGCGGCTCTAACGAGTACCTACAACTTATATCTTGGAGCAGAATTCAGACAAATAATATACACCCCTGACAACCCCAGTTTACGCTTTATAAAGAGTTCGGTATATCCTAAAAATAATTTACAGTCTCTTTTTGTGAACAGTTGATTAGCTAATCGTCATTACTTAATGTTTGACAAAAATTACGTCACGCATGGTTTCACGTTATTCCAACGTTGGTGACGTCATTTTTTTGCATTTACGCAACGCAAATAATGACAAGCTTAGCAACTGTGGACATTTTTTTTAAATGCAAATTTCAAGTGAATCATTTGATAAATCCGAATTCAGAGCTCTTCTCCAGGTGCAAACCCACAGTTTACACCCAATATTATACCCAGTTAACACGCTGAACATCTCTAAATCGACGCAAAATAGCCCTGAAAAAAAAATGCCCTATGTGTTGATTGCTGGCACTTTATAATTACAAAATTACAATTTAAAGCGTGAAAGAAACAAAAATATGTTGTTTTATTCAGTGTAAGATCAAGTTTTATTTCACTCATGAACACCAAAACAAGTATTTACACTCGTAGCTTCGCCACTCGTGAAAACACTTCTTCGGTGTTCGTACAGTGTAATAAAAATCGATCTTACACTGACATTACGAAAACACGCCTACACAAATACATTGTAATCTTTATCGCCGAAAAAATGAAAATTTGAGGTGAGAAATTGTGATATTTTTTCTTATTTCTGCTCACAATATAGATTGTGGGCAATCGTTAGAACCGCCCCATCGAGGTGGTTCTAACGAGTACCCACAATCTATATTTCAGAGCAGGAATAAGAAAAATAAGGTTTACCCCTGTAAACTCCAGTTTTACAATATAAAAGTGGGGTTCAAGGGGGTCAAAATTATGTAGGCGTGTTTTCGTGATGAAAAATCAAATATCCTCTATATATTAGAAGACTAATCTTTACTACATGACGTCGCGTCTGAGAGTGTAATAACGCAATGTAATAAATTCGATAATCCACTAGTGGATTAAATATGCAAATTAGTTAGATACGCTCCGTAACGTTACATGTACGACGTCCTTAGCAATGTCGCGTTTACTAATGGCGGAATATTGACATTTTTGTAAAACAATCGTAAATAAAATGCGTTTTAAATGCCATATGATAAATAGAATCTTGCATTCGTGCTCATGTATTATTGAATTTATTAAACTCGTTGAAGAAAAGAGATAAAATGCTCGGCAAAGCCTCGCATTTTATCCCTTTTCCTCAACTCGTCTAATAAATAATTATTCAATAATACAAGATCCTCTATATACTACATGTAGACAGGTACTTACATAAATGTTAACATCCATCTTCATATTAACCTGGTCCAAGGTCGGAGAAATCGCAAAGACTCTAATCATAACTGTGAAAAAAAGAAATAAATAAATAAAACATAACTCTTACCAGGATGCTTACACACACTTCGGGGATGGCGTTGGGATGGGGTTATGGCGGATGAGGTGGCGAGGGGTAAAGCCCTTCAGGGTCGATACATGTAACATGTTTAAAAATGATATCTCCCTTATATCGACGGGGTCTGCCCTAAAAGGAAGGACTTTTCTTGCACACCAGACAAGGAAATCCGTGATTTAACCTTGGGATAGAAATTTATGTTCTGTCCCTGGTGTTCCGACCCAGGTAACTAACATAAATGCGCTTCAGTTTTATTCAACTGCCGGAACAACTTCCGCACTACTTTTATTTTGTAAAAAATATACATGTGCGAGCTGTCAAAACTGACCGGAGGTGTTGTGCAAGAAAAAGAATCCAATATGGGGTTCTGTTGTAGATGGGCGTTTCCAACCCTCCAGATGACCGTGCTGAGCGGAACCTCGGCGTAACCTCGGTTCCGCTCAGCACGGTCATCCCTCGGGTTGGAAACGCTCATCTACAACAGAACCCCAAATCAGATTCTTATATTCTCCCTGTAGCAGATGCTTGTAGTGTCGGCTCATAATATTAATTATCACATTACGTCGTTGATGTTTTTTGTTTGTATTAAAGTTTAACAGCCCAGTTAAGACTATTTAGGTATTTTTTGAGCCGATCTGTTCACCTATCCACAATTTCCTGGGCAGGCTTATACGTAAGCGGTTAACCAGTACAGTGTCCATGCTTTCACCATAAACTCATAACAAAAACAAGACTATACAAATACATTGTAAACTTAATCGCCGAAGAAAAGCAATTTATTTTGAAAACTGCGGCGTCTCATCAGGGTCTGCTCTGTTTGCCACTGATCCAGCTATTTTAGGCACAACTTTGGGTAGTCAATTGCACGTATCAAATAATCGATTACAAGCAAATCAGTACTGATAATCATTGTTGTGGAATTTCTCGATCGATTAATCGATTATCAAATTTATCGTGCCAGTCTTACATATGGACGTGTCTCTTCCCAAAGCTATATGATGTATCCACTCCCCTGCTATGCCTGACCAGGTTCAAATGAACCAATTTATGTCTGTGTTGCATGGGATTTTATGAACAACCACTCATTTAGTACATATACTACAACTCATATAGCCGGTCCCCGCCCATCGGGGCTTGAAGAAATAGATGTTCTGCATGATGGTTTCACGCAGAGCTGAAACTGACTGCAAACGAGTACTGGTAAACCTGCCCCGGCAAGGCGGTGTGAATCGGAACGTCCATGCTTATAAATCCTATTTGTTTCATTGGGCGACAGGGCTTGAGATCTGATTTCATCAATGTCGGGTAAAAGTCCGAAAAAAATGGAAGCAACGCCTCCAAAATGACCTATACACTGTTGACGGGGGCGTTAAACCTCAAACAAACGAACAAACAAACAAACCACTTATTTAGTACAGGTGATCCTTCCTCCCTTCATATAAACCCTTTTCGTATGTTTGGGCTGCAGGGCTTAAGATGTCATCATTCCATCTCAATGTCGGGTACAAGTACCAAAAATTGGAAGTTACATCTCCAAAATTACCGAAATGTGTTGACGGGGACGTGAAACCTGAATTCAAACAAAACGGCTACCCACACAAAACGGCTACCCCCTCCTCAAAACACACACATGCACGCACACACGCACGCAGGCACCCGCACATCACTGTTGGCACCGCATACACAAACACGATTATCCTAGCACTAGCACGTTTGGCACGGTAAAACATTCGATTGTCCTTACTTATGCACGATTTCACCAGCACACAGACGAATTCTCACCTGTGTCCCCGGGTGTATAGATCGCCTTGTCACTTTGTACCAATACATGAATTGATTTACGTCGTACGTTTACATACGTTTCATTTTCGAACTTCACGCCGCAAGTCCCGTCTACCTTAAGAATATATGACCAGCCCGGGAGGTTACCAGGCACCTGTAGATTATAACAATATAAGTAATTTGGAAACATGCTTTACCTTTATTGCGGAGCCCCCGTCCATCGGGGCCTGGAGAAATAGATGGGCTGCATTATGCTTCCACGGAGAGCTGAAACCGACCCACACACGAGTACTGATAAACCGCTTAGAGGATCTAAGCCTGCCCAGGCAAAGCGGTGCGAGTCGTACCAGACCGTCCATGCTTATAAACCCTATTGGTTTGATTGGTCGACAGGGCTTGAGATGTAATTTCATCTCAATATCGGGTAAAAGTCTCTCACAACTGGAAGCAACGTCTCCAAAATGACCTATACTGTGTTGATGACGGGGACGTTAAACCTCAAATCAAACAAAACAAAATCTTTGTTGCGGTATTTCTTTTCTTCCGAGCATAATGTAAAGCGAGGTGTCTAGGGCCGAGTGTCCATGGGTCGAGATGGCAGTTGCAACGGGGTGTCTGCAATATGATTCAAAGCACTGAAGTCCTTTTTTTCAGAACCTTTTCGTCTTCCATTAGGAGATAGAAAACGGGTAAACCATTAAGATAAAACGATCCGTGTTATTTTGTAATGCTTACTAAGACTCCAAACATAGTTTGTGGGTTCATGTTAGAACTGCCTCAATGCGGCAGTTCGAACGAGTACCACCCTTAATTTTTGTTATGTATAGGGACAGAAATATGACAGTTCAAAAGTAACAATGTCGTTAGTTAACGTATCGTTAAAACTTTGACCATTTAATATGACAAATATGCAAATATTTTTGCTGAAAAAATATGAGCAGCTTTTGCAAATGCACACATTTTTTCAGCAAAAAATAACAAATTCGTAGACATTGTAGATACTATAACAGTTAACAGTATGATCACTAACGACCTAGTGAGGTTAACCAGGCTATGAACAGTTGTATGGGGCGCCGTTTTACTATTTAATCCGTATTTATAGATATCCATAAATCGAATTATGGATAGCCATAATTCGATTTATGGATATCCATAAATCAGCCGAATAATGGATATCCATAATTCGAATTATGAATATCCATAAATAATTATGGATATCTATAAATACGGATTAAATAGTAAAACGGCACCACATACAACTGGGCCCTGATGTATGTCACTGTAGACCCCAGTTTTCTCCACCTAATGCGAGGTTTATGCTGTTCACATCACATGACTTTTTGACTCGACGCAACTGTTTTACGCCAACTCCTCGACGTGATAATGGTCTGTTAGTATTGTAATATTGGTCTTATCATTACAGAAACACACCAATACAAATGTATTGAAAGTTTCATCACCAAAGTAAACGAAAAGTTCCAGTATAAAACTTAGAAGCCTCCGTGATGTAGTGGTTACGCTACTCGCCTTGTAAACCAGGGGTCGCAGGATCGATCCCGGGCTTCTTCAGACTTTCGGATGAGTCTTTAAACCGAGGTCCCGTCTCCGTAACCCAAACACTCACTCACTCAGTATAAAACTTTGACAGTTTTCATATTTTTTACTCCAAAAAAGGTTGCGTGTTTTCGTTAGAACCGCCTTATTGTGGTGGTTCTAACGAGTACCCACAACCTATGTCTTGGTTCAAAAATAAGAAAAATACTGTATACCCCTATTTTTATTTTGTGTGTGTGTCTTGTCGGTGGGGGTGAGCTGGACGGGGTTTGTAGGGCTCTTTTAAGCATATTTCGTGCCGATCGCTTATAAGAGTCGGACGAAAAACCGGAATAACCGTGAAAAGACCACCTGACCATCCGTTGCATAACTTGGCGTTTCACAAGTGACCCGAGCTAGGCTGTATCCCACAGCTGTGAAGGACCTAATGAATCAGGGACAGCGCTCTTACCACAAGACAACGGAGGCCCGTCATAAAGAGAATAACTGAACAAAATGCAATGTACATACCGGTAGCTTGAGAACTAGGTCTGGGTTACCTGAAAAGCAAAATGCGACACAAAATGAATGAAAAAATAAATCTGTCCTGTGTCGTATTTAACACGCAAAACATCATCAACAACAACAAAAAATTGGCCCCGCCCATCGGGCCTTGAAGAAATAGATGGGCTACATGTTGCTTTCACGCAGAGCTGAAACCGACCCGCACACGAGTACTGGTAAACCGCTTAGAGGATCTAAGCCTACCCAGGCAAAGCGGTGCGAGTCGGTCCGGGTCCATCCATGCTTATAAACGCTATTGGTTTCATTGGGCGACAGGGCTTGAGATGTCATTTCATCTCAATGTCGGGTAAAAGTCCCACGAAACTGTAAGCAACGTCTCCAAAATGACCTATACATTGTTGACGGGGACGTTAAACCTCAAATCAAACAAACAAACAACAACAACAAAAGGCCATGTAGAAACCTCCTAGAAAAAGTTGAGAAAACCTTGTCCACAGTTACTATTTCAAGCTATCCGTATGTCAGATATAATATCATTATTACTCTACACCTTAGTTTAATTGATATACTGTATATTTAAATTAAATTAAGAGCTATTTGCGTGTTTTTTTTTTTGTTTTTTTTTTTTATTTTATTTTATTTTATTTATTTTTTTTTTTGTTGCTGTTTTTTGGTTGTTGTTTTTTTTTTTTTTTTTTTTTTTTTGTTTTGTTTTTTTTTGTTTTGTTGTGTATATTCTTTTCTTCCTGATTCCCTTTCTCAACCCACTGATTTTTTTTTGTTTACTCTTAGTCCATTAGGAAAACATGTCCGTATGGAATAATGGCGTCCAACATGGTGTCAGAAGTGACAAATTTTAGGTAAAAATGACAACGTCTTTCTTATTTCTGTTTTCAACATACATTGTTGGTGCTCGTTAGAACCGCATCAATGAGGCGGTTCTAACGAGTACCCACAATCTATGTTTTGAGCAAAAATAGGGCAGAGTATATATACCCCCGTAAACCCAACTTTTCTCTATTTAAACGGACTTGTTATCGCGATGCATATTGCGAAAGAAGGATCTGAAAATGAGTCGGTGAATATAAAAAAATGGTAAATGTTTTTTTCTTTTTTTTTTTTACAAGAAACGGGATTATGGATTAACACAGATCCTTCTAGATCACATTATTTTTTAGCATATGAGCAAATTTTTGGAAACTTCACCGAGTCCTTATAAGGAAAACGCTTTCCTTCAGTTCAGTTTGGACGTTTCACAAATACATTGCCACTTTATCGCCGAAAAATATGAAAATTTTATCGGAAACCCCAGTTTTACTATATAAAAGTGGGGTTAGAGGGGATCAAAATTATATAGACGTGTTTTCCTGATTAATAAATTGCATTCTAAATTCTATGTTGGATTACTTAAGGAATATTATTCATTTTGGACTTAATACACATACTGTCTATACAGTGTTGACGGGGACGTCAAACCTCAAATCAAACAAACAAACGCATACAGGGAGATTTTAAAGACATTTAAAATCAAAGCAAAGTACAGTTACATGCACGTTCATTGAGACATTGAGATGAAATGTCATCTCAAGCACTGCCGCCCAGTGAAACCAGATAGGGTTTATGAGCATGGAGGTTCGACTTGCACACTTAATAGTTTGTTTAATTGGAGATTTAACGTCCCCCTTTACACTATATACACCCGCGGACACAAAAGCGTTCAAACTTTGATGAGCTTCATTTCATTTTGACTTGAAACATCATTCAATATATCCTAACAACTGCCAGACAGAACACAAGGTGGTGTACATTTCATTGCTGACTCCGGCACTGTCCAATCAAAATACATCTCAAATGCCAATCAGAATGTGTTGGCCAAAATGAGACCAATCAATTGCTTGATCTGGTTTTAGAATTCTTTGATGAATGACATTTGCTTGTCAAACTGACTTGATGCAAAGAAATTTATTGAAAGTTATGAGTTTGAACGCTTTTGTGTCCACAGGTGTAGGTTATTTTGGAGATGTTGCTTCCAATTGTGGGGCTTTTACCAGACATTGAAATGAAGTGACCTCTCATCCCTTTTATAAAGCAAGGCTTACAGAGATAGGTTGCAAAATTGATTATTAAACTGAAAAACAAATCAAACATACAAAAGTATCCTAATCAGCATATCATTGTAACATCAGAAGCGAATATGCATAAAACTTATACATTTTTCCTGATACCTTTTTCCTACCTAAAACTTATACTTTTTTTGCCGATACTTTTATCCTGATACTTTCTTTCCGATTACCGTTTATTACAGCTCAAACATTTCAACAGTAAATTGTGATATTATTTTAAAGACTTGTTTGACGCCTGGCATGTTAGAGTATCAACCGAATCTAAAAGAAGCCTATTCTTTTCACTGAAATGATTTTTCTGATGAAAATGTGTGATATTTGTCTTATACTCCAAAAAGGTTGAGTGTGCCGTTAGAGAATTGGTTATGGATATCCGTTAGAACTGCCTAAATGACGTGGTTCTAACGTGTCCCACAGCCTATGTTTTTGAGCAACAATAAGAAAGGGCGGCAGGGAGTGAGATACCCTTTCATCTCAATGTCGGGTAAAAGTCCCACAAAAATGGAAGCAACGTCTCCAAAATGACCTTGACGGGGACGAAAAAGCTAAAATCAACCAACCAACCAACAATAAGAAAAAATGCATAGCCCAGTAAAACCCAGCTGCCTTTATATAAAGTGGGTTTAGAGAAGTGTTCATTGCCATTACGAAAACACGCCTATACAAATACATTGTAAATTTTAACGCCGAAGAAACAACACTTTTTAGATGAAAAACTGTGATATGTTTCTTATTTCAACTCAAAATATAGGTTGTGGGTACACGTTAGAACCGCCTCATCGAGGCGGTTCTAACGAATACCTACAATCTATATTTTAGAGCAGAAACTAGTAAGAAAAATAAGGTTTACCCCTGTAAACCCCAGTTTGACTATAACTGAGCCAGCGCATGACAAAACCTACAATAAGACATGTGCGCCCAACGAAGGCTCAGATCAGCCTGCGCATCCGCGCAGTCTGATCAGAGTCTTCGTTGTGCGTTCTAAGGATAGTTAAGGGCCCAATGCTCCTCCATGCAGCAAGAGAAGTCTTTGCTTAGACTATATGGATGCGCAGGCTGATCTGAGTCTTCGATTGGAGCACATGTCTTATTGAAGGTTTTGTCGTGCGCTGTCTCATATATAAGTGGGGTTCAAGGGAGTAGGCATTTTATACATGATAGCCGTGTTTTCGAGATGAATTACGTGTTAATAGGATGGAAGTGCACTTGAGCTTGTGGACAAAGAAAGAAAACATTAGGAAAAAATGTCCGAAAGAAATAATGGTGTCCAACATGGTGTCAGAAAATGATACATATTAGGTAAAAATGATAACACCATTACTATTTCTGCTATCAACATAGATTGTGGGTGCTCGTTAGAACCGCCTCAATGAGGCGGTTCTAACGAGTAGCCACATTCTATGTTTTTGAGCAAAAAATAATGCAAACAACGTAAACCCCACTTTTCTCTACATAAAGTGGGGTTTTGGGGGTCTTCCTTTCACGGACTTGTTATCATGATGGAAAGAAAGAAAAAAAAGAAAGAAAGAAAGAAAGAAAGAAAGAAAGAAATGCTTACTTTGGGTTGCGTGGCCTTGTACTTCTGACACCATATTACGTTCCTTTGTTGTATCAAGCAGCTGCGCCTTCACATTGACTGCTCCTGGCAGTGGATCGGCCAGTATATTTACCGTGATAGCGAGATCCTCATCGGGGATGACATTCCTCGGTGTAACGACCAAGTAAGTCCTGAAAGTAAGCAAAACGTAAACAAAATAAAGAAACTTCATATAGAAACAAACAAGTGCACAAGCAAGAAAAAACATAATAATAACAATAATAATAATAATGGGTCGATTGTCGGTGTGTGTAAGTTAGGCAAACAGTCCTGAACTGAGAGCTGAAGTGTTCGTTTAACCGTTGAATTTAAGTATTTTAAGCAAGCGGTGTAGCCCTGATCGGACACGCGTTATGTGGCGTCTGATTAGGTATCCACGGTTTGCCAGTGCCCACGTGATTGAGCTTAATCCAGAATTTACTCTGACGTCAAAGAGAGGCAACTATCGATACTATAAACACCCTGTACCTGTATTTTATACAGGGTCAGCGACATTGAGTAAAAAAACACAATCTGGAAGCTTATGTACTTAGTAACTTTGGGTCGATTGAAAAGCCAACGCCCCGTACACCAGCTCAGCCAAGATTTTACCTTCTACACAGCCCACTGACTAGCACATGGCGGAGACTAGCACTGCTACAAATAACCGGTACCTGTGTTTTGAGTGAGTGAGTGTTTGAGTTTTACGCCCCACCAACAGCTATGGTCATACGGAGACGGGACCTCGGTTTAAAGACTCATCCGAAAGTCTGGAGAAGCCCGGGATCGATCCTGCGACCCCTGATTTTCAAGGCGAGTAGCGTAACCACTACACCACGGAGGCTTCTACCTGTGTTTTGAACATGGTCAGTCACGTGGACAACAGCAAGCGAAAAGTGCTCTGCTTTTATACGTAGACTGTGGGTAATCGTTCAAAGGATTCATAATAATATTAACAAGAGGGTCCAATGGCCCTATATCGCTCACCTGTTTGGACCCCAGGTGCATGATTGGCAGGAATTATGTAGGTGACCACTTGCCGTCGCTACATGCCAAATATCTAAGCTCTGGGCCCTGTGGTTTCAAATAAGAAGATTTTTTAATCTTTTTTCCATTATAAGTCTATGGGAGCTAAGGGGCCCCGGGGCGTGGCCCATTTGGACCCCACGGGCATGATTGGCAGGATTTATGTAGATATGTCAACACTTGCCATTGCTACATGCTAAATATCTAAGCTCTGGGCCCTGTGGTTTCAGAGAAGAAGATTTTTGAAGCTTTTTTTTTTCCATTATGTGTCTATAGGAGCTATGGGGCCCCGGGGTGTGGCCCTTTTGGACCCCAGGGGCATGATTGGCAGGAATTATATAGGTGACCACTTGCCGTTGCTACGTACTATATATCTAAGCTCTGGGCGCTGTGATTTCAGAGAAGAAGATTTTTTAAGCTTTTTTCCATTATGAGTCTATAGGAGCTAAAGGGCCCCGGGGCGTGGCCCGTTTGGAACCCAGGGGCATGAGTGGCAGGAATTATGTAGGTGACCACTTGCCTTTGCTACATGCCAATTATCTAAACTCTGGGCCCTGTGGTTTCAGAGAAGAAGATTTTTGAATCTTTTTTCCATTCTGAGTCTATGGGAGCTAAGGGGCCCCGGGGCGTGGCTCATTTGGACCCCACGGGCATGATTGGCAGGATTTATGTAGGTGACCACTTGCCATTGCTACATGCTAAATATCTAAGCTCTGGGCCCTGTGGTTTCAGAGAAGAAGACTTTTGAAGCTTTTTTTTCCATTATGAGTCTAAAGGAGCTAAGGGGCCCCGGGGCATGGCCCTTTTGGACCCAAGGGGCATGATTGGCAGGAATTATATAGGTGACCATTTGCCGTTGCTACGTACTAAATATCTAAGCTCTGGGCCCTGTGGTTTCAGAGAAGAAAATTTTTGAAGCTTTTTTCCATTATGAGTCTAAAGGAGTTAAAGGGCCCCGGGGTGTTGCCCGTTTGGACCCAAGGGGCATGATTGGCAGGAATTATGTAGGTGACCACTTGCCGTTGCTACATGCTAAATATCTAAGCTCTGGACCCTGTGGTTTCCGAGAAGAAGATTTTTGAAGCTTTTTGTTCCATTATGAGTCTATGGGAGCAAAGGGGCCCGGGGCGTGGCCCATTTGGAACCCAGGGGCATGATTGGTAGGAATTATGTAGGTGACCACTGGCCGTTACTACATTCTAAATATCTAAGCTCTGGGCCCTGTGGTTTCAGAGAAGAAGATTTTTTAAGCTTTTTTTCCATTATGAGTCTATGGGAGCTAAGGGGCCCCGGGGTGTGGCCAATTTGGACCCGAGGGGCATGATTGGCAGGAATTATGTAGGTGACCACTTGCCGTTGATACATGCCAAATACATGTATCTCAGCTCTGGGCCCTGTGGTTTCAGAGAAGAAGATTTTTGAAGCTTTTTTCCATTATGAGTCTATAGGAGCTAAAGGGCCCCAGGGCGTAGCCCATTTTTACCCCAGGGGCATGATTGGCAGGAATTATATAGGTGACCACTTGTTGTTGCTACATGCTAAATATCTAAGCTCTGGGCCCTGTGGTTTCTGAGAAGAAGATTTTTGAAGCTTTTTGTTCCATTATGAGTCTATGGGAGCGAAGGGGCCCCGGGGTGTGGCCAATTTGGACCCCAGGGGCATGATTGGCAGGAATTATGTAGCTGACCATTGGCTGTTAATACATGCTTAATATCTAAGCTCTGGGCCCTGTGGTTTCAGAGAAGAAGATATTTTATTTTTTTCCCATTGATAGTCTATTGGAGCTTTATGTTGCCATGGCAACCAGAATTCCAATCTGACCACCCCAAAAACCTTATGCAGCCTTTCCCCTTACCTGATGATGCTTCCCATGAAATTTGATCAAGATTGACCATGGGGTATTAGAGATATACTTATTTGAAATTGTTTACGGTCGGACGGACGCACGGACGCATGCACGACGGACGACGGATAAAAAGTGATCACAATAGCTCACCTTGTCACTACGTGACAGGTGAGCTAAAAAGTATATTCAGTACAGATTTTGTCTGAAAAAAGGACGTTCTTGGTGTTGCACTGGTAGCCGTTTCCGTAAAAGTTTTATGGTTTGTCTTTGCATGAATATATTGCTTATATCGTTTTGTTTTGGATAGCCTTTTGGCCATTTTGTTGGAAAGTGGCTGTCCGTCTGGCTTTCCGATTGATTTATACGTTTATTTTTCTTTCCTTTGGAGGTGTGAGGTTATTTTGTCGAGTTCTGCTCATGGCCTTCAAGTTTTTTCCAAAACATTACGATCACACATTCAGGCATTTTTTTCTGATGAAAATATGTGATATGTTTCTTATTTATTCTCCAAACATAGGTTTGGGGTGCTCGTTAGAACCGCCTCATTGACGCAGTTCTAACAAGTACCCACAACCAATGTCTTGGAACAGAAATAAGGAAAATAATGTTTACCCCCGTAAACCCCCGTTTTCTCTATAAAACTGGGGTTTATGGGGGTCTTTATTTCACGGACTTGTTCACGTGATGACCAAACAAGGAACCAGAGAAGAGTAAAAGAATGATTCAGATGTGTGGTCGGGAATATTTCATGATTGATGATGTAAAAGAGGACACAGGTCTGCATTTTGTTGGCGCAAAGAAATCGACTGCTGAGCATCCACCCAGCAGGCACATGACGTGAATGCGACGTCAGATTGTCGTGCATCATGTAACGTTATAACCTTATAACAAAGTCACATCAACGTCAGTGCAACGTCATGTTATGCAACGTCACAACTACATCGGTGCAACTTAATGATGTTGCACCGACCTTGATATGACGTTGCCCTAGCGACAAGTGCCAGTTGGTCGGTCCCAATTTAACCTGAAAACGAGATAATGTAAAAATATTTCAAATACAAAATTGGACAAAAATTTATTTATCAGCGATGGTTGCTTCCAATACCCAGGAAACACATATCGCCATAGCAATGTCGAATCAACATCGGAACAACATTGCACCGACGTAGATGTGACGTTTCATTAACGTCATGACGTTGTACCGACGTTTTTCATCAACGTTAATGGCAAATAGCAATGTCATGATTGGTTTGGTTTTACGACCCTTTCATGATCATTTCACTTATATCGAGACACTCGATAATCAGAGGTGAGCGAAACCCGAAGTACCCGAACAAAATAAAAGGGCCGCATGATGCTTCTACGCAGAACTTAAACCGACCGCACACGAGTACTGGTAAACCGCTTAGAGGATCTAAGCCTGTCCAGGCAAAGCGGTGCGAGTCGGTCCGTCCATGCATATAAACCCTATTGGTTTCATTGGGCGTCAAGGCTTGAGATGACATTTCATCTTAATGTCGGATAAAAGTCCCACAAAATTGGAAACAAAGTCTTCAAATTGACTTATACAGTGTTGATGGGGACGTTAAACCTCAAATCAATCAAACAAAACCCTGACCATCCGTTACAAAACTTGGCGGCTCACATGTGGCCCGAGCGAGGTTCGAATCCACAGTGATGAGAGACCTAATGATTAAGGGTCTGTGCTCGTTTCCACTAGCCCACGGATTCCCGTAAAGAGAGGGGGTACGGGGGCCTCTCTCTCTCTCTCTCTCTCTCTCTCTCTCTCTCTCTCTCTCTCTCTCTCTCTCTCTCTCTCTCTCTCTCTCTCTCTCTCTCTCTCTCTCTCTCTCTTCACACACACACACACACACACACACACACACACACACACACACACACACCCTATTTCAGTCCCAACCCCTGCCGAGCCACCTGCATACCTGCTCCGGAAAGACAAGGGATCTGACACACAGCCCCTTCATCATAATTTAAAAAAAGGAGTTCATACACATCTACTATCGGTGAATGTGTTCTAAAATGATGCTCTATGTATGGCGAAAATGTC
The DNA here is from genome assembly GCA_963580285.1 of Lucinisca nassula. Lineage (NCBI taxonomy): Eukaryota > Metazoa > Mollusca > Bivalvia > Lucinida > Lucinidae > Lucinisca > Lucinisca nassula. The sequence goes on along the minus strand of OY757015.1, from coordinate 81,304,159 downwards.
GACTCTGATTAGACGCGATGTTCTATGTGTCCGATCTGGGTCTACGCTCTTGTAAATGTCTGTATGTCCAAAATTCTTTGGGTTATTACGATACATGTACCTTCATGTTTGCTCTTCTGCTTGAAATCATTAGGTGTACATTACGAAAACCCACCTATACAAATACAGTGTGAACTTTACCGCCGAAAAACATGCAATTTTAAGCTGAAAAATTGCGATATTTTTCTTATTTCTACTCAAAATATAGATTGTGGGTACTCGTTAGAACCGCCTCATCGAGGTGAGCGAAACCCGAAGTACCCGGAACAAAATAAAAGGGCCGCATGATGCAGGTACCCATGATGCGGGTTCTAACGAGTACCCACAATTTATATTTTAGAGCAGAAATAAGAAAAAATATCGCAATTTTTCATCTTAAAATTTCTTCATCGAGGCGGTTCTAACGAGTACCCACAATTTTTATTTTAGAGCAGAAATAAGAAAAATAAGGTTTAACCCTGTAAACCCCAGTTTTACTATATAACAGTGGGGCTCAAGGGGATCAAAATTATATAGCCGTGTTTTCGTGATGCATGCCATTTTTAACGAAGGTGTCCTGACCGCGTTGGCTATATACATGTAGTAAATACATGGTTAGTGTCTTTATTAATAAAATAAAATCGGCGAGCCTTAGACAATTTTATTGGGGCGAGCTGTAGTGAGCCCCTATAAAATTGTCGGGATAACCGATTATGACACTATCCATGTATTTAGTTTATTACGCAATCCAAAACAATCAATGGGCTTTGCAATAATTTAGCAAACTTAAGAACAAAAAGGGAGCAGACACTGTGGCATGTTAAACGGCATTCATTGCCATGGCGTGCACACGTAGTATATCGTGACATCAACGAGTCCAAAGTTTCTGACGTCACCGTGCCACAAAGACGTAGGAAACAACACGGGCGCTCGAACAAAAGTTTCTTAGCGCTTCACTTTCTGTTTGAAAGTCTGCAAATAAATAGTTTATTTTAACTTTAAAAAATATTTTCGAGGTTGAGACGCAACTGCAGTAGCAGTGCGTAGTTATTCCAACAGGCCATTCAAACCAGGAAAAGCCGTGAATGGAATGATTTAGCTGAAATTTCTGAAAATCTGTTTAAATACATGTAAATATTGCAAGGATTTTAACCTGCAATTTCGTTGTTTTCCCATGTATGAATGTATGAAAAATAGGTCCGGTCTATAAACGGTCACTAGACGTATTATAGGTCAGTAGAACTACCGATTATAGCGTGCGGTTATTCGACCCCCTTTTTTAGGTTGCTAGAATGCCTGATTGCGGTATAAATTTAGTTAAACTGACCCTTACTAAGACTTATACTATTTCGTTCACTCTTAAATGCCAGTATTTAAGCAAACAGTGTAGACCTGAGCAGCCGCCTTAGCAGACCCCACAATCTGCTGCGTCTGATCTGCAAGCATAGCTTATAACATAAATTTGAAAAATAAGGTTTGTCTCCGTATACATAAAGCGGAGTTTTCATTACATGGACTTGTTAATGTGATGACTTAATTTATGTTCTATCACCAAAACACACATATATAATTTTGACTCCCTTTAACCCCACTCTTATACAGCAAATTGGGGTTTAAAGCGGGATAAATTAGTTTTCTTACTTCTGCTTAAACATAGATTGTGGGTACTCGTTAGAACCGCCTAGATGATCTTAAGCAGAAATATGAAAATGTCAATTTTTTTTAATCAGAATAGTTTCATTTTAGTGCTGTTAACATTGTCAATCTATTTGGACGCCCCCCCCCCCCCCCCATCGGGGCTTGAAGTAATAAATTGGCTGCATGTTGCTTCTACGCAGAGCTGAAACCGACCCGCACACAAGCACTGGACCGTCCATGCTTATGAAACCTATTGGTTTAATTGGGCGGCAGGGCTTGAGATGTCATTTCATCTCAATGTCAGGTAAAAGTCCCACAACATTGGAAGCTACGTCTCCAGAATGACCTTTACAGTGTTGACGGGACGTTAAACCTCGAATCCAACAAATCACACAAAACTGCTAAAACATAGATTGTGGGTACCCGTTAGAACCGCCTCGATGAGGCGGCGCGGTTCTAACGTGTACCCACAATCTATGTCTTAATCAGAAATAAGAAAATATCAGATTTTTTATCAGAAATTTTTCATTTTTTTGTGGTGGTAAAATTGTCAATATATTTTGATAGGCGCATTTTCGTAATGCGCATAACAATTACATGTACTTACTGTGCCTCAATGTTCAGGCCGAACGATAGCACTATTAACACTAAGATCGTTGGGTCCATGATTTCCTTGAGAAAGAGAAAAAGCACAATAAATAAATACCTATTAACACTAAGATCGTTGGGTCCATGACTTCCTTGAGAAAGAGAAAAAAAGCACAATGAATAAATAAATGGCAATTGCACTGAATATAATTATGTATTTAATAATGTTATGTTTTAGCGAGTAGATAGCCCAGTGGTTAGCGCACCTGCCTCTGATGCTAGAGGTCCCGGGTTCGATCCCCGGCAGCGGCGATAAAATTTATGGTGTCCGAACACGCTCCATTGGCATCATTTGCAGGGATGAATGTCATAAAGTGCACCGTCCTTCGGATCTGGACGTTAACTGGACCCCCCACTGTCCTGTGCAGGGAGAACCATCCCCTGTGCAAGTTAAAGAACCCTACCGTAATTACATGGTCACTGTGTAGGCTTTCATCCTGCAAAACCTGGGGTGTATGTAATGCACACCTGCGAGTAATGGCCAAATGTGACCGAACGCAGTATCAGTAGAAAAAAAGAAAGGAATATAAAAATATAGAGTCTTTAATCCATTCACATATATGCAGAACTACAACAGAAAACGGATCTCTGGAAGCTTCATTTTTGGTAGCATATGTATTATTAATGCCACTTGTCAGAAACAACCACAATTTACCAAATGGGCATAATCATTCATATCATACGTTTATTTTATTTTTGGTAATTCATTTTATTTCATGCTAAAAGGCAATAAGAGATTGTCGTAAGATATTTTTGCTATAACCATTTTTTTTTTTGTTTTTTTGTTTTGGTTTTACGGCCCTTTCAAGATTATTTCACTCATATCGAGCCGATCGTTAATCAGAGGTGGGCGAAAACCGGAGTACCCGGAGAAAAACCACCTGACCTTCCGTTGCAGAACTTGGCGTCTCACATGTGACCCGAGCGAGGCTCGAACCACGGCTGTGAGAGACCTAATGATCAAGAGTCAGCGCTCTTAACCACTAGGCCACGGAGGCCCGTGCTATAACCATTTAACTGGCAATAGCGAATTTACGTTAAACTTGCTATTGCCAGTTAATGGGCAATAGCAATTTTAACGTAAAACCACTATTGTCAGTTAAATGACAATAGCCACTTCGACAAATAAATAAATAAATAAATAAACAGATAAATAAATAAATAAATAAGAGTTTGTCACAAGACAAAATCGCTCGCCTTTTGGGACCAAAGTTGGAGGAGGGCAAGTTATCTAAAATGATTTTTTCTTCTGCAAAACAGTCCAACAGACTGCAGCAATCAAATAAATGAGAATCAGATCATCACGATAACAAGTCCCCCTTAACCCCAACGAAGACCCCCTTAACCCCAGTTTATATAGAGAAAAGTGGGGTTTACGGGGGTATTAATTATTTTTCTTATTTCTGCTCCAAGACATAGGTTGTGGGTACTCGTTAGAACCGCCTCAATGAGGCGGTTCTTACGAGCACCCACAACCTATGTTTGAAGTACAAATAAGAAAATTATCACAGATTTTCATCAGAAAAGTAGCCATTTTTGGAGATGTAAATATGCACTATGTCGCACGGGTGTGTTATCGTAATGTGTTGCTCCCAGAAGAAAACTTGTTCTAAGCGTTTAAGTGTGTTTTTTATGTAACGGCAGCAAATGAAAGAGAACCAAGAAAGTACCCATAAGAACAACTGGACAAGACATCCTCTTTTCATGAATTTTCACTATAAAAAACTAAATAAATAAATCATACACGAAATCTTTATTTGAAAAAAAAAAAATCTTCCAAGTAATAATAACTGTTTATGCGTTTTTAGAAAGACAAAAAAAAAAGGAAAAGAAATCCTCAATCGAGATTAGAACCCACGACCCTTTGTATCAGAGTCCTAGCTCTGTCCACTACACCACATGTACAGAGATGGCAGGTATACTTTAACCAAGGGAAATAAGGGAGGTAATGCAGAGGAATAATTAACATCTGAAAAAAAGTCCAAATTTAAGCCCCCCCCCCCCCCCCCCCAAAAAAAAAAAAATAAATAAATAAATAAATAAAAAAATGGGGAATGAAATAACTTTAAAAGAATATGTAAAATGTTATTTTTCATCAATAGTCGACTATATTTGAAAATAAATTTGTAAAACATCACAAATACATGTAAGAGCTTGCAGGTAAACTTTAACCAAATGCGGACGCCGACGCGGACGCTGACGCGACGGCGAACGCCGGGTATAGCACTGTCACCCCCTTACTTTCGTAAGGCGACCTAATAACTTAATTGAAAAAAAAAATAATAAAGCAACATAAATAAACATCATGTTAATAAGTCCGTGTAATGAGCACCCATGTAAACCCCGCTTTAGATTTATATACAGAAAACTGGGGCTTATACGGGTATTCGTTATTTCTTATTTCTGCCCCAAGACATAGGTTGTGGGTATTTGATGGAACCGCCTCAACGAGTAATGTAAATAAACATCACGAAAACACGCCTATATAATTTATACCCCCTTGAACCCCACTTTATATAGTGTAACTGGGGTTTCCAGGGGTATACCTTATTTTCTTATTTCTGCTCTAAAATATAGATTGTGGGTACTCGTTAGAACCGCCTCGATGAGGCGGTTCTAACGAGTGCCCGAAATCTATATTTGGAGCAGGAATAACATAAAATGGCACAATTTTTCATCATAAAATTTTCATTTTTTCGGCGATAAAGGTGGCAATGTATTTGTATAGGCGTGTTTGCGTAATGGTGGGTTATATAGTGTGATCTCCCAGAGAAACATTACGACAACACGCCTATACAAATGCATTGTAAACACTACCGCCGAAAAAACGAAATTTTTAAGATGAAAAATTGTGATACTTTTCTTATTTCTGCTCAAAATATAGATTGTGGGTACTCGGTAGGACCGCCTCGTCCAGGGCAGAAATAAGAAAAATCAGGTTTACCCCTGACAACCCCAGTTTTACAATATAAACGTAGGGTTCAAGGGGGTCAAAATTATATAGGCGTGTTTTCATGATGAGGAGAGAAAAGAGATAGCATACAGAGACAGTAGATAGAATGAAAATGAGGGATAGTGGAGAAGGGCAAAAATAAATGGGTGTGTAGAAACATAAGAAATAATAACACCCTATACTCCGCCAATCGGGGCTTGGAGGAAATACATGGGCTACATGGTGCTTCCACGCAGCGCTGAAACCGACCCGCAAACGAGTACTGGCAAACCGCTTTGAAGATCTAAGCCTGCCCAGATAAAGCGGTGCAAGTCGGGCCATCCATGCTTATAAACCCTATTGGTTTCATTGGGCGACAGGGCTTGAGATGTCATTTCATCTCATTATCCGGTAAAAGTCCCACAAAATAGGAGGCAACGTCTCCAAAATGATCTTTACAGTGTTGCTAGGGACGTAAAACCTCAAATCAAACAAAACAGAATAATAACACTCCCCCTCAACCCTCACTTGCTTCAAGGACAGTAGGCCTTGTCCTACTGTAAGCCAATATCAGTTGGACGCCAAAATGACCATTACGAAAACACGCATACACAAACGCATAGTAAACTTTACCGCAAAAAAAAAAAAAAAAAAACACGAAATTTTAAAATGAAAATTTGTGATATTTTTCTAATCTCTGCTCCAAGTATAGATTGTTTGTACTCGTTAGAACCGCCTCGTCAAAACGGTTCTAACGAGTACCCACAATCTATATTTTAGATTAGAAATAAGAAAAATAAGGGTTACCCCTGAAAATCCCAGTTTTACTATAAAAAATGGGATTCAAGGGGGTCAAATTATATAGGCGTGCTTTCGTGATATCAATAAACACGTCACCTTTTCCACCACGAAAACACACCTGTATAATTCCTCGAACCCCTTTCTTATATAGTAAAACTGGGGTTTACAGGGGTAAACCTTATTTTACTTATTTCTGCTCTAAAATATAGATTGTGGGTACTCGTGCATGTATGTGTGTGCGGAGTGCTTAGACCTAAGCTGTTTACTCAAGTTCGGTAGGTTTCAGCTCTGCGCGGATGCCGCGCTGTGCAGCCCAATTCATTTCTCCAGGCCCCGATAGACGGGGGCGATTCGAGTCATTATCATGCGTATTTGATACCTTTGAAGACCAAACCATACATAAAGAAAATTGGGGATTAACAAGGGTATACTTTATTTTTGTCAAGTCTGCTCCAAAACATAGATTGTGGGTACTAAAAAAAAAAAAAAAAAAACTCCGTTCAGAAAATCTGAATCATCGATTTTTTCGTTTCTTCCTTTTAATACTCATTTTAGCCCATACATCACTATGGGAAAGTTTTAGACCTCACCCTCCGCCGATTTCTCCTGCAAGTCGTATGCCTCTGCGACAGTCAGGAAAGGCTGTGATTATTTGGAGAAATTTGCAAAACAAAGAAATGAAGGCACAGACTAAGTCCATTTGACGATGATTGTCAGGTAAGATAATAAATATTCAAATCCATGTGACGCACTTTATAAATAGATATGCAATTGCGACACACCTTATATTCGAATGGCTAGATAGAGGCTCACTAGGAAGGGGGAGTCACTAGCGCGATGTGCTGTCAACAGTCGTCAAAAAGAATTATACCGATATCAGAAGTGGTGTCACAGCTAATGATTTTCCATGGAGTGTTCGTGCAAATAAAACATAGACGCCCTTGTAATGTACAAGAGCAGTAACCACTTCTATATATGGTTTAAAAGGGTGTGTCGAACCTGTCAGAATGTCTTAGTCTGTGAAAGAAAATACAGATTTTGCAATTTTCTCCAAATAATCACAGCCCTTCCTAGCCGTCGCAGAGGCATACGACTTGCTGGAGAAATCGGCGGAGTGTGAGGTCTAAAACTTTCCCATAGTAATGTATGGGCAAAATGAGTATTAAAAGGAAGAAACGAAAAAATCGATGATTCAGATTTTCTGAACGGAGTTTAACAATCTATGTTTTCAGCAAAAATACTCGTAAGGAAAATAATGTATACCCCAATAAACCATAGTTTCAAAAAATGGGGGTCAAACATATATAGGTGTGTTTTCTTGATGCTTCAACATTGTATATCTGGAACTAAACCCCACATGATAATCTGTGTAAATAAATAAATAAATGACAGGAAAGTAAATGCAAAACATTTTATTACACTCTTAGTTAAATTTTAGTATACAATGTATCAACTCAGACAGATTATCCCGTGATTTTTTTCGAGGGTGCAATAAACGCTCTTGATGCTCATTAAAATTGAAATTATTGAGTGTTTACACAGCATGAACTGGACAGGTATATCAAAGACGCCGCAAGAAAGATAAGAGCTTTATCCAGCTTTTTTTAAACTAAACATTGTTGGTAATGATTTTTATTTATTTATTTATTTATTTGCCCGTTTTTTCACATTTAATCATCTTGTGCATAAAGTAAAGACTATTAAATTGAAGATATTTCATAAATGCCAAACAAAAATGTGGATATGTAATCGTTATTTTGATTGGATAATTGGAAAATAAGGAATAGCGGTCCACTTGCAATTTACGGGTAGACCTGCATTTTACGGGTACACTCCTATTTTTTACAGGTATACTCGCATTTTAAGATGCGGGTACACCCGTAAATTTAGGGGTGTGCCCGCAAATATAGGGGTGTTCCCGTAAAATGCAGGTGTACTTGCAAAATGCAGGTAGACCGCTAAATGCGGATGTACTGCAAATTTACGGGTACACCCGTATTTAAAATAGGAGTGTACCTGCAAATTTAGGGGTGTACCTGCTATTTACGGGTGTACCCGTTTATCTGAAATGCGGGTAGACCGGTATCGGTCATTTTGACCCTTTTGGTACACCATACCGGAAACACCATTGTTCTGTATGCCACTGAAATCAGGGTTTAAAGGAGAGGCCTGTGCCATGCAGTTTTGTTAAGCTAAGAATGCCGTTAGTTTATACATCGGTAAAAGTTAAATCAATGGGGATGGCAAACATGGCATTATTATTATTATTATTATTATTATTATTATTATTATTGAAAAAAAATGTGAGAAAACTACCCGGTTTGAAGATATTTAAGAATGCATTATGTCACATGGGTGTGTTAAATACTGAAGCTAAACATTGCTTGTGCTTGCTGCTTATAGCCGCACACATACATGTATATGATAACATTTCAATTAAAATAATTAAACACCTTTCGGTTTCAGGGAAAATAACTGACATCCTACTAAACCCGAATTTTTGTGTAATTAAAGTAGCACTATTACAAAAACACGTCAGTACAAATACATTGTAAATTTTACAGCCGAAAATAATGTAAAAAAAAATATTTGAAAAATTGTTATATTTTTCTTATTTATGCGCCAAATATAGATTGTGAGTACACGTAAGAACCGCCTCATGGTTGCATGTACAAAGATATACTGAATATGTTAAGAAATTATTGCAAAAAGCAGGAAAGGGGAAAGACAGCAACTTTACCTGAATAACAATCTTTTCAGTTGTGTTTCAAGACATCAAATGATGTAAGTTGTAACAGGTTGTCTGGCTGCGTGCATGATGACGTAATTGAACCATGTCGTAAGAAAACATATGTTTGCCATTGCAAACAACGGAGTTGCAGAGATCAGCCTGCGCAAGCGTGCGTGCTTATTATCAACTATAATTTTAATGCATGGACAGGAAAATACATTGCGAAAACGTGACTATGCAAATATATTGAAAATTTTACCACCAAAAATGAATTTTTTTGACAAAAAAACCATTTGATATTTTTAATATTTCTTTAACACAGATTGTCCGTACTCGTTGAAAACGCCTCGACGAGGCGGTTCTAACGATTGACCACAAGCTATGTTTTTTACCCCCCAAAAAGAGAAAACATGCATACCTCTGTAAACCCTAGTTTTACAATAAAAAAGTGGGGTGTAAGGATGGCATAAGGGCATGTTTTTGTCATGAGTATCCATAACTAAAATGTCAAGACTCTTACAAGGCTGTGCAACTGACCAGACTGGCCTGTGCGTTACCTGGTAGTATATCCCAAAGACATTTTTTTTTCATGTGACCGGACTTAATCAAGAAATGACGATTCACATCACGTGAACAAGTCCGTAAAATTAAGGCCCCAATCCCCTTAACCCCATTTCATATAGAGAAAACTGGAGTTTATGGGGGTAAACATCCTTTTCATTATTTCTGCTCCAAGAAATAGGCTATGAGTACTCGTTAGAGCCGCCTCACTGAGTCGGTTATAACGAGCAACCAAAACCTATGTTTGGAGCATAAATAAGACAGATAACACAAATTTTCATCAAATAAATGCCTGTTCTGGCGATACGATAGACGCGATTTAACCCATCGTATGCTAGTGGATTCTTCCATTGCTATTTGATGGACAAGTCCATTTGTCATATAAGGGGTGTCATGCTGTTTATTTTTTTTTTTCTTATTTTTTCCTTTGTTGGCGGAAAATTTTGTTAGCAACTATGTTACGAGATGGAATAGGAAACCTCTCTGGTGCTTATGCACATCTAAATTATTTTAGTAGATATATGGTAGGGCGGTGCGAGTGAAATATTTTAGGTGAAATATGGTAGGCAAAATGTGCTGCTCCATGCACAAGTCATGCACATATCATACGATGTATGCATGAGTGGTTTGTGGAGATCTGTTTTTGCAATACAGGGGGCCGCTATAAGGCTGAGTTCTATAAAATTTGCCTAAAATCGCCAACCGCCAAATTGTGCCATATATGATTTCCATTCCCTTCACGTGTTGTGTGGGTGTTCGTTTTGACAGGAGTCATGGCATTGATTTATAGGGTCGTTTCATCAATTTTTCCTATGGGAAATATACTATTTGAACGCAAATCCATTATCTACTCGATTTGTGCTATCTAGCTTCAATTGTGGACGGTATCTCCACTTCGCCACGATTTTAGCAAGCTAATATGAGTATGCATGATTTTCCGGTAGTATTCATAGATGTAAAAACCCTGAGAAAAACGAACACTTTAGCAGCAGGTCAAGTTGTAACGAGTATCCACAACATTGTGTCGGGAAAGTGAAAGTATATTAAATGGTATGTTAAATCTATGTTTAGTATTATTTTTTGTATGAACATGATTGTAGGTTTTGGAGGGGTTTACTTCTAGTATACCCCAACTTTCTGAAGCCTATTCTGAATTCACTGTTGAAGTCTGTAGTGATTAGGCTACTAGCTTTGCCAGCTAGAGGTCGCAGGATTGATCCCAGGCTTCTCCAGTAGTAGAATGAGGCTTTCTAAGTGAGGTCCTGTCTCATTCTGACCCTAGTTGTTGGTGAGACGTAAAGTTTGGGAACACTTCCAGTATAGCGGTCCCCAGGAAATGCCTGTAGAATAAGAATCAAGGCGCGCGTAGCGCACGTTGCTATGCTAGGTGCACTCCCTATATATAGAGTCGCGCGATAGCGCGACGATCTCGTTAAATAGGCAACAAAATGAAAAAATAACCCCAAAATCGTGTTTGTCGTGAAATTTTATGTTAATACCTTCGGTATTTTAATACCGAAAGGTATTAATTGATACTGAGGTTAAACTTCAAAATGATGGCTGATTTGTTTTGATTTAACAGCTGATTGGATTATGTGACATTAGTGACGTAACCCCGGGAAGCACGCGCACATTTTCCAATGTAAATAAAGAGCTGTCAGATTGACGCGAATCTTGTTTACCTACAAAATTACAAAATCGGCTGTTTAAATGCCTCTGAGGCTGCGAGATTTGTTTAAAGTTACAGAAAATATAGATAGACTTATACAATGGCTATTTCAGTTGGGTCTGGTTCTTGAATTAGGTGGTGTTTCTTGTGAATTCTGTGGAAAAGGACGCTGTAAACTTCGTCGATCCCGAAACAGGTGCACATACTAATACTATAGAGAGTACCTGGAGGGCTTTGAAGAAATCTTTACCTAAACATGGGACTACAAAGAATTTATACGACACATATTTTGCTCAGTACTGTGCGAGGAAACAGTTCTTAACTGAGCAAGAAGATCCCTTCCTTGAATTTCTCAAGCTCGTCAAGACTGTTTACCAGCCCAAATTTGAAGCAACAGAAGAGGACAAAGAGGCATATCGGAAGAGGAAAGCAGCGAAACTTCCCCCAGAAAAATCAACCAAAGTGGCAAGAGTTCCCCTCTGCAACATTGTCAACTTCAATGTGTCATCATCCAGCCTCGACGATTTCAGATGTAAAACAGGTAAGACCGTTCGATCTGATATAGTTAGTGTGCTCTTTTCTTTATATTCTGTACATTGCTTGATGGGGGCTGCCGCCCCCACACCCCCGCTACACAACTCAATCGCCATTGGGCTCTTTGATTTAAGTTAAAAACCGTTAATATATGGTTGCTCAACCAGCCCACTTCGCCGGTTAAAAACAAAATGGCAGCCGCCATAATTTGTTTATCCGCGCATAGCAACGTCAAGCATGCGCAGTGAACAATGCGCATTAGAAGATGCGCAAAGAACAACTGGGGACCGCTAAAGTGGAATCTACCCAAAGTTTGGACACCCGCTCATTCTGGGTTCATTTAGGCTTTTAGACCCCTTTTGTAGAATGTAATTAATAAACGCCGGGTCACTTGTTTGATCAATCACTTTTGACTAGCTGTGGTTAGAAAACCGTGGTCCCGTCTTTATATGATATTAGGTGTAGAGGGGACGTAAAATTAAGACGGGTTTAACCATATCTTCATCATCAGGGCAAACTCTTACAAGAGCCTGTCGGGTTGTCCGTGATGATGAACCGTAATGAATTTTATTTTACAAGCGTGTTCAGGTTGAGTAGAAATAATTTTGTTCAAGAAGAATTATAAGGTCATTTTGTAATGATGCCGTTTTTGTCGGATAACTCAGTTTGTGCATGTATGTACATATAAAGAACGTGATGATGATTTTTTGTTGTTGTTTTTTGTTGTTGTTTTTGTTGTTTGCTTCTGTAGGTATTCACGTCACCCGTTCCGAGCACAGAACATTGTTTTGCCTTCGGAGCGGACGTCGTGAGTTGGCTACAGAAGCAACAAATTGTGATGTTTTGTGTTAGTAAGTGTTGTATATAGATACTGTAAATAACTCATGTCATTCATCTAATATCTTTCTTGTGCCTTACCCCACAGCTGCCCGTACACCTGTCCGAGATCACGCTCGGTTGTCTTGTCAGCATGGGGGTTTGCGGGACGCCGTAAACCCACATGTAACAAACTAGTGCAGGCCCTGATCAGACGCCGCATTCTGCGGCGTCTGATCTGGGCCTGCACTGTTTGCCATCGTACCCATGTAGAGGTTTCCCGCAAACAATGGGTTAAGCAAACGCGTGTGTTACCGTAATGATGTCAAGACCCCTACCAGCTTGCGCAAATGAGCAGGCTGACATGTGTTTCACCTGGTCGCAAACCACAAAGGCATGCTTTCTTTTCACCTAGCTTAATCAATTAACAGCGATTCAGAAATCAATACAAAGTACTCTTAATTAGCTGTTAATCTGTTGATTGCAAAACGAAACTCTCAATGTGTGACCAGTAAAGATGGCAATCAACCTGTGCACACATACATGTACAGGCATATAGTGAGTGAGTGTTTGATTGTTACGTCTCGCCAACAGCTAAGGTCATACGGAGACAACAGCTAAGGTCATACGGAAACGGGACCTCGGTTAAAAGAAAGTCTGGAGAAGCCCGGGGTCGATCCTGCGATCCCTGGTTTACAAGGCAAGTAACATAACCACTACAACACGGAGGCTTCTGAACAGGCATATAAATATACGCACATACGTATAGGGTCTTGGAAAACAGATTGGGCTACATGGTACTTCCAAGAAGAGCTGAAACCTATCACACCAAATGCCACGTATTGGTAAACCGCTTTGAAGGTCTAAGCCCCTGCCCAAGCAAAGTGTTGCGAGACGGACTGCTAGAGATGTCATTTCATCTCAATGTTGGGTAAAGGTCGCACAAACGTAGAGGCAACGACTCTCAAATGGCTTTAATATTGTTGACTGGCTTTAATATTGTTGACTGTAATGATCTTTAAATATTAACCCAATCACGTTAGACAACTTTGCTTCCCTCATTATTTGCACGCCGGCGGGCCCGGCTTCCGAACCTATGACGGTTCCAGCGTCAAGGCTTACTAAGAATTAGCGTTTCTAATTTTATGTCATTACGCAAACACGCCTATATACAAATACATTGCCACCTTTATCGCCGAAAAAAATAAAATTTTATGATGAAAAATTGTGATATTTTTCTTATTTCTGAAAAATAAGGCATACCCCCGGAAACCCCAGTTTTACTATATAACGTGGGGTTCAAGTGGGTCAAAATTATATAGGCGTGTTTTCATGATGAATGTTGGTTGGTGCCTGATGCTCTATCTCTGGTCGGGCCCATCGGAGTTTAACTGTTGGTCTTCTTTTGCTCCAGCGTTTCAGTGGTCTCTTGACGTCGAGTCCTCACCGTTGTTTCATCTGTGTGGTTGTTTAATTTTTGCGTTTACGGAGATGTTGCACTGATCATTTAGGAGGCTTTCATGCGGACTGAACAAATTATTTGTCTAAATCGCGACGGAAGTAAGGGCGAGGATTGTGGCCACACTAAATCGATTTAAGCCCCCATCCCCCCCCCCCCTCAGTGGAATTTGTTTCGCTGACCGTTCCAAGGCGGTTCTTCTTTGTTCTGGTTTGTCCTTGAGTGTGTGTATCGCTTATATTATTGTGTTTGGGATAGCCAATTGGTCATTTTGTGGGAAAGTAACTGTCCTTTTGTCTTTCCGCTATTGATGTTTCCATTAGGGTCTAGTTATTTCATGGTTGTGTTTTCTTTCACTTTGGTGTCTCTGATGGGAGCTGTGGGTTAATTTTACTGATTATTGCCTTCACTCGTATTTTGCAAAAAAAAAAGACACATATACATATACTTTAATACTGTCGGTGAGACAGGGTCCACAGATGACTTGCTAGCGCATAACAAAATCTACGTTAAGGCTTTTGCGACCAGCGAAGACTCAGATCAGCCTGCGCAATCTGATCAGAGTCTTCGCTGATCACAAGCACCTTCTATACTCTGCAGACTATTTAAAAGGTTTTGTCTTGGTGAGTAAATGAGCAGACCGATCCGGGTATTTGAAGGTCGCACGTCTTTATGTAGGTTTTGTCGTGCGCTGCCTTGCAATTGGCTTAATCCGATCAGACTGTGCTTATGGCAGGCTGAATTGAGTCCTTGTTTGTAGCATTTGCCAACTACGAGTATATATGGAGAATTCCAGGTACGTGCCTTTAGATATCAAGTTTATCAGGCAAGGCTTCGAGAACGCTTGTAGAATCGCGATATGTGGTATTCTGTTTATCAGTTAATCCCCTTCTATACTCTTACATTTTTGCAATTCTTTACAACAGACCAGTCCATAATAGTGCAATGTCAGATTGACCTGACAAAGCTTACTTGTCCTGAGATAGCATATCTGTATCAGGCCAAGCTGTTACAATGTAATCAATATAAGGGTTCACTGATAACTTATTCAAATACAAGTATAATGAAAATGCTGCCACCAAAAACCTGAAAATTTTCCGATAAAAAAAAATCTAATATCTTTCAGATCACTATTCAAAACACAGACCACACGACAATTTTGAAACCAGGCAGCCCCGTTCTAATGCAATGAGAAAAGTTTTGTTTCTCCTAAAGCAGTTAGCGTTGTCGGTTGCGTAAATAAGATATTTATGTGAAGTAATTACACCATGTTTAAGTCAGTACTGTTGCGCAAGTGTGTTTTAATAGCATGACTCAGGGCTTGAAGAAATAGATAGGCTGTATGATGCTTCCACGCAGAGCTGAAACCGACAGCACACGAGTACTGTTAAACCGCTGAGACGATCTAAGCCTGTCCAGGCAAAGTTGTGCGAGTCGGACCGTCCATGATTGTAAACCCAATTGGTTTTATTGGGCGATAGGACTTGAGATGTCATTTCATCTCAATGTCGGATAAAAGTCAATAATTTATAATTGTGTTTATTTGTTTGATTTGAGGTTTAACGTCCCCGTCAACACTGTACAGGTCATTTTGGAGACGCTGCTTCCAATTTCGTTGGACTTATACCCGACATTGAGATGAATTGACATCTCAAACCCTGTCGCCAAATGAAACCAATAGGGTTTATATGTAGTTTCTTTCCGATCTTCTTATGTCCCTGAGATAAAAACAACACCCCCACCCCCACCCTAGACCACACTTTATATAAAGAAAACTGGGGTTTACGGGGGTAAACATTATTTTCCTTATTTCTGCTCCAGGGCATAGGTTGTGGGTACTCGTTAGAACCACCTCAATTAGGCGGTTCTAACGAGCACCCAAAACCTATGTTTGGAGTAAAAATAAGAAAAATATCACACATTTTCATCAGAAAAAAAGCCTTTTTTGAGGTTTGAAAATGTACTATATCACACGGATGTGATATCGTAATGTGGGGGAGACATTGATTTTGGTGCGGATGCCGTTTGCGTTACCGTCGGCATCGTCGTTGACGTTAAGAGTTTGAATCCCAATATCTCCTGAACCTACAGATGGGTTCTGACCAAACGTACATGGTTATATCATTAAGAGGGGGAAAACAGTCATTTGGCTATGATGACCTTGAGTTCATTTTCAAGATAAAAATAGTCAATTTTGGGCCAAAAATGGCTTTTCTGCACTCTATCTCATTAAGGATTCCATTATTTTAGTCAAACTTTGTGCACTATATCATTACAACATACCGCGGATTTGATATGATTTTGGTGACCATGACCTTTTTTCAAGGTTACCGGCCTCTAAAAATGTCGGTTTTAGGCCAAAAATGGCTTGTCTGCACTCTATCTCATTCATGAATTGCTTAATTTTAGTCAAACTTGGTACAATATATCATGACAACATAATACATATTTGATTAGATTTTGGTGATGTTGACCTTTTTATCAAGGTCACAGGCCCCCAAAACAGTCAATTGTATACCACAAATGACTTGCCTGCGCCCTGCGAGGGTAGGCTGAAAAGTTCTGAGCCTGACCAAGAAGCAGGCATCGAAGAGCCATGAAATTTTGTATTCATTAAATCCAAACCTTTATTACTTGATTTGACTCAAATGAGTTCAAGTTTACCTGCAATAACGTAGAATTTCTAGACTTTGAAAATTGATACTAGCACGTTTTTGAGAAAATGGACAAAATCTGGGATCGTGGTGTCATCAAGTACCTCCATAAAAGGGGTTAGCTCCTAAGGACATCCATGCCGATATGGTTGCTACATTAGGTGATGATGCTCCTTCGTATGCAACCGTGAAAAGGTGGGCAGCAAATTTTAAGATGGGCAAGGACAGCCTTGAAGATGATTACCGGTGTGGACGACCCACAACGGCAACAACTGAGGAAACCATCAGCCAAGTGCACAGGGCCGTGATGGATGACAGGTGTTTAACTGTGAATCAGTTAGCTAACACTGCTGGCATCTCCCTTGAATGAGTAGAGAACATTCTACACAGTGAATTAGGAATGTCGAAGGTTTCCGCCAGATGGGTGCCACGGCTTTTGACGCCTGACCAAAAGTTGACCAGACTGAAACTTGGCTATTTTTGAAGCAGACCAAGATGGTTGTCTTGACCGTTTTGTCACTCAGGATGAGTGTTGGGTTCATCACTTTGAGCCAGAGACCAAATGACAATCCATGCAATGGAAGCACCCTGTTTCACCCCCTCCAAAGAAGGCAAAGGTCGTCTCCTCTGCAGGGAAGGTGATGGCATCAGTGTTCTGGGATGCCAAGGGTATAATATTCATAGATTACCTTAAAAAGGGCAGAACAATTAATGGGAAGTATTATGCAGATCCGCTTAAACAATTGTGAAAAGCAGTTAAGGCTAAACGACCCGGAAAATTGACAAAAGGGGTCTTGTTCCATCAGGACAATGCGCCTGCTCATAAATCGGTTGTCGCAATGGCTGCTGTGCATGACTGTGGCTTCACACTTGTCGATCACCCTCCGTATTCACATGATCTAGCGCCATCAGATTATTTCCTGTTTCCAATCATGAAAAAGCACTTGGCTGGGCAGCATTATCGGTCAGACGAGGAGGTGATAGCTGCTGTGGAGGAGTTTTTCAGGGACCAAGATGAGACCTTCTGTACCACTGGGATCCAAGGACTCCAGCATCGCTGGAGGAAGTGTGTGCACAGGAAGGGAGACTATGTTGAAAAATAAGGCACTTTTAGCATGGACAAACCATTGGATCTTGGTCAGGCTCAGAACTTTTCAGCCTACCCTCGTATCTCATTAGAGAATAGATTAATTTTAGTCAAACTTGGTACAATATATCATTACAACATACCGGAGATTTGACTATATTTTGGTGACCTTGACCTTTTTTCAAGGGCACATGGCCCCAAAAGACTGTAAATTTTGGCTTGTCAGCATCTCATGAGCTCATTGGTGAAATTTGGTTAAACTGGATGCACTGTATCATTGCAACCTATCAAAGATTTGATTAGATTTTTGTGCCCTTGGCCTAATTTTCAAGGGGACATGCCCCCCCCCCCCCCCCAACACACACACACACACAAATCAATTTTGGTTTGTCTGACCCCCGTCTCATGAACGAATGTATGCAATTTAATCTTGCAATGTACAATATATCATTGCAACCTACCAAAGATTTGATTGGATTTTGGGTTACCGTGATATTATTTTCCATGGCACCTGACCCCCATCCCCCCACCTCAAAAATAAAAAAAGTCAATATTTGCTTGTCTGAACTCTATCTAATGAACGAATCAATGGAATGTTGTCAAAACTCAGAAAATCTGAATTATCGATTTTTTCGTTTCTCGCTTTTAATAGTCATTTTAGCCGATATATCACTGTGGGAAACTTCACCCTCCGCCGATTTCTCCAGCAAGTCGTATACCTCTAAAACTATGACACTACATTTTGGTAACCTAACCTATAAATTAAAGTCAAATGGATGTTTAAGATATGGTGGAGGACATTGTTTTCCTCCGAAAAATATTTCGAGTTTAAAATAAAGGTATCGTGAGTACACACAGAATAGGCATTCAAGAATGAATAGTTGAATGGGGGCGATGGGCAGAAAAACTCTTCAGTCAAAAGAAACCATTTACAAAAATCTACAGCGCCAACTGGTGTCAGATTTTTGCAGATATTGGGGGTACCAGCCTCGGTCTTTATCATTAACATCTTACCCATCACGAAAACAAGCCTTTATGTTTTTGACCCCTCAAACCCCACTTTTATATATGTTAAAAAAACTGGGGTTTACAGGGTCAAACATTATTTTCCTTATTTCTGCTCTAAAATACATATCGTGGGAACTCATTAGAACCGCCTCTCTGAGGCGGTACTAACAAGTACCCACAATTTATGTTTTAAGCAGAAATAATCATTATCAATTTATCATTTTTACGGCTGTAAAATTTACAGTGTATTTGTATGGGCTTGTTTTCGTAGTGCAACTAACTTTCGGTTGAAATATCTCCATAATACGAAGTTTCTCTGAAAAAAAAAATAAATAAAAAATAACACAAAAAAAAAAAAAAAAAAAAAAAAACGAACAATCTACTTCTATCGCTAATTATGTTCTACAATAGAATGTGATTGTTTATTTATTTTCTCCGTATGCTTTTGAAATGTTGCACATATAAATCTGATTAACCCTTAACGATAAAATTCAAAGCAAGGTACATGCACATGTGTACCTCTGCAAAAATCATAGCGATTCTCGATCGGCCCTGTAAGAATGATTTCCCTAAATTATATAACCGAGTTACGAAAAAAGAAATCACTATTGAGTTTGTTTGTTTGATTTGAGGTTTAACGTCCCCGTCAATACTGTAAAGGTCATTTTGGAGACGTTGCTTCCAATTGTGTGGGACTTTTACCCGACATTGAGATGAAATGACATCTCAAGCCCTGCCGCCCAATGAAACCAATAGGGTTTATAAGCATGGGCAGTCCGACTGTTGCACCGCTTTGCCTGGGCAGGCTTAGGTCCTCTAAGCGGTTTACCAGTACTCATGTGCTGGTCGGTTTCAGCTCTGCGTGGAAGCATCATGCAGCCGATCTATTTCTTCAAGCCCGATTGGCGGGGGCCGATCACTATTGTGTTAAAACTGAGTTCGTAGCAGTTCATAAACAATCCTTGGGTGTTCCATTACGAAAACACGTCCCCGTCCAGCAGGGCTTGAAGAAATAGATAGGGTGCATGATGCTTTCAAGCAGAGCTGAAACCGACCCGCACACGAGTACTGGTAAACCGCTTAGAGGATCCAAGCCTGACCAGGCAAAGCGGTGCGAGTCGGCCCGTCCATGCTTTTACATGTAAACCTATTGGTTTCATTGGGCGGCAGGGCTTGAGATGTATTTCATCACAATGTCGGGTAAAAGTCCAACAAAATAGGAAGCAACCTATCCAAAATGACCTTTACAGTGTTGACGGGGACGTTAAATATCAAACAAACAAACCAAAAAATACATTACGAAGTCACGCCTATACAAATACATTGTAAATTTTATTAACGAAGAAAATGAATATTTTAAAATGAAAAATGGTAATACTTTTCATATTCTTCTCGAAATATAGGTTGTGGATGCACGTTAGAACCGCCTCATCGAGGTATATTTTAGCGCAGTAATAAGGAAAAACAAGGTTTACCCCTGCAAGCCCCAGTTTTTACTGTATAAAAGTGGGGTTCAAGGGGGTCAAAATTATATAGGTGTGTATTGATGTGATCACTGGGTGGTGGGGGTGGGTAGTTGCATTAAGACAACAATCCCGTTCGACATAGTGCATTTCATCACATCTCCAAAATGGCTTCTTCTCACAAGAAAATCCATGATCCATATCTACTGCAAATATGGGTTGTGGGTACTCGTTAGCACCGCCACACTGAGTCGTTTGTATCGAGTAAGTTACTACACACATCTTACGTCTTGGAACAAATATAAGAAAAATAATGTTTACCCCCGAAAAAAAACAATTTTATTTTTATAATGTGGAGTTTAGGGTGATGCCCATTTCACGGAGATGACGTGGGCATCACGAAAACATGCTTGTATAATTTTTATCCCCTTGAACCCCACTTTTATATAGTAAAACTTTGGTTTACAGGGGTTAACTTTGTTTTTCTTACTTCATCTCTAAAATATAAATTGTGGGTACCCGTTAGAACCACCTCGGTTCTAACGAGTACCCACAATTTATATTTTGAGCAGAAATAAGAAAAATATAACCATTTTTCCTATAAAATTTTCGATTTTTCGGCTAAAAATATACAATGTATTTGTATAGGCGTGTTTTCGTGATGTATTGAGGCGAGGTTGTCGTGTATCCACGTCATTGGGGTTATCGCGGCTTGGTACATGTACATGTAAGGCTTTAACCTCCGTCCATCGGGGCTTGAAAAGCTAGAGAAAGCGACCAGTGGGTCGCGTATACCCCCGGCAAGAGCCACCCTCTGATATATCTTTCGAGCTTGTATGTGATATGAAGTCAAGAAGCTATAAGAATCTATAAATGTGCTTGTAAAAGCTAAACCAAACATAACATTCCCAAATGTACCAAGGGAGTGGGGGCATCAAAGTTACTGAATGGGTGGGGGCATCAATGTTACTGAAGCAGCAGGGTGGGGTATGCATCAATGAAATCTTTGGAGTGGTATGTAACATCGATGCAAGTATCAATTAAATTTGTCTAAGAGTTTAGAAGAGGCATCTATAAACTTTCTCATAAAACTTTCACCAATTATTAAATTTCTAATTCCATGACCTTGAGGTCAAGGTCGCCGTCAGTTCAAGGTCACCATGGGTGGGGGAAAGGACATGCATCACAAAATGTTTGGACTGGTATGCAACACTGAAGCAAGTATCAACTGAATTTGTCTTAGAGTTTAGAACATAAAGGCATCTATAATCTTTGTCAGAAAACTAACCTAACAAAATGTAAAATTTCTAAGCCTGTGACCTTTACCTCAAGGTCACTGTGTGTGTGTGGGGGGGTGCGGGGGCATGCATCAATGGACTATTTAGACCAATATATAACTTCAAAGTTAGTATCAACTGAATTTGTTTTAGAGTTTAGAACATACAGACATCTATAAATCTATAAAAATTTTCATAAAACTTTAGCCAAATGTAAAATTTCTAAGTCTGTGACCTTGACCTCAAGGTCACTGTGGGGGGGGGGGGGGGCATGCATCAATGAAATCTTTCGGCCAATATATAACTTTACAATAAGTATCAACTAAATCTATCAAAGGGTTCAGAAGATACAATCTCTTAGAAACTTTGACGCAAAACTTTAACCAAAATGTTTTTACTGAGGGACGGACGGACGGCAGGACGAAAGTTATATACCCCCATAGCATACTTCGTATGCCGGGGGTATAAATAGATGGGCTGCATGACGCTTCCACGCAGGGCTAAAACCGACCCACACACGAGTACTGGTAAACCGCTTAGAGGATCTAAGCCTGTCCAGGCAAAGCGGTGTGAGTCGGACCGCCCATGCTTATAAACCCTATTGGTTTCATTGGGCGGCAGGGCTTAAGATGTCATTTCATCTCAAAGTCGGGAAAAAGTCCCACAAAATTGGAAGCAAGGTCTCCAAAATGACCTTTACCGTATTGATGGGGACGTTAAACCTCAAATCAAACAAACAAACATGTAAGGCTTCCTGTCTCTGCCGCAGGTAAAGGAAGAAGCGGTTCTGTTTCTTCTCTTTTATTTACCCTGTCCCTTCCATTTTTATCACATTTACTTTATATTGTTTGTATTGGCGTTTAACGGCCCAGACAACACAGTTTTAGGTCTTTTTTGAGCCGGTCAGTTTACCTATCCACAGTTTTCCTTGACACGGTTAACCAGAGCAGTGCACATTCTTTCGCCAGAAACTGACAACTGCTGTTCTTGAATCAGCGGAAGGGAGAGAAGGACCGTAGAAAAGATTTCATGATCAATCTCCACGAAAGAATGTTGCCGACCCCGGTAGGTATCGAACCCGCGTCCTACTGATCACCAGTTTGACGCGCATCCGACTGAGTTACCGAATCCGGCATCTCCTTTTCTGTCTCTTCTATAGTTTTCTTTCTTTCGGGGAGTCGACAAAAAATAGCCCACAAGGCTTGACGTGTCGATAAACCAACCTTATCAAGCAAGCAATCGATCGAGCAATCAATCAATCGTTCGATCGATCGATCGGTCTGTCAGTCAATCAATCAATCATTTAATCAAGCAATCAACCAACCATCAATCAATCAACCATTCAATTGATCAATCAATCGAAGGCTACACTATAATTATTTAAATTATTTGGATGAGTATGAACAGTTATACTGTAAAAGGTCTCATACAGAATCTCTAAAGTGTGTTTAAATTTGATACCACTTTATAGCACAACAGTTCAAAAATCATATATAATGCAAGATGTGCCTCTCATTTCCCTGTGTTTGCAATAACTCTTGAATTACATTCGAAATATCAATATCACTGAATAGAGATATCAACAAGACAATTAGCTATGGTCTGGTAGATTTAAAAGTACAGGTCGATGAATGTTTACTGAACATTACGTCACACGGGCCGGTCCATCTGATACCGTTATCTAGGGATGACAATGTCATCAGTGAATGCAAACTTCTTAAATAAAAGCTGAAACTCATTCCAATGCGCAACAGTAGAACATATTGTTTGAATTATAAAAGATAGAAAATAAAAATATGACAAAAATTGACGAGAAGAACAAAAAACTTAAAAACAAATACCTTACGTAATAATTTGTTGGTAGGCATGGTTTTCAATGTAGGTTTACTGTACGCAAAAATGCTCTTGAATAACAAATAGCCGAGTGGTTACACGTTACAGGTCAGAATCATGTCTTGGTGTGATGAGGGCGAGGGATGGAAGAAACACTCGCTCAGTGTAATTATTTTTTTCTTTTTTTTTCCTGTATTAAATATTTCCTTTGTTTGTTTGTTTTTTAATATTAGTATGTAATTCATTATTTTCAAATTTTAGCGATTCACATTAATTTGAATTTCATAATTTCAGAATTTCATATTTCGAAATTGCATTACAAAAACAGTTTTGATTCTTCGGCAGTGTCGGTAGATTCATCACGCTCAGAAACCGTCTCTGCACCTTCTCTCTAACGTCACTGCCAGAGTCCATGTGTTTAATGATTCACTCCATTTCAGCCTCAACAGCGATGTCAGTTTTACAATAGTCCTGTTCAGGCCCCCGCCCATTTGGGCTTGAAGAAATAGATGGGTTGCACGATGCTTCCACGTCGAGCTGAAACCGACCGCACACGAGTACTGGTAAACCGTTTAGAGGATCTAATCCTGCCCAGGCAAAGCGGCGCGAGTCGGCCCGTCCATGCTTATAAACCTTATTGGTTTCATTGGGCGACAGGGCTTTAGATGTCATTTTATCTCAGTGTCGGGTAAAAGTCCCACAAAATTGGAAGAAACGTCTCCAAAATGACCAATACAGTGTTGACGGGGACGTTAAACCTCAAATCCAACAAAATAATAGTCCTGTACAGCCTTTTCGATATGTGTTAAGCACGAAGGCCATTCTTTTTCAACATTGCTTCCAATGTATTCTTCGATCAGAGCCTTTATTTATACATCTATATGTCTGTCATGCGAAGCTGAAACTTTCCTTGGCCAATATAAAAATTTGCCCATATCATCATTTTGGCATTCAGATCAGGATGGTATGGTGAAAGCCGCAGAACTGTGTGCCGGTGTCTCTTCAAAGCTGGTCAACTCGATAAGGAGATGCGAGCGGGTTTATTTCGTTTGCAAAGTTCCAAAAGCTCAGGCTTGAACATTTCTTGCCACATGCTGCATAAAGCTGTATATTAAAGGAAACAAAAAGAACGAAAAATAAAATTGTTATTCAAATTTGAGATTCGAACCTACGACCTTTGAGTAACAAGGTCGTTAAAGTTTATGCATCTAACCAATACAGCCACATCGTATTCCTGCAACGCTGTCATATCAGAATAATATACAGCAAAGATTTTGTGAATTAAGCGAGGAAAAAGGTGGTAACCCCACATAACGGTTTCCGATGGAATGGTCCGTATGACGTAGTGTTCAGTAAACAGTCATCGAACTTTTTTTTTTTTTACAGTTGATACATAACAGGCAATCTGTTGACAAAATGAACATTCCAATGTTCACGTTCTTGTCAACACATGTTAAAGATAAACAGAACCACGGAGGAATTTTACTTATTTATTAAGGGGAATGGGAGCACCTTCAGGGAGGCAACTCTTGCAAAAGTATTTTGTCTCCCATGTCAATAGGGGTCAACTCTTAAAGGAAAGAATTTGCTCCTGAGGAGCAAAGTCTTTCCGTTAGGAGTAGACCCCTTTTTTCAGTGGAACAGAGCTTATAGAAAAGCAAACAGGAAGTACCGAAAGTGGTCTTCCTTTGGAAAGTGGCGGAAAAATTTGTCAGTTGTTCCCATTCCCCTTAAATCAGGCAGACCAAAACCAATTTGTATTTGCACCGTCTCAACTTTCTACAACCATTGCTGGCAAATTTGACCTTGATGAATAGACATGTCCCTGAAAGGAACACTCTCCTAGAGGGAAAACTGGGGTTTATAGGGGTATACATTATTTTCCTATTGTATGCTCCAAGACTTAATTTGTGGTTACTCGTTCCTTCGCCCCCGTCCATCGGGGCTTGATGTTTCCACGCAGAGCTGAAAACGACCGCACACGATAACCGGTTTGTTTGTTTGTCTGTCTGTTTGTTTGTTTGTTTGAGTTGAGATTTTACTACCCGTCAACACTATTAAGATCATTTTGGAGACGTTGCTTCCGATTTTATGGGACTTTTACCCGACATTGAGATGAAATGATATTTCAAGCCCTACCTCCCATAGAATCCCTAGGGTTTAAGGAGCGGTCCGACTCGCATCACTTTTCCTGTGCTCAAGTTCGGTCGGTGTCAGCTCTGCGCGGAAGCACCGTGCAGCCCAATCTATTTCTCCAGGCCCCGATGGTTGGCAGCATACCGCTTTGAGGATCTTAGCCTGCCCAGGCAAAGCGGTGCAAGTCGGACGGTCCATGGCTATAAACCTTATTGGTTTCATTGCGCGACAGCGCTTGAGATGTCATTTCATCTCAATGTCGGGTAAAGGTCCCACAAAACTGGAAGGAACGTCTCCAAAATGACCTATACAGTGTTGACGGGGACGTTAAACCTCAAATCAAACAAACTCGTTCGAACCGCCTCAATGAGGCGGTTCTAACGATCAACCACAGCCTATGTCTTCAGTATAAATAAGAAAGTGTCAGTGATTTCGCTAAGAAAATTGGCCTTTTTGGAGATATGAAAAAATGCACTGTGTGGCAAGGGTATTTTACTGTAATTAAAAAATAGTATAATATGCCAAAATCGCACTGCCATGTTTGTATTGAAACCTTTACGAAAACAAACCCGTTGCAAAAAATGGCTCTATTCTATCTCTGAAGCTCATCACGTGAACAAGTCCGTGAAATGAAGACACCCTAAACCCCACTTTGTACAGGGACAACTGGGGTTTACGGGGGTATGCATTCTTTTTCTTATTTCTGCTTCAAGACATAGGTTGTGGGTACTCGTTAGAACCGCCTCACTGAGGCGGTTCTTCAGTGAGGCGGTTCTAACGAGCAGCCTCAACCTATGTTTTGAACATTTATAACAAAATATCAAGGATATTTATAAAAAAGTAGCCATTTAGGAGATGTGAAAAATGCACTTTGCCGCATATATGTATATGGGTGTGTTATCGAAATGTGATCTTTTGAAGATGTGAATGTTTAATATGTTTCTTTCTCATTTCTGGTATAATTTATATATACTTTGTGGCGTTCGTTAGAACTGCTTTAACGAGCGGTTCTAACGAGAAACCCATTGCGATAACATACCCGTATGGCAAATTGCACCATTTTATTTAGCGAAAATGGCTTCTTTTCCGATAAAAATGTGATATTTTTAGCATTTATCCTCCAAACATTGGTTGCCGGTCCTAGTTAGACTTCGAACGAGTGCCCTGAGCCTATGTCTTGGAGCAGAAATAAGCAAGAAACTATATGTCCATATAAACCGCAATTATCTCTATATAAATATGGGTCTCATTACGATAACTCACCCGTGCGACATTGAGGTGGTTCTTACGAGTACCCACAACCTATGTCTTGGAGCAAAAATAAGAAAAATTATGTATACCCCGTAAACCCAAGTTTTCTCTTTAGAGTGGGGTTTAGTGGGATATTTATTTCACGGACTTGTTCACGTGATGTCGAGGGGTATTAAATTCACGGACATGTTAACATGAAGGCTTTCTATGGTAAGAACAACATTACGAAAACACGCCTATACACATGGTAACTTGACCGCCGAAAAAAAGAAAATTTTAAGCTGAAAAATTGTGATATGTTCCTTATTTCTGCCCGAAATATAGATAGAGGTTCTAACGAGTACCCATAATCTATATTTTACAGCAGAAATAAGAAAAAATAAACGGACCTCCGTGGCCTAGTGGTTAAGAGCGCTGACTCTTGATCATTAGGTCTCTCACCGCTGTGGTTCGATCCTCGCTCGGGTCACATGTGAGACGCCAAGTTCTGCAACGGAAGGTCAGGTGGTTTTTCTCCGGGTACTCCGGTTTCTTTCAAAGATGACAGCTTCTAATTGAATAATCATTCCGCGTTAGCCGTACGAAAGTTCATTCTTACGCTTTGGAAATTATTCCTAAAAATATATCGTATTGGTGACATTTTTAATATTTCGATGACGTAGATGGAATTATAAGGAACGAATGGTAATTTTTGTGGATTTTATCCACAAAATTACAATTCATTCCTATAACAGAAAGCCAAGTGCACAATAAAACGTTAACCACGGTTTGAACTTGAAACCCCTGTTATGAAAACTTCCTACCACGGTTTCAAAGACAAACTGTACAATATTTCTTCGAACCACGGTTTCAGCTTTCAAAATAGGTTATTGAATACATCAGGCGTTAAAACGGTGGTTTGAAAGCACCGGAAATTATGTTCCCAGTTTGAAAGGAGCGTGATAGCTCAGTGGTTAGTACACCTGCCTCTGATGATAGAGGCCCCTAGTCGATCCCCGGAGGCGGTGATTATTTCGGTGTCCGAACACGCTTCAGTGTCATCATTTGCAGGGATGAATGCCAAAACGTGCACCGTCATTCGGATCGGGACGGTTACTGGAGGTCCCCTGTACAGGAAGAGTCATATCCTATGCGGGTTAAAGACCACTACCGTAGTTACATGATCACTGTGTAGAATTTTAACCCTGCAACCTGGAGTGTACGTAATGTACACCTGCGAGTAATGGTCAAATGTGAGAAGAAAGAAAGAAAGAAAGAAAGAAAGAAAAAGAAAGAAAGAAGAAAGAAAGAAAAAAAAAGAAAGAAAGAAAGAACCGTAGTTACATGATTACTGTGTAGAATTTTAACCCTGCAACCTGGAGTGTACGTAATGTACACCTGTGAGTAATGGTCAAATGTGAGAAGAACGAAAGAAAGAAAGAAAGGAAGAAAGAAAGAAAGATAAAGAAAGAAAGTTGAAACCTTGGCTTAAAGAATTATTGTGCAGTTATTCTTTGAAGCCATGGTTTGAAGCTTTCAACCCCTATTTTGAAAACTTCAAACCGGGATTTCAAGATCAAACTGTGGATTGAAGATCAACTGGGCACTTGATATGCCACAGAAATTTATGCTTAATTGTACTTTTGGCGTTGAAACTGGGGTTTATATTTGTTTAGGTTTGTCTTTGAGTGTTTGTATCGCTTATATCGTTTTATTTTGGATAGCCAATTGGCCATTTTGTGGGAAAGTAACTGTCCTTTTGGCTGTCCGCTATTGATGTTTCCATTCGGATCTGTTGTTCCATGTTTGTGTTTCTTTCCCTTTGGTGTCTCTGACGGGAGCTGTGGGTTAATCGTATCGATTCCTGATCATTGCCTTCATTTTTAAAGTAAGGATTGAAGTACAGGTATAAGAAAATGAACTGAAACGCCAACCGTGGTCTTATTGTGCAGTCTTTCTTAGGAACCCTGGTTGAAGTTTGTAATCCCTAGTTCGGAAACTTCAAACTGGAGTTTCAAGTTCAATCCGTGGTTTAATGATTCTAAATTTAGCCACCCACCCAACTGCGGTAACGGCCCAATATGACCGGCTCAGTATATGAATAATAATAATAATAATAATAATAATAATAATAATAATAATCGACCTTATTAATAGAGGGTAACACATTTAGTACAAATACTTATCTTCCATGTGGCCCTCTTTTCCTGGCTAGGAACCAGTACTAAGCAATGTGGATAAAGTTTTTTGCTCAAGGAAACAACACGTGGCGCTTGCGAGGATCGAACCGGTTATCTCTCGATCACAAATCCGATGCTTTACCACTGCACCACAGCGCTCCATATAGATATAATGAGCTTGGCTTGCCATATACAGTAAATTTCATATATTAAGACCACCTTTGGGACTGATCAAAAGTGGTCTTTATGACGGAATAAAATGAAACATTTTCAATAAGCTTTTAAAAGGAGATTTAGTCCTTAATTTATGTGGTCTTAATAGCGGAATTTTACTGTATTGATAAAAACACGATAAAATGACTATTGCCAGTCAACTGGCAATAGCAAAATACGTCAACACTTTAAAGGTCATTTTGGAGACGTTGCTTAGGACTTTTACCCGGCAGTGAGATGAAGTGACATCTCAAGCCCTGTCGCCCAATGAAACCAATACGGTTTATCAGCATGGACGTTTATGTAATGCGACTCCCACCGCTTTGCCTGGGAAGGCTTAGATCATCTAAGCTGTTTACCAGTACTCGTGTGCGGGTCGGTTTCAGCTCTGCATCATGCAGCCCATATATTACTCCAAGCCCCGATGGGCGGGGGCTACTGTTTTGGCTATTGCAAGTCGACAATCACTAAGGATTTAAAGTGGCCGTTAAATTTAAGTTTGCATCAAGTTATACTCTTGGATGCTTGCGATTGTCTTAGGAAACATAGTTTAAGAATCCCGCTGATCCCACGAGAATTCCACAGTCTTTACATTCTTACATACTGTCAGAAATTCAATCCGATTAACCGATAATTTATATAGAAAAATGAGTAGGCTGTTCATGGTAAATGTTGTTCATGTTCGCATCGAATTGACAGCATTGTGTTCGTACGGCGAGGTTTGTAAGCAGACACCCATAAGCAACAGCCGTTTATGTAATGCGAAGGTGAAAGAGAAATATTCTGCGCAACGAATTCCGGTTTCTGCATCATCACGTGAACAAGTCCGTGAAATAAAGATCCCTCCCCCCCCCTGTAGAAAAAACTGGGGTTTACGTGGGTATACATTATTTTTATTATTTCTGCTCCAAGACATAGGTTGTGGGTATTCGTTAGAACCGCCTCAATGAGGCGTTCTAATGAGCACCCACAACCAATGTTTGCAGCAGAAAAAAAAATATCACGGATTTTCATCAGAAAAGTAGCCTTTTTGGATATGTGAAAAAAGGCACTATGTCGCATGGGATATGTTATCGTAATGGTCATCAGCAGGTGATGACACAAACTGTATCATTATGGTGAATGGATAAGAGCTCACTGGAACAAAAGCCCACTAGGCCAATAGCCCACTAGACACTATCCCTATGGACAATATCCTACTCCTAAACTTTTAGAAATAAGGACAATAGCCCATTGTTTGTTAGAAAAAGGGGCTCAAAATAGACGTGAATGCAGTTACCCGTAATCGATACAATTAACCCAAAACTCCAATCATAGACACCAATGGGAAAGGGGAAAGAAATACAAACATGAAAACTAGATCCAAATGGAAGCATAAATTGCGGAAAGCCAAACGGACAGTTACTTCCCCATAAAATGACCGATTAACTATCCTAAACGCACTCAAACACAAACCATAACAAAAATAAACCGTGACAGAAGAACCGCATTAGAATGGTCAGTCCAAAAGAATTTGATGTGTGTGTGGTGGTGGTGGGGGGGGGGACTCAAATCGATTATACGCAGCCGCAATTTCTCGCTCTTTTTCCGTCGCAATTTTGACAAAAAATGTTAGTTCAGTCCCATGAACGCTTCCTAACTCATCAGTGACCGTGTGCTGGTTCGCAACGTCGGAATGAGGGAAAAGTGCAAGCTGGCAAATAAATGGGAGAAGAATGTGTATTTGGTTGTTGAAAAGCCAAATACTGAGGTTCCTGTGTATGTTGTCAAACGTGAACATCGTAAAGGCATCCGAAAGATGCTGCGAAGGAATCTCCTTCTTCCACCTATGGCTCTTCCAGCCCCCAAACCACGCTCCTTGGATACAGATGTATCACCACCGAATAATAGTTCTCAACCATCACCGGTCGATGACACAACTGTCGGTGATATCAATGTTCAAAGCGAAGCGGCAGGTATTGCAGCCTCACCTGCACCAGACTCTGCAGTTACAGACGGTGCAGGCATGCTGGATGCACCGGTATCCCCTGGTTAGGTGATACCCACAGAGAGATCGTCCTTGGATCCTTTTGCCAAATCCTTCAGTCCTGCTCCGAGGTCTCAACCAGAATTGCAACCTGAAACACGCCCAACAAGGCATGGGCAGAAACCAAGGTGGCAGATAGGAGGGAATTTGTTGTTTTAATTCTTAATGTTTTTAAACAAAACATGTCAGCTGACATGGTTTCCTGATGAGATGTGTTTTATCTCTTTTATATTTAATGTCGAAACCACATTTTTCGTAAAGGGCAAGGGGAGCGTTTATAAATTTCACTAAAATGTTATTCTGGGGAGAGGACTCTAAAAGTTATTTTATCCAAACGGGTTGCCAGGTTGCAGTCGGTTGGCAATGCATGATTTGTCGTGATATTAGTGAATAGCCTGTTGGCTGTCAGATTTCCGCTGTTAGATGGTGAACTGTACTGCTGGTGACTCACTGTTCTTGGTGGGGGCATGGGTTGCTTGCAACCTAGGTGGGGGTTTCATGCTTCTACCTTGTGCTGTCATGAACAAGTGAGTTATTTTCATTGAAAATTTAGTACTTTTGTTATTCCTCCACTCTCCAGTCCTGTGTGTAAGTTGTTTTTATTTCATATGACCCCTTAGTTTGAGCTGTGTTTATATGAATATGAAGGCATTAATAAATGTTTAGCTGTTTTTATTTTGCCAGGTTTAGTCTAAAATAGGAGGGATAGTCCCTTATACACGGAGCCAATACATAGAGTTTATTTGGTTGTTTTGATCGATTACGGTGAAATAATTCACAAGTGTTCTAAGGCTTCCGAGTAAAAAACGAGTGAGCGATACGAGTGAGCGATAGCGAACGAGTTTTTTACAGGAAAGCCTTAGAACACGATGAAATTATTTCTCCGTAATCAATCAAAACAACAAAATAAACTATTTATTACATTTCACTTCGTGTTTTACCTTTGGATTTTCAAATTCAACCGTTCTGATTTTCAACCTAAATAGTTTCAATCAGGGCATGGATTTCAGGGGGCATGGTTTAGTTTGAAAACAGTCTCCATCTTGTTTCATTTCAATGAAAAAAAATTCCTGTGCTTGAAATACAGATACAACAATGCCATGAAAGTAGAACTGTATTATCAAGAAAATCATACTTTATCTTCGTGTTGCAGGTCTTTCCTCAAAAACGTCAAATTGCCGCGCAAAATTGAAGTCTGATTTCTATGATTTTATCAGATTTCCGCAAAACGTCAACAATTGTTATTGTTGTTACAAACGACGTCAGCAACGTCGCCTAGCAATTATGACGTCAAAACGTTCGAAATGAAATAATTAACACTGTGAATTATATATTTATAATTCACTGAGAAATCTCAGTAAATCACTACTGAAAATGTAATAAATTTTGTTCTCAGGTGTGTATAAAAGGTTTAAAATTTTAGCGCTGTGCATACTGTGCAGCATAAATGGCAACGCATTTTGTTGCGAATTTGCTAAAACAAATTTATCGTTGGGCATATGAAAATTTTACATAAAGCGCTCGCCTTTTCGGGGAAATAGTTTTGGATTTTCGATGATTATCAGATTAATGTTTATTTACAAAATATAAATCTGGTAGATCCATATGAATAAGTTTTCAAGACCTAATTACATTTATTTTTAAATTTTGTAAGTTATATAAGTAATTTAAATGTCAGGACCATATTTCTCGTAGGGGGATGGGGGTGAGGGTGGGGGGGGGGGGGTGTCACAGAGTGAAATTTTGGAAACTGGAAGAGCGCTAGCGTCTAGGACTCTCTAGTCATTTCCTTACCTTCCCCCATTGATAGTTATTCTTCATATTACATTTATTCATCTTATTTTATCTGCCATTAAGCATTATTAAGCATTTCATCAGTAGCGTATATCAACTTCCGCTCTCTGTCCTATGTAAGCTTCGCGAACTTTACACCTCAGTGATTAACAATGCATGCGTGCGCACTCTTACCTTCGCATCTTTGTCAGTCTTTCTTTGTTCCTGGCAGGGTTGAACTCGCGTTCTCCTCAAGGATAGATCGTATATATATTCCTAACCACTCAGGATACTTATATATTAATTTATCAGGTATGAGTTTTATATCATTATCATGTTGAACAATTGTAAATTATCATGTCATTATTTCAAGAATATTCATATTTTGCTAGTACGATCTCTCGACCTCTGGCCAGTCTTTCTTTGTTCTTGGCAGGGATTTGAGTTGCGCCTCAAGGATAGATCTTATATATATTCCTAATTACTTAGGATACTTATATATTGATTTATCAGATAGGAACACGTAGGAACAGCCTCATCGAGGCGGTTCTAACGAGTACCCATAATCTATATTTTAGAGCAGAAATAAGAAAAATATGGTTTACCCCTGTAAACCCTGTTTAACTGTATAAAAGTGGTGTTCAAGGGGTCAAAATTATTTAAGAAATGAAATTTATTTTTCTGCAGTTCATGGAAGTATGAACGCAGTGGGTCGCGTGCAAAGTAAATGAACACCGAAGGGGTTCATGTAAACTTTGCTAGCCACCCACTGTCGTTCATACTTTCATGAAAAGCAGAAAAATTAAGTTTATTTTTTATATTTACATTATTTGCCCCTAATCACTGGGCGAAAAAAATATGCTTGTAGGGCAAACTTTTAAGCTGAAAAACATTTACACGCTGTTTTTCTACAAAGAGCGGAGCAGCGTTGACGTCATCAACTCCCGTAGACAACAATGGTTTAGAATGACGTCATTTAACGTCATTGAAAATCATGTGATTCGATGCGTTCATTGACGTATGATCGCAATTGTTTTCTATGGGTTTACATTAGACTTTACACTGGGAATGTAAATATATAGGCATGTTCTCGTAATGATTCCATTACATATTATATTCGCGTTCTCAACTGGGAGTCTTTTCCATCTTTAGAACAAGCAATTTTCAGACGACTTTTTTAATAATGTATTGGGCGATATCATTCTTAGAAATATACTAATAAATTTTGCACTCCGTTCGTTTTCGATTAACATACTATTCCTTGTTGGTATGTTCATGTAGCCTAACTTCAAATTGGTCAATCATCATTGCACATTTAATCTTTTTTTTCTGAATTAGTTGGTTTTGTTTAGAGTGAAAAACGGTCAGCATATTGGCTATTTCTGTAACATATTCACATCCATCTATCTTTCCTCTGACATTGGGTCAGAGTATTTGTTGCGGTATGGACAACATTGCACCCTATGAGTTGATTAAGACGGGTTTCTGTAATTGCACATAGAATGTAGATATTTTGTTGCAATTCTTCACGATAACACACCCGTACGATATGATGCATTTTTTCACATTTCCAAAATGACTACATTTCTGAAAAAAGTCCATTATTATTTTACTTATTTATACTGCAAACATAGGTTTTAAGTGCGCGTTAGAAACACCTCGATGAGGCGGTTCAAACGAGTAACTACAACCTATGTCGTGGAGCAGAAATAAGAAAATACCGGTATGTATATCCCCGTAAACCCCAGTTTTCTCTATATAAACTAGGGTTCAGGAGGTTTTCATTTCAGGGATTTTTTTCACTTGGTGATTGACTAGCTCGAACAAGACAAAAGACATTAATCCCGATTTCAACAATGTCGTAATGTCATTGCCAATGTTCTACTGGGACCGAGTGCGTAAAGTAGGCGCAGTTTGCGCTGGCGTAAGCTATGACAGTAAATTACGAAAACACGCCTACACAAATACATTGTTTCCTTCAACGCCGAAAAATTGAAAATTTTAAGATGAAAAATTGTGATATTTTTCTTATTTCTGCTCTAAATATAGATTGTGGGCACTCGTTAGAACCGCCTCATCGAGGCTGTTCTAACGAGTACCCACAATCTATATAAATATAGATTGTGGGCACTCGTTAGAACCGACTCATCGAGGGGGTTCTAATGAGTACCCACAATCTATATTTTATAGCAGAAATAAGAAAAATAAGGTATACCCACTGAAACCCCAGTTTTAGTGTATAAAAGTGGTGTTCAAGGGGGTCAAAATTATAAAGGCGTGTTTTCGTGATGGACTGGAGTAAGATTGGCGTATAGACATAATAATAGTACGATGTATCATATATCATGTGGGCCCCGTCAAGCGATTTTGGTACTTATCGCCTATGCTGAGCAGCGAAGGTTGAGGCGAGCCTGCGCATCCGCGCAGTCTCGCCACAACCTTCGCTGCTCGCTCATACACGCAGTGAATCAAGAGGAACCTTCAGACAGAAAGCCATATCCCTGGCCCCTCTGAATGGCTGGGCATGCGCAGTTAAAATTTGTCATGACGGAATGCTCGAAGACACAAATTCGCTTGGCGGGGCTCATGTGTGGAATGATTATTGTCTGCTTTATACACACGTTACACCCGCGTCAATTGTTGTACGAAAGAAATTTATGTACAGCACATCTGCTGTGTATGTTCTGGGAAAATGTCTGTAAGGGGAGAGACTTTTGAAGTTTGAAGAAAATGAAATTCTGAGACTCTGGCCCTCTATGAAGAAAATGGTGTCCACATCATAATGGAAAAAAAGAAAAATGGGAGGTAATAAAATTTGCTATAAAGCAAACACAAATGA
This sequence comes from Lucinisca nassula, assembly GCA_963580285.1. Classification (NCBI taxonomy): domain Eukaryota; kingdom Metazoa; phylum Mollusca; class Bivalvia; order Lucinida; family Lucinidae; genus Lucinisca; species Lucinisca nassula. Next base: position 81,268,633 of record OY757015.1, on the reverse strand, counting down.
AAGGATTTATCTACAATCCCTTGCTAAAAAGATTATTCTAACAGAAGATATCCTCAAAATGGCGGGGTTCTAAAGCCACTAGAAGGACCGTTTAACAGAACTGGTGCTTGATCAGTCATCACATGTCTGAGATTGCATTTCAACCGGGGGTTGGGGTGGGGTTGGGAATGGAGATAATATGCAGAAGGGTTGGATGAACCCATCACGACAACGCAGATATAATTTTTTCTCCCTTGAACCCTACTTTTATATAGTAAAACTGGGTTTACAGGGGAAAACCTTATTTTTTTCTTAATTCTGCTCTGGAATACAGATTGTGGGTACTCGTTAGAACAGTTCTAACGAGTACCTACACTCTATATTTTGAGCAGAAATAAGAAATATCGAGGTGGTTCTAACGAGTACTCACAATCTATATTTTACAGCAGAAATTAGAAATATATAACAATATTTATCTTGATATTTCGTTTTTCGGCGGTGAAGTATACAATGTATTTTTATCAGTCACCTCCTATATTAATTGCATTGCAGCACGTTGACCTGATAAACATCTGCTATCTCAGGACAAGTGAGCTTTATCAGGTCAACGTGACATTGCACTTCTTAGAACTGGCAAAACTGAAAAAAAAATTGGCAAAAATGTAAGTGTATATCGGGATAAACTGATAAATAGAATACCAGATTCGTGTCCTTTGATATCAAGTTTATCAGGCTCGGCTTCGAGAACGCATGTAGAATCGCTCGGCAAGCCTCGCGATTCTACAAGCGTTCTCGAAGCCTTGCCTGATAAACTTGATATCAAAAGACACGAACCTGGTATTCTCTATGTATAGGTGTGTTTTCGTAATGCATACGTTGTCACCGAACACATCCTATCATCGTCAAAACCTTCTACATCCTCTGAAACTGCCAGTGTCCAATGAAAAAGACATTTCGGTGAACCAAAAAGTACTTTGTTGGTATTTGCGTTCATCAACACAAGCAATTGTAACTGTTTGTTTGATTTGAGGTTTAACGACCCCGTCAACACTGTTGACACTGTTAAGGGCATTTTGGAGACGTGCAATTGTAACTGGATACCCTGATATGTTTGATTGTATTTATTTTGGCATCTGTACTTGGAAATTGCGGATAGCGATGCATAAGTCATTGGTAGCCAAAACAAATCGTCTGATACTGATCTATAAACATTAACTTGGTTACCAACTGCAGTCTTGAAACAGCTGATCGCCAAATATTTCAACCCAAAAGGGTCTGAATTTCGGCTGAAATCGCCCTCTGTCGCCAGGACGGAGCTCATCAATTAACTCAAGCAGTCTGAAGCAATCAAAAAGCTCAATGTCATTGTAAATATCCAAAGAATTTGATTGTTCTCCAAATATCCGTTCTCTCCTAAAACATCTCCTATGCAAATTCTCAAACCAATGTACATGTCTACCCATTTTTACTCTAACTAATGCAAAATATCCACGAAACGCTACAGTTAAGCCTGCTGTCTAGTTGACGGGACTTTATGTTCGAGTTTACGACTATGTTTGCGACACGCCTCGTTTATGCACACCGCGTATTTCTGCCACAATAATTATTTGAGACGGGCGTACGCTTGGGCGATTGTATTTTCTGGTCCTCTGGAATCATTTAGTTCATTTTGAATCATGTTGAAAACAGAGCTCTGCTTAAGCCGGCGCTAGAGGGCATGGCCACTTTTGCACATTTCAGTACTGGTCATGAACAGACTCACGGTTGGCAACTTTGCTTCCCTCTTTAATTGCACGCCGGTGGGTCAGGCCTCAGATTCTATGACGGCTCCAACGTAAAGGCTTATTGAGAATTCGAGAGATCTAATTCAAGGTAATGTTGGTTGGTGCCTGATGCTCTGTCTCTGGTCGGGCCCATCGGAGTCTAACTGTTGGTTTGTTTTCTTTTGCTCCAGCATTTCAGTGGTTTCGTGCTGTCGAGTCCTCACCGTTGTCTCACCTCTGTGGTTCTTTGATTTTTTTTGTGTTCACGGAGATGTTGCACTGATGAGTTAGGAGGCCTTCATGCGGACTGAACAAATTATTTGTCTAAATCGCGACGGAAGTAAGGGCGAGGATTGTGGCCACGTAAAATCGATTTAAGTCCCCCAGTGACTGACCGTTCCAAGGCGGTTCTTCTGTGGCGGTTTATTTATGGTGTTGTTTGTTACTTACTGTGTGTATCACTTGTGTCTTTTTATTTTGGATGGCCATTTTGTGGGAAAGTAACTGTCCTTATGACCTTCCTTTATTTAGGTTTCCATTATGGTCTGGTCGCTTAGTGTTTGTGTTTCTTTCCCTTTGGTGTCTTTGATGGGTGGAGTTAGTTAATTGTATCGATTCCTGATCTTTGTTTTACTTCTCCTTTCAATAAAACCGAGTCTGCTATTTTTATGTATTTGGTGTCTTCTTTGCTTCCAAAGAATCTAACTGTTCAGAACTTATTTACGTTTGCTTAATGCAATCTGCTCTGAAATATGTGTTAATTACCTGCTTCTGTGAAACTTCCGATCGGTAAGTAATAAAAACATACACATGGTGGTTTGGTTTGGTATTCTTTAAAACTAACAGTGAGACGTCCCACTCAGGGGTCTCTATGATTGGACATAAGCATTTATTTTGAAGATTCATAAATCGTCGATTTCACAAGTTACACACTAACAAGTGCAGAAAATCACGCCTATACAAATACATTTTAAATTTTATCATGGGAAAATAAAACTTTTCAGGTGAAAAATTTTGATATATATTTTTATCATTTCTGCTCAAAACATAGCCGGTGGATACCTTTTAGAACCGCCTCGGCGAGGCGATTCTAACGAGTACCACAATCTATATTTTTGAGCCGAAGCTAAAAAAAATATGTTAAGCCCTGCAAACCCCAGTCTTACTGTATAAAAGTGTGGTTTAAGGGGGTCAAAATTACATAGGCGTGTTTACGTGATGGATACAGAAAATAGAGTTTACAGGGGTCAACATTATTTTTCTTTTATCTTTGCTCAATTATTATAGTGTGGATACTGTTTATTGCAAAGAACAAAACAGATTTTCTCCCGAAGTGGTTCATGTGGGATAGGCTACAAAACACCTCATTATGATAACACACCCCTGTGACATAGTGCATTATTTCATATCTCAAAATTTTCCACTTTTTCGATGAAAATGTGGTCAATTTTTTTTTTCTTTTTATACTCCAAATATAGGTTATCGGTGCTCATAAGACCCGCCGTTTGGAGGCGTTTCTAACGAGTACCCATTATCTATGCTTAGGAGCAGAAATAAACAAATTAATGTATGCACCCGTTAACTCCAGTTTTCTCTATTTAAAATTGGATTTAGGGGGGTATTAAAACAGGGACTTGTTAACATGATGTGTAAAGAGGTCAAGTGCGAATTTTAAGTGATTGGTCACCAGGTATAGGGAAGGAAACAGGTGGGAGTGAGTTTTAAACAACATATAAAATGCCCATAATGCATGGATTTATTTTTTCATTCCTTACAAAGTCAGCGAATATTGCTTCATTTCACATGGTTTCAGCTATTGCTTCCTGTTTGGAAATCTTCATTTCTGCAAAACACAAAAGCATATCATAATAACAGTTGAAAAAATAAAACTGCGCTCGATTATCGACTTAGGAACAAATCTTTCTGTTCACCAGCGGTCCCTCTGCCACAGGTGACATACTGTCAGGTGATAAACATTATCATAACATGCATAATGGACCCAGGAAGCATTAGGCATAAGATTCCTGCAAATACGAACATAGATACATATATATAAGAACATGTGTTTTCATGGGTATGTTTTTTATTATTATTTTATGCAAAACTAAAATTGTGGGTGTTCAATCGGGTATTCTTATAAACATCCAAATTCTTTGTTTGAGCTGAGAATAAGAAAAATAGCCATCAGACGAGATTGCTAATCCCGTGACCAAAAGAAATATTGCCTTCAGAAGGTTGAACACAAATAAAAAGTGCTCTAGAATTAAAACACACTGGTAACCCCCAGTACATTACTGGGACATCTGCAAATTTTGTATATGTAATGGTTATTTGAGACTTTCTTCATCTGATACTAAGCACTGTTTCTCAGCCTGGTGTAGACCATAGATTTTCAAAATACGAAGTACTGGTATACTGAGTTGTGGCTCTTGCGCATAGCACACCTTCTTCAACATTGTGTATAACTGTACCAAGTACTATTAATATATCTCAAAGGGTATTTGAATTAAAGACATCCATCAGAAGGGTTTGTCTATGTATTAATTTATAGATGGATGGATGGTTGCCAGGCTGATCACTATATCCCCAAACCAATTCAGCCGGAATTTGAAAGGAATTCGTCCTTGGGTATTGTACAAGTCATCTTTTTAAGGTTGTTCATTTTTGAATCTGGCGACCATTTTGATACTCAGAGCCGAACCGATTGAATAACTATTTTGGCATAGAGTAATCTAAGAAACATTCAAATGAAATCTGATTGAAATTGGCAAAGAGATATAGGCGAAGGTTCTGCTTAAAGATTTTCTTTTACTATTTTTAGTTCTGACAGCAATCTTGGTCATCGCAGCAAAACTGTTAAGCATTTTTTGGAAGGGAGCCTCAAAGGCAACATTCCTTTTATATTTGAATTAAATTGACCAAATGGTTTAGGAGGAGTTCTCATTTAAACCAAACTGATGCATTTTGTCTATTTTAACTCTGGTGGCCATGGTTCCGTCATGGTTTAGACAATCAATTTGTTAGTCCCCATGAAATGTTTCTACCTCTCCAGTGCAACATCTCCATGAACATAAAAAGCAAACGACCACTGAGAAGGAGCAACGGTGAGGACTCTATAGAATGAAATAACAGAAATGCTGGAGCAAAACCAACAGTTAGACTACGGTTTACCCGACTAGAGAAAGACGATCAGGCTCCACCCGACATTACCTAATTATATACGTATATCTGTAGGCTGGAACTGTCATTGAGTCAGATGACCGATCAGCTGGTGTGCAACCAAAGAGTTAGAAAATTATCAACCGTTTTTGTGTCACCTACAAGATCTGTCGAAAAATATATATATTTTACCCAATATTTCAGAAATAGATCAGCTCTAACTGTGATTTGTTGTGTAATAAATCACAGTTTGGAGGTCAGTTGTAAAGTAGACAAATCACGAGCGCGTAGCGCGCGTGATTTGTCTACTTACAACTGACCGACAAACTGTGATTTATTACACAACAAATCACTGGCTAGAGCTGATCTATTTCAATTCTAACACGCTGAAAATCGGCAATAATGTTGTTGTTTCCTTCAAAATCTCACAACTTTTCGCCATTGTTAGAAGAAATCCCGCTAAAATTATCGACTGAAACACATGCATTTATATCCTTTTCTAACGTTTTCGATGCGAGAAGATGACGTTACACCGTCTAACGTCAAGTAAATCGACTAGTGACGTCATAAATTTGCAGTTTTTAATGACGTCACACGTCACTCTCTTCCGAGCTGTGATTTGTTGCAGAATAAAACACAGTTACTTTGCATTGCCTATATAGGCGCGCTGTGTTAGAATTTAGAACGAAGCAATGGTTTTCAAAATTGGGTATTGAAATCATATTCTTAGTCAACATAAATATTCTAAATCACCATAACATTCAAGTTCGTATAGGCCTTGTGCAGAAGAGATTTAAGTCAAATATTGAATTTTGAAACTAAATCAAACTGGCATCTATAAAGCTTAGAAAGGGTTTGCAGAGTTTATGGTACCAATAAAACTATAGAAACAGATGCTCAGGAAAAACAAATCAACGATTACAGCCTACAATTGGCACCAAGAGAAAGAGTAACTAACAATGAGGAAAACAAAACAAAAGGAAAAGAAAAAAAACAAAACAGAAACAACACAGCAATCAGCCCACTCTTCCTACAAGAGACGCTCTAGGTGCAGCAGGCACAATTAAGGAAAAGTAAATATATAATAATACACAACCATAAGCACAAATAACATGGAGAGCCCCATTGTAAAATCCGACAAAGCTACATTTAAAGTAAACAAGTTTAGAACCACTTTCTTAGGACGGTAAGTAGCGAGAATCACTGTGGCGTTTAAATCCATTCTATGGGCCTAGCCTTCACTCTAGATTCTTAATATTAATTACATTACAGAAAATAGTTGGTCCTCCTGAAGATAAATACTCAATCAATACAGCATCAAAGAATAACATACAAATTAGAACAAACTGAAATACCAATCAAATTGCATAGCTGTGATAAATTAAAGATGAGGGCTCGAAGCTCTTCCACACACTGTAAGCTGGAGCTAAAAAAAAACACACCACGCAGAGCTGAAGCCGTCCGCAAAGGAGTTCTGGTAAATCGCTTAAAGGATCAAAGCCTGTCCAGGCAAAGCGGTGCGAGTCGGACCATCCATGATTATTAAGCCTATTGGTTTCAGTGAGCGACATTGGTTGAGAAGAAAGTTTAAGGATGGTAAGAGGAAAATAGGTATGTATTTGATGAAAATGAGCATAACTTAAGAACCAATGGGAAATGGGAACCTTTTTATGCCGTGTTCAATAAAATGGCCCTATCCGCGTCTGCTTTCACAAGCTTAATACTAAGCATATTATGATTTCTTTATAATTGCCCTTTAACGTAGAATTTTGGGGTATGCCATATGCTTTACTTTCATAAGCGAATATATCTGGTATTTCCACTATATATTTTCAGGAATCATTTCTCAAGACTCCGTGATCACTATCTGGTCAATGGCTGCACTCCAGGAAAGGCATCTACTCATTAAAGAAAACGTAAGACAAAATATCACGTGAACAAGTCCCTGAAATGAACACCCCCTTAAACCAAACTTTATATAGACAAAAATGGGGTTTACGGGGGTACACACTATTTTTCTTATTTTTGCTCCAAGATATAGGTTGTGGGTACTCGTTAGAACTGCCTCAATGAGGCGATTCAAACGAGCACCCACAACCTATGTTTGCAATATTTGTAAAAAAGATATAACGGACTTTCATCAGAAGAGTAGCCATTTTGGAGATGTGAAAAAATACACTATGTCACACGGATGTGTTATCGTAATGTTACTGTACCCTTTCTTCATAATTATCAACTTACAATTTTGGATTCAAATTCTGAAAGGCTGGTAGTCTCCTGCACTGGGTACGATAGTGGACACACAGTCGTTCTGTAAAATACAGAAAATACCCACATTAAATTTGGAATCACTACTTCTACTGTATACATAGCACTTACAGACTAGCTTACGGCGGAACACCATTTTGTTCGTTTCGCGGAGAAACGAAAACACATGAAATTGGACATTTTCGCTGAAAAAGAGCAAGTCAAAATAAAGTGAACGAGAAATTTTTCAAGGAAATTTTTCGAAAAATCGCAGAGATTCTCGCTGAATATTTGGCCGATTGCTTGCATTGAATATGAGTTTACCTGCGTTTTGCGATTAAAAGAAAAACCCAACAAAATTGGAGTTATGGGTAAATTAAAGTTAATGTATCATCAAATAATCATAATTGTTCTTTTTAATATGGGATTGTATTTGTCTTATTTTCGGCTCGTTATAATTTCTGTGTTTATTTTTTAAACAAAGGCAAAAGTTAGTTATTGTTTAATTGAAATCAAATATTCTTTCATGTAAAACTATTACATTTTTGTAATTTATTATGGTTTATACGTAAGCCCAATATCGGCAAACAGACATCTAGAATTCATGGTACATCACGCAATAGAAATGTGTCGTCTTAAAATGAAATAAAACACTATCAGTAAACTGTTGTTTTAAGTCCAAACAGAAGAAAATAATGTCTTCAATGTGTAAGAAGATATTATTATAATCTACCTAATCTGTACAAAAGTATGTCATTATAATCTACCTATGAAACATGTCAAAAATTAACTCCCAATACTGACATATAGATGAACTCCCGTAGACCCTAGGGACCCTTTGAGTTCAAAAAATTAAAATCAGGGTTATCGGTACCATAAACTACGCAAAGTCTTTTCAAAATTTTATAGACGCCATTTTGATTTAATTTCAAAATTCAATATTGGACTTAAATCTCTTCTGCAACAAGGTCTATCGGAACCCGAATTTTATGGTGACTTAGTATATAAATTCAGAAAAATATATAACCGCAATGAATTCAGCACCCAATTTCGTAAAATCATTCTTCGATATAAAAAGATTGGGTACAACATGGATATTATACGACAGACTGCATGCATGGTAGTTAACCCAATCACGGTTGGCAACTTTGCTTCCCTCTTTAATTGCACGCCGGTGGGTCAGGCCTCAGATTCTATGACGGCTCCAACGTAAAGGCTTATTGAAAATTAGAGAGATAATGTTGGTTGGTGTCTGATGCTCTGTCTCTGGTCGGGCTCATCGGAGTCTAACTGTTGGTTTTCTTTTGCTCCAGCATTTCAGTGGTTTCTTGCTGTCGAGTCCTCACCGTTGTCTCACCTCTGTGGTTCTTTGATTTTTGTGTTCACGGAGATGTTGCACTGATGAGTTAGGAGGCCTTCATGCGGACTGAACAAAGTATTTGTCTAAATCGCGACGGAAGTAAGGGCGAGGATTGTGGCCACGTAAAATCGATTTAAGCCCCCCAGTGGAAATCTTCCACTGACCGTTCCAAGGCGGCTCTTCTGTGGCGATTTATTTATGTTGTTGTTTGTTACTTACTGTGTGTATCACTTGTGTCTTTTGGTTTTGGATGGCCATATGGCCATTTTGTGGGAAAGTAACTGTCCTTATGGCCTTCCTTTGTTTAGGTTTCCATTATGGTCTGGTCGCTTAATGTTTGTATTTCTTTCCCTTTGGTGTATTTTATAGGTGGAGTAACTTAATTGTATCAATTCCTGATCTTTGTTTTACTTCTACTTTGAAACCATCTTGTCTTGCAACACTTTATACATGTATCAATCATTTTTATTTCCCAAGTGTCTGAAGGACCCTCTCAGTGGTTACTGAGAACTCGGCAAGAAACAAAACATGGCGGATGGAGAAGAAGGAAAGTATACGAAATTTGAACGCATGAAATATATATGTAGGTATACCTGAAAGTGCGGCGCAGTTTTCGCCGAGACACAATGTGAACAGCTTCAGTTGTATTAATCTGTATTTCTACGAGTTTTTACTTCTTCGCGTAGAAATTTCATTCTCCACGGAGAAATTTTCTGTGAAATGTCACAGCGTGTCGCGGAGAGATACTGCTTGTTCTTCAAGAAACAATGGCCTATTTCCACAAAGAAAAAACTGCTTTTTATTTTAGTTTTTCGCTGGCTGATCTATACAAGCAAGGTTGTTTCAATGACATTGGAGTTGCATCGACTTGAAACGATTTACATACATGTTGTTTTTCTCATAAGAAATAAATTAATAAATGTATTTGCGTTCCACTTGATATAGTCATCATACATTTTTTCGTATTTCAGCTCTGTTATATGGATTAAGTCGCTTCGGATGTGCACTCACTAACTATATTCATAAAAAATAAAAATATCTTACTATTTTGAGTAAAAACAAAACATGTTATATTTACCGCAAAAGAAGCAAACTAAGCAGCATAATCATAAGCCATAATGACGTTTTTCATTTCAGCAGAACTAGGAGACTAGGTTTTTATTGCGCTGCATGGTGCTTCCTTGCAGAGATGAAATCGACCGAAAATGAGTACCGGTAAACCGCTTAGGTCTAAGCCTGCCCAGATAAAGTGTTGTGAGTCAAACATATCTAAAACAATCTAAACAATCTGAAAGGGAACGTAAAACCTCAATACAAGCAAACGAACTAAACCAGGGTTTAATGAAGTTTTTGTTTCATTTTCCTTATTTCCTTACAAAATATTTTGGTACTCGTTAGAGGCGGTTCTAAGAAGTTAATGAAAAGAAGGCAATAACAAACGCCATTATAAGCCCTACTTGCTTAATAGGGTTGTGCTAAAGGAAAACCTTGAACAGCCATGACCAGAGAGCCAGTGTGGATTCGGAAAGGACAGATGAACAATTCACATGGTCTTCATCTCAAGCCACTTTCAAGAGAAATGACAGGAACAGAACATGGACGTCTATATGCCCCTTTATAGACCTTAGCAAAGCGTTTGGCACAGTCATGCGTAAGGGCCTATGGAACTAAAAATCAAAAATGAGTTCCTTTAAGAGCAATGAAAACATTCATAAGAAAGAAGATGGGGCATACTACGTAGTTTCGGCTAATAAAGCCTCATCAGTGACCCTGTAATGATCCGGCAAAGAAAGCCAGAGGAAACATACTGCAATTTTGCGAATTTCGAATAGGCAGTCGATACAACGACTGATATAAATCAAAATTGGGTCCAAATAATTAAAAACCTGTCTAGAATATGAGTCTAAACCAATAATTTATTTCTGATTTCTCAGAATATTCACGCTGATCTCAAAGGACCAAAAGTAAAATATAAACTGCACTATGGTTGATATGGAAAACTATGTTAAAGTTTGGCTGTGCAACCAAGTTAAAAGCAATGGTGGGACAGTTCCGTGATGTTACGCTTGCACGGGTCCAAAATGATGATGAGTTTTCTGATCCATTACCTGGGACAAATGGAATCAATCAAGGATGTGTACTAGATAAAAAGGAAGAAACGATCAAGAACTGAGACAATCAGATCCCAATTTCTTCCAACAATTTCACTAGGGAAAGAAGTCGAAACATGGAGGGACGAAGTAAACAAAACGGACAACAGACAAACCGAGTCAGCAGCACTTTCCCAAACAGATGGTGACTCAGAATATCCAAACCTAACTCAAAAGGAGCACTATACATAATGGGTGAAAGAATCAGAATCACCAACATGACAAAATTTAACTGGAAGGACAAACATAACTTAAAATGAACAACCAAAAAGGGGGAAGAATCAGAATAATCAAAGTAACAACATACATGATTAGTGAAAGAATCAGCACAACCAACATAAAACATGAAGGAACCACAGCAAACGCACCATCTTGGAACGGTCAGTAAAAATTACGGGTGGATTTAATGTACCTTTACGGGATCCCAACCATCGCCCTCACTTTCACTGTGGTTCAAACAGGTATTTGTTTGGTCCGCTTGAGGGTTTTCTAACTCATCAGCGAATCAACTCGGTAAACAAAGACAGCTAAACAAAGCTATCCCAAACACTGTTCAGCATGATGATATATACCATGCTAACAGATGCGCTCAAGGATGTTGACAATGGTCTATCTATTAGGTAGCGCTTCGATGTGAAGCTTTACAACCTTAGAAGATTGTTAGCCAAATCCAAGGTGCAAATAGAGGTACTAGACGGGTTCCTCTTTGCTGATGATATGCCAGAGGGTGCTACAGCAGCAGAGTGTTCGCAGATTAAGTATTCGCTCATGTGACAGCTATGACCTCATGATCAACGCCAAAAAGACTGCCGTGTTCTATCAAACAGTACCTGGCAGGCCTTACAAATCCACCATCAAAGTGAACAGTCAAAGATTGCAAGTGGTAGATACTTCATGAACCTCGGCATCCCACTGTCCAGAGCCGTTCGGATTGATTACAAAGCCAGAGTCATGATTGCCAAAGTTAGTGCAGAATTTTGCCGACTGAGGATAGTGTTTGTGGTCGAAGTAAAACCAGGCTTGGCACAAAGCTGAAAGTCTACAGAGCAGTGGCTTCCAACACTATTACATGCATGTGAAACATTGATAGTTTACCAACGGCGCTCCGAAATACAGAAACATCTCCATACAAGATGTCTTAGAGAAAACTCTTAAAGATTAAGTGGCAAGACAGGATTCCAGAAACGGAAGTCCTTAAACGGGCAGGGATGTGGAGTGTTCATGCACTTTTGAAAACGACACAGTTAAGGTGGGCAGACAATGTTACGCGAGGAAAGGTTACCAAACAAAATCCTCTAGGGAGAATTAGAAACAGGCAAACGCTCCCTCAAAGACTTCAACATACCAACAGAGTCGTGGGAACAAACTGCACAGGACCGAGCAAAATAGCGAGGCCTCATCAGACGGGGTGTTAGTTAATATGACACCAAAAAGAACCAGCGAAGCCTAACAGAGACGTGCACAGTGCAAAGCCAGCGCTAAGACAACACCAACAGAGCGGTCTTCGTTTTTAAACTCGTTTGCTCTATCTGCAACAGTCATTTCTGCGCTAGAATAGGTTTCATCAGCCATCTTAGACCACACAAACATTATCATTTCTCGCAGGTGATTAGGATCGCTCATTATCAGTAATGACAGATGAACAGATATTATTTGCTAAATATAAAGTTTGTTTATATCATTACATGAACATGTTTATTATGAATAAATCTTGGTGTATAGATATACTCTAATAATGAAATTTAATATGCCCCACCTTATTATTCACGTTTTTACTGTTTTTTTTTTTGTGGTTTGCCACATGGTTAGTCACAAACCAGCCTGCTCAGATTGCATTATCAAAGCAGCTTTTGAAAGTAACTGATTAAACCGCGGGTTACACAGGCTAAACTCCATCTATTTGTTTGATCATGGCATGGCTTATATGAACGGACGTGGGAATAACTAGAGCTTTTTATAAAGGAATGAAAAAAAAATTCTCTAATAAGCTGCCCTACTAATATCTTTAAAGTAATAAGCTTCATTAGGTGTCGTATTAAATCTATAGAAATGCCTAGATAATTGTACAAGATTTTGTTCCTGCATTCCATCAGTCAGGGCTAGAAATTATCATCACGTGAACAAATCCGTGAAATGAACACCCCCTTACACCCCACTTTGTATAGAGAAAACTGGGGTTTACGGGGGTAAACATTATTTTTCTTATTTTTGCTCCAAGACATAGGTTGTGGGTACTCGTTAGAACCGCCTCAATGAGGCGGTTCTAACGAGCACCCACAACCTATGTTTGCAGTAAAAATCAGAAAAATATCATGGATTTTCATCCGAAAAATAGCCATTTTGGAGATGTGAAAAAAATGCACTATGTCTTACGGGTGTGTTATCGTAATGGGTGTGAATAAGTTCAATACTATCAGTTGTCTTTGTATTTATACAATACAGAATGTTCTCATGTTACATGTCGTATTATGTATTTGTGTTTGTAAGAAAACACATTACAAGAAACAAATCGGTTGAAGCCTTAACAAAATGACGTGAAGAAACCAAGTTTCATTTGCATTGTAAAATGTGACCTTAATCCATCGGTTGTTCCTCAAGATATTGGGTATAAATGTAGTTGGCATTGTGCAAGAACAACTACCATAATAAGGTATCAACGAAAATGTCAAAAATGCGTTCGTGCGTCTGTGTGTGCACAGTGTATGTAACAAGAATCAAACGCATCCATTTCGATAGTAATATGACATCATGTAAAATCGCAAAACGCGTGATAACGCTCTGCCTGCTGCATTTCCATTTTGTTAATATTCATTGCAAAATTTATTTGTCACAAAATACTTACCATCGGTAAAACATTAGTTTTTCCGCCCTGCACACATGAACTGCACATGTCTGAGGTCTGATCCTTCTTACATAAACTACAGATGTCAGACTTCTGCTTGAAACTGTCTGGCAGATAGTGGACGAGAACCCTTTCGGCTGAAAGTAGAACAAATGGATTTCAGATACCGATGAATTAAACTGTATTTGCACTATAAGGCAATATGTATTATCACTAAATTACGAAAACACGTAACTACAGTATACATTATAGCGCCGAAAAAATAAAAATTTTCAAATGAAAAATTGTGATATTTTACTTTCTTCTTCTCAAAATACAGATTGTGGGTACGCGTTAGAACCGCCTCATAGAGGCGGTTCTAACAAGTACCCATAATGTATGACTAAGAGCAGAAAAAAGAAAAATAAACCTCACCCCTGTAAACCCCAGTTTTACTACATAAAAGTGGGGTTCAAGTGGGTCAAAATTATTTTGGGCAAGTTTTCGTGATGGTGCTTAAGATAAATAAAAAAAAAACATATTAACATTATACTTAAGATTGATACAAAGGAAACGTATATTTTTAAGTCACTCTTCGATAGCTCGAACACGGATGGCTCGTTTACCTCAGCAGTTTCGAACACATCCTTGCGTGCCCATAACCGCAGATAGTAATTCAGTTTAACTGGCCTAGTGGATAAGAGTTTCACCGCAGTAGGTTCGAGCCACGCTCGGGTCACATCTGACACGCAAAGTTCTGCAACGGAACGTCAAGTGGCTTTCCTCCGGGAACTCCGATTTTCGCCCCCACCCTCTGATTAACGATCAGAGGGATATAAGTGAAACGATTAATCTTGGAAGGGAAGTAAAACCATAACAAAAACAATTCCTTCTGGGGGTATTAAAGGAACATTTTTTTCATTACATCTTGAAAATGTATGTCATCTTGAAAATGTTTGTCACGGGTACTATTAGAATCGCCTCCATGAGGCGATTCTAATGAGTGCACAGGGCATTCCTTTAGTTTATACTAATTTATTTTAGTTCGATTGCGATAGAAGCTTCAAGCTTATTTAATCGCTCTCAAACACTCATTCCGGATGTTTTCAAGCGCGTGCGAGAGAGGCAGTGACTATTACAGCACTTATACCCATTTACACCTGGGTGGAGTGAGGCAGTTTCTTATGTTTCTTGCCCAAGGACACACCTCGATACCGGGTGCCGGATTCGAAGCACAACCTCTCGATCATGAGTCGAACGCGTTAACCAATGCGCGATCGAGGCTGACGACATTCCTTTATTTCAATGAAAGTTTCGAACTGCACCTGCTTCGAAAACAAATCCAGGTACCCATGGTGGTTGAGCCATTTAAGTTCGACTTATTGTTTTAATTACGATAACACCCGTGCGACAAAGTGCATTTATCACATCTCCAAACTGGTTCCTTTTCTGATGAAAACCCGTGGTAATTTCTTATTTATATCGCAAACAGAGTCTGTGGGTGCTCGTTAGAACCGCCTCTGATTCTAACGAGCACTCACAACCTATGTCTAGGAACATAAATAAGAAAATAATGTATACCCATGTAAACCCCCCTTTCCTCTATATAAAGTGTGGTTAAGTGGGATGTTTATTTCACGGTCCTGTTCAAGTGATCTATCACATTCTCTCAACGTATGCATGACGCACCTTGGAAAAAGCGAAGACTACGATCATACTGTGTATTTACAGCCTCGTCTGTGTCTTCGCTTTTCGCAAAAGCTGTCTTTATTTTATAGGCTATCCAAGTTGTAGGCAGCAGTGGCTTCTAGCCAGATTTCGAGAATGTATTATCGTTATTGAAACTGATGTGGAATAAATGATGATAATTCTATGTAACGCCAGTTTCAGTGCTTAAAAAGTAAATAAAACACCTGTTTGTGTCTTACGTACATCCCGAAGACAGGTTAACCTGTGACGCGACTCATATATGAACAGTTTTTTAAATCGTGGTATCGTCAAACTGCCCACGAAATGAAATTCCATTAATAGATCAACTTGTCCGCTGCACGCAGCAAACAACTTTTCTTCCCTTACAGTACCAGCTAAACTGCATAATGAAATAATTTAGCAGTATACATTTGTTCAATCAACAAACAACTTGCTGTATATAATGTTTTCGTCCAATTCACAAACTACAAATCAAACAGTATAGTTCCTGATCAGGGGGCTTCTGGCCGTCTGACTGTTTGAAAAGGTAGGGTTTATGATAAAGGCAAAGATAGTAAAATAAGACCAATCCGGTTTAGTAGAAGTAGAGGCAATGATCAGGAATCGATACAATTAACCCACAGCTCCCATCAGAGACACCAAAGGGAAAGAAAAACTAACATGAAACAACAGAGCCAAATGGAAGCATCAATAGCGAAAAGCCAAAAGGACAGTTAGTTTCCCACAAAATGGACAATAGGCTATCTAAAATAAAACAATATAAGCCACACAAACACCCAAAGGCAAACCATAACAAAAATAAACTGCGACAGAAGAACCGCCTTGGAACGGTCAGCGGAAACGAATTCCACTCGGGGGCTTAAATGGATTTTACGTGGCCAAAATCCTCACATTTACTTCCGTCGCGATTAAGACAAATAATTTGTTCAGTCCGCATGAAGGCATCCTAACTCATCAGTGCAACATCTCCGTGAACACAAAATCAAACAATCACAGAGATGAAACAGCGGTGAGGACTCGACAGCAAGAAACCACTGAATGCTGGAGCAAATGTAAACGAATAGTTAGACTCCGATGGGCCGACCAGAGACAGAGCATCAGGTACCAACCAACATAAGCCTTTACGTTTGAACCATCATAGAATCTGAGGCCTGACCCACCGGCATGCAATGAAAGAGGGAAGCAAAGTTGTCAACCGTGATTGGGTTAACTACCATGCATGCAGTATGTTGTATAACATTTATGTTGTACCCAATCTAAGCCCTACACCTTTATAGACAAGAAAGATAAGACATATACTCGCACATACCAAATCAACAAAGAATATCGGTGAAACGTCGGACTGACATTAATGTTAATAGGATGTTGTTAGGTACATTTGTTTGTATTATTGTTTGCTGAAAGCCAGGAGTCTGACATTAAAACATATAATTTGACAGCAGTCTGTGTATAATATGTAATGTTTAAATAGACTTTTAAGACATCATCCCGTAAACAAGTTGGTGAAATGAACACCCCTAAACCACACTTTATATAGAGAAAATTGGAGTTTACGGGGGTAAACATTATTGTTCTTATTTCTACTCGAATACATATGCTGTAGGTACTCGTTAGAACCACTGAACACCCGCAACATACATCACAGATTTTCATAAGAAAAGCAGCCATTTTGGGGTTTTGAAAGAATACATTATGTCACACGGGTGAGTTATGGTAAAGGAGAAAAAAATTACAGTGAAACTTCAATAAGTCCAACATGGATGACTCGTCAATGTTTGATTCAAACTTGCTTTTTAGTCCAGGAAACATTATTTCGATAGCTACAGAGTTTGTTTGTTTGTGTAGAGTTTTTGTCCCGTCAAGACTATTAATTTCATTTTGAAGACGTTGTTTCCAATTCTGTGGAGATTTAACCCGCCACTGAGATCAAATGACATCTATAGTCTTACCGCCCAAAGGAAACACTAGCTTTAATTTGCAGGAACGGTCCGACTAGCCCACTTAAGCGATTTACCAGTTTTAGATGCTTTGTCGGTTTCAGCTTTGCATTACGAAAACATGCCTATACTAATACATTGTAAATTTATTCACCGAAAAAACGAAAATTTTCAGGTGAGAAATTGTGATATTTTTCTTATTTCTGCTCAAAATATAGATTGTGGGAACTCGTTAGAACCGTCTCATCGAGGCGGTTCTAACGAGTACCCACAATCTATATTTTAGAGCAGAAATAAGAAAATTGAGGTCTACCCCTGCAAACCCCAGTTTTACTATATAAGAGTGGGGTTCAAGGGGGTAAAAATTTTATAGATGTGTTTTCGTGATGGCATGGAAGCACCATGCAGCCCAATTTATGTTTCAAAGCTACGATAGCCGAGTGAGTTACATGGCTACAGATATCTATACATTTCAGAATAATTTAGGGAGGTTTAATATTTTATCTTTCAAAGGTGTGTAGCGTTTTCACATTTGCATGGTGCCAAAGACATTCGATATGTTGAAGTTTGACTGTCTATAAATTCTTATACGCTGCAGGAAAGAAACGCATCAACGTACCAATTTTCGTCGTAAAAAAACCCTTGACATGTGACGTCGAGGCGTATTGTATTACTAATATGAAAGGAATAATAAACAGAAAGTAAAATCTACAGAAAAAGATAATTAAGTGATCTTGTAAAAACTTACTCGGCTCATAGTATGAATAAACGACTACAGAGGCTGGTTTTACTCCCAGTACGATCGATGCACGTTGCATTTTAATATCAAGACAAACTTCAGACGTAGGAATCTGTAGGATAAAAATACATATATAAACTATGCATATAATGTTATTAATCAAATAATTTCGTATTGGCCCAATTACAAGTCCGAGGTCTGCTGTATTAATCCTTAAACCGCTGCATAGAATAGTGATGCCACAACCCATTTATGTTTCAACTGGTCAAATTACTTTATGTACTTTATTAATTCAAATGCAGGATTTGAATTACAAGCAGTGAAGATCCTGATTTAGAAGCCATCATATCTGACTCTACACTGTTGGCAATTGTAGGGATTGTCATGAACAGCAAGGATAAGTGGTGCTTGCTACTGAATGTTTTGAGGCGGTGGTTCTAATATTGTTTATTTTAAATGTAGCTTTGTTGGCTTTTCCAACGCGGCGCTGTATCTTGCATCACGAAAACACGCCTCTATAATTTTGACCCCCTTGGACCCCACTTTTATATAGTTAAACTGGTGTTTCCAGGGGTATACCTTATTTTTCTTATTTCTGCTCTAAAATATAGATTGTAGGTACTCGTTAGAACCGCCTCGGTGAGGCGGTTCTAACGAGTGCCCACAATCTAAATTTTGAGCAGAGATAAGAAAAATATCACAATTTTTCATCATAAAAGTTTCATTTTTTTCGGCGATAAAGGCGGCAATGTATTTGTATCGGCGTGTTTGCGTAATGTTTGTGCTTATGGTTGTGTATTACTATTATATGTTTCTATAATTTCCATTAATTGTATCGGTTGCACAATGGTCACTTCTTATCGGGAAGAGTGCTGGTTGTGCCTTTTCGTGGGCATCTATTTCTATAAATTTCATCTTCATTGGCAAACTCTTCCTATTAGAAAAGATCGTTTTGCTGATGGGCTCTGCTATTGACAATTATCTAACGCAACACGTCTATAAAGGCACCGGGGGAGTGTGATATATTCTGCAACAAATCACTAGATCACTAGCCGAAAAAATGGAACACAAAAAAGCAACAGATTTTTTACGTCAATCGGGTATACTTGGGCATTAGGCATTCATACGCCCTTTTCTCTTATCCAAACTTTAAATGCATTTATTACAGCGTGAATTCTTCTTAAATTATGAAGGATTTTTTTAGATTTGAAGGAAAATAAACAAAGCCAGAGTCTATTTTTGGGCGTGGGGACCGAATCAAATCAGCTATAGTCTTCAAAATTTTTGTCATTTAAAAGTAGACAAATCACACGCGCTATGCTCTCTTGATTTGTTCTGCTTTACAACTTACCTGAAAACTGAGTTGTATTAATCAGTCAAGTACAACTAGAGCAGGCCTATTGTTTCGTATGCTTATTTGTTTATTTTTCTTTAATTTTCTTTCCCTTCATATTTTTTTTATTTTTCAGCAAAGCCTTTTCAAAAATCTACAAAAAATGGAAGTTTCTTGTTCGATCCCCGTTTCTTTCTAACAGATACAGAATTGTTCAAAAACAATGTTTGTTTATAAGATATTTTATTAATTGACTATCATGTGTTCTTAGCAGGTCATCCGTATTACCTCACAGGTCAAAAATCAATAATCATGCTTTTAATGGTATTAATTAATAAAATTGTCATTAATCAAGTAATTCGATATCGGCCCAGTTACAGGTCTTCGGTCTGCTGTATTGGTCTCGGCCTTCGACCCCGGGCTGCTGTATTATTTGTATTTCAGTTCAACGGCCCAGTCAAATCTATGCAAGTCATTTTTGAGCCGGTCAGTTTACATATCCTCACTTTACCTGGCCAGGCTTATACGGAAACGGTTACAGTACAGTGCTCATTCTTTCGCCAGAAACGGACAACTGCTTTCATGATCAATCTCCGCGAAAGAATGTTGCCGAGCCTGATTACCAGTCAGACGAGAATCCGAGTGAGCTTCCCAGACATTTGACGCATAAAACAAAGATTTTCATTGGAGGTAATTGCAAATAGTTTAAAAGGCTATGTCTCAAATAGAACTTACGTCATGAAAGTAGATAATAAGCTGTCCTCCCGCAGTTTCAACACGTTTCACCAAAGAGTGGCCTTCTACTCCGTCTTTTAGAGCTTCAAAACCGGATGGTGCACCAACACTCATAATAGCCATATTGCTTTTGGAGTTAGGGATTATGAAGCTAAAACAGAGCGGAATAAATGGACATTAAACAAAACAAAAGGACATTAAACAAATTTTCGGCGTATTCACTGAATTTGATAAAAGCAACGAAAATGTCAGCTTTTGTTTTTCCATGTATTTCGTTATTACATTGGAGGCCAAGTCGACGTACATGTAATAAGTAAGACATAAAATTATATGCGATATGCGAGTATAACTGTGAATAGTATGCTACCCCGCCAGCAAGAACTGTCGGGCCAATCGCGGAACGATAAGGTCAGGATATGACAAGGTCATCACATCGAAGTCGGCTGTGCTGTTAGCTTTCTTATTTCCAAATTTAACAACGTGCATTGACGGCATATTATATAACAAACACACTAATCTTTGTTGTGTATCTGCTGACATTTTTTATGTATGATATCTGGCAATGATTATGATATTTTAATGTTTGTTGTCCATTTTAATTATTTCTTTCTGAACGAGACTGCTCTAAGCATGCCAAGCCTAATGCGAGGATTGCATAATTGGGCCGGTAAAAGAGGTTTACTCGAGCATGAAACAAGAGAAATAGAAGTACAGATATCGATACAATTACCTCATACCTCCCGAATCGAGTCTGTTTACAAACTCAGATCTGTCTGTATACAATTACGTCTCAAATTAGTCCGTATACAAACTTAAAATGTTCTAGAAAGGGTTATCCTTTGGAAGCAAGGAATACACCACAGAACTGGAAAATACTGAGTGTACATGTTATCTTTGCCAGCCTAGCTAGTTTTGGCCATTTAGGCGTCATCAGTAGTGACCCTTAGCCCTTATCCCATTGTTCACGACAACCCCTACCTATGCAAACAGTGTAGATCCAGAAGATTATGTGCTTCTGTTAAAACAAAACAAAATTTTGCATATTTTCACAAAACAATATATTTTTCTGTCGCCTCTATTTATCCCTGAACATTTTTTTTCAAAATGGCTATTCATTTCCTAACAATAATTATGACCATATGCTCATTCGTCCTCGCTTTATGACCCGTCGTAAGTTAACTGTCATTGCAAGCTGCGGTCTCTTGATTTTTGTGATGCTATGGAAGGGAATAAAGAACAAGTAGATTGTAGCAAACATTTTCTCACTAGCAAAATGTATCTCAATACCGATATTGTTTTAGCTGTGGGTGTGAAATTACTTCTCATTTATTGATCAAGGAATTTAAATATATTGATACTTTAAATGGCTAAAATCCCAATTCATTTGAGAATAATGAGTGATAAAGCATGCGCGAGAAAATGTTCAAAATTATCATTTGAGTGATACTGCGTCTAAACCTTAATATAAAGTAGAAGTAAAACAAAGATCAGGAATCGATACAATTAACTTACTCCACCCATCAAAGACACCAAAGGGAAAGAAACACAACATTAAACGACCAGACCATAATGGAAACCTAAACAAAGGAAGACCATAAGGACAGTTACTTTCCCACAAAATGGCCATATGGCAATCCAAAATAAAAAGACACACAGTGATACACACAGTAAGTAACAAACAACAACATAAATAAATCGCCACAGAAGAACCGCATTGGAACGGTCAGTGGAAAGATTTCCACTGGGGGGACTACATTTGTTTGGACACACATTTCAATGGCGATGAAAACAAGAGGCATCATGAAAATGCGAATGCTAGGAGGAGACAGTGCAATAATGGTGTTTATCATATTATGTCACGAGTATTTAGTTGTAATCGTCAATGTCATAAAGACCATATGTTCATCCATGAAATAATATAGCGATCAACCGAGGGATCCGGCAAATGTTAATACAATGAAATAACCATGGATGATCGTTGTTCTTGCATAACTTACGGTTCCGAAAGCAAATTGTGACGAAAACGCCCCAAAAGCTCCATATAAACTACATAGAAACTCTTCAAATGCCACCGGTGAACCAACATCGCGGCCAGTTCAGAATGCTGTTTACAATGACGTTGTTACGCAATGACCATCTGACATCATCATAGAACCCTAAAACGCTACGTTCAGGGCGGGAACGTCGCTCAACGTAAGGTAACAAACAGTCTAGTGATATCAAAAGTTCAAAATCCATTTTCAAACAGCACGCGAATTTCATGATTTGGACACGGTTTTTATTGTTTGAGCACGGCCTTTGGTCCATTTGACAATGGCTTCAAGCAGCCATGCGCATAGGTATTTATGCAAGAACAATGGTTACTGGCGCATGACGTTGAGATGCAGTCCTATGATTTATATCCAAGTATGTTTGTAAAAAATAAAAATTAAAAATAGTCCAGTGAGAAGCAGAATCATATAAGCAGCATTTTACACGAGTGGATCTGTTCAAATGAAATGAATGAAACGCGCCGAACGCTCGTTGCATAAATGCTATATGATGTGACCAATCATGTAAAATGTAATATATTATTATGAAATATCTTGTTTTCCTTCTGCTCCATTATAGGTTTGGCCAATGATTTTTTTAGCAAATACATTACGATAACACACCCGTGCGACATAGTACCTTTTTCATATCTCTTAAACGGCTACTTTTGTGATGAAATTCGGTGATTCGATTCTTATTAATACTGCAAAACTTGGCTGTGGTGCTCGTTAGAACCGCCACGTTGAGGTGATCCTAACGAGTACCTACAACCTATATCTTGCAGCTGAAATAAGAAAATAATGTTTACCCACTTAAACCCAAGTTTTCTCTATATAAAGTGGGGTTTAGGGTGGGTGCTAATTTCACGGCGGTAAGACACCAAATTGGAAATCTGAAAACTTTACAGTTTTGTTTTATTGAACAAGACTTACCGTGTACATGCTTGAAGCATAAAGGTATTTTCTGATTCACCGTACGGCCTAACTCTTACTTCGTAACTAGGTGGTTCTGGATCTTGCTCAACGTTGAAGAACTTATTGACCTAGGAAAAACACACGCCACAAGAGCATTATTGGAACAAGGTTATCATCAAATGACCAACAGTTAAGGCTTAGGCAGCCTACGCAGACACGTAGCCTGGCATAAGGTTTTGCTGCTCACATATATGTCGTGGAGACCTTGGGTTTGTTCCTTTATGTGGTGTCTATCGGCCAAATTAAGACTATTAAGTCCACATCGAAAAAGAAGTGAAGGCAATGATCAGAAATCGATACAATTAACCCACAGCTCCCACCAGAGACACAAAGGGAAAGAAAGACAAACATGAAACAACTAGACCTTAATGGAAACATCACTTGCCGAAAGCCTAAAGGACAGTTACTGTCCAACAAAATGGCCAATCGGCTATCCAAAGCGATACACACACTCAAAGACAAGCCATAACAAAAATAAAACGCGACAGAAGAACCGCCTTGGAACGGTCAGTGAAACGAATTCCACTGGGGAGTGGGAGGGGGGGGGGCTTAAATCGAGTTTACGTGGCCACAGTCCTCGCCCTACTTCCGTGTCGATTTAGACAACTACTTTGTTCACTCCGCACGAAGGCCTCCTAACACATCAGTGCAACATCTCCGTGAACACAAAAATCAATCAACCACAGAGATGAAACAAAGGTGAGGACTCGACAGCAGGAACAAACTGAAATTCTGGAGCAAAAGAAAACCATCAGTTAGACTCCGATGGGCCCAACCAGACACCGAGCATCAGGCACTAAGAAAAATTATATAAAATAAGATTCTCTCTCATTCTCAGTAAGCCTTTACACTAGAACCGTCATAGAATCTGAGGCTTGACCCACCGGCGTGCAATTAAAGAGGGAACCTACCAGGTTACCCGGGATCAAACGTAACTACATCAAAATACACTTCATAACTAAAGGTATGGATATTACTCATTAATCCATTCCTATTTGTTTACAAAAGAGACATGACGACATCGATCTGACCGTTGTTTCATCTCTGTGGTTGTTGTTTTTTTTTTTTGTTCTCGGAAATGTTGCACTGATGAGTTAGGAGGCCTTAATGCGGACTGTACAAATTATTTGTCTTAATCGCGACGGTAGTAAGGTCCAGGATGGCGGCCGCGTAAAATCGATTTTAGTCCCCCCCCCACACACACCCAGTGGAAATTGTTTCACTAAACGGCCCAAGGCGGGTCTTTTTTCACGGTTTTTTGTTATGGTTTTAGTGTGTGTCTCGCTTTTATTATTTTTTCTTTTTGATAGCCAATTGGCCATTTTGCGGGAAAGTAACTGTCCGTTATCGGTATTTCCATTAGGGTCTAGTTGTTTCATGTTTGTGTTTCTTTCCCTTTTGTGTCTCTGATGGGAGCTTTTGGTTAATTGTATCAACTCCTGATCATTGCCTTCTCTTACATTTTGGATATCAGGGCTGTTCTGTTTGTGCCGTTTGATTGCTAAAAGGTATCACCGTACATGAATTAAATGCTCTTATTTTTCCAATTCTCAGCGATTTCATTTACAATTGCTTTTCGCCGTTCCTTAATTTGAACACCTTTATATATCTCTTGAAGGTCTTAATCGGACCGATGTTCGTACCTTGTTTTATAACTGTTGCTTGTGTGATGTCTGTAGGCATCGCGGTTTTGTGGGCTTTGTTATACCCTCCTTTAATTAACCCTCCTTCCCTCAGTTCTTTCGTATACTGTTTGACTTGATGACCGGTATGAATATCGCTTTAGTTTTGACGGCATCATCACTTTTTGCACACACATGAGTATCGCAAGTAGATTTAAACCTACAATATCCCCCTTATGTTACATTCTGCTTCTTCTGAACGGATTCCCCATTTTATTAATAACTTTAGAGCTATGTTGCCACCGGTTTTGGTCGTGCGTTAAATTTGATTTCTGCCGCTTCAAATAATTTTAGTTGGGCAGGCGATGCTGTTTTTTTAAATAATCGAAGAGTAAAATAATTTCCTATCCGATCTCCCATCCTTCGAAAATATACCGATCCGTTCAAATGAAGTGGACTGTATCCTAGTGTTTCTGGGTGCAATGCTAGGAGGTGCGGGTGCTGTTTGCATTTATGCGCTGCGCATACAGTTTCTTCATCAGTGAACGGAAGAGGATATTGTTTGTTTTGGAGTTTAACGGCCAAGTCAGCACTATTTTAGGTCATTTTACCTATCCACAATTTTCCTGGGCAGGCCTATACGTAAGCGGTTAATCAGTACAGTGCACATTCTTTCGCCAGAAACTGAATACCGCCCTTCATGAAAAAGCGGAAGAGAGAGAACGACCGTAGCAAAGATTTCATGATCAATATCCACGAACGGATGTTGCCGACCCCGGAAGATATCCAATCCATGTCCTCCTGATCACCAGTCAGACGCGCATCCGACTGAGCTACCGAGGCCGGATTATTTTCCTTAGGTCTATGGATTTTGTATTTATGTGTTAACATGGCATGCTGCAAATTGTGGGATGTAGTACGTCAGGCAAACTTATTCAAAACAAGATTTAACGAACACTATCGTAGATTGAGTAGACCTGGAGATGCTGGTGCTTTCCTGTATCGTCGTACAGGTCATTCTGCAAAAGGTACTTCTATACAACCAGTGGAAATTATTTGCTCGATGTAAATTCTACAGCTAGGTTTGAAATTTTTGAGCGACATGAAACTGAATTAAAATGGATTATCACACATACCTTTTCCATTGGGCTTTAATGAAAATCTTTATCATGAAAGTGATATTTCTACAATGCCCAAATTTAATACTTTCTCGCTTCTTGTCTTTCGAAGGCGTAAATTTTTAAACTAGATCGCACGGCACTAGCAAAAATGGCAACTACAGGCGTAAATTACGTTCTTTGAAAAGAAACAATACCAGGCTCACCACCCATTTCTGTATTACGTATTCTGGACACCGAGGCGAATAAATTCTGCGATAGCTCTAATCAGTTTGCTGCTCCTTCGACTGGGGGTTGTGCTCGGCGTGCTCTTCGTCCTTTCCTCGGAACTGGGATTAATCACAAACGTCGTTGCATTTGGGTGTCCCTCACTAATAATGGTTTGAGTTTTTTGGGGTTTGCCTGGTGTCTTCCGGGGTGGTTCGGTGATTCCGGCCCTTCCTGCTTGTTTTTCCAAATACTAAAACACCCATAATTTTCTATAACCTGTTAGATTTTACATTTTTAATTTCAATAAAATTGTTTCTGCTCTTGATATTGACACTAACACTCCTGATACCTGTGATTCCAAAACACCAATGTGTTGCTATCCTGCTGCTTGGCATATTATTACTGGTAATGTAAAAATATTGCTAATTCTAGGATACGATACATAATTTCTAATGGACCGAAATATCGATTTCCTTCTGAAATTGATTTCAATAAGTGTATAGATGAGGTCGCTGATGCTTTGAATAAATTTGGTGGTCGATGGCGAGTGTGGGTTGGGCATGGAGCTCTCAGGGAGTGGCAATTTAGCATTCTGAAAGTAGTGAACAAACGCATATCGTTCTACTCTCAAAATGCGAGCTTTCTGGTTCCTGGTCCTAGGGCGTCTTTTTGTCACCTTCAGCTGGATGCTCGTGGGTCTCGTAGAAGGTTTGTTTGGCTCCAACGGGCGGGGCCGCTGGCAATGTGGTCGTTGTTTGACGGCACCGCCTTGTTGGCGCTCTTCGGTAGGGTCTTGGTGGTGGTGCCGCCTGTGACTGCAGCCTTTGGCTGTGGGGATGGCTGTAGTTGATGGCCGCATTTGTCATTCGGCCACCGGGTTTGCTGTATGTGCTACAGAGGGCATACTTCATACGTTATATTAGTTACCTAAGCTTCATAAAAGACCAAATTTATTGTAAATTCAAGCTCTTGTTTCACCACTGACATTTCCAAATTATTAACTTCATGTTTTACTGACATAAAAACATGTGATTGAATATTGCGATGAAGTAGAAGTGGAGGCAATGATCAGGAAAGTCTTTCAAAGATCAGGGAGAAATCTGTTTCGGTCTTTAAAAATCTAATTAAGTTGTAAATAAATTGAAATCCAGACGTTTTCGTGATTCAGTCTGTCCACTTATGCTTTTTCACACTTTACACTGCACTTCCACACAATCTTATAAAATAAAAACTTAAAGAATTAAATGATCCGACATTTTCAAGGAAAGATTCCCTCTATCTTGCATGCAATGTAAGAAATGTTTTGTTTGTTTTTTTGTTTTTTTCATCAAAATACTTTATGGTCATGTCAGGAAGTGTGTGAAGCTCCCAACTTTCTACTTGACATCATTTACATAAGATTTGGTACTAAGCAATTTAGAAAAACAGTGGGTATTCCGATGGGTATGAATTGCGCACCCCTTGTGGCTGATCTGTTCTTGATTTGCTATGAAAGAGACTTCATGATGTCCCTTTCCGCGGGAAACTACTCTGAAATCACTGAAGCCTTTAGCTCGACTTCCAGATATTTCGATGTTTTATTAAATATTGACAATATCTATTTCGATGGTTTGATCAGTCAAATTTACACCGAAGAACTTCAGTTTAAACAAAGCGAATTCTTCTGATTCTGAGGCCCCGTTTTTATTGGATTTACATCTGTCTATTGTAGACGGATTTGTTTCCTGCAAAGTTTATGAGCCTTATCAAAATTTTATAAATGTCATTCTGATTTAATTTCAAAATCAAAAATTGAACTTAAATCTCTTCTGCAACAAGGTCTATCGAAACCCGAATTTTATGGTGACTTTTTATATAATTTGAGAAAAATATTTACTTATAATAATTTCATAACCCAATTTCGTAAAATCATTCTTTGATATAAAATGTTTGGGTCTAACATAAATGTTATACGACAGACTGCATGCATGGTAGTTAACCCAATCTCGGTTAACAGCTTTGCTTCTCTCTTTAATTGCACGTCGCTGGGTCAGGCCTCAGATTCTATGAAGGTTCCAGCGTAAAGGCGTACTGAGAATTAGAGAGAATTTAATTTTATGTATGTTGGTTGGTGCCTGATGCTCTGTCTCTGGTTTGGCCCATCGGAATCTAACTGTTGGTTATCTTTTGCTCCAGCATTTCAATGGTTTCGTGCTGTCGAGTCCTCACCCTTGTTTCTGTGTTTTTCTCTTTATTTTTTATGTTATCGGAAACGTTACACTGATCAGTTGGGATGCCTTCATGCGGATCATCAAAGTATGTGTCTAAATAGCGACGGAAGTAAGGGCGAGGATTGCGGCCGTGTGAAATCAATTAAAGCTCCCAGTGGAATTCGTTTCACTGACCGTTCAAAGGCGGTTCTTCTGTCGCGGTTTAGCTTTAGTTATGGTTTGACTTTGAGTGTGTGTGTGTCGTTTGTATTTGTTTCGTTTGAATAGCAAATTAGCCATTTTGTGGGAAAGTAACTGTCCTGTTGACTTTCCGCTATTTATGTTTACATTAGGGTCTAGTTGTTTCATATTTGTTTTTCGTTCCCTCTGGTATCTCTGATGGGTGTTGTGAGTTAATTTTATCGATTTCTGATCTTTTGCTTTTACTTCTGTTTCCTACTTATATTGATTTCAATTAGTGTTTAGAAGAAATGGAAAATGCCTTGAATAAATTCGGTGATCGATGGTGTAAGCGAGCGTTCGTCAAGTATTAAGCAATTAAAATGTATTAAGGTATCAAGTGTTTATTTTGAAACTATTTAACAAACGCATCTAAACCCTCTAAATCAAAGACATCTTTACGTAACCTTAATTTAGGTATTCACGAATTGCGTAGGAAAAAGACGTGAGGGCAATGATCAGAATCGGTACAATTACCCCACACCATTTAACAGAGACAACAAAAGGAAAAAAACCGCAAACATGATGTTACAAGCCGAAATTCAAACACCACTAGCGGAAAGCCAAAAAGACTGTCACTTCCCCACAAAATAGCCAAACGGTTATGCAAAATAAACACCATAGGCAATACACACATGCAAAGACAAAATACAACAAAAATAATAAACCACGACAGAAGGACTGCCTTGAAACGGTCAGTAACAGAAATTCACTAGGGGGACTTACATCTATTTTACGTGGCCACAATTCTTGCCCTTGGTTCTGTCGTGGTTCAGACAAATAATAGTCCGCATGAGGCTTTCTAACTTACCATTGATTGATTGTTTAAGAAATAGATCAGCTCTAGCTGTGATTTGTTGTGTAATAAATCACAGTTTGGAGGTCAGTTGTAAAGTAGACAAATCACAAGCGCGTAGCGCGCGTGATTTGTCTACTTACAACTGACCGACAAACTGTGATTTATTACCCAACAAATCACTGGCTAGAGCTGATCTATTTCGATTCTAACAGGCTGAAAATCGGCAATAATGTTGTTGTTTCCTTCAAAATCTCACAACTTTTCGCCATTGTTAGAAGAAATCCCGCTAAAATTGTCGACTGGAACACATGCATTTATATCCTTTTCTAACGTTTACGATGCGAGAAAATGACGTTACACCGTCTAACGTCAAGGAAATCGACTAGTGACGTAATAAATTTGGAGTTTTTAATGACGTCACCTATCACGCTCTTCTGAGGTGTGATTTGTTGCATAATCATTCACAGTTCCTTTCCATTGCCTATATAGGCGCGCTGTGTTAGAATTTGGGTTTAACGACACGTCAACCATTGTGGGTCATTTTGTGTCGTCTCCCACAGGAAGGTAGAAAAGAGATAAAAGAGATATTTGAGGGCATGAAAGTGAGGGACAGAGAAGAAAGTGGAAAATGAATAGAAGTGTAGAAACAGAAGAAATAACAACACTCCCGCTCTACCCTTACCTGCTGAAAGGACAGCAGGCCTTGTCCAACTGTAAGCCAATATCAGTTGAACGCCAAAGTGATGCAAGATACACATCATCTTTGCCACAATCAGCATCCCCCGTTCTAACTTATCAAAGCATCATCCCCGATGTATTGTTTTGGCAGACAAGGCCGCAAACAATATCGTCGTTGTTTGAGTACTCCACTATGTAAATGCTCTTCAGCAAACAATTGGCGGTACAAAAGCCTATGAACACCAGCCATTGGCGAAGAAAGGTCTATGGTTAATGGATTATAGCTATCATTCAGCCATTAATGTTCCTGTATTTGTTAAAGAAGACCAAGTTATGTTTCCTTCCTAGGCTATATTGGTTGCGTAAACTTCACAAAAATGACAGTACAAAGCACGGTTAATTGCAATGTCACTCCCTTGAAAAGGAACTATGCAACTCTCTAAATTATGAAATCCATGCCTTGTTACCATCAAAAAGCATGTGATTATATATTGCGATTCCTGTTTTGATATATCAAACATAAAACCAAAATTCGGACGTTTTCGTTCATTAAGTCTGCTAAAACATTACATGGCATCAATGAATGAAATGAATGGCCATTCCATAAAGACAATTCCCTCTATCTTGCATGTTATGTAAAAGATGCTTTTGTCACTTACGTAGAGCATACAATTACACAATATTGTCATCCCATAATGGGTGTGAAGCTTTAACCTTTCTGTTTGACAGTACTTATATATGCGACTCACTCCACGCTTTGACTTTGTAAAACTTATGTGTAATCAAAATACTCTGACCAGACAGCACGGACGCACATGCCGACAACATTGTTTTGCCAGTCGAACTTTTAGTGCCGTAAAAATTAAATATTTAAGACAAAAAATTGTCATATTTTTCTTATATTTTTCTTATCGAGGCGGTTCTATCGAGTACCAACAATCTATATTTTATAGCAGAAATAAGAAAAAATAAGGTTTACTCCTAACCAAGTATATTTTGAAAGAGGAAAATATATTTATTTCCTCTTTTTTTTGGTCATATTTTAATAATTTACGGTATTTTTAACGATTTTCTTGGTCATTCTTTTAAAAATCTTGGGCACAGAATTTCTCAAACACATAAAAAGCATGTAAAAAGTTCAAATATACAAGACTAATTTTCATTATCTTTGGGCATTATCCCACGCACTCGTAAATAAATCTCAACACATCATCACAGTTGTAAATGATATAAACAATTTTTGGGATCTGTCCCAAAGTTTTCTCTTTTTTTTTTCACATGTTAAATAGATAATCCTTTTGGGATCAATCCCAGAAAATAATTACTTAACAGATTTATAAATGAGGTGATTTTTTGGATCAATCCCAAAATGTTCTTTGTTTTTTTTTTTCCATGTTACATATATCAGTTTTGGGATCGATCCCAAACGTGAAAATATAAGCGTTTTTGGGACCAATCCCAAGACTGATAAAAGCATTATCCCACGCACTCGTGTTTTTTGGGATTGATCCCGAAAATAAATCTCAACACATCAACACAGTTGCAAATGATATAAACAATTTTTGGGATCAATCCCAAATTTTTCTGAGTTATTTACATGTTAAATAGATTATCATTTTGGGATCAATCCCAGAAAATAATTAACATGTTTTTTGGGATCAATCCCAAAATGTTTTTTTTTTTTTTTTTTTTTGCACGTTAAATATATCAGTTTTGGGATCGATCCCAAACATGATAATATAAGCGTTTTTGGGACCAATCCCCAGACTGCAGAAAGTATTCTGTTTTCTACGTACACTGGGAAAAGTTCGTCGAAATGACAAACTTCTGAGGATGTTGATGCACATGTACAAAACATTAGAAATTAAACATTATCTCTGTCCGAAGCACGGTCATTCAGGTCCAAGCTTTACCCTTGTAAACGAGCCCCCACCCATCGGGGCTTGACGAAATAGATTTGGCTGCATTGTTTTTCCACCACGAAGAGCTTAAAGTAATGGTAAACCACCAAGGTCTATGCTTGCCTAGGAGAAACGATGCAAGTCGAGCCGCTACTTTAACCCAAGCGGTTTCTGTGGACTGCTGGGCCTGAGAAGTCATTTCATTTCAATGTCATCAGATTCGACAAAACTGTCTCAAAAATGATCTAAATAATGTTGATAGGGACGAAAAACCACAATGCAAACAAACAAACCATTGTAAACAGGTATAAGTCATTGATGCTGACTGCTTACTGATGCATGAATGCAAGAATGTGTATTACGAATGCATAGAAAATTAAACGGAGTGAACAAAATTATAGATTTTCGTTTGAATCGCCTCAAAGAAAGAAAAACATAGAAGAGTTTACAATGAGTGACGAACAAACATTTATGATGTATATTCGTTAGAAATGTCACCGTTAACAATACAAAACACTGAATTATATTAACTGAGTGAAGAACTTGATGATCGTTTGAATGGACTCCATGATTTGGTTTAATCAAACCCCTACCCAGCGGGCACATGTGGTCGCATCGACGTTGAGGCGGCTTTGTATTAACGGCATGTGCCCGCTGGGTAGAGTCTATGTTTTAGAGCAATGTAGATTGTGGATGTTCGAATGAAATATCAGAATAAGATGTTTTAACAAATATCCACTTAGCAATTATCTGATCAAAAGCAAGCACAATGAGCAAACGACAAAATGGATCTAGAAATGTTTTCAGAGGAAAACAATGCCCCCAACACCACAAACATAATCTAAACACCTATTTGACCTCAAAATCTAGGTGCGGGTCATCAGAATCTAAGGTGCATAAATTGACAGTTTTCGGGAGCATGTGACCGTACAAAGGGTCAAGATCACCAAAATGTAATCAAATTTTTGTTAGTTTGCAATCTATATTGTACCAAATTGTCCAACATTCATCAATTCTTAAGAGACAGCGTGCATACGAGCCATTATTTGCTCAATATTGACAATTTTCGAGAGCCTGTGACCTAGGAAAAAAGTCAAGGTCACTAAAAAATATAATCCTTTTTTGTAGAAAGCAATGATCAGTTATACCAATTTTGACCAAATGTCAGCAATTTGTTCAGGATAGAACGCAGAGAAGCCAAGAAACCTAAATTGACAGACCTTTTCTTGGGTATGGGGGTGCCTGTTCACTTGAAAATAAGATCAGGGTCACCAAAATCTTATCAAATCTTTGGTAGGTGGCAATAAAATTATACCAAGCTTGAGCAATGCAAGCTTGAACGGTTTCTGAGATACATGATAGGTCGCAGGGGAAGCCATAATTCATGGTTTTCTTTTCTTTTTTTGGGTGGGGTGGGGGTGGAAGGAGGCTGTGCCGTTGAAAATTGTGTGAAAGTCATCAAAATCTAATCTACTCTTTGGTATGCTGCAATGATATATTGTACCAAACAAGTATGAAAAGGTCACCCAGGAAAGGCCTCGATGAAAGAACGCAGCCATCTCAAGCGACCTAAAGAATGTAAGCGACATGGACATGATGGATGCCCACACAAAAACATCATACGAAGCATGAACAAACAGCACAAATCCAATTAACAAATAAGACACTGCGAACCGAACGACCACCTTGGGACGGTCAGCAGCAAAACCTACGGAGAGGGGTGGGTGTGTATATGCAATTTCAACCCTCTCCCTCAATTCAAGGGCAGTATCAAACATATTAACAATAACAAATTGATCCGCATGGATGCTTTCTAGTTTGACCAAGTTTCAATGATTCGATCATTAAATAAGGTGCAGACAAGCCATGCCACTGCCCTTTAAATTAAGGCCAAGGTCACCAAAGTCTAATCAAATCTTTGGTAGGTTGCAACGATATATTCATTTGTAGAAAGTGTGAACACATTTCATCGATTCCTTCACGAGACATAGAAGCCTCTGTGGTGTAGTGGTTACGCTAGTCGCCTGGTAAACCAGGGATCGCAGCCTTTCGGATGAGTCTTAAACCAAGGTCCCGTCTCCGTATAACCTTAGCTGTTGGTGGGACGTAAAACTCAAACACTCATTCACTCATTCACGAGACAGGGTGTGGATGAGCCAAATCTGACCACTTTTCTTGAAAATAAGGTAAAGCTCATTAAAACCTAATCAAATCTTAGGTATGCTGCAGTGATATATTGTACCCAGTGTGACAAAATTCATCAATATGTTCATAGGAGAGGTTGCAGGCGAGCCATTTTGGCCGAAATTGACAGTTTTCGGGGACCTGTTCCCTTGAAAACAAGGCCAAGGCCATCAAAGCCTAATGACTGTTTCCCCCAGCCAAGTGATAGAACCATGCAAGTTAAGTCAGAATCAACCAATAGGTTAAGGAGATTACGACAACATGCCTAATCAAGTGTATTGGTAAAAAATTACTACCAAAAAAGAAATTTTTCAGATAAAAATCCTGATATTTTTCATATTTCTGCTCATAACATAGATTGTGGTTACCCATAATCTCTGTTTTTGATCAGAATTAAGAAAAATATAAACCCATGTAAACCCCAGGTTTACATTATAAAAGTGGGGCTTAAAGGGTCAAATTTCTAAAGGCGTGTTTTCGTGATGAAACAGACCGCACCAGCGCCGATTCCATCGCAAACGGGATCCGCGCCAAAACAATATGTCTCCTTCACCCGTTGTGGTGGTGGAGGGCGGGGGAATTGGGGGCGTCATAAGTATAACTCATGAATATGTACTCAGTCTCTAGTTTCATACAATGGAATTCCAAAATGATGATTTTTAAAAAGCATATGTTCCTTGTCCATAACATACGAACGCAAAACAATATATTTCCATCTACTCCTCTATGTACATGCGGATACCATACCATTGGGCTGTTGACATGCATAATATCAGTCGTGGAAATAATTCATGAAATGAACAATGTGTCACAGCATGTAAAATGAACTTAATGTTTTGTCAAACTGTCATATTCCGTTTCATCTAGTGGCGCATTGGGACCCATTTAGCAAAATGAGTTTGCAGATGCATACTCCCGCCACAACACGCCACGGTCCATAGTGTCACACGTCAACTCAAAACATTACCACCCCAACGACGCCACACCAAACCGCGTCAGTGTACACTGTAGCCCACGTAATAAGTGCTATCAACGCCATTCCAACCCATAGTACGGCACGTACGCCAAATAGTTCATCTGTGACGCCAACGTCGCATTTAGTATTAACATCTGGTTAACATTCTAAGCTTGAAGATGCCATAGTTGATTCTGCATATGGCTAGAAAAAGAAAGAACTAATTGTCACTCCAGTGTGTCTTTTTTCAGTATATAAAATATTAACCTACACTATAGACTCTAGCTTGAGCAGATTGAATTACATATATACATGCATAAGTATATGAAAGGACTACTTAACATGATTAGGATTATTTGATTTCCATTAAAATAGATGTTAATATTTACATTTCCAGTGTAAAGGCTAATGTAAACCTATAGAAAACAATGCACTTCGTGCTTCCATGAACGCCTTGTGTCACATGATTTTCAGTGACGTCATATGACGTCAGTTCAAACCATGGTTCTCTACGATCTGATTGGGCGTTACCGGCGTCAACGCTCTTTATCTCTTGGTAGAAAAACAGCGTGTTATTTTTCAGCTTTAAACGTTTGCCGTATAAACATTTTTTGCGCCCAGTGATGAGGAGCAAAGAATGTAAATACAAGAGGCTCAATGAGCCTAACCGCTCACATGAGGAACATTTTAGTAAGCTGTTTGCCTCATGGTTTCAGAGCAGAAAAATTGTATTCGAAGTTCTTTCATATATAAATCAGTAGGAAATAATGAGCCAACGGATAGGGCCAATTTAGACGCCATAGCCATTGCTGGTGACCGATTGATGTTGCAACAATACTAAATGTCTAATCTCTCAGGAGATTTCTTAAGTTTTTTTTTGTATTATTAGTCTACAGGAGTTTTTGATTGAGAGTGTTTTAGTTTCACGTTCCACCAACAGCTAAGGTGATACGGAAACAGGACCCCAGTTTAAAGACTCATCTGGAAGTTTCGAGAAGCCTGCCGTCTATCCTGGGATCCCTGGTTTATCAGGTGCGTAGCATAACCATTACACCACAGAGGCCTCAATAGGAGTTAAAAGGTCCCCTGGTTTAGTCAATTTCGACCCTAGGGGCCTGGTTGGTAGGATTAATGTAGGTGGCCACTCAATGTTTTTACATACTGAATATCTAAGGTCTGGGCCTTATGGTTTCAGAAAAAAAGATCAAATTTTATTTGTTTTATTATTATAAGTCATATGGGAGCTAATGTGCCTTGTAGTTACAAACTTGGCAGGATTTATATAGGACAACACTTAGCATTGTTAC
The DNA here is from genome assembly GCA_963580285.1 of Lucinisca nassula. Taxonomy (NCBI): domain Eukaryota; kingdom Metazoa; phylum Mollusca; class Bivalvia; order Lucinida; family Lucinidae; genus Lucinisca; species Lucinisca nassula. The sequence goes on along the minus strand of OY757015.1, from coordinate 81,232,492 downwards.
ATATGAAACATCAAGGCTCAGAGACGAATGGTTTCAGAGAAGATTTTTTTTTTTTTCCCATTATAAGTCTATAGGAGCTAATTTTGACCCCTGCCGCATAGTTGACAGGATTTATGTAGATGGTCATTTTACATTGCTTCATACAAAATATCTAAGCTATGGGCTTTATGGTTTCAGAGAAGAACATTTTTTTTAAACATTTTTTTTTTATTATAAGTCTATGGTAGCTAAGGAGCCCCGATGTGTGTTAATTTGGACCCCAGGGGGCCTGATTGGCAGGATTTATGTTGGGGACCATTTTACGTTACTACATACTACATATCTAAGGTTTGGGCCTTGTGAATTCAGAGAAAAAGATTTTTAAAGTTTTTATCCATTATTAGTCTATGGAAGCTAATGAGCCCAGGGGGCCGGCAGGGGCGTGGCCAATTTTGACCACAGAGGCATGGTTGGCAAGATTCATGAAGGTGACCACTTCACGTTAATACATAGGAAATATCTAAGCTATGGGCTTAATGTAAGGGTTTCAGAAAAGAAGTGTTATGGCTTTTTTCCATTTATAAGTACAGGGAGCAAAGGAGCCCCGGGGCCTGGATAATTTGGACACTAAGGGCATGATTGGCAGGATTTATGTAGGGGACCATTTGACGCTGCTACGTACTAAATATCCAAGCTTTTGGCCTTATGAAGAAGATTTTTTAAGTTTTTTCCCATTGTTTATCTAGGGGAGCTTATGAGCTCCAGGGAGTGGCCAATTTCGACTCCAGAGGCAAGGTTCGCAGGATTTATGTAGGTGACCGTTTCACGCTGGTACATATTAAATATCTAAGCTATGGGCTTTATGGTTTCAGAGAAGTTTTTTTAAGCTTTTTGTTTATCATAAGTCTATGGGAGTTAAGGTGCCCCGGGGTGTGGCCAATTTGGACCCCAGGGGCACGACTGGTAGGGGACCACTTGACATTGCTACATACTAAATATCTAAGATTTGGGCCTTGTTGTTTCAGAGAAGAAGATTTTTAAGTTGTTTTCCAATTTTTTCCATGAGTCCCGGGGCGTTGAAAATCCTGACCCCAGGGATACGATTGGCAGGATTTATGTAGGGGACCGTATTGCTTTGCAACTAAACTATTTACTAAATATCTTAGATATGGGCCTTATGGTTTCGGAGAAGAAGATTTCTGAAGCTTTTTTCCATCAGAAGTCTATGGAAACTAAGGAGCCCCGGGTCCTGGCCAATTTAGTCCCCAGGGGGCATGGTTGGCAGGATTTATATAGGGGACCGTATTACTTTGCAAGCTACTAAATATCTTAGTTATGGGCTATGTGGTTTCGGAGAAGAAGATTTTTGAAGATTTTTTTCCATTATAAGTCTTTGGAAGCTAAGGAGCCCCGGGGCCTCGCCAATTTAGACCCCAGGGGCATGATTGGCAGGATTAATGTAGGGGACCACTTGACATTTCTACATAGTAAACATTAAAGCTCTGTGCCTTGTGGTTTCAGAGAAGAATATTAATTAAGTTATTCCCTTTGTAAGTCAATGGGAGCTTATGAGCCCCGGGGCGTGGCTAATTTGCACCCCCGTGGCATTATTGGCAGGATTTATGTAGGGGACCATATAACGTTGCTACATACTAAATATCTTAGCTATGAGCTTTATGCTTTCGGAGAAGAATATTTTTGAAGCCCTGTTCCCTGTTGTAAAGTAGAAGTAAAACAAAGATCAGGAATCGATACAAGTCTGTGGAAGCTAAGGAGTCCTAGGGCGTTGTCATATTAGATCCCTGGGACATGATTGGCAGTACTGATGTAAGGGACCACTTGACGTTGCTATATACTAAACATCTAAGCTCTGGGCCTTGTGGTTTCAGAGAAACAGATTTTTAAAGTTTTTTTCCCATTTTGAGTCTATGGGAGCTATATGTTGCCATGGCAACACGAGTTTCCATCTGATCTGCCCCCAAACAATAGGCATTCTTTCCCCCTACTTGACAATGCTTCGACACCATTTGGACAGTCAGAGTCAGATCCTAATGCACCAGAAGGCGACGAACTGACTCAGTCTTACTTACAATGTCACATGGTGACAAGGGTTGGGGTTGGGTGGGGTGGGGGCGGAACTAACAGAGTTAGCATCAGAAGCTAGACTTATGAGATTCCCTTTAGCAATACAGAGCTGACATGTATGCCAATGTCTCGGCACCTTGTGGACATTGAGGGTCAGATCCTAATACGCCATGGAAAGATGAAGTGCTTATGCTAACAATGCCTCATGGTGACAACCGGTCGTGGCGGGGAGAAGGGGCTGGAATCAGAAGCTAAACTTATGGAACGGTGGTTCCCATATTAGTTATACACAGCTGATGCATTTCACTATCTGGGCAAACATTGAGGGTACGTTTCTAGTGGCAGAGATTGGCACCAGTGCTTTGATTTGAACAATCTTAGCAGCGGGCCACAAGATGAATCTTCAAACTAAATATCAATGACTTGGGCCTTTTTGTTTCAGACAAGGGGATTTTTAAACCTCTTCCCAATCTAAGTCTATGTAAAACTGGTGGGCCATTTTTGGCCCCAGGCTCTACTTGAAGCTGCATGTCAAATGTCAAAGACCTGGGCCTTCTTGTTTCAGTCAAGATGTTTAAAGGTTACCCCCGTAAGTCTATTTAAAACAGGTGGGTCCAGGGGCGGTGCGATGTTTGGCCCCATGGCTATAATTTGAACAACCGTGGTAAAGGTCCACTAGATGAAGGTTCAAAGCAATTACCACAGACCTGGGCATTGCGATTTCAGGGTAGAAGTTTTTATGGTTTCAGGAACAAAATCTATTTTTTGCTCCTGTGACCTTGATGTGGCACGGACCGGAACCGTTTGAACAACTGTGAAAGGGGAAAGTCAAAGGATCATTACTGTGACATTTGGTCAAAATCTGATCAGTGGTTTAGAAGATATCGTTTGAAGAAATTGTTTACAGACGCACAGACGCATGGCGGATGGCGGACGTAATGTGATCCCAAAAGCTCACCTTGTCCCTACATGACAGGTAGGCAAAAAGACGACAATGAACAACTTCTAGTTCTAAGGAAGTGGCTTTAAGAGTGTGCAAACAGTTCGATAAGGAACATCTACAATTACCTTTTCATAGGCACAAGCCAGTGCCGGGAAGCAGGTTTGGTTGTTATATGTCTTCATACTCTTTTCCCCACAGCCTACAATCCACCTGTCGACCACCATCATTGACAATGGACTCATTCTGCAAAGTGTCAAAGTAACATTTTCTCTTATCAGACTCCCGTCTATGCTACTAACTAGTAGAGTGTTTGCTTCCCACGCCTCTCGTTATCCCTAAAGCCCAATATATACAGAACATTTTCCTATATCTGCCAGCTGACGAGTGCGGCTTTCTGGAAAAAAAAAATGACCAAATTATGAAACCAAAAAGGTAGAAAAAGGAACCTTATGGAATTTCGTCTGACATGTTTTCTTTCGGTTTATTTCCACATTTTAACATTTGACCCACACCTTTACCCACACCATTTCAATAGTTTTTGAGTTTTTGACAGTAAAGCATGCTCGTTACGGAGGAGAGTTTATATTTGTAAGCCCAGGTTTCTGTTTCATCCAACATTCTATGCTAACCGAATGGGTATATTTATGACGTTCAACTCATAGCTTTAGCCAACAAACAACACTTCGTCGGGCGACTGATTGTCTGAGTAAGTAACGCTCACTTCTAAAATTGCTCGCCTCCGTAACATTTTAACTCACCTCCGTAACATCTCATCCGTAACGATAGATTTCTCCCTACAGTCTGTAGCTAGGGCAAAATCCAATGTTTTCCTTTAGTGATTTGATATTACTAGCACAACAAGCACGTGATGCACACAAAGATGTTCCGATACCTATATCGGCTTAGGTTTTTACGTTACGGAGGAGAAAAGTTACGGAGGTGGAGAACAGTTTGTTTTTTATCAACCAAACCGTTGTTGTTGGACCAATGGTCAATATTATGTTTCATATCAGTACAATCTTATGGAATATATATGCCAATTAGCTTAAAGTGTTCCTTTCAATCCATTGGCCTTTTGAAAGCACCGTTACGGAGGTGAGGCTCTGAAAATTGACAAATTAATTATCCACTTTCAGATTTCATATTCTGTTTATTTCGAAAAAAAATCAAACACTTAATGGTTAATTTATCAGAGCATTCCTTTGGAGGGATATAAGACATAGTTATAAGCAGAGAATTATTCCTGTCTGCACACTTTGACCAGATATAGATCCGTTACGGTAGGTGAGTGCTGTTTTAGCGACACCCTATTTTTACGTCATTGTGTCCAAACACTGAATGAAATAAGTCTTTAAATTATGCTTTTTGTTTCCTAAGCATCGTATCATTGAACCGCAATTGCAATCCCATTCCATGTAAACAATAAAAGGTTAGGTATTTGCACTTAAGTATGTAACCATGCCTTGTGACATGGCAAAGACGCATACCCCACTGGTATATTTATGATGCTAACTCAGTAATCGTACAAGAAGGCATCGGTTTTAGAATAGGAAGTAAGTTCCTAAATATGCCTCTTGGCTTATATGACTTATTTACACCCATAGATTGCGTTGTTTAGCCACCATGAAGGGACAAACATTAGCGACAGGGTATATTCAAAATTGGGTCATTTTTTCAAGAATCATAGCGTGTTACAGCGAGCTGCAGCATGTAAATCTGAAGAACTATATTTTTGTATTAGAGGGCTAAATCTATGTATATTCATTATATTCATTTTTTGTTTGTTTTTAAATGCTAAAAATCTTTACATTGGCTACTAGGTCATCATTGGGCAGCAGGGCTTGAGATATCATTTCATCTCAATGTCGGGTAAAAGTTCCACAAAATTGGAAGCAACGTTTCCAAAATGACATTTACAGTGTTGACAGGGACGTTAAACCTTTAATTAAACAAACAAAAGGTCAGTTCAAAACCTCCAGACAAACTAATTATGTATTTTAACATTCTTTGGCGGCGATTACGTTTTCCAATCGTACATTGTTGTAAGTGCATGTTTTTTTTTTTTTTTTTTTTTTGTTTTTTTTTTTTTTTAATGTATTTTTATAGACACAAATATAATCTTCAAACTGAAATACTAAAAGTCCGATGTTAATTGATTGATCCGTAAGCCATGTTTAACATAGTGGCCCCTCCATGCAGAGATATACGACCAAGAAGACCAAGATGGTTCTTAATGGCTCACCTGAGTCATTAAGGGACTCTGGTTTTGTTTTGTTTGAATTGAGGTTTAACGTCCCCGACAACACTATTTAGGTCATTTTAGAGATGTTGCTTCCAATTTTGTGGGACTTTTACTCGACATTGAGATGAAATGACATCTCAAGCCCTGTCGCCCAATGAAACCAAACAGCTTATATGCATTGGGCGGTCTGACTCACACCATTCTACCTCCGCAGGCTTAGTCCTTCTAAGCAGTTTACTAGTACTCGTGTGCGGTCAGTTTCAGTTCTGTGTGGAAGCACCGTGCAGCGTAATCTATTTCTTCAAGCCCCGATAGGCGGGTGCGAGAACAGATTCTGGTGAGCCCAGACAGATTATGAGACCTAATTTTGACCCGATATGACAAATTTCAAATTTGGTTTTATCAGGTCAAAAGCTATCGCGTTATCATGAAGACAAACGTTCTGGTCATGTTTTATTAAGACGGAAGCTTGCAAATAAGTTGTTTCTGTAGACAGTGAACAAGGCAATAAACACACTTGACTAAGTTGTCTAGTTTTTGACTCGACACTGTATACTCGAGCCTGAAAGAGATTTCATACATTCTGATAAACTTCATCAAGAAGAGTGAAGCAAATCTGTGGTCACTGTAAATAAAAGGCATTTGACCTAGTTGTTTACTCCGCTTAGTCAATATTCGAGCTGGACTGACACATCATCACGACGAGCATTCAGTTAATGTCACGCAGAATGACACTGTGGCATAGTAAAGGGTTAACAAGGGTTTAAAGAAATATGACCTAGCGACCCAGTCTTTGTTCCGATTGAAGACAAATTGTGGACTCTAGCGAGTGAACAAACTTGAAAGTAATTTGATCAGTGATTTAGTTTTTGAACCGATATGACCCGCATTCAAACCAGAGGACCAGCATCTGACAAACATTCTTGCATAGCTTCATGAATGTTAAAGCAAAGCTGTGTGTTAGGGGGTGAACAAGGTTTGAAAGCAACTTGACCTAGTTTCTGAACCCGACATTTGCCATTCCCTGATATAACCTAGACAATCATTCTTTAACATGTTTAATGGTTTCAGGAAAGTACAACAAAACGCCTCAAGATGCTGAACATGGTTTTAAAGCAATTTGATCTAGTGAGCGGGTTTTGACCCCATATGACCCATTTTCCTACTTGCCCATGGAATTACCAAGACATTTTTTCTTGAACAGTTTCATGAAGCACAATTTCGGTCTCTAGAGGGGGAACAAGGGGTCAAAGCAAATTGACCTCATGACCTCGTTTTGGATCCTATATGACCCATATTCAGATTTCTTTTCTAATACATTTATATCAGGCAAACTATTGTGGTATAGTTTCATGAGGATTGAAGGAAAACTGCGGCCTCTAGGGGATGAACAAGTTTTTAAAGCAATTTGACCTAGTGACCTTGGATTTGATCTGACATCAGCCATATTCAGATCTGATCAAGATGTCATCCAGGCAAATATTTTGGTGTAGTTTTAACGAAACAAGACTTAGTGGGATGTCTAGTTCTTGAACGGAATGACATGTTCTCTCTCTCTCTCTCTCTCTCTCTCTCTCTCTCTCTCTCTCTCTCTCTCTCTCTCTCTCTCTCTCTCTCTCTCTCCTGCAGCACTGTTTTCGTGTGCCAATCTCTGATTAACGCTCGGATTTTATCGTCTTTAAATTTGACATTTTCTCATAAATAATGCATGTTTGGCATGGACGTCGTCATGACGTCACTTTATCCCGCCAATGTGTTATTACACGTGTGGACATGCGATTTTTATTACACGACGTTATCCATACCTAATCAAAGACGTCATATGATAATACCAAATATCAAAGGCCTGGGCCTTCCGATTCCAGATAAGAGGATTTTTAAAAGTTTTCCCTATATATGCAATGTAAAACCAGTGGGGCCTTGGTCGGGGCCATTTTTGGCCCCGGGCTATAACCAAATTTCAAAGAGACAAAGACTTGGGCCTTCTGGTTTCAGACAAGATGTTAAGGTTTTTCCTTTATTAGTTCCTGTAAAGCAAGTTGGCCCCGGGGCGGAGTCATTTTTGTCCCCCGCGCTACAATTTGAACAAACTTGGTAGAGGTCCACTAGATTAAGCTGCATATCCAATAGCAAAGACCTGGTCCTTCTGGATTCAGACAAGATCAGGCAAGATCAGACAAGAACATATTTAAAGGTTCTTTTCCTCACAGTAAGCAAATGGGCCAGGAGGCGGGGCCATTTTGTCCCCAGGGATATAATTTGAACAATCGTGGTAGACTTCCACTAGGTGAAGCTGCATAACAAATATCAAAGACCTGGGCCTTCTGGTTTCAGACGAGAAGAGTCTTAAATATATTTCACTTATATATGTAAAACAAGTGGGCCCGGAGGAGGGGCGGCATTTTTGGACCCGGGGTTATGATTTGAATAATCTTGGTAGATGCCCACTAGATGAAGCTTCTACAAAATATCAGAGACCCGGGCCTTCTGGTTTCAGACAAGAAGATTTTAAAGGGTTTTCCCTTAGAAGTCTTGTAAAAGATGTGGATCCCAGGGCGGAGCCATGTTTGTCTCCATTGCTATAATTTGAACAATCATGGTAGAGGTACATAGATGAAGCAACAAACCAAATATCAAAAGACCTGGGCCTTCTGGTTTTACATAAGAATATTTTTAAGGCTTTCCCTTATGAGTCTATGTAAAACAAATGTGCACTTGAGCGGGGTCCCCAGGGCTATAATTTGAACACTACTGGTAATGGTCCACTAGATAAAGTTATATAACCAAATATCAAATACCTGGGCCTTCTTGTTTCAGAAAAGATGTTTAAAGTTTTTTCCGTAGTAAATCTATTTAAAACGAGTGGTCTTGGCACCAGGTCTATAATTTGAACAATCATGGTGGGAACAAGACAGTTCCCCGACAAGACAGTTCCCCGACACGGTTTTTGGAGACAGTTCCCCGATCATGGTAGAGTTCCACTAGATGAAGCTACATACCATATATCAAAGACCTGGGCCTTGCGGTTTCAGAGAAGAATATTGTTTTTTAACTTTTCAGTTAGAAATTCTATTTTTAGCACCTGTGACCTAGATGTGCAATTAACCGGAACCATTTAAACAACTTTGAAGGAGGACCAACTAGGGATTATGTCTGTGAAGTTTGGTCATAATCCAATGAATGGTTCAGAAGGAGATGCTGTTTGAAGAAATTATGGACTGACGGATGACGACGACGTCGATGGACGGTACTCCCCTGAAGCCTTCGGCTCAGGTGAGCTAAGAACAAGGGGATCTTAATGGTCTTATATCGCTCATCTGAGCCAAAGGATTCGAAGATGCAAACAACTCCATTGGAGCCTCTGAAGCCACTCGGCCGATTGAGTTAAATTTTCATCTTTAGAATCCAGGGGGGTGGGGTGGGGGTTATTGTTTTTATACTCATGAAAATCGGATCATTAGTTTGTTTGCTATGGCAACTTAGAGTTTTTATAGTCTTGTAATGGGACGACGACGACAGACGACGACGACGATGGACAACTGTCTATCCTGTAAGCTCATCCGGATCGTTAATCAGAGATGGATTAAAACTGGAGTACCCAGAGAAAAACTACCTGACCATCCATTGAAGACATTGGCGTCTCACGTAACCTGAGCGATATATGAACCCACAGCAGCGAAAGTGGCGAACAGTGTAGGCCCTGATCAGACGCCACAGCATGTGACATCTGATCAGGGCCCTCACCATTTGCAGAAAGCTCAGCAATTTTCTGAATAAATTCCTAAGTTCAAAATTTACTCCTGCTGTGTACAAAATGGGGAATAATATAGGAAACGATATGGCCCGCAGATTCATTATATAACCTATAGTCATCTATGGTTGCATCTGCATCAGCAATGAGTAAAATATCTACATCAAAGCATTGACATGTTTAGCTATGAAAGCATGCACAATGTAATCTACGTTATCCAAATGTCAACACAATCACGTGAACAAGTCCGTGTAATGAACTACCCCTTATACCCCCTTTGGGGTTTACAGGAGTAAACATTATTTTTTTCTTATTTCTCACCCAAGACATAGGTTTTTGTACTCGTTACAACCGCCTCACAGAACAGGTTCTAACGAACATTCACAACTACGAGCCGGTTCTAACGAGCACCCACAACATATACACAAGAATAGTATCACGGATATTCATCAGAAAATTAGCCATTTTGGAGATGTGAAAAAATGCACTATGTCGCACGGGTGTGTTATCGAAATGCATTTATTAACCTTCTTTTTTTGCAATAAAACATACACATACAATAGGCACCCCGTCCCTCGGGGCTTTGAAAAATAGACTGGACTGCACGGTACTAAACCGACCGAACATGAGACAAGTACTGGTAAGCCGCATAGAAGGTTTGAGCTTGCCGTCGGACCGTCCATGATTGTAAACCCTAGCGGATTGTTTCGGAGTAGTGCTTGAGATGCCATCTCATCCCAATGCCTGGTAAAAGTCCCACAGAACTGAAAGCAACGCCTTCAAATGACCTAATTAATGTTCACGGGGAAGTTTAACCTAACCTCAAACAAACAAAAATACAGAGAATACTCTTCTCGTTAATGAATTTTATACAGCCAATATAGCAGACCCTGCCAATCGGGGCTTAGAGAAATAGATGAGGCTGCTTAATTGATACTTCCATGCAGAGCTGAAACCGACCGCATATGAGTATTAGACCTAAGGTCCAAGTCTGCCCAGGAAAAGTGTTGTCGGATACATGTATATAAACCCTATTAGATTCATCGGGCGGCAGGGCTTGAGATGTCATTTCATCTCAGTATCGGGTAAAAGTTCTACAAAATAGGAAACGTCGGCAAAAATGACCTAAATAATATTGGCGGGGACGTTAAACCTCAATTCAAACAAAACAACTCTCCTCAGTTATATGAATTTTGACTTAAACATACGTACTATGATATCCACATATACATGTAGCGGTTGAAATCAGTTAGATGTATTTATTTGCTGTCATTCTTTTATTATTTTTACATCGCAAGAACAACTGTTGATATTATAAAGTAAATAAACTTACCTCTGAATATTCAATTGTCTGAAATCCACGACTAAATCCTCCATTTCAGCAAATTTCAGCAATTCAAATTCACTGTAAACACGATAAATAAGCCTGCAGTAACTACTGATAAGCATATACTTTTGTGTGTAAAGTTTACCCTTTAGCCCAAGGAGAACCTTTCTTTGTTTATGTGTGGCTTGTTTATACTATACATAAGAAAAGTATTTTGAAAAAAAAAAAACGTGTTGTTCTTGTAGCATTTCCAGCTATTACTGAATATATTAAACAACCTTAACCAGCCAATCAGATTACTTGATATACTATATCCATTTAATTTGTTTGTTTGTTTGTATTGGAGTTTAACGGCCCAGTTATCACTATTTTAGGTCATTTTGAGCCGATCAGTTTACTTATCCACGCTTTCCTGGACAGGCTTATACGTAAGCGGTTAACCAGTTCAGTGCACATTCTTTAGCCAGAAACTGACAACTGCCCTTCTTGCGGAAAGAATGACCGTAGAAAAGATTTCATGATCAATTTCCACGAAAGAATGTTGCCGACCCAGGCGCAGGTATCGAACCCGCATCCTCCTCATCACCAGTCAGACGCGCATCCGACGGAGCTACCGAAGCCAGATATCCCGTTAATTTATAAACTAATCGGAATTTATATTTTCATTTGCAAACTAAACATATATAAACATCAAAGCTCGACATGGAGATGAAATGACATCCCAATCCCTGGCGCCCAATGAAACCTAAAGGTCCATGTAGGTGCACATAAAGAGGCATTTTTTTTACTGGAATACTCAGTGTAAATGATATCTGGGTGATATCATCATGATCCTAAGTAATGGGACAGACAGGCCTACCCAAACAGGGCAGACCCAGATCAGGAGCAGTCCTGAAAGGGTCACCACTGTCTGCCACTCCTTGCTGTGTCATGAAACAAATTTGTCATAACTTCAGAAGCATTCAAGGTGTCCCACTATTTATGGAACTAAGTTATCATGTGCAAAAATTGCCAGATTCTGCACAGCACCACTGTTTTACCGCAAAGATCTTAAATATCGGGACAGACAGTCCTAATCACACAGGGCAGGCCCTGATCAGGAGCAATCTGATCAGGGTCTACACTGTCTGCAATTCCGTCTGCAACCCCTGCTGTGTCATGAAACCCGTCACATCCTCAGAAGAATTACAGCAAGCCCTCACGGTGTCCAAACTTTTAGGATCCTTTAGGTAGTATAAACTCCCTGATGAGATGTTCAACCCTAATCCTGCCAAATAAATTAACCTGCCACACTTATTTATGACCACCAACCAATCAAATTGCTTGAAATAATGTATTCAGTCAGATTCAGAGAAAGAATATTAAACTGTGCAGATCCCGATCAGATGGCTTCCACACAGAAGCCATCCGATCTGATTCGCACTGTTTGTAAAGGCCGAGGTTGTCCTGCTCAGCAGGTAAAGGGCTAACCCATTTTGTACCGGAAGCCCCAAAACGGGTATTTGGCAAACAGTGCAGGCCCAGATCAGGCGCCGCAGAAAGTGGCATCTGATCACAGCATTCACTGTCTGCAAAACGCCCAGCCATAATCCAAACCAATTCAGAAGAAACCAGACCCGACACCCCCGATAGCTGAAATGGACTCCTGCTAAACTGCTATACATAAGGAGGAAGATTCCATTCGACACAAAAAAGGTTAATACAATCTGGGCTACAGCAGTGACAAGTGAGAGACACATCCCTGTGTTATCCAGGGCTCCTGGATAATTAATGGACAGAGACTAAAGTGCGGGCTGCGAGATTACCCGCAATCAAATACTTGAGAAGCCTTTCAAAAGCTGTATTTGCAGTCCTGTCATGTTTGATCCCGATCTACACTGTTTGACAATGTCAGAAAGGTATAAATTAATATTTATTTGCAAAGAAACACCAGTATAGCGCTATGCACATAACTTGAAATAGTATCTGATTTTCGTCTTTGTTTGATTGGAGGTTTAAACGTCCCCGTCAACACTGTAAAGGTCATTTTGGAGACGTTGCTTCCAATTTTGTACCCGGCATTGAGATGGAATGACATCTCAAGCCCTGCCGTCCAATGAAAACAATAGGGTTTATATGCATGGACGGGCCGAATCGCACCCATTTGCCTGGGCAGGCTTAGATCCTCTTAGCGGTTTACCAGTACTCTTGTGTGGGCCGGTTATATATGATCTGTGAGGTAGAAAACCCCATGGTTAATATTAGAGCCTTAATTAGTTATTTAACTGCGTGATCGAGACAGTTTTAATGAGCAATTGACCAACAATAAGAACTAGAGCGTGCAGTCGATGGCACACCTTCGCAGATCCCAACTCTTCTGTCGCTTTACATTGTTTGATAGAAATTCTTAATTTAAAAAAGAAACGTTTATACTGCGCCTTCATTGGTTTGAAACAAGCATTCGACACGGCATGGGGAGATGAAATGTGGCATAAGCTTTTTAACTGTAACATAACTGGAAAATGTAATAGACTAATCAAAAACATGTATAATGGTATTAAATCTTACCTACTGGTGAATGATACACAGACCGATTTTTTTGTTTGTAATATAGGTCTCAGACAAGGCGAGAACCTTTCACCATTTCTATTTTCAATTTATATAAACGATTTAGAAGCTTTCTTTTTCGCAAACCAATCTAATGGTGGCATAGAATGTTTGTCATCAGAGTTCGATGATACAGTATACAAATATTTAAACCTTTTCAAACTCCTTTATGCTGACGATACGGCTATTCTTAGCGAGTCCTCACACGGATTACAGTCAGCCTTAGATTTATATAACGACTTTTGTACACAATGGAAATTAAAAATTAATATAAATAAATCAAAAATTATTGTATTCTCAAAAGGCAGACAAGGAATATACGATTTTTTTATTAAATAACGAGGTGTTAGAGGTAGTACAAGAATGTAAATACTTGGGTATCGTGTTTAGTAGAACCGGTTCATTTTATGCAGCAAAGCAGCATATTGCAAATCAAGCAGAAAAGGCAATGTATAATCTGATAAAAAAAAAGCACGATCATTATTACTACCAATAGATCTGCAGATTGAATTATTTGAAAAAATGGTTAAGCCCGTCTTGTTATACAGAAGTGAGATAACTGGTTTTGGTAGGCATAATATTCTAGAACGAGTAGTTTTAAAATTTCTGAAACTAATTTTGAACATGAAATCGAGTACACCAAATTTTATGGTTTATGGTGAAACCGGAGTTTTTTCCAATATACATAGATATTCAATGCAGGTTAATTTCGTTCTGGGCAAAATTAGTAACTACAGATGTCTTGAAGTTTTCTTCCATGCTATATAGCGTGATGTATAGTCTATATAAATATTCAAATATTAGCAGAACTCGGTTTATTTGGATTAAAACTATTAAAGAAATTTTAATAAAATGCGGAATGAGTGGAATTTGGGAAAATCAGTCATTTCCCAGTGAAAAATGGCTCGTTTGTGCTGTCAAGCAAAAACTAAAAGATCTATTTATTAACGAATGGTACACACAGATGAATAATAGTAATAGTGCTGTCATGTATAAATTGATAAAAACAAATTTCGAATTTGAAACGTAGCTGGTAACTCTCCCATTCAAATGTAGGAAGTTACTTACTCAGATAAGAACAAGAAACCATCGTCTACCTATTGAAACCGGGCGATGGCAGCAAATTAATAGAGATGAACGGATATGTTTTTTATGTAAGGCAAGCATTGGCGATGAGTTTCATTTTATATTAGAATGTAAGAAATCAATTGAAATGAGAAAGAAATATTTAAAAGCATATTTTTGTAAAAGACCAAACACGCTAAAACTTCAAGAATTATTTAATACTAAAAATAGAAAACATTTAATTAAGTTAAGCCAATTTGTAAAGGAAATTTTATCACTAGAAATAAATTAGGTATTGATAGAATGAAATTATATAGAACCTATATACACGTTAAAGCCATGTGTAAGCCATGTCGACGTGCCTAAGTATAGTATACGGTGGTGTGTGCAGGGCTGTACAATGTCAAATTCTTGCTGGGACAGCAGGGCTCTGTGTGCTCGCTGTGGTTGCCACGATGAAACTGCCAGCATCGGCCCAGCATCAGCGCACATGTGCATCACAAGTTACCCGAAGGTTAACTTTTAAAGTCCATAAAGGATAGTTCTATTTTACATGGACACGTTTGCATGGTAATCTAAATTGGGAAAGTGAGGAGCTTGAAACTGGATGTAAGAAACATGACTGTTAGACTTGTTTCTTGCATCCCGGGCTCAGTTGCCACAACTGGTTCACTTAAGAATGGTGTTCTTGTGTTATTGTTTGATATGTGCAGCCTCATATCTCCATTTGTCATTTAGCCTCTCTAAATTATTATAACTATTGTTTGCCTGACCTCATATTGCCATTATGTATGATGGATTGAGAGAATAAAAGATTTGATTGATTGAAAAAAAAAGCCAAATATAACAAAGTTCTAGCACGCCCTCATTATGTAAGAAAGCCATGTACCAAATTTGCTGGCATTCAGGCCAGTGGTTAAGGAGAGGATAGCATGATCGATGGATGAATGAAGACAGACAGATGGATGGAGGGATTTACAATTTCCTCAAACACATTTTTTAAAAGCATTGGGATAATGATTTTTGTTTGTTTGATTTGAGCCGTCAACACTGTAAAGGTCATTTTGGAGACGTTTCTTCCAATTTTGTGAGACTTTTACCCGCCCTTGACATGAAATGACACCTCAAGCCCTACCGCCCAATGAAACCAATAGGATTTATTAGCATGGACGGGCCGACTCGCACCGCTTTGCCTGGGCAGGCTTAGGTCCTCTGAGCGGTTTACCAGTCCTCGTGTGCGGGTCGGTTTCAGCTATGCGTGGAAGCATCATGCTGCCCATCTATGTCTTCAAGGCCCGATGGGGGAGGCCGAAATGCGGATAATGAATATATATGGTTAATGAGTAGGGATCGGAACGATTTATCTGATATTTGGCCTACTATAAAAAGGAAGGGGTGGGGTCATGGCCCCAGCGCATCTGGGGTACCCAAAGGTTGGTGTCACTGAATATATCATAAGGAATAAGAATATATATAAAATTTAAGGGTGGGAATCTGAACAGGTTATCCGATATTAGGCCTTTTATGAAGTGGTGGGTGTAGGACATGACCCAAACACACTCGGGGGACCCAATGGTGGAATGCATCTTATCATAAGGACAATAATATATATTGTTTAGGGATGGGGATCTGAATGGTTTCTGAGAAATAAAGCCTTTAATGAAATGGAGCATGGGCATGGCCCCGGCGCACCCCTGGGGACCACCAGGTTGGTGTCGCTGAAAGCGTCTTATCAAAAGTTACAAGAGGATACATGGTGTATGGTTGGGGATCTGAATGGTTTCTGAGATATAATGAAGTGGAGGTGTGGGGCATGACCCCAGCACAACCCAGGGGTCACCCGAGTTTCCGTCTCTAGATGTGTCTTATCATAAGAAACAAGAACAAATGTCTTATCATAAGGGACAAGAATATATATGGTTCAGGGGTGGGGTATGAACAGTGCCTTAGATATTAAACTGAAGGGGTGGGTCATGGACCCCGTGCATCCAGGGGGACCTCCAGGTTGGTTTCACTGAAAGTGTCACTGAGGAGATAGCATGACGGACGGACTGACGGACAGACGGACAGAGGCGTTCATAATATGCGGATAAAAAGATTTGTTTGCTTAGCTTATGACTGAATGTAAAAGGTTATTGACCTGAAATTCAGGCTTGCTGTTTTTCAAGCATAATTCAAACTAAACAAATGTTCCATTGTAACATCATGTGAAGACTATAAACATGTAAAAGGCCCTTATTAACCACATTCTGCTTGATGAAAACCTTGACCAGTCTTAATATTGTCTGGACTTAAAAAACAACAACAACAACAACAACAATGCATGGTATGCAGTAGACTCAACTCAAAGACTCAGCTCATTGACTCAACTCATAGCCTCAGCTCAAAGACTCAGCTCAGACACTCAACTCAGTATTTTCGTACATATATGCTTTCGAACCTCTCCAGATTATCAGCTGTGTCTAATGTCACTTCAATAATTTCAATAAATCTCAGCCAGCAGATGGCTTGACTCAAGTATGTAAAAAGCAGAGCAGCTAAACTTTAAAATAATTACTTTAAGCAGAGCAGCTAAACTTTAAAACAATTACTCACTCCTACCAAAATGTGACAAAAGTTTCTTCAATTTGAGTAGTTTTGATCTTTCAAGCTCCAACAATTAAAACCAACAGATCCTAGCAAAAGACTATAAATCAGATAATATGTCAGACTATCTGATTAAATTCTAGAAAAAGGCACACTGGCTCTAGGAAGGAGATAAAATTCTAGAAAAAGCAGAGTATAATCAAAGCGCCAAAGGCACTGATATGACAGATTCTATGAGACAATCAAAACACTGTGAAAACTTACAGACAACCTTTCTAAAAAGATCTTAAAACTTAGAAAAGTAGTTCTGCAAATTCCATTGTATGATATGTTTGCAGATGTCTATACACCGGTGGTATTATGAAATACCATTCGATGTTTCAAATTTTGGAAAGAAACTATTTACGTTTTCAAAACCAAACAATAAAATTCAAGTTTTAACAATGCTACTGTCAATAAGTAACATTTTTGTATGGTCGGTTGTGGATACCTCCCCTCAAAAGATACTCTATGGGAAAGAGATCGGAGGAGAAAGGCTGATCAGTCCAGTACATGAATTCCATTGGCTTGAAGACATTTTTGAGTAAGGACAACACTATAAACACGCGCGTAATCCTGCTGGATTAGATATCCCGGATTCTGAGCGTAAACAAATAAATGGTGCCACGTGAGGCCGACGCACTTGCTTGATTAACGTCTCGTTGTTCAGTTAACGTCTCAGCCATGATCTTGAATGTTCTTAAAGTCGCCGCTAGCTACGTGCAATAGCTCGACATACCATTTCGCTTAACCCATCCGATATGTCATGCTCTATTACGCACGCGTCGCCTCGGCATACCTTACACCTATATGTCGAAACTTCCCGAAACGACAATCGGCGTGATTCACGCTGAAGTGCGATGTGTCACTGAAGCACATATCACGCGAGTCGCTTAGACGCCAATAAACATGTACGTATTTCATGCACCAGCGTAAGTGTTCCGTACTGTGTCGACGTCTTAATTTTGGTCACGACAGGGACGTCTAGCTCTCAAAAGTGCATCGCATAAGGGCCACGAAAGTGTCCGTGCTTATAAGTCGGTAGTTGAAACCCTTTGTTTATCTACAGGTACAGTGAAGCAGATGCCGGTGGAAATCTGCTTCGCATATGCGTCTGTCGGATGAATCGATCTTGACGTACTGACGTCGGTCTTCCGCTACTTCGACGTCCACTAGCGTTTTCTGTTGATAGTAAGATGTCGCGCCAACAGACAAATAGATCATACTCATGTGGCACCCAAAATCAGAGTCAACGCCATCCGCTTTCCGACCAGCTTCTAACTGTCCATTAGAAGCCTCCGTGGTGTAGTGGTTATGCTACTCGCCTTGTAAACCAGGGATCGCAGGATCGATCCCGGACTTCTCCAGACTTTCGGATGAGTCTTTAAACCGAGGTATCGTCTTCGTATGACCTTAGCTATTTGTGGGACGTAAAACTGAAATACTCACTCACTCACTTTAACTGTCCAGGGTTTAATGAAAAATGTTGCAATACGTTCTCACTTGATGCTTTTTTGAGAAGAAAATACAATTTCTTTTTTTCTAGGCACGACCTTACATCACACATTAAAAGTTTGACCATGAACATATGGTTTCTATCAGTGCTGGTGTGAAGGTGGTACACAGGATCGTTGACCCCCGCCAGTCGGGGCTTAAAGAAATAGATGGGCTGCGTGATGCTTCCACGCAGAGCTGAAACCGACCCGCACACGAGTACTGGTAATCTACTTAGAGGATCTAAGCCTGCCCAGGTAAAGCGGTGCGTGTCGGGCCGTCCATGCATATAAACCCTATTGGTTTCATTGGGTGGCAGGGCTTGAGATGTCATTTCATCTCAGTGTCGGGTAAAAGTCCCACAAAATTGGAAGCAACGTCTCCAAAATGACCTATTAAGTGTTGACGGGTACGTTAAACCTCAAAGCAAACAAAACACAGGATCGTGGCCGGACTGGTAACCATACGTCACGGTTGATTGATATAACCTTATTAGCTTAAGGGCATGGTGCCTAAGCGTGTTGTAATCATGCACTCGTTTGGTTTCAGAATCAAAGCACCGAAAGTGTTGGTGGGATGTAGGTTGGGGTAAAAGTCCTTGGCTGAGATTTAAACTGTTTAATTTAACTCTGAAATTCCAAACAAATAGTGAATAGTTTGATAAGAAGCGCGTTCTGCAGCGTCCGAAGTTGGTCTACACCGTTTGTCAAGCTCACCCTATGATTCCAGGATGACCCTCTTCAGTCTTATGGAATACCCTTATCTCACTGCGGCTATTTTCTGCAAGAAAAACGTTATTCTGAGAAGTCAGTGATAGTCACGTAGACGTTAGCTCTGAATCGCTTTTCTTATTAGTAACTTGGGGTCGAATGCCAAACATTTACCCAAACATAGCCGGGTCGTTTGTCAGTCTTGGGTACATGTAAGTGTTATCTGTAAAATCTGTACTTGAATCAAATGTTTGATCTGACAAACAGTGTAGACTAAGATCAAACGCCACAGAACATGGTGCTGATCATGGTCTACATTTTTGCATCAGTTACTAACATCTTAAGTTTAAACGGATCAGTCCAAGTCCTCGTTTATGACCAGCCTGCATTTAGAGACAATCGGCATGAGTGTTGTTAGTGCTTTGATTTATTCACTGCCTTGAGTTTCTGGAGTGTTCTCTTCCATCACTGGAGTTGGGCTGGTCCATTCTGCTAAATATGGCACCTAGAATTATATCGCAGGATCTACACTGTTTGCATAGGTATCTGTACCATATTCCAGGGTTGAAAGGGACAGCCTTTCTCGCACAGTCTGATATACACCTAGTTGTAACTGACCTAGACTTGACCTCGAATGTCGGAAAACCCATTAATATTCTGGTCTGCAGCTGACCGGCTGGTCTTTAAGGATTAAGTATTGACAGCACTGTTAGAAAACAGTGTAAAACCTGAGCAGACGTCTGAGCAGACGCCGCATTGATCTGGGTATAGTCTCGCATGATGATTCATATGAAATGCTGAATCTATTCTCGGAAAGGTAATATAAAATTCAAAAGTCGTCTGCTTCAAAAGTTTGTATTGCGATTATAGGATGTACAATTTTGATAACTGCGTCAAACTGGGCTACATTTTGTGCGGACTCATATTTCTTTGGCGGTCAAAGCCGGAAGAAAGTCGAAAGAAAGCCAGAACTACTTTACAACACGCAGGATAGCTAGAAATGACAGATTGAATCTGTCATTAATTAGTTTTCCAGATTGTAGTAGAGTTGAACATCATTTTGTTTCCATTGACCAGCCTGCTCAAAACATTTTTTTTTCAACAGGTGAACAAGTCTGTGAAATGAACGCCCCCTTAAACCCTACTTTATATAGAGAAAGACTGGGGTTTACGGGTGTATACATGATTTTCCTTATTTCTGCCCCAAGACATAGTTTGTGGGTACTCGTTAGAACCGCATCAATGAGGCGGTTCTAACGAGCACCCGCAACCTAAGCTTGGAGTATAAATAAGAAAAATATCATGGACTTTCATCAGAAAAGTAGCTATTTTGGAGATGTGAAAAAATGCACTATGTGTCACGGCTGTGTTATCGTAATGGTTGTGGTTGTACGGCCCTTCCAAGATTATTTCACTTATTCAGTTGAGCCAATTTAAGCGATAATCAGAGGTTGGCAAAAACCGGAGTGCCCGGAGAAAAATCACGCAGAACTTAGCGTCTCACACGTGACCCCAGCCAGGCTTGAACCCACAGCGGCTTACTCATGTGTCGTCAATTTCGGCTCTACGTGGAAGCACCATTCAGCTCAATATATTTCTCCAAGCCACGATAGGTGGGCGAATTTTGGTTTGATATTGTGTATGATAACTGAATAGTCGATTCTATGCTAGTTGAAATCTTAACAAGTCTTTTTGTGAGCATATTTACGTAAAGTCGGAGCCGAAGCGTACTTGAAGTCGACATATTTTGATGGGGCCAAAAATAGACCTTTCCTGATAATTTTATGACCCTTTATAAAAATTCAGGTTGAAAATATAAATCAGGAATAAGGACAAAGGAATAAGGAAAAAGGAATAAGGTAACAACTTATCACTCGTTGCAAACAGTGCAGACCCGTATCAGATACTGCAGAACAAGATGCCTGAGCAGGGCAATTCACTGTTTGCTTAAAGTTCAACCAATTTTATCAATGACTACATTCTAATCAGCCTGGTACCCCTTAACTCTTAAATGCACCCCTTCTGTATGTGGGATGGGACATCCCATTCTGTACAAAATGGGAAAAATATTTATTTTTCTTTCTTTTTCTTTTATTTGTTAGTGACATTTCCTCATTACTAAAACCTCTTAGTTACTTATAAACATTATTTCTTTAGCCTACCTTATTTACTTACCTACCTACTATTGAATCAACGTTGAAACAACGTTTAAAACGTTGTTTCAACGTTGAATCAAACTTGAGTCAGTGTTGTGTGCCTGCAAGATTACTTGCTTACTTACCTACTCACCCACAGAAGCCTCTGTGGCGTAGTCGTTACGCTACTCGCCTTGTAAACCAGGGATCGCAGGATCGATCCCAGGCTTCTCCGGACTTTCGGTTGAGTTTTTAAACCGAGGTCCCATCTCCGTATGACCTCAGCTGTTGGTGGGACGTAAAACTCAAACTCTCACTCTCACCTACTCACCCACTCACTTGCTTGCTGGTGTGATCACACACTCACTCACTCACTCACACACTCAAACCTATTTCTTTTATTTTACTGTGCATAGTTAAAAGCCATCTGTATTGTCCTTAGCTTTAGCAACTTCTTTTGAGTGTTTCCAGATTTTTGCCAGCTCTGGTAATAAAGTACCCATTCTGACAGTCCAAAGCAGAAAGATTGTTTAAGTTAGAGATTAAAGTCTAATTACAAAATAGAGAAAATTCAGAAAAAGTCTTTATTTTGTAAGAGTGTACTTTTACAATTTTCATGAGAGAAATGTTTCACATCAACATTATAATTAAGCGGCGTCTGATCAAAGTCAATAATGTTTGCTTTAAATACAATTGTATGGGTTTAATGGGCAATCCACCTGTGCTTCTATATATTATATACCATCCACTAATGCGATAATTACTGTCAATTCGTTAAAACAGAGAAACCCCTGCTTTGCAAACAGTGTAGATCCAGATCAGATGGCATCTACAGTGATTGTCATGCAACTTGTGAACAAATTTAGTATGCGAAATAATTCGATCGGCTGCTGGACTGCAATAGCTATTGCTAAATTAACATATTCAGCAGGATAAAGGTTAAAAAAGAAATCAAAATAGTGGTCTGTAGCCTACAGGCTAGACTTATAAAGTCTGCTGAGATGTGACTTTTTTTTACAAAGCAATCCTTAGATGAAAATATATACCCCTTCCTCAAATCTCTCTCTTGAAGTTTGAGTCAGTATAAAATAAAATCTGGCCTTGCATGGTGGCATAATATAAAATATGGAACACATGAGCACACCTATTAACATCTAGGACTATATAAGTCTACCTACAGGTCCGCAAAACAGCAATTTTACATATAGCAGGGTCTGATGGGACGTGTTTGGTATGGAAGGGCTGGTAACAGGCATCACAGACAAATCCTCACTGTTTTTGGGCAGACATTTGTTTGCGGGGGTGGGGGGGATGGGGGAGTTGGTATTACAGCCCTTTCCCCTTTCAAGATCTAGTCTATCGTTAATCAGAGGTCGGCGAAATCTGAGTGCCCGGAGAAAAGAACACGTGACCTTCTGTTGCAGAACTTGGCGTCTCACATGTGACCCTAGCCAGGCTCGAACCCGCAGCGGTGAGAGACCTTATGATTGCATGGTCTTTTTCCATTGAAGTAGATAGCTAGGCCAAGGAATTAATCTATGCAATGGTCGAGATGCAACTCACACTGGAATGGGGTGGTACAGTGTATTGCATTCCACTCCAATTTTAAACTAAGCTACACATGCATCCCAAAGACATTCAGCAACACGCTACATTCTGACCTACTTATACTTGTAACATCGATAAAAATAGCACAACAATTTTCAGTTAATAAGCATAACCTTGCCCCCCCCCCCCAAATTCAGTGATAGTCACGTGGACAACATCGTTATTTCTGATTATGTCATTTAGTAACTTTGGGTCGATTATAAAACAATCGACGAAAAATGGATAGAATGGGCCAAACTGGTATATTTTTCAATTGTAGTTCATATATTTTGCAAGGATTCGGTATTATACATTATGATATAAGCTTTTAACCTTCTGAATTGCGCCCAACAAACAGTTGTTTTTCACAACATATTTTGAGCCACCCTATCCCACACATCACCATTTAAATTAAGACAAGCTCTCTGCAATTGTCTAATCGAATTTCTAAATCCTGCCAGATTTCATTCAGATGAAATGGGTTTATATCCACCAATCTTAAAAAAAAAAACTAATACAAAAGCCTTAACTTTATGCAAACTGTCAAACAAATGTACTAGTTCCAGCCACACACAAAAAAAAACACATCTATTCGATACATCGATTTTTTATATTTCTCTGGGTAAATTGATTCTTCATTGTAACCCCTTAAACCATCCCTGGCTAACCCATATATGCCTTGCATCCCAATTAATTGTTTGTTTGATTTTAGGTTTATTGTCCCCGTCAACACTGTATAGGTCATTTTGCAACGTTGCTCCAGTTTTGTGGGACTTTTACCCGACATTGGGATGAAATGACATCTCAAGCCCTGTGGCCCAATAAAACCAATAGAGTTTATATGCATGGACTCGCATCACTTTTCCTGGGTAGGCTTAGAACCTCTAAGCAGTTACTCAGGTGCGGTCGGTTTCAGCTCTCTGTGGAAGCATCATGCAGCCCAATCTATTTCTTCAAGCCCCGATGGCCGGGGACGAGCATCCTAATTCAGTCAGGTGTCTAGGTAAAACTGTTAAACTTGTCCGAAAGGCAGACTTTGATTGGTTCTGATTATCAGGCAAAAGCTCATGCATAACCATAAAAGTAAGTCTTTCAATACCTTTCTAAACCCCACTTTTATAGTAAAAAGTGGAGTTAGCAGGTGTATGTAGTGTGTGTGTGTGGGGGGGGGGGGGTCATTAACTCCTTTATTACTGCCAAAGACATGGATTGTAGATACTCATTAGATCTGCCTCATTGAGACAGTTCTAACAATAATCCAAATTCTATACTTGGATGAACCAGATATTATGGTCTGTGTGTGTGTGTGTGTGTGTGTGTGTGTGTGTGTGTGTGTGTGTGTGTGTGTGTGTGTGTGTGTGTGTGTGTGTGAGGGGGGGGGAGGGGGAGGGGGAGGGGAGGAGGCATGAATGGGTTTCTTCTAACACCAGCGTCAGGTAAGCCATATATTTGTATATGCAGCCTTTGTAGCTGTAATCATCAACTTCTCTGCGTGTGGCAATAAATTACTGTACTAGGCAGATTCTGAACTGCCTTATCAGGGACCAGATAGAGACTAAAACCTAAGCCTTAAAGTGACATGGACATTAATATAGCAGAAAACAATTTCGGTTTTTACATTATTTTCAGAGAGAATGAAGATTGACATTACATGTGGAATAGTATTATGTCAAGCCTTATTTTTTCTCTAAAATATAAGACAGAATACATTTGAAAACTTACAATCTGCACAATTGGGCTAGCCGGTATCGGTAGCACAGTCGGATGCGATTCTGACTGGTGATCAGGAGGAAGCGAGTTCGATACATGCCGGGGTCGGCAACATTCTTTCGTGGAGATTGATCATGAAATCTTTTCTGCGGTCATTTTCTCCCATTCCGCTGATTCAAGAGTGGCAGTTGTCACTTTCTTGCGAAAACATGTGCACTGTACTGGTTAACCGCTTACGTATAAGCCTGTCCAGAAAAAGTGTGTGTAGGTAAACTGACCGGTTCGAAAATGACCTAAATAGTTCTGACTGGGCCGTTAATCTCCAATACAAAAAAAAAATAAAAAATAGAGGGCTAAGAGTAATGATTTTCTAGAGTATAGGTATGTTAATATGAAAGGATCACCATCATCATCATCATCATAATTCTGCAATGGCCCTTAATCAGTGTATGTGCTTTTACTATGGCAAGCAATGTTGCTATTCATTATGCAAAATAGATATTTTTGATTGTTTGTTTGATTTAAAGTTTAGCATCCCGTCAGCACTGTAAAGGTCATTTTGAAGACGTTGCTTCCAATTTTGTGGAGACGTTTTACCCGACATTAAGATGGAATGCAATGTCGCCCAATGAAACCAATAGGGTTTATAAGCATTGACGGTCCGATTCGCACCGCTTTGCCTGGGCAGGCTTAGATCCTTGCGGCGGTTTACCAGTACTCGTGAGCGGGTCGCTTTCAGCTCTGCGTGGAAGCATCATGCAGCCCATCTATATCTTCAAGCCCCGGTGGACGGGGGCTTGCAGAATAGATATCATATATACCACATCAGATATCTAATATAGGATATTAGCCCCCGCCCATTTGGACTTGAAAAAAAAGATGGCTGTATGATGCTTCCATGGAAAGCTGAAACCGATCGCACACGACTACTGGTAAACCGCTTAGAGGATCTCAGCCTGCCCAGGCAAAGCGGTGCGAGTTGGACCGTCCATGTTTATAAACCCTATTGGTTTCATTGGGCGGCAGGGCTTGAGATGTCATTTCACCTCAATGTCGGGTAAAAGTCCCACCAAACTGGAAGCAACGTCTCCAAAATGACCTTTACATTGTTGACGGGGACGATAAAGCTACAAATCAAACAAACAAACTTATACAGGATATAAGACAACTGATAGAAGCTATAACATATCTGAATAAGTATATCATATATATTTTATCATATAAATGATATCTTATATTATATATATGATGTTCTTATATCCTATATAAGATATATCAGATATCTGATATAATATATATCTTATTTAATTCCATATAACAGATATCTTAAATATCATATAAGATATCTTTTATAAACTGTCTTATATATTAATTGCGAAATCTAATATGCTTAACACAGATATCTTTCTTCATTGATAAAAACATATTTTCTTTATTAAATAAGATATCGTACATCCTAAATCAGATATCTAAGGCTAATATGGTATAGTTTGTAAGATGATATTTCCTATTTATCTCATTTACTTCATTAGATATCTGATATGTATTATCAGATATCTAATATGTATAAGCAATTCAGATATCTTACAAAATTTGAGAAAATTGAAGACATGTGAGTCAGTTTTGGCGAACATATAATATATCTTATATAACATATTAGATATCTTATAGACATTTGTATGGAAAAAGGCAAGACAGTGGATTTTACTGATTGCATGGTAGCTTGTCACATCAGAAATATTATTTGCAAACAGCTGAATGGAAGTTTATCAATTCAAATAGTCTAGGTCATTATTAACCTTTGTCTTCGGTATTTTGTATCACTAAAGCTGCTGTGCTGATGAAACCAAACTACATGAAAGGCCTCTGAGGGATGAGGCATTGAAAATTTATTCGTGGGATTGTTGTCACATGACCAAGATGGGCACCAAACCTGTATATTGTATTAAACACATGACCTCTGGTGAGCGAAGTGGCTCATGAGCCTCTTGTGTTTCTTTATTGCACAAATACAATCAAAGCATTGACAGTACTAGTGGTCGGATTATCTCGAAGTGAAGGTTAAGTATATGATCCTTGGACTGTCAAATTCCTGTACTTCAAGCAAACAGTATAGACCCTGATCAGAGCCGTATTGTGTGGCATCTGCACTTGGTAAACACTGTTTGTCAAAATTCAATATGCGTCAAGCCCACATTCAAAATGTTTGGGCTGTTCAATTTAACACTTAATTCCTGTACTTCAAACCAGCAGTGTAGGCCCTGATCAGAACGTTTTGTGGCGTCTGTTCAAGGTAAACACGCTTTGCCCAAACCGACACATGATTCTAGCCCAAGCGTACCCCCAGAGGACCATAGACTGGTCTCACTGAATTTATCGTAAAAAAAGAAATGAAAAAAGTGAATAAGCACTGCTTATAGACAACCCCGCATGACAATGGTCAATAATATAAAACAGCAGACATGTTAAAAAGAATTGGAACTCATAGCCGGCATGTTATTAGATCTCAAAAAATGGCTAAGTTACAAAAGACGAAAAAAAGTGAAAGAAATAATTTTAGGAGTATGAAAAAAACACATGCACATCTTCAGACCTATATATATATATATTTTTTTTTTTGGTTTGGGTTTTACGGCCCTTTCAAGATTATTTCACTCATATCGAGCCGATCGTTAATCATAGGTGGGCGAAAATCGGAGTACCCGGAGAAAAACCACCTGACCTTCCGTTGCAGAACATGGCGTCTCACACGTGACCCGAGCGAGGCTCGAACCCACGGCGGTGAGAGACCTAATGACTAAGAGTCAGCGCTCTTATCCATTAGGCCACGGAGGCCCGTTCAGACCTATATGAAAACACCTGCAAAGTTTCAAAAGGATCAACGTAAAATTGTGAGAGGATTTGCGCTGACAAGGTACCCACTCCCTATACATGTTAACATTATTAGACCTAAAAAATGGCTAAGTTAAAAAAGAGGAAGAAAAGTGAAAGAAATAGATTTAGGAGTATGAAAAAACCACATGCACATCTTCAGACCTATATGAAAACACCTGCAAAGTTTCAAAATGATCACCCTAAAAATGTGAGAGGAGTTGGGCTAACAAGGTACCCACTCCCTATAAACTTTAACATTATCAGACCTAAAAAAATGGCTAAGTTAAAAAAGACGAAACCCGTGAAAGTAATAATTTTAGGAGTAAGAAAAAATACATGCACATCTTCAGGCCTATATAACACACATGCAAAGTTTCAAACAGATCATCCTAAAACTGTGAGAGAAGTTGCGCTTACAAGGTACCAACTCCCTATATACTTTAACATTATTATAACTAAAAAAACTGGCTAAGTTAAAAAAGACAAAATAAGCGAAAGAAATAATTTTAGGAGTATGAAAAAACCACATGCACATCTTAAGACCTAAATAAAAACACATGTAAAGTTTTAAAACGACCACCCTAACAAAGTGAGAGGAGTTGCGCTGAAAAGGTACCCACTCCCTATAAACATTAACATTATCAGATCTCAAAAAATAGCTAAGTTAAAAAAGACGAAAAACGTAAAAGTAATAATTATAGGAGTAAGATAAAACCACATGCACATCTTCAGACCTATATGAAAACATCTGCAAAGTTTCAAAACGATCACCCTAAAACTGTGAGAGGAGTTGCGCCTGCAAGGTACCCACTCCCTACACACTTTAACGTTATTAGACCTCAAAAATGGCTAAGTTAAAAAAGACGAAAAAAGTGAAAGGCATAATTTTAGGAGTATGAAATAACCACAAACACATCTTAATTAAAAATAAAAATCAAAAATGAGTTCCTTTAAGAGCAATGAAAACATTCATAAGAAAGAAGATGGGTCAAAACATTCATAAGAAAGATAATGGGTCATACTACGTAGTTTCGGCTAATAAAGCCTCATCAGTGACCCTGTAATGATCCGGCAAAGAAAGCCAGAGGAAACATACTTCAATTTTGCGAATTTCGAATAGGCAGTCGATTCAAAGACTGATATAAATCAACACGGGGTCCAAATAATTGAAAACCTGTCTAGAATATGAGTCTAAACCAATAATTTATTTCTGATTTCTTAGAATATCCACGCTGATCTCAAAGGACCAAAAGTAAAATATAAACTGCACTATGGTTGATGTACGGGGAGACGTTTTACGGCCGCCACACGGCACAACACCAGCTGCAGTGAAGGCAAATAAAAATCAAAAATGAGTTTCTTTAAGAGCAATGAAAACATTCATAAGAAAGAAGATGGGTCAAAACATTCATAAGAAAGATAATGGGTCATACTACGTAGTTTCGGCTAATAAAGCCTCATCAGTGACCCTGTAATGATCCGGCAAAGAAAGCCAGAGGAAACATACTTCAATTTTGCGATAAAAACACCTGCAAAGTTTCAAAACGATCACCCTCAAACTGTGAGAGGAGTTGCGCTAACTAGGTACCCACTCCCTATACACTTTAACATTATTAGACCTGAAAAAATGGCGATGTAAAAAAAAAGACGAAAAAAGTGAAAGAGATAATTTTTGGAGTATGACAAAAACCACATGCACATCTCCAGACCTATATAAAACACCTGCAAAGTTTCAAAACGATCATCCTAAAACTGTGAGAGGAGTTGCGCTAACAAGGTACCCACTCCCTGTACACTTTAACATTATAGACCTAAAAAATTGCTAAGTTAAAAAAAGACGAAAAAAAGCCCGGTAAAGCAAATAATTTTAGGAGTATGAAAACACCATATGCCCATCTTCAGATCTATATGAAAACAGCTGCAAAGTTTCAAAACAATCACCCTAACACTGTGAGAGGAGTTGCGCTAACAAGGTACTCACTCCGTATACAATTAAACATTATTAGACCTAAAAAAATGGCTAAGTTAAAGAAGACGAAAAAAGTGAAAGAAATAATTTCAGGAGTAAGAAAAAACTACATGTTTATCTTCAGACCTATATGAAAACACCTGCAAAGTTTCAAAACGATCACCCTCAAACTGTGAGAGGAGTTGCGCCTGCAAGGTACCCACTCCCTATACAAAAAATGGCTATGTGAAATAAAAAGCTATCCAGTGACATAACTCTGGGCCCTTGATAAATATTTTACTACATCAGATTCCTTACCTCAGGCACCAAGTGTGATATAAGTTTCATTAATGTAGAACAATAAATACAATAGTTATAAAAAAATATTAAGCAAAATATACAGGAAAATCAAAAGTGACACGGACAAGTTTTCAAGAATTACAAAGGGGAATAACTTTAACAGTATTGATCGCAGGACCTTTATTTTCATGTAGCCGCAGCATCTCATCAATATCAACATTTATGCAAAACATGGCAAGATTCTGTAAACTATTAAGCAAGATATGCAGGGAAAACCAAAGTGTTACGGACAGACGGGCGGACGGACAGACGGACAACGTGAAAACAGTATACCCCCTTAAACTTCGTTTGTGGGGGGGGGGGTATAACAAGAATACATGTATGTATAGTTTAGGGGTGACGACGTGATTGTTTTCTGGTATATTTGGCCTTTATGAAGTGTATGGTGGGACCCCTCCCACCTAGCCCCGGTTGGTGTCATTGAATTGGTGTCACTGAATGTGTCGTATCATAAGGAACAGACATTTACTTGGTAAAGGGGTACAGTAAGGGGTCTGAACGGGTTTGTGAGAAATTAGGCCTTTTATGAACTGGAGGGGTTAGGGCATTGCCTTGGAGGACCATTTGAGACCCTTTTGAACATTTTTGTATTCACAACAAATTTTCAGAACAATCCTTCAAGTAGTTACTGAGAACGCCACATGCCAAAATCAGTAGGGTGGAAATAACAGTAAACTACTACTAATAATAAAATCAACAACAATGACAATTTCTTATTTTTAACTTTATTGTTATGATAATAGAAAACAACCATCACGAAAACACGCCTATATAATTTTGACCCCCTTGAACCCCACTTTTATATAGTGAAACTGGGGTTTCCGGGGGTATACCTTATTTTTCTTATTTCTGCTCTAAAATAAAGATTGTGGGTACTCATTAGAACCGCCTCGATGAGGCGGTTCTAACGAGTACCCACAATCTATATTTTGAGCAGAAATAAGAAAAATATCACAATTTTTCATCATAAAATTTTCATTTTTTTCGGCGATAAAGGTGGCAGTATAGGCATTTATGCGTAATGATAAGCAAAAAATCTCACAACTTGCATTAATACGATAACACACCTGTACAACATTGTAATTTTTTTTCAAATCCCCAAAATAGCTACTTTTCTGATGAAAATCTGTGATTATTTTCTTATTTGTATACTGCAAACATATATAGGTTGTGGGTTCATTGTGGTGGTTCTAAGTAGTACCCATAACCTATTACTTGGAGGAGAAATAAGAAAAATATGTATACATGTACCCCCATAAACCCCAGTTTTATCTATATAAAGTGGGGTTTAGGGAGTGCTTTTTTGCCTATTTCTGCTCAAAACATGGATTGTGTGAACTCGTTAGAACCGCTCAAAACACAGATTGTGAAAACTCGTTAGAAACCTAACGACCACCCATAACCTATGTTTTGAGCAGAAATAAGAAAAAAATGTTTACCCCTCTAAACCCAAATTGTACTTCATTAAACTGGGGTTAAGGGGGTCAAAAGTCCAAGAGCGTGTTTTCTTGATGTGTTCTCTCGGAATGAAAGACAAAATTATTTTGCATAAATGTGTATTTATACTGGTGTATGTTTTGATGTGAAATGAAATATGTCATTCCTTATGCAAACCCCCCTTATCTTCATGGAAAAAAATGAGCTTAGCCATTTCTGAATTATAAAGACTCATTAATAAAACACATTTTTCGTCTGCTGAGTTTGATAGCAGTAAATTGCATGCTACGTATGAATTATGACTGTATTTTGTATTTATATTCTATAATTGTTAGAAAGGAAATATACAGAAAATTGTATAATGCATCCAAATTTTAACAATTCTAAACAAAGCAGAACATCTGGAAAATCTCTTTGCTGAGAGACCCAGAGAAATAAATAATGACAGTTTGACTTGCTCAAAGATGTGCTGGGCTGATAAAAATAATGTTGTAGTCTGAAACTCTGTATACACATGTATGGAAAGCCATGACTGTCTTAAGGTCAGTATGTGCAAGTTGGTAGACGCAGTGGTCAATATATTTGATCAAATGCATATTTTACTGGATCAGATTTATAAATCATTCAGTGGTGGAGTCATAGTATTGGGTGCAAACAATAAACTACTGTGTGCATTGGTTATTATATTTGGTCGGCGTAGCATATTATCCGATGAACTGCATATAGCAGTTGATGGTGGTGCCATAATACTGGATTCAGCGGATAAATTATTGCGTGTACAAATTATGATATTTGGTTTAAATAACACAGTCTTAGACTCATTCACCATTGCACTCGGTGCAATAAATATAACAGTTGGTAAATTTTTAAGCTGGTATACGTAAAGGTCAAACTATATTATTCGTTTAATATTTTACTGGGTTAAATGTATAAAATATTGGGTAGTGGCGTCATAGTATTTGATGCCAACATACTGGTGTATAGACTGGATACAATATTTGGCCAGTTTTGCATTTTATTTGATCCAACACATAAAACACTTGGTGTTGGTATCATAGTATTGGATGCATTTGTCATAATACTGAGTAGCGTATACAGGGATTGGTTCGAAGGGCACTTTATTTGGTCAAAACATTTAATTGGACAGGTGTATATGTATTTTACTGGGTGCAAGCAACAAATTAATATGTGCATTGATTATAATAATTGGTCAGCAACAATTTATTTTTATCAAATGCATACATCAATGGCTGTTGATGCCATGATACTAGTCCCATCAGGCAATCTATTTTGTGTTATAATAATAGTATTTGATTTAAATACAAAGTATTTGATTCATTTGTCATACCCTTCAGTGTAGTGACTATAATATTGGATCAGAAGAGCAGTTTATTTGGTGGTAAAATATATCAATGTATATGCTCACCATATTATTGGAGTGTTTCAGCATAATAGTCCATGTAAAAGTAATAATATTTGGTCGTTTTGTCATAGCATTAGCAGCAGCGCTTTTCATAAAAGCCGGACCGGACTAAAACCCGGAACCGCAACGGTTTCTGGGCAACTCGTACCCGAGTCAACTTGTACCCACACACATAATTGATGATTTGTTTAATGAACGATCAGACGGACGGATAGACAGACAGACACACTGGCGGGTGGAGATGAATGAATGATGAATGAATAAATGATAGATAGATAGATAGATAGATAGATAGATAGATAGATAGATAGATAGATAGATAGATAGATAGATAGATAGATAGATTGATAGATAGATAGATAGATAGATAGATAGATAGATAGATAGATAGATAGATAGATAGATAGATAGATAGATAGATAGATAGATAGATAGATAGATGGATGGATGGACGAACGGACGAACAAATTAACGCATGGACGACAGAGAGAGAGAGAGAGGATGGATGGATGGACGGACGAACAAATTAACGCATGGACGACAGAGAGAGAGAGAGAATGGTTAAATGGATATTATTTTGGTTACTACTTTTGATTTGATTAGCACTTCGGCTAAACACAACACCTTATTTCTGCTCAAAAACATAGATTGTGGGTACTCGTTAGAACCGCCCCACTGAGGCGGTTCTAACAAGCACCCACAATCAATGTTACTGAGGCGGTTCTAACGAGTACCCAAAAACTATGTTTTGAGCAGAAATACGAAAAGTAGCCGAATTTTTTATCTGAAAATTTTTATTTTCTGGCGGTAAACTTTTCAATATACCGGTATTTGAATAGGACTGTTTTCATAATGAATCTTACAGATCCCCACCCATAAACCATATATATTCTTGTTCCTTATGATAAGACACATTAAGTGACACCAGCCTGGTGGTCCCCGGGGGCCCAGGCCCACGCCTCACCCCTTTACTCCATTAAAAAGCCATATATCTCAGAAACCGTTCAGATCCCAACCCTAAACCTTATATATTTTTGTTCCTTATGATAAGATGCATTCAGTGACACCAGCCTGGGGGTTCCCCGGGCCATGCCTGGGCCCTGCCTCACCCCCTCCACTTCTTAAAAGGCCTTATATCTCAGAACTTTTACAGAGTCACACCCGTAAACCATATATATTCTTGTTCCTTATGATAAGACACATTGAGTGACACCAGCCTGGTGGTCCCCCGGGATGCGCCGGGCCATGCCTCTCCCCTTTATTTCATTAAAAGCCATATATCTTAGAATCCGTTCAGATCCCAACCCCTAAACCATATATAATCTTGTTCCTTATGATAAGACTCATTCAGTCCCAATAACCTGGGGTCTCATTGTGCTGGGGCAATGTCCCGCCCCTCCACTTCATAAGAGACCATATTATCTCAGACGCCATTCAAATAATCCCCACCCTATAATCATATACATTCTTGTTCCTTGTTATTAAACTCATTCAGTAACACCAACTTGGGCGGGGTCGGGGTTGGGGATATGCAGGGGCCAT
Organism: Lucinisca nassula; assembly: GCA_963580285.1. Lineage (NCBI taxonomy): Eukaryota > Metazoa > Mollusca > Bivalvia > Lucinida > Lucinidae > Lucinisca > Lucinisca nassula. Next base: position 81,198,669 of record OY757015.1, on the reverse strand, counting down.
TCATCTCCCCTCCACTTCATAAAAGGGTGTCATATCTCAGAAACCATACAGATCCCATCCAATAACCATATATGTTTTTGGCCCTTATGATAAGACTAATTCAGTGACAACACTCTTGGGCTTTCTTGGATGCGCCGGGACCATGCCCCAACCTCCAACTGCTTAAAATGCCTTATATCTCAGGAACCATACAGATCCCCACCTCTAAACCATATATAGTATTTTTCAAAATATGATAAAGACGCATTTAGAGATACCAACCAAGGCTCCAATGGGTCCATGCCCATACCCCTCTAATGCACAAACGGCCTAATATTTCAGATACAGTCCACATGGGTGCCCATTTGGGTATGGGGTGGGGTGGGGGCGGGGGATTCGTTTGGTAGACATTATAATTGGTATATTAAAATCATATCATGTTAAAATATATGGCTGCCATTTTGCAGTGCCCATCTGAGTTCTGATTTTTTTTACTCCAGTGGGTCGCCAACTTCAACAAAGGGATTTTAACACAATAGAGAAAGTACCGTCCTGCTATAGTGTATTTGAAAACTACCAGTTGTCGTTACTACATAGAATGTTACTCCATTCCCCTTTGACATAACTCTGATGCACCAGGTAAACAAAGCCGTGAAATCTGTACCCTGGTAAGTCCACTTCATATAGGGAAAAGTGGGGTCGCAGGGGTATACATTATTTTTTCTTATTAACAAAACATAATTTGTGAGCATAAATAGATTGTGAGTACTCGCTAAAACCGTCTGAATTCGGTGACTCTAATTAGTTCATAATATATGTGCAGCACTCGTTTTAAAACCGCCAAACTGAGGCGGTTCTAACGAGCACCTACAATCTAGGCTTTGGTACGGTTCAAAAGAGTACCGTCAATCTATGTTTTTTGGATCACCATGAGGTGGTTCAAACTAGTACCAACCTTCTGAGCAACTAGAAAAATGTCTGCTCAGTAAAAATACATTGAGGGTACTCGTTAGAATAGATTGTATGTACTCGTTAGAACCGCATCATTGAAATGGTTCATTCGAGTACCACAGATAGACAATGAGGTCTGACAAGTACCTTCAATCTGTGTTTTGAGGCGGTTCTAACGAGAACCTGGATTATATGTTCTGGAGCAGAAATAAACACACTTTCAAACCTCTGAAGCCACTGGGTCGATTGGGACCAAATTTCATCTGTAGTATCCTTGATTGGAAGTTTATGGGTGGAGGTGGGTGGTTATAGGAAAATCGGCTCTTTAGTTTGGTTACCACGGCTACTTAGAGTGCCACAGGTTTATAATGGGTAAATTTGAAACATGGCATTGATGCCAAGCCATTGCAGATATTTTGACAAAACTTTTACAGAAATGTTCCTTGGATAGTCATCTACCTGATGTATGATTTTTGTGCCCACCTCTCATTTTGATTAGTTGGCATGGCGATGGACAGGCTTAAAACTGAAAAAAATATTCAAAAATCAACTCCTCGGAAGCCATATGGTATTTAAGGCTGAAACTGTGCAGAAAGGTTCTTTGTATAAGCTTCTACAAAATTTGTGTTTTTATTGCCATTGCTCAAGAACCTAGAAAAAATTGAAAAATGACATTCGTTGCAGATATTTTGATTAAACTTTTACAGAAAGGTTCCTTGAATAGTGCTCTCTAGACAAGTGACTTATGTGTCAACCACTCAATTTGATAGCTTGTCATGGCAACTAAAAGTCTTAAAATATTCCATTTTGGTGACCAAGTGATAACTCCTGGGATAGATTCATGAAACTTCACAGAAGAGATAGATGCACAGACAACTGTAATATCATTTACGGCTGACCGGGTTCATAAAAGTAATCTTCAGAGCCTGTATAAGTAATTATAAGGGAAGTTTTAACGTGCCGGGGGGTCACGTTACGTTAATTCCGTGACGTGTATATACTGAATAACAATGCGTAGGAATAAAGAGCTTTTCTTTCTCTTTCCTTCTAACGACACTATCTGTTTTCATTTGAAAAAATCGGAACATTGAACATTGTGTATTTTGGCTCCCTATTCGAGCAGTCCGCAATATGGTCATTAACTGGTATTTTACATAGTGCCTCATGTCGGATATGATTGTTGTGTAGGGTAGTTCTGTTCCGGAAATTATTTGTCTCCCCTAAATATTGTTCATCATAACTTTTGCATGAACAACGTAAATGACAGTTGTGATGTGCGTGATATGTTTTCATCCACGTTAAAATCTTGTTTTTAAATTTTACTAAGGAACTTTCTACGACATATTTGCACGACCCACATCTAGTTTCACTGCATTTGCTTACAGCAAATGCTACCGGTTTTGTTTATGTCCCCAACTTCGGAGAAGTTGACGGGGCATATTGGTTTGGTCCTGTCCGTCCGTCCATCGTCCTTCCGCCCGTCTGAAACATTATAATGGCTTGAGCTAATATCTTGAAATTTCATATTCGGGATGAGCATGAAAACAATGGACCAGATTATTTTTCTTTTTCATCAGACTTGATTTTGCCATTATAACAATAGGAAAGCACTGTCAACAAAATATCAGGTGAACCGCTTGAGTTAGGGTCCTGATATTTAGCAGACAGTTTGGGATGAATGCGTAGATGACCTGATTAACTTTTGACGAAATTCCGTAAAAAATGTACTGAGTTATACCTCCTTTTTCGACTGCCATTATAACAATGGGACAACCTTTTCAACAAAATATCTGGAGGACCGCTTGAGCTAGTTTCATGTTATTTGGCATACTGTTTGGGACTAATGTGTACATGACTTGGTTAACTTTTGATGAAATTCCATATCATTTTTGACTAAATTATGATTTTTTCGGACATGCATTGCAACCATAGGAAACCTTGTCAACAAAATACATGTAGAACCGATTGAGATAGGCATATGATATTTAGCATACAGTCTGGGACTAATGTGTAGATGACCTGATTGTTTTTGACGAAATTCTGTAAATTTTTGACTGAATTATGTCCGCGTTTTGGACTAACGCATTGTTGCTAAAGAGAGCCTTGTTAACAAAAAATTTGGCGAACTGCTTGAGATAGTCGCATGATATTTGGCATACAGTCTGGGACTAATATGTAAATGACCTGATTAACTTTTGACGGAATTCAGTAATGTTTTGACTGAATTATGCCCCTTTATAGACATGCATTGCGGCTCTAGGAAATTTTGTCAACAAAATATCTGGAGGACCCCTTGAGGCTCATGATATTTGGCATACTGTTTGGGACCAATGTGTAGATGACCTAATTAACTTCAAAAAAAAAATCTGTAAATGTTTTCCTGAATTACGCCCCTTTTTGGACGTAACTAGACTGATGATAATTGGCAGGTGGCCTTGAGAAACGTTGTTGAACTTTGTCATTTTATCCATACTTTACAGAAAAGCATATACTTAGGGGCCTAGTGTTTTACAAACACATTTTCTAGTTTTATTTATGATGGAAATAGTTACCATCGGCAGATCGCCCCCCCCCCTTTTAGATATGATCAGGCAAATCCTGCTAGGTACGTCTGACTTAACTTAGTATAATGAATTATGTAGAAATCTGGCGTCTAACAGATAGAAGCAAGGTTTCCCGTCCCTATAAAACTGGCTAGAATGTTATTGATTTGTTTGGTATTTCAGAGCAAACGATATTAAATCTATTTACTTTTTTTCTCTTTTTTTTTTTCTTTAAATGGATTATATTTCAGTCAACGCGATGGTTGTTAATTTAGTTTGTTTAACATCGTATGATTAGCGCTACGCTGCCTTCACATCGATCCTCGACGCTCTACCCTCGATTATCGATGCTCGTGAAACATCTCATATAGAAACAGAACAGTTTTTTTCTCAGACCCTTTCTTTCTGGTTGTAGAGAAGGCAACAAAAGCTGTTCTATATCAATTATTTACTTTGAGATAATATCCTCAAAATGGTTTTACAATCTTTTTTACGACATGAGACAGCTTGTCAAATGTATTGTGAATGTATGACTTTTTTCAGATGAAGATGATATCTCCCAGCTGTATAATTTACCATATACATGTAACAAAACGCTGAAATGACTTTTCGCGAAACTTAAGACAGTAACATTTGTTCTTTTAGACTTGCCTCAAATGTCTCTAATCCTGAAACCACGGAAAAGCAATCAGTGCAATGTGGTGGTATATTATGTATTTCTACAACTGGTAGATATAAACCTCATCTGATTAAAAAATCATCAAATACTAAAGACGTTGACCAGAAAGTACCACAATGACAGTACACAACCTACCAATGGAACAAAGAACAAATCTCGAATATAATATATATCCAACAAAAAGCAAAGCAATCAGCTCTCTCTTCCCCATCAAGGCGATCACGATGCTAGAAAAATAGAATAAAGCACCAATGTCCAAAACAGGACTATACACACACACACTCCATTTTGATAAACTGTCGCATCATTATAGGGATTCTATCATTACAAGGATTGTAAAACTATCTTACGGTAATAAATTGCTATAACACACGTTTCTTTCATTTCTCTGCAGCCAAGATGAACGCTTCTCAGAACAAACCTTTTCGGCTTCTGTTAAGTAAAGTATTGTTAATGCATTCCAACTAACCGGATGTCTAATCGACATGAATATGTCGACAAGAAGTGTCGATAAAGTCCAGAAAGTGACTTCAGAGCTGTATTGATTTTATATGCAATATAAAATCATGCACTGCATATGCTTTTCTGCGACACATGTATTAAATACCATATTATATATCAGCAGATACCTATAATGAATAAAAATGTAAGCGTTGTTAAAACCAGTGCTTCAGCTGAAGTGCACGACCCGCCGGATGCTTTTAGCTTTATGAGTGTTACCATATATGGGTGCGGCGTCCATTTTGGTCATGTGACCTGGACCTAAACGGTTCCCCCAATAAATGTGCTTATCGTAAGGAGCAAAAATATATCTAGTACTTTAGTATTGTATTCTGAATCGTTTGAAGGATAAAATGCATTCTCGCTATTCCAATACAAAAGCATATGTGTCAAAGTTTGACCTAGGCACAAAGGTCAAGGTCAACCCAGGGTCACCATTTTAGCAATTTATGATGGGCCTACGTCCAAGATGCTATTTATCAAGTTTCGTGGAAATCTGCCCAGTGGTTCTGGAGAAGACTATTTTTGAAGGGTTTTTACCATATATGGCTAGGCGGCCATTTTTGTCACGTGACTTGGACCCCATGAGCAAATTTTGGTTTTCCCCATCACATAGAGGCTCCATATGAAGTTTGACTTCAATCGGCCAAACGGTTTCCGAGGAGAAGCAGTTCGAAAATGTTCACATTTTGCGCCTTGGCGAGGCTATACTAAATGGAATATAATATTTCGCAAGTTCATTGGTAAGATCTCATTGATATCTATCAGTATGTCAAAAATTGTTTAAATATTCCAAGCGGTTAAGTCACTATCACCAATTTTCACAAATGGGTTACGGATGGACAGACAGACAGACCATATATGGCTTGGCGGCCATTTTGGTCATGTTACCTGGACCCCATGAGCAAATTTTGGTTTCCCCCATCCCATAGAGGCTTCATATGAAATTTGGATTTCAATCGGCCAAACGGTTTCCGAGGAGAAGCAGTTCGAAAATTTTCACATTTTTCGCCTCGGCGAGGCTAAACTAAATGGAATGTAATATTTCGCAAGTTCATTGGTTAGATCTTATTGATATCTATCAGTATGCCAAAAATTGTTTAAATATTCCAAGCGGTTAAGTCACTATCACCAATTTTCACAAACGGGTTACGAACGGACCTAAAGAAGGTCAAGGTCAATCCAGGGTCCCCATTTTAGCAATTTATGATGGGCCTACGTCCCAGATGCTATTTATCAAGTTTCGTGGAAATCTTCCCAGTGGTTCTGGAGAAGACTATTTTTGAAGGGTTTTTACCATATATGGCTCGGCGGCCATTTTGGTCATGTGACCTGGACCCCATGAGCAAATTTTGGTCTCCCCCATCACATAGAGGCTCCATATGAAATTTGACTTCAATCGGCCCAACGGTTTCCGAAGAGAAGCAGTTCGAAAATTTTCACATTTTTCGCCTTGGCGAGGCTATACTAAATGGAATGTAATATTTCGCAAATCATTGGTAAGACCTCATTGATATCTATCAGTACGCCAAAAATTGTTTAAATATTCCAAGCGGTTAAGTCACTATCACCAATTTTCACAAACGGGTTACGGACGGACAGACAGACAGACCATATTTGGCTTGGCGGCCATTTTGGTCATGTTACCTGGACCCCATGAGCAAATTTTGGTTTCCCCCATCCCATAGAGGCTTCATATGAAATTTAATTTCAATCGGCCCAACGGTTTCCGAGGAGAAGCAGTTCGAAAATTTTCACATTTTTCGCCTCGGCGAGGCTATACTCAATGGAATGTAATATTTCGCAAGTTCATTGGTTAGATCTTATTGATATCTATCAGTATGCCAAAATTGTTTAAATATTCCAAGCGGTTAAGTCACTATCACCAATTTTCACAAACGGGTTACGGACGGACCTTAAGAAGGTCAAGGTCAATCCAGGGTCCCCATTTTAGCAATTTATGATGGGCCTACGTCCCAGATGCTATTTATCAAGTTTCGTGGAAATCTTCCCAGTGGTTCTGGAGAAGACTATTTTTGAAGGGTTTTTACCATATATGGCTCGGCGGCCATTTTGGTCATGTGACCTGGACCCCATGAGCAAATTTTGGTTCCCCCCATCCCAATCGGCCCAACGGTTTCTGAGGAGAAGCAGTTCGAAAATTTTCACATTTTTCGCCTCGGTTAGGCTATACTAAATGGAATGTAATATTTCGCAAGTTCATTGGTTAGATCTCATTGATATCTATCAGTATGCCAAAAATTGTTTAAATATCCCAAGCGGTTAAGTCACTATCACCATTTCTCAAACGGGTTACGGACGGACAGACTGACAGAATGACCGAATGACAGAATGACACGGTGATTTTAGGGCACTCTAAGAAATCAACCGACTTCAGTCGGTTGCTTTTTCTGCCGGTCGTGAAATATCACATTCTTCATTAGCGTAATGGAAGCTAAAACATCACAGTGGGTATGTAACTACTTATGCAAAAATTGCTGGGGTACAAAACTTTTCCAAAGCACCTGTACAGTCTGATAGTGGGTGTGCATGTAGTAGAACAGAAGTGTACAGTCTGATAGTGGGCGTGTATGTAGTAAAACAGTAGTGTACAGTCTGAAAGTGGGTGTGTATGTAGTAGAACAGTAGTGTACAGTCTGCTAGTGGGCGTGTATGTAGCAGAACAGTAGTGTACACTCTGATAGTGGGCGTGTATGTAGTAGATTAAGAGTGTACAGTCTGATAGTGCGCGTGTATGTAGTAGAACATTAGTAAATATTCTGATAGTGGGTGTGTATGTAGCAGAACAGTGGTAAACAGTCTGATAGTGGGTGTGTATGTAGTAGAACAGTTGCATACAGGGTGATAGTGGATGTGTATGTAGTAGAACAGTAGTGTACAGATTGATAGTGGGTGTGTATGTAGTAGAACAGTAGTGCACAGTCTGACAGTGGGCATGTATGTTCTATGACAGTAGTGTACAGTCTGATAGTGGGCATGTTTCTAGTAGGAAAGTAGTGTACAGTCCGGTAGTGTGCGTGTATGTAGTAAAACAGTAGTGTACAGTCTGATAGTGGGCGTGTATGCAGTAAAAAAGTAGTATACATTGTGATAGTAGGCTTTTATGTAGTACAGCAGTAGTGTACAGTCTGATAGTGGGCGTGTATGTAGTAGAACAGTAGTGTACAGTCTGATAGTTGGTGTGTATGTAGTAGAACAGTTGTGTACAGTCTGGCAGTAAGCGTGTATGTAGTAGGACAGTAGTGTACAGACTGATAGTGGGCTTTTATGCAGAAGGAACGTAGTGTACAGTCTAATAGTGGGCAGGTATGTAGTAGGACAGTAGTGTCAAGTCCGGAGTGGGCGTGTAAGAAGCAGAACAGTAGTGTACAGTCTGGAAGTGGACATGCATGTAGTAAAACAGTAGTGTACAGTCTGATAGTGGGGATGTATGCACTAGAACAGTAGTGCACAGTCTGGTAGTGGGCGTGTATGTAGTAGAACAGTAGTATACAGTCTGGTATTGGCCGTGTATGTAGTAGAACAGTAGTAAACAGTCATATAGTGGGCGTGTATGTAGTAGTACAGTAGTAAACAGTCTGATAGTGAGCGTGTATGTAGTGGAACAGTAGTATCAGTCTGATAGTGGGCGTGTATGTAGTAGAACAATAGTGTACAGTCTGATAGAAGGCGTGTATGTAGTAAAACAGTAGTGTTCAGTCTGATAGTAGACGTTTATGTAGTAGGACAGTAGTGTACAGTCTGATAGAGGTCGTGTGTGTAAAAGAACAGAAGTGTACAGTCTGGTAGAAGGCTTCTGTGTAGTAAAACAGTAGTGTATAGTCTGATAGTTGGCTTGTATGTGTAGAACAGAAGTGTAGAGTATGATAGTGGACATGTATGTAGTAGAACAGTAGTAAACAGTCTGATAGTTGGCGTGCATGCAGAAGAACAGAAGTATACAGGGTGATAGTAGGCACATTTGTAATAGAACAGTATAGTACAGTCTGATAGTTGGCATGTATGTAGTAGAAAAGTAGTGTAATCTGATAGTGGGCGTGTATGCAGTAGAACAGTATAGTACAGTCTGATAGTGGGCGTGTATGTAGTAGAACAGTAGTGTACAGTCTGATAGTGGGCGTGTATGTAGTAGAACAGTAGTAACCGGTCTGAAAGTGGGCGTGTATGTGTGTGTGTGTGTGTGTGTGTGTGTGTGTGTGTGTGTGTGTGTGTGTGTGTGTGTGTGTGTGTGTGTGTGTGTGTGTGAATTCGGGTTTAACGTCGCTTTCAACAATTTTTCAGTCATATCACGACGGTGTCTGGTTGCGACAGGGAGTTCAATGCTCACGTTTATAGTGCTGCCTCATTGAAGTATCATGTCCCAGACACATTACATGATACCACACCCAGTCACATTATCCTGACACAGGATCGACCAGTCCTAGCTCTACCCCGTAAATCTGAATGCCAAACGAGGAGCAGCTAGTACCATTTTTAACGACTTTGGTATGTCGCGGCCCGGGATCGAACCCGAGACCTCCCGTTCCCCGGAGCGGACAGGTCGTGTATGTAGTACAACAGTAGTGTAAAGGGTGATAGTGGTCACATATGTTGTCAATAGTGTTCAGTCTGTTAGTGAGCGTGATTGTCGTAGAACAGTAGTGCACAGTCTGATTGTGAGCGTGTATGTAGTCTGACAGTACTGTACAGTCTGAAAGTGGGCGTGTATGTATTAGAACAGTAGTGTACAGTCTGGTAGTGGGCGTGTATGTAGTAGAACAGTAGTGAACAGTCTGATAGTGGACGTGTATATAGTAGGAAAGTAGTGTTCAGTCTGGTAGTGGGCGTGTATGTGGTAGAACAGTCGTAAACAGTCGTATATTGGGTGTGTATGTAGTAGAACAATAGTATACAGTCTGATAGTGAGCGTGTATGTAGTAGGACAGTAGTGTACAGTCTGGTAGAGGGCGAGTATGAAGTAGAACAGTAGTAAACAGTCCGATAGTGGGTGTGTATGTAGTAGAACGGTAGTGTAAATTCTGATAGTGGTCATGTATGTAGTAGAACGGTAGTATACAGGGTGATAGTGGGCGTGTATTTAGTAGAACAGTATTGTACAGTCTGATAGTGGGTGTGTATGTAGTACAACAGTAGTGAACAGTCTGGTAGTGGGCGTGTATGAAGTACAACAGTAGTGTACAGTCTGAAAGTGGTTGTGTATGTTGTAGAACAGTAGTGTACAGTCTAATAGTGGGCGTGTATGTAGTACAACAGTAGTGTACAGTTTGATAGTGGGCATTTATGTAGTGGAACAGTAGTGCACAGTCTGATAGTGGGCGTGTATGTAGTAGAACAGTAGTAACCAGTCTTATACTGGGCGTGTATGTAGTAGAACAGTAGTAAACAGTCTTACAGGTGGAGTGTAGGTAGTTCAACAGTAGTGTACAGGGTGATTGTGGACACATATGTTGTCAATAGTGCTCAGTTTGATAATGAGCGTGAATGTCGTAGAACAGTAGTGTACAGTCTGATAGTGAGCGTGTATGTAGTAGGACAGTACTGTACAGTCTGAAAGTGGTCATGTATGTAAGAGAACAGAAGTGTACAGTCTGGTAGTGGGCGTGTATGTAGTAGAATAGTTGTGTACAGTCTGGTGCTGGACATGTATTTAGAAGAACAATAATTTACAGTCTGACAGTGGCAGTGTATGTAGTAGGAAAGTATTGTTCAGTCTGGTAGTGGGCGTGTATGTTGCAGAACTGTCGTAAACAGTCGTATAGTGGGCGTGTATGTAGTAGAAAAGTAGTGTACAGTCCGATATGGGGTGTGTATGTAGTAGAACAGTAGTGTACAGTCTGATAGTGGGCGTGTATGTAGTAGAAAAGTAGTGTACAGTCTGATTATGAGCGTGTATATAGTAGAACAGTAGTAAAAAGGTTGATAGTAGGCCCATGTGTAGTAGAACAGTAGTGTACAGTCTGATAGTCGTCGTGTATGTAGAAGAACAGCAGTGTACAGTCTGATAGTGGGTGTTTATGTAGTAGAATAGTAGTGTACATTCTGATAGTGGACATGTATGTAGTAGAACAGTAGTGTACAGTCTGATAGTTGCCGTGTGTAGTAGGACAGTAGTGTACAGTCTGGAAGATTTTGTTTGTTTGATTTGAGGTTTAACGTCCCCGTCAACACTGTAAAGGTCATTTATGAGACGCTGCTTCCAATTTTGTGGGACTTTTACCCGACATGAATTGAGATGAAATGACATCTCAAGCCCTGTCGCCCAATGAAACCAATAGGGTTTATTAGCATGGACGGTCCGCCTCGCACCGCGTTTCCTGGACAGGCTTAGATCCTCTAAGCGGTTTACCAGTACAACGCGTAAGAAGGCGTGTATGAAGTAGAACAGTAGTGTACAGTCTGGTAGGGGTGTGTATGTGGTAGAACAGTCGTAAACAGTCGTATAGTGGGTGTGTATGCAGTAGAACAATAGTATACAGACTGATAGTGAGCGTGTATGTAGTAGGACAGTAGTGTACAGTCTGGTAGAGGGCGAGTATGAAGTAGAACAGTAGTAAACAGTCTGATAGTGGGTGTGTATGTAGTAGAACGGTAGTGTAAATTCTGATAGTGGTCATGTATGTAGTAGAACGGTAGAATACAGGGTGATAGTGGGCGTGTATTTAGTAGAACAGTATTGTACAGTCTGATAGTGGTGTGTATGTAGTACAACAGTAGTGAACAGTCGTATAGTGGGTGTGTATGTAGTAGAACAATAGTATACAGTCTGATAGTGAGCGTGTATGTAGTAGGACAGTAGTGTACAGTCTGGTAGAGGGCGAGTATGAAGTAGAACAGTAGTAAACAGTCTGATAGTGGGTGTGTATGTAGTAGAACGGTAGTGTAAATTCTGATAGTGGTCAAGTATGTAGTAGAACGGTAGTATACAGGGTGATAGTGGGCGTGTATTTAGTAGAACAGTATTGTACAGTCTGATAGTGGGTGTGTATGTAGTACAACAGTAGTGAACAGTCTGATAGTGGGCGTGTATGAAGTACAACAGTAGTGTACAGTCTGAAAGTGGTTGTGTATGTTGTAGAACAGTAGTGTACAGTCTAATAGTGGGCGTGTATGTAGTACAACAGTAGTGTACAGTTTGATAGTGGGCATTTATGTAGTGGAACAGTAGTGCACAGTCTGATAGTGGGCGTGTATGTAGTAGAACAGTAGTAACCAGTCTTATACTGGGCGTGTATGTAGTAGAACAGTAGTAAACAGTCTTACAGGTGGCGTGTAGGTAGTTCAACAGTAGTGTACAGGGTGATTGTGGACACATATGTTGTCAATAGTGTTCAGTTTGATAATGAGCGTGAATGTCGTAGAACAGTAGTGTACAGTCATATAGTGAGCGTGTATGTAGTAGGACAGTACTGTACAGTCTGAAAGTGGTCATGTATGTAAGAGAACAGAAGTGTACAGTCTGGTAGTGGGCGTGTATGTAGTAGAAAAGTTGTGTACAGTCTGGTGCTGGACATGTATTTAGAAGAACAATAATTTACAGCCTGATAGTGGCAGTGTATGTAGTAGGAAAGTATTGTTCAGTCTGGTTGTGGGCGTGTATGTTGCAGAACTGTCGTAAACAGTCGTATAGTGGGCGTGTATGTAGTAGAACAGTACTATAGAGTCCGATAGTGAGCTTGTATGTAGTAGAAAAGTAGTGTACAGTCCGATATGGGGTGTGTATGTAGTAGAACAGTAGTGTACAGTCTGATAGTGGGCGTGTATGTAGTAGAAAAGTAGTGTACAGTCTGATTATGAGCGTGTATATAGTAGAACAGTAGTAAATAGGTTGATAGTAGGCCCATGTGTAGTAGAACAGTAGTGTACAGTCTGATAGTCGTCGTGTATGTAGAAGAACAGCAGTGTACAGTCTGATAGTGGGTGTTTATGTAGTAGAACAGTAGTGTACATTCTGATAGTGGGCATGTATGTAGTAGAACAGTAGTGTACAGTCTGATAGTTGCCGTGTGTAGTAGGACAGTAGTGTACAGTCTGGAAGATTTTGTTTGTTTGATTTGAGGTTTAACGTCCCCGACAACACTGTAAAGGTCATTTTGGGGACGCTGCTTCCAATTTTGTGGGACTTTTACCCGACATGAATTGAGATGAAATGACATCTCAAGCCCTGTCGCCCAATGAAACCAATAGGGTTTATTAGCATGGACGGTCCGCCTCGCACCGCGTTTCCTGGACAGGCTTAGATCCTCTAAGCGGTTTACCAGTACACCGCGTAAGAAGGCGTGTATGAAGTAGAACAGTAGTGTACAGTCTGGTAGGGCTGTGTATGTAGTAGAACAGTAGTATACAATCTCTTAGTGGGTGTGTATGTAGTAGAACAGTAGTGTACAGGATGATAGTGGGCGTGTTAGTAGTAGAACAGTAGTGTACAGTCTGATAGAAGGCGTGTATGTAGTAGAACAGTAGTGTTCAGTCCGATAGTAGACGTTTATGTAGTAGGACAGTAGTGTACAGTCTGATAGCGGTCGTGTGTGTAAAAGAACAGTAGTGTACAGTCTGGTAGTAGGCTTCTTTGTAGTAAAACAGTAGTGTATAGTCTGATAGTTGGCTTGTATGTGTAGAACAGAAGTGTAGAGTATGATAGTGGACATGTATGTAGTAGAACAGCAGTAAACAGTCTGATAGTGGGCGTGCATGCAGAAGAACAGAAGTATACAGGGAGATAGTGGGCACATTTGTAATAGAACAGTATAGTACAGTCTGATAGTTGGCATGTATGTAGTAGAAAAGTAGTGTAATCTGATAGTGGGCGTGTATGCAGTAGAACAGTATAGTACACTCTGATAGTGGGCGTGTATGTAGTAGAACAGTAGTGTACAGTCTGATAGTGGGCGTGTATGTAGTAGAACAGTAGTAACCGGTCTGAAAGTGGGCGTGTATGTGTGTGTGTGTGTGTGTGTGAATTCGGGTTTAACGTCGCTTTCAACAATTTTTCAGTCATATCACGACGGTGTCTGGTTGCGACAGGGAGCTCAATGCTCACGTTTATAGTGCTGCCTCATTGAAGTATCATGTCCCAGACACATTACATGATACCACACCCAGTCACATTATCCTGACACTGGATCGACCAGTCCTAGCTCTACCCCGTAAATCTGAGTGCCAAACGAGGAGCAGCTAGTACCATTTTTAACGACTTTGGTATGTCGCGGCCCGGGATCGAACCCGAGACCTCCCGTTCCCCGGACCGGACAGGGCGTGTATGTAGTACAACAGTAGTGTAAAGGGTGATAGTGGACACATATGTTGTCAATAGTGTTCAGTCTGATAGTGAGCGTGAATGTCGTAGAACAGTAGTGCACAGTCTGATTGTGAGCGTGTATGTAGTAGGACAGTACTGTACAGTCTGAAAGTGGGCGTGTATGTATTAGAACAGCAGTGTACAGTCTGGTAGTGGGCGTGTATGTAGTAGAACAGTAGTGTACAGTCTGGTGCTGGACATGTATTTAGTAGAACAATAGTGAACAGTCTGATAGTGGACGTGTATATAGTAGGAAAGTAGTGTTCAGTCTGGTAGTGGGCGTGTATGTGGTAGAACAGTCGTAAACAGTCGTATAGTGGGTGTGTACGTAGTAGAACAATAGTATACAGTCTGATAGTGAGCGTGTATGTAGCAGGACAGTAGTGTACAGTCTGGTAGAGGGCGAGTATGAAGTAGAACCGTAGTAAACAGTCTGATAGTGGGTGTGTATGTAGTAATACGGTCGTGTACATTCTGGTAGTGGGTATGTATGTAGTAGAACAGTAGTGAACAGTCTGATAGTGGTCATGTATGTAGTAGAACGGTAGTATACAGAGTGATAGTGGGCGTGTATTTAGTATAACAGTATTGTACAGTCTGATAGTGGGTGTGTATGTAGTACAACAGTAGTGAACAGTCTGGTAGTGGGCGTGTATGAAGTACAACAGTAGTGTACAGTCTGAAAGTGGTTGTGTATGTTGTAGAACAGTAGTGTACAGTCTAATAGTGGGCGCGTATGTAGTAGAACAGTAGTGTACAGGCTGATAGTGGGCGTGTATGTAATAGAACAGTAGTGTACAGTTTGATAGTTGGCATTTATGTAGTGGAACAGTAGTGTACAGTCTGATAGTGGGCGTGTATGTAGCAGAACAGTAGTAACCAGTCTTATACTGGGCGTTTATGTAGTAGAACAGTAGTAAAAAGCTTACAGCTGGCGTGTAGGTAGTTCAACAGTAGTGTACAGGGTGATAGTGGACACATATGTTGTCAATAGTGTTCAGTCTGATAATGAGCGTGAATGTCGTAGAACAATAGTGTACAGTCTGAAAGTGAGCGTGTATGTAGTAGGACAGTGCTGTACAGTCTGAAAGTGGTCATGTATGTAGTAGAACAGAAGTGTACAGTCTGGTAGTGGGCGTGTATGTAGTAGAATAGTTGTGTACAGTCTGGTGCTGGACATGTATTTAGATGAAAAATAGTGTACAATCTGAAAGTGGCAGTGTATGTAGTAGGAACGTATTGTTCAGTCTGGTAGTGGGCGTGTATGTTGCAGAACAGTCGAAAACAGTCGTATAGTGGGCGTGTATGTAGTAGAACAGTACTATAGCGACTGATAGTGAGCTTGTATGTAGTAGATAAGTAGTGTACAGTCCGATATGGGGTGTGTATGTAGTAGAACAGTAGTGTACAGTCTGATAGTGGGCGTGAATGTAGTAGAAAAGTAGTGTACAGTCTGATTATGAGCGTGTATATAGTAGAACAGTAGTAAATAGGTTGATAGTAGGCCCATGTGTAGTAGAACAGTAGTGTACAGTCTGATAGTCGGCGTGTATGTAGAAGAACAGCAGTGTACAGTCTGATAGTTGGTGTTTATGTAGTAGAACAGTAGTGTACATTCTGATAGTGGGCATGTATGTAGTAGAACAGTAGTGTACAGTCTGATAGTTGACGTGTGTAGTAGGACAGTAGTGTACAGTCAGGAAGAAGGCGTGTATGAAGTAGAACAGTAGTGTACAGTCTGGTAGGGGTGTGTATGTAGTAGAACAGTAGTATACAATCTCTTAGTGGGTGTGTATGTAGTAGAACAGTAGTATACAGGATGATAGTGGGCGTGTATGTAGTAGAACAGTAGTGTTCAGTCTGATAGTGGGTGTGTATGTAGAAGAACAGTAGTGTACAGTCGGATAGTGGGTGTGTACGTAGTAGAACAGTAGTGCACAGTTTGGTAGTGGGCGCATATGAGTAGAACAGTAGTTTACAGTTTGATAGTAGGCATGTATGTAGTAGAACAGTAGTATACAGGGTGATAGTTGGCGTGTATGTAGTAGAACAGTAGTGTACAGTCTGATAGTGAGCGAGTATGTAGTAGAGCAGTAGTATACAGGGTGATAGTGGGCGTGTATGTAGTAGAACAGTAGTGTACAGTCTGATAGTGGGTGTGTATGTAGTAGAACAGTAGTGTACAGTCTAATAGTGGGCGTGTATGTAGTAGGACATTAGTGTACAGTCTGATGGCGGGCGTGTATGTAGTAGAGTAGTGTACAGTCTGATAGTGGGCGTGTATGTGGTAGAAAAGTAGTGTACAGTCTGGTAGTGGGCGTGTATGTAGTAGAACAGTTGCGTACAGTCCGATGGTGGGCGTGTATGAAGTAGAACAGTAGTATACAGTGTGATAGTTGGCGTGTATGAAGTATGACAGTAGTGTCAAAAAGTGAAGTTTTTGTTGTTGGACGACCGACTCGCACTGCTGAACCTTCTAAGTGGTATTACCAGTATCAAGTTTTCGGTCAGATTCAGCTCTGTCAGAAAGTAATCTGCATCAACAACTATTTATAAAGCCTCGGTGATCGGGGGCCTTAAATTGACAAGAGAGACACTAAAAAAAAAAACGTCGAATGGGAAGGTGAAGACCCCTGTTGCCCCTATGTCGACTTATACTGATGTAACCCATATAATCACCATTAGGCCCACACTCATTGGGGCTTTAGAAAAAGATGTGTTTTCAAATTACTTCCTGACCGGCAGAGCTGAAGCCGACCGAAAACTAGATACTGGTAATACCTCTTGGCAGGTCTAAGCCAGCCCAGTGCGTGACAGGCCGTCAATTAACAAAACTACACTTTTGTTTCAGCGGACGGTAGCGCTTGGAATGTCATTTCATCCCACAGACGGGTAAAAGTTCCACGAAAGAGAGAAGCAACGTCTCGAAACTGACCTAAACATGTGTTGACGGGGACGTAAAACCTCCATCAAAACAAAAAAAAAAAAAAACTCCCTCTTAAGCCCTTGGAATGGTGTGAGGAAGTGGCCAAACAGCCGACATCGCTCAATCCAGTGTATGGTCCACCAACGCCGGGTTCTTCTAAGTCCTCAATTACGCACATGTAGCGCTAAAATTGCTGCATGGCACTCTTCTCCTTTCTGCAGCCTTTTTCCGAGAGCAGCAGCACGTAACCGTTTGGGAGGATAGCCAAAAAGAAGAGATGTGCTGACGGCAAGTTCTGGTAGCACTCTGTCGAAAAAGGAGGTATAACTCAGTACATTTTTTACGGAATTTCGTCAAAAGTTAGTCAGGTCATCTACACATTGATCCCAAACTGTCTGCCAAATATCAGGACCCTAACTCAAGCGGTTCACCTGATATTTTGTTGACAGTAGTTTCCTATTGTTATAATGGCAAAGTCAAGTCTGATGAAAAAAGAAAAAAATCTGGTCCATTGTTTTCATGCTCTTCCCAAATATGAAGTTTCAAGATATTAGCTCAAGCCATTATAATGTTTCGGACGGGCGGAAGGACGGGTGGACGGACAGACAGGACCAAACTAATATGCCCCGTCAACTTCTCCGAAGTTGGGGACATAAACAAAACCTGAAGCATTTGCTGTAAGCAAATGCAGTGAAAATAGATGTGGGTCGTGCAAATATGTCGTAGAAAGTTCCTTAGTAAAATTTAAAAACAAGATTTTAACGTAAATGAAATCATATCACGCACATCACAAATGTCATTTACGTTATTCATGCAAAAGTTATGATGAACAATATTGAGGGGAGACAAATAATTTCCGGAAAGGACTACCTTACACAACCATCATATCCGATATGAGGCACTATGTAAAATACCTGTTAATAGCCATATTTCGGACTGCTCGAATAGGGAGCCAAAATACACAATGTTCAATGTTCCCATTTTATCAAATGAAAACAGATAGTGTCGTTAGAAGGAAAGAGAAAAAAAATCTTTATCCCTACGCATTGTTATTCAGTATATACACGTCACGGAATTAACATAACGTTACCCCCCCCCCCCCCCCCGGCACGTTAAGATTCCCTTATAATTACTTATACAGGCTTTGAAGTTTACTTTTATGAAACTGGTCAGCTGTAAGTGGTATTACAGTTGTCTGTGCATCCATCTCTTCTGTGAAGTTTCATGAACCTATCCCAGGAGTTATCACTGGGTCACCAAAATGGAATATTTTACGACTTTTAGTTGCCATGACAAGCTATTAAATTGAGTGGTTGACACATAAGCCACTTGTCTAGAATGCACTATTCAAGGAACCTTTCTGTAAAAGTTTAATCAAAATATCTGCAACGAATGTCATTTTTCAATTTTTCCAAGGTTCTTGAGCAATGGCAATAAAAACACAAATTTTGTAGAAGCTTATACAAAGAACCTTTCTGCACAGTATCAGCCTTAAATACCATATGGCTTCCGAGGAGTTGATTTTTGAATATTTTTGTCAGTTTTGAGCCTGTCCATCGCCATGCCAACTAATCAAAACGAGAGGTGGGCACAAAAATCATACATCAGGTAGATGACTATCCAAGTTTTGTCAAAATATCTGCAATGGCTTGGCACCAAATTTCATTTTTCGAATTTACCCATCATAAACCTGTGGCACTCTAAGTTGCCGTGGTAACCAAACTAAAGAGCCGAATTTCCTATAACCACCCCCTCCCCCCATAAACTTTCAATCAAGGATACTACAGATGAAATTTGGTCCCAATCGACCCAGTGGCTTCAGAGGAGGTATCGTTTGATAGTTTGTTAATTACTGCTCCAGAATATATATTCCGAGTTCTCGTTAGAACCGCCTCAAAACACAGATTGTAGGTACTTGTCAGACCTCATTGTCTATCTGTGGTACTCGATTTAACCATTTCAATGATGCGGTTCTAATGAGTACATACAATATATCTAATGAGTACCCTCAATGTATTTTTACTGAGCAGACATTTTTTTAGTTGTTTAAAAGGTTGGTACTAGTTTGAACCACCTCTCGGTGATCCAAAACACATAGATTGACGGTACTCGTTTGAACCGTACCAAAGCCTAGATTGTAGGTGCTCGTTAGAACCGCCTCAGTTTGGCGGTTTAAACGAGTACTGCACATTTATTATGTACTCATTAGAATCGCCGAATTCAGACGGTTTTAACGAGTACTCACAATCTATTTATGCTCTCAAAGTATCTTTTGCAAATAAGAAAAAAACATATATGGTTATGGGGTGGGATCTGTATGGTCACTGAGATATGACACCTTTTTATGAAGTGGAGGGGAGATGAATGGCCCTTGCATATCCCCCACCACATCCCCGCCCAAGTTGGTGTGACTGAATGTGTTTAATAACAAGGAACAAGAATGTATATGATTAGAGGTTGGGGATAATTTGAATGGCTTCTGAAATATATGGTCTTTTATGAAGTGGAGGGGCGGGACATTGCCCCAGCACATTGCCCCAGCACAAAGAGACCCCTAGGTTAGTGTGAATGAATGAGTCTTACCATAAGGAACACGAATCATATATGGTTAAGGGGTGGGGATCTGAACGGTTTCTAAGATATATGGCTTTTAATGAAATAAAGGGGAGAGGCATGGCCCGGCGCATCCCGGGGGACCACCAGGCTGGTGTCACTCAATGTGTCTTATCATAAGGAACAAGAATATATATGGTTTACGGGTGAGACTCTGTAAAAGTTCTGAGATATAATGCCTTTTATGAAGTGGAGGGGGTGCGGCAGGGCCCAGGCATAGCCCGGGGACACCCAGGCTGGTGTCAATGAATGCATCTTATCATAAGGAACAAGAATATTTATGGTTAAGGGTTGGGATCTGAACGGTTTCTGAGATATATGGCTTTTTAATGGAGTAAAGGGGTGAGGCGTGGGTCTGGGCACCCGGGGACCACCAGGCTGGTTTCACTTAACGTGTCTTAACATAAGGAACAAGAATATATATGGTTTATGGGTGGGGATCTGTAAGAATCATTATGAAAACAGGCCTATTCAAATATATTTAAAAGTTTACCGCCAAAAAATGAAAAATTTCAAATAAAAAATTCGGCTACTTTTCGTATTTCTGCTCAAAACATAGTTTGTGGGTACTCGTTAGAACCGCCTCAGTAAATCTATGTTTTTGAGCAGAAAATATGGTGTTGTGTTTAGCCGAAGTGCTAATTAAATCAAAAGTAGTAACCAAAATAATATCCATTTAACCATTCTCTCTCTCTCTCTCTCTCTCTCTCTCTCTCTCTCTCTCTCTCTCTCTCTCTCTCTCTCTCTCTCTCTGTCGTCCGTCCGTTCATTTGTCCGTCCGTTCGTCCATCCATCCATCCGTCCATCCATCCATCCATCCATCCATCCATCCATCTATCTATCTATCTATCTATCTATCTATCTATCTATCTATCTATCTATCTATCTATCTATCTATCTATCTATCTATCTATCTATCATTTATTCATTCATTCATTCATTCATCATTCATTCATCTCCACCCGCCAGTGTGTCTGTCTGTCCGTCCGTCTGTCCGTTCATTAAACGAATCATCAATTATGTGTGTGGGTACGAGTTGACTCGGGTATGAATTGACCAGAAACCGTTGCGGTTCCGGGTTTTAGTCCGGTCCGGCTTTTATCAAGAGCGCTGCTGCTAATGCTATGACAAAACGACCAAATATTATGACTTTTACTCTGACTATTATGCTGAAGCAATCCAATAATATGGTGAGCATATACAATGGTATATTTTACCACCAAATAAACTGCTCTTCTTATCCAATATTATAGTTACTACACTGAAGGGTATGACAAATGAATCAAATACTTTGTATTTAAATCAAATACTATTATTATAACACAAAATAGATTGTCTGATGGGACTAGTATCATGGCACCAACAGCCATTGATGTATGCATGTGATAAAAAAAATGTTGCTGACCAATTATTATAATCAATGCACATATTAATATGTTGCTTGCACCCAGTAATATTCATATCACACCTGTCCAATTAAATGTTTTGTCCAAATAAAGTGCCCTTCTAACCTATCCCTGTATACACTTTACTCAGTATTATGACAAATGCATCCAATACTATGATACCAACACCAAGTGTTTTATGTGTTGGATCAAATAAAATGCAAAACTGGCCAAATATTGTAACCAGTTTCTACACCAGTATGTTGGCTGCATCAAATACTATGACGCCACTACCCAATATTTTATACATTTAACCCAGTAAAATATTAAACGAATAATATAGTTTGACCTTTACGTATACCAGCTTAAAAATTTACCAACTGTTATATTTATTGCACTGAGTGCAATGGTGAAGGAGTCTAATACTGTCTTATTTAAACCAAATATCATAATTCAGTGTACACGCAATAATTTATCCGCTGAATCCAGTATTAGTGTACCACCATCAACTGCTATATGCAGTTCATTTGATAATATGCTACGCCGACCAAATATCATAACCAATGCACACAGTAGTTTGTTGTTTGCACCCAATACTATGACTCCACCACTGAATGATTTATAAATCTGATCCAGTAAAATAGGCATTTGATCAAATATATTGACCACTGCGTCTACCAACTTGCACATACTGACCTTAAGACAGCCATGGCTTTCCATACACATGCATATAGCCGCAGTGTAAGGATGGAGTTGGCAGTTTTGCAGCCCCGGTAAGCTTCATTATTTCATATGGAACTTTGAAGGTCCACTGAGATCAAGGAACATAATCCAATTTTCTCTCCTGATTGCTAATCCTCACGAATTACCTTGCTTTATTGACCAGCGGAGTTTACCGATTATCTTTCACGAAAGAGAGGATAAATACGAAGGTTACCTGTTGATTTGCGCATCACCTTGAAGCTGCTTTATCAATAAAAAAGCAATGTCTCCAAAATGACCTATATAGTGTAGACGGACATGTTAAACCTTCAGTATAACAAATTAAAGTATGCAGGTCGGACCTCCATGCTTATTAACCCTATTTGGTTTCATTGGGCGGCAGGGCTCGAGATTTCATTTCAATGTCGGGTAAAAGTTCGTCAACATGATCTGAGATGCTACATGCATCAGATACACTAAAATTTACCTTAAAATGGCAACTGCATTAAAATCTAATTCTATATATATATATACTATCCTTCTTCCATGAAACTAATACTTTCTTCCTGATATTTTTTTTCCTGATACTTTTTTTCCGATACTTTTTTTCCTGATACTTTTTTCCGATACTTTTTTCCTGATACTTTTTTCCTGATACTTTCTTTCCTACATTCGTTTGACCAGACACTATTACTCAAACCATTTATATGTTTTTTGTGTATTTGAATATTGCCATAAATTGGGAAGGATATACCTTCACAAACAATGAACACACAGTGAAAACCCATTTCAGACGTATCGACGTCTGGTCTGGACCTACATTCTTTGCCACTCATCTCACACCAACGTGTAGTACAACAGACCGTTTAGTCTCTGTGTTGGGTAGAATGGTGGGTCTCAACCCTTGCGCCGAGGTGATAAAACTTTTTGTGATCAACTCATTTGAGTATGAACTTTGTCCTGCTCACAACTTTTAAAATACCAAGATTTTGTTGGCATTGTTTTTAACAATAAAAAATGGCGTTTCTAACGAGTACCCACAACCTATGTATTGGAGCAGGAACAAAAAAATAACGTTTACCCGTCACCAATTTTCTCTATATAAAGAGGGGTTCAGTGGGGTGATTATTACACGGACTTGTTTACATGATGTGGACACACATTAGAAGAGCTTAAATAATACAAATATTGTGAGTACTCTTTAAAAGTGTCATTTTTATAAAGATGGCTATTCACTAGACGCGCTTTTTACCAAACGTTTTATGGGTACCATTACTCATAGTATGGATAGATAAAGCAACAGGTTCAATATGACCAAAATAGTGTTGAGCGAGCCTTTACGCTGCTGATCCCAGAAGTTTATGGCTTAAACCTTCCAACCTTGTAGACCGGTTCATATACCTATGCAAACAGTGTAGATCCAGAGGAGACTCAAAAATGCACCTTCTCATCAGGGTCAACACGGTTTGCCAGTAGGCGAATTATACTCAGAGAAATATATTTGAAACATTATTAACAATTATCAAGCGAATAATACTGAGAAACCAGTGCTTCAGCTGAAGTGCACGACCCGCCGGATGCTATTAGCTTTATGAGTGTTACCATATATGGGTATGGCGGCCATTTTGGTCATGTGACCTGGACATAAAACGGTTCCCCCAATAAATGCGCCTTATCGTAAGGAGCAAAAATATATCTTATACTTTAGTACTGTATTCTGAATCGTTTGCAGGATAAAATCCAACACAAAAGCATATGTGTCAAAGTTTGACCTAGGCACAAAGAAGGTCAAGGTCAACCCAGGGTCACCATTTTAGCAATTTATGATGGGCCTACGTTCCAGATGCTATTTATCAAGTTTCGTGGAAATCTGCACAGTGGTTCTGGAGAAGACTACTTTTGAAGGGTTTTTACCAAATATTGCTTGGCGGCCATTTTGGTCATGTGACCTGGACCCCATGAGGAAATTTTGGTTTCCCCCATCCCGTAGAGGCTCAATATGAAATTTGACTTCAATCGGCCCAACGATTTCCGAGGAGAAGCAGTTCGAAAATTTTCACATTTGTCGCTTCGGCGAGGCTGTACTAAATGGAATGTAATATTTCGCAAGTTCATTGATAAGATCTCATTAATATTTATCAGTATGCCAAAAATTGTTTAAATATTCCAAGCGGTTAAGTCACTATCGCCAATTTTCACAAACGGGTTACGGACGGACAGATAGACAGACCATATATGGCTTGGCCGCCATTTTGGTCATGTGTCCTGGACCCCATGAGCAATTTCTGGTTTCCCCCATCCCATAGAGGCTCCATATGAAATTTGATTTCAATCGGCCCAACGGTTTCCGAGGAGAAGCAGTTCGAAAATTTTCACATTTTTCGCCTCGGCGAAGCTATACTAAATGGAATGTAATATTTCGCAAGTTCATTGGTTAGATCTCATTGATATCTATCAGTATGCCAAAAATTGTTTAAATATTCCAAGCGGTTAAGTCACTATCACCAATTTTCACAAACGGGTTACGGACGGACAGACAGACAAACCATATATGGCTTGGCGGCCATTTTGGTCATGTGACCTTGACCCCATGTGCAAATTTTGGTTTCCCCCATCCCATAGAGGCTCCATATGAAATTTGACTTCAATCGGTCCAACGGTTTCCGAGGCGAAGCAGTTCAAAAATGTTCAAAAATTTTCACATTTTTCGCCTCGGCGAGGCTATACTAAATGGAATGTGATATTTTGTAAGTTCATTGGTTAGATCTCATTGATATCTATCAGTATGCCAAAAATTGTTTAAATATTGCAAGCGGTTAAGTCACTATCACCAATTTTCACAAACGGGTTACGGACGGACCCAAAGAAGGTCAAGGTCAACCCAGGGTCACCATTTTAGCAATTTATGATAGGCCTACATCCCAGATGCTATTTATCAAGTTTCGTGGAAATCTGCCCAGTGGTTCTGAAGAAGACTATTTTTGAAGGGTTTTTACCATATATGGCTTGGCGGCCATTTTGGTCATGTGACCTGGACCCCATGAGCAAATTTTGGTTTCCCTATCCCATAGAGGCTCCATATGAAATTTGACTTCAATCGGCCCAACGGTTTCCGAGGAGAAGCAGTTCGAAAATTTTCACATTTTTCGCCTCGGCGAGGCTATACTAAATGGAATGTAATATTTCTCAAGTTCATTGGTTAGATCTCATTGATATCTATCAGTATGCCAAAAATTGTTTAAATATTCCAAGCGGTTAAGTCACTATCACCAATTTTCACTTACGGGTTACGGACGGACAGATAGACAAACCATATATGGCTTGGCGGCCATTTTGGTCATGTGACCTTGACCCCATGAGCAAACTTTGGTTTCCCCCATCCCATAGAGGCTCCATATGAAATTTGACTTCAATCGGCCCAACGGTTTCCGAGGAGAAGCAGTTCAAAAATGTTCGAAAATTTTCACATTTTTCGCCTCGGCGAGGCTATACTAAATGGAATGTAATAATTCATAAGTTCATTGGTTAGATCTCATTGATATCTATCAGTATGCCAAAAATTGTTTAAATATTCCAAGCGGTTAAGTCACTATCACCAATTTTCACAAACGGGTTACGGACGGACAGACAGAATGACAGATTGACAGAATGACAGAATGACAGAATGACATGGTGATTTTAGGGCACTCTTAGAAAAAACCGACTTCAGTCGGTTGCTTTTTCTGCGGGTCGTGCAATATTTCTGAACAAGTAGCTCTTCATAATGTCCAATGTGCTCTTGATCTGAAACATTATTTTAAAAAATTATCAATTCCTCATAAGAAGGCGAAAGAATGCACTTCAGAAAGTCGGGGGGTGAAAGAGTTATTTACCTATCCCTTAGGGGCAATTATGGCTTGTCCTGGATAGCGCAATAAACAGTTTGGCTGGATTATAAAAAATCATAAATTTACTTAAGATGCCAATTACAACAATTCTCGTTGTCTTTGTTGTGAGCTGGTTTGTTGTAAAACGAGCAGACTGCTACCTGAGGAGCAGACTGATCGGGATCTACACTGTTTGCATGCGTGCCAAATGTTTGCGAATGTTAGCAAGTATGACGCAGACGACATAAAATGACAATATTTTCAGATGCAGTTTTTCTTGGCATTTAAGGGTTAAAGTTCTTTCACAAAACATATGTGCCTGTGTATGGCAAAACCAGTACAACCAGCGAAGACACAGATCAAATTGCATTTACATTCAGTCTGGCCAGTCGTCCCGTGTTGTTCTCTGGCTAATCCGGATGCCTTGAAAGATTCATTCAAACAGCAAAGACTGTGATCAGACTGTGCACATCTCAGGTTTGCTGATTGCAATGGTCCTTTTGCAGGTTTGTCATGCGCAGGCTCATATATCATTATTTTTCGAATAAGGAAAAAGTTCAGACCAGATCTAGATCAATGGTTCTGTATGACAATAACCCATATGATACTGACTATACGTGAACAGTCCAAACCCAGAGCATATGCCGCATCTGGTATGGGCCTTCACTGGTCCACCAATTATATGCAAACATTATATAATATCATGCGAAAGAAAACCTGTTTATGCCCTACATTACGAAGACACGCCTATTGATAAAAAAGTCTGATATTTCCCCCTCCCCCCCCCCCCCCCAAAAAAAAAAAAACAGAGATTAGAACCGCCTCGGCAAGTAACGAGTACCCGCCATGTATGACTTGGAGCAGAAATAAAGAAAATACAGTGAAATTCCGCAATTCAGACCACCTAAAATTATGACTAAATTTGCTTTAAAAAGCTTATTTTGAAGGCTGCACTTTTTAAAGCTGCACTTTACCTTTCTTCGTGTTTTCTGCACTAATTATCCTCTGGTCAGGGTCCACTTTTGAACAGTCCAAAAGGTGATCTTAATGAAGGATTTTACTGTACTGTGAACGCCTTTAACCCCAGTTCTATTATATAAAAGTGAGGTTTAAGAGGGTCAAATTTATAGGTGCGCGTCTATTTTTTACATCAATTGCTCGTTTACCATGGCTGATTCGAACACGTTCTGCACCCTAGGAAATTCTTTCCATAGATTGATCATGAATCATTCTCTCCCTTCCGCTTATTCAAGAAGGGCTTATTCTAATTGACACCTACTTGAAAAGACACACAGGAGACATCATAATTACCAAACAAACTGCAATCATAATATTTTTCTGCTCCGCTAATTAAAGAAAAGATAATTGTCGCTATTAACCCTTTTTGTACCAAATGGAATCTCCCTTCTTTTATACAGCAGGAGTTCCTTTAAATATTTAGGGGCGCCAAGTTGTGTTGTCTTCACGGATTTATTTGAAAACTGGCTGAACATTTTGCAAACATTGTGGGCCCTGATCAGACGCCACGTTCTGATCTTGGCCTGCACTGTTTGCCAATCACCCCTTGAGGGGATTCCGGTACAAAAAGTGTTAAGGCCTGGTCCCGAATTATAACTCGATATTTTCCGCTGTCTTCCGATAATTTCCGAATCAGAATTTTAGAAGAAAAAAAAAGAATACCACTACTAACAAAATGCCAAAAGGACATAGTAATTTTCATTCTTTTTAATTGAAACAAAAACTAAATCGTTCATAATTATCACCACTACGTTTTTTCCCCAGCAACTTTTTTCCAAACATGGTATTTAAATCTCTTTTTTTAAGTTTTGTTAATAAACCCTAGGAGAGAAATAGACATTTTCCTATATATTTTAATCATTTTGATAGGCACCTAAAACAATCAACAAAAGGCATAGCAATTTTTTGTCCAAAAAATATGAAAATAGTATCAGCATATTCGTGAATAAATGAAGTTTCGAAATTTTCCAGCAAAAATTTTGTAATTATTTACAAATTTATTTTATGAAATAAAAACTAAAGTGTCGCTATATATTTCTTTACATTTCGCCGCCAATATTATTACAGGTAAATCGGATACGGCGGTCGCCCAAAGTTGGATACGATTACAACTGATATAAACTTTTCTTTTAAAAAGTTTTTAAAGTTACAAATCCGCCATTTCTAATTGTTTTTTGAGTATTTATGAGCATGTAATGAAAATATGTCAATGACTTCAATAGCGATTTTTAACCCATTCAGTACCAGAACCCCCTAAAGGGGTACCTGGCCCAGATCAGACACCGCAGAACGCGGCGTCTGATCAGTGCCTTCACAGTGTGCAAAAGTTAAGCCATTTTCCAAACAGATTTTGAAAAAAAAAAAAACACAACCTGGCACCCCTAAATTTTGAAATAGTCATGTGCTATATATAAGGAGGAAGATTCCATTTGGTACAAAAAGGGTTAAGAGCCGATGCACGAGAACAGGCTCTTATCATTATCAAATTTACATACAATTTTATCAAGCCAACTTAAAGGCATCACGTGACCCGTTTAGATTTCTCTTCTTCATATTCGAGAGCAGCAGACTGCGCGTCCGCGCAGGCTCTCCTCGGGCTTGTGATATAAATTATGAATGTTAGCCAGATATTGTCAACTGTCCTTCTTAAATAAATGGGAGAGGTGTGTGTATGTGTGTGTGTGGGGGGGGGGGGGACAGTGACCGTAGAGTATATTTAATAGTTTAAGTTCAAGGACGACTCTTGCCTCCCGGCGAGGAGCGAATCCGCAACCCCGGTGCGCATCTGACTGTAATGGTTTAAAACAGTGAACAGCTGAATTCACTAACACAATTAAGTTTTATTTTAAAGGAAAATGTGCCGGAAAAGACAAAACCATGCACATTTTAAGCTTTGGTTCGTTGGACGGGAAAAACATGAAAAGTGATTTCAGAGATAAACTAGAAATGTGTCAGTATGACACGGATGCCCCCACCCACATATCCAAGAACCAAATATGAACCAAATCCATCATACAGTTTCAAAAGTTCTTTAACCTTTTTTGTACCAAATGGAATCTTCCTCCTTATGTCAGGAGTCCATTTCGAAATTTAGATGTGACAGGTTGTGTTACCCTTAAAATTTTTTCAGGAAATATCTGAACTTTTTGCATATAGTGTAGGCCCTGATTAGATGCCACAATCTGCACCGTCTTATCTGGGCCTGCACTGTTTGCCAGGGTGGCTGTTCTGGGTTTTCCGGTACAAAATCATTAAGGTTTAAAATCTATTACATTAAACAAAAAATCTCGAAGTCTGTGACCTTGACCTTGCCGGCATGGTCATGATGGGTGTGGGTATCCAGATCAATAAATTTATCACTATACCAAACATCTACCAAATTTATTTAAGAAATAGATCAGCTCTAGCTGTGATTTGTTGAGTAATAAATCACAGTTTGGAGGTCAGTTGTAAAGTAGACAAATCACGAGCGCGTAGCGCGCGTGATTTGTCTACTTACAACTGACCGACAAACTGTGATTTATTGCTCAACAAATCACAGACTAGAGCTGATCTATTTCGATTCTAACAGGCTGAAAATCAGCAGTTATGCTGTTGTTTCCTTCAAAATCTCACAACTTTTCGCCATTGTTAGAAGAAATCCCGCTAAAATTATCGACTGGAACACATGCATTTATATACTTTTCTAACGTTTTCGATGCGAGAAAATGACGTTACACCGTCTAACGTCAAGGAAATCGACTAGTGACGTCATAAATTTGCAGTTTTTAATGACGTCACACGTCACGCTCTTCCGAGCTGTGATTTGTTGCAGAATAAAACACAGTTATTTTCCATTGCCTATATAGGCGCGCTGTGTTAGAATACAAGGTTGGGAACATATGAAAGATTAAACATTACAAACTTCTAAGTCAGTGACAAGGAAACTGACGAATAAAACTTTGGATCAACATGTATATCTATCATCATACCAAATATCTACCAAAACAAGAAACCTCTGTATCGCCTGATAAACCAGGGATCGCAGGCTTGATCTCGAGCTTCTCCAGCAGACTCTCTGATAAGTCTTTAAACCGAGTTTCCGTCTCGGCGTGACCTTAGCTGTTGGTGGGACGTAAAACTAAAACACACACACAGTCACGAACCATATGATTTGAAAAAAAATGTTCTTAAAGGTTCAGGTGTTACCGGGTATAACTGCTTATCCCCCCCACACACACACACACATACACACTGAAGGAAGTATACACAAACTTGTGTATGGAAAACAAAACAAAAATAAATGTGGCCCCATCGTCATGCTGATGGCGGGAGCATAAAAAGAAACACCCAAATTGAAATAAAGTAAAAACTTAATGACTCCAACACCAAATACTCATTCACCATTCATATCAACAGATAAGGTTGGTATTTTGTGATAATAGAAGGACAGTTTTTGCTAATTATCCATAAAATCCTATGTATTTAGTTTTCATTGGAACCGCCTTGGTGAGGTCATTGAGGTGGTTCTAATGAATAACCACAACATAGGTTTATGGCGAGATAAGGAAAACTATCTTACAGTTGTCTCAAAATATTAACATTTCCAGTGTAAAGTATAATGTAAACCTATAGAAAACAATGTAGTTCATACTTCCATGAACGCATCGAGTCGCGTGATTTTCAGTGACTTCTATGGGTGTTGGTGACGTCAACGCTTTTCCTCTCTTTGTAGAAAACACAGCTTGTTAATGTTTTTCAGTTTTAAAAAGTTTACCCTATAAGTATTTTTTCGCCCAGTTACGAGGGTCAAATGATGTAAATAAAAAGTTTTTTTTTCTGCTGTTCATTTAAGTATGCACGACAGCGGGTCGCTTGCAAAGTTTACATGAACTCCTTCGGGTTTCATTTACTTTGCACGCGACCCGCTGCGTTCATACTTTCATGAACAACAGAAAAATTAAATGCATTGTTACAAATCAACCTCATTAGTCGCTTCTGGAGTGAATCGGAAATTAGACAACATTCTGTACTTCTATTACTAGCATCGCTGCCTTACGATTGGCTGGGGGTAGTAAATCTAAACAAAGCACTGATAATCGTAAACAGCAGCATTTTCTGTCAAAATTAATGTCAAATTATTTTTTTTTTTTTTTTTATAAAATGAAGTTCAAACATTGTTAATGGTGTAGGTTTTTGTTTAAATTCTATTGTAACTAGATCTTACTGGAATGTTATATTATGTTTTGGTTCTCTTGATATATTGACAAAACAGGCAATGCTGTCAGACTATGCAAAGTAACAGAGTTCCTTAGGTATCCCTAAAGGGTACCCTGGCAAACAGTGCTGACCCAGACCAGACGCCACAGAAAAGGGTGTCTGATCACGGCCTGCACTGTTTGCTAGCAGAGTAGAATAAGAACGTAAAAATAGGCCTTGCACCCCTTGTATGACAAGTGAAGTTGTCCAACATATAGCAATGGAAGAGTCCACCAGTATACAAAGGGTTATGTGTAGGAACTGGTGAAGCATTGCCTGACCCACTGAATATTTAAATAATACACAATGGCTGAGCAAACGGAAACGTTTTCCAGACATTGGCCGTCCTGACATATAACTATATTTTGCTTACGGTAGTACTTTCCATATGTTCCATACATTTTAATTCAAATCTTATAAGGGGCTCCCGTTTATCGGGACTTGGAGAAATACATGTAGATTTGACTGCATGGTGCTTTCAGGCAGAGCTGAAACCGACATCACACAAGTACTGGTAAACCACTTAGGTCTGAGTCGGCCCAGGCCTGACCATCCCCACATATAATATTTTCTATGAAAAGGTTATCCTTTGGAAGCAAGGATTGTACACAACAGAACTGAAAAGTACAAGTATTTCTGGGCCAGGCTAGCTAGTTTAGGCCAATTAGACATCAGTGATCCTCAAGTATTTTCAAAATTCAAAAATGGAATAATTGATCCCAAATGACAAGAAAATGTCTTAAACAGTGTGGACGAGGATGTAAAACCTTGATTCTGAACTTGCTCTTCCATGCCTGAAATGCCCGATTTTGCAGACTTATTCCATAACCTCTTCAACACGAACACCATATTTTTGCATACAGTGTTGATCCAGATCAGTCTTCTGAATCTACACCGTTTGTGATGCAGATGGCTTCTGAAGAACCCATCTGATCAGGATCTACACTAATGCAGTTTGTGAACTGACTGACTGCATCATGTCAAGTTATTTTTTTGGCTGATAGTCAGGAATGGGCGTGGTTAAATAAATTAATTCAGCAGGAAAAGTCAATTCAAACAGGAGGAAAATCAAAACTTAAAACCCTGAATCTAAGACAAAAAATCAACCTCTAAAAGCCTGAAAAGCCTGACTGTATATACACAAATTACAAATTTCTTTTGACTTGCAATTGTAAAGAAACGTTGCATCGACATTGATGAATGATACCCAGCAGACGTACATCATATCAGCATCGATGCAATTTTATTACCGTTGCATTGACGGCGTGGCAATGTTGTTTGAGCGTCATGTGCCCCTTTGGAACAATATCCCAGCAAGCATGTGTACATTGGACCCATATGGGCAGATTCTGAGCATTTAGCCCATTTGGGTCCTACATGGGCCCCATATAGGATTTTTTGCCCATATGAGACTCATACGGGTCCCGTATACGCAACATTCGATACCTGAGATAAAATTGCAATAATCTAAGATACCTTACAATTTCAGGATACATAAAAGGGCCTCAAATGGCTCCTATGTGGCACAGATATTGGACCAAATTATTCCCATGATATCTGCTTTCTGGGGCCCATATGGGCTCGATGTGGGTAATAAGGGAAACAACTGTGCCATTAGTTAAGCTTTATATATAAAAAAAGTAAATTTTCCGATATAAATGCAGATACTGACGACAATAATAAAATAAAATTAATGGTTTTACACATCACAAAATCAAAATGTCTATTAACTTCCCGTAGATACTTGCACGACATGGACATTGTTTTAGGCCATGTTTTTTATTAGAACTCGTTGTTTTTCCCAGTTACTTTTAAAATTGAGGGCGATATATATTCACGCAAGAATTTAACAATTCTAGTTATTGATAAGAATGCCTTAGTCTTAAGGCATCTCAACTGTATACATGTGCATTAAATTGCACATGTGGGTCTCTCTCAATTGGGATCTAACCAGCCCATCAAGTGGGCTGGAACAATGAAGACTTGTACTTATTTGTATAAACCTTTTCTCTTGATTATAAATATGAGATTACCCACATAGAACCCATATGCTACCCATATGGACTGGCCCATGTGCGGTCCCAGGTGGAACCGTGTTGCAAATCCCGTATGGGCCCTATATGGAATGCCCATATAGGACCCACATTGAATCCCATATGGGACCCAGATGTGTCATATATATTTTGCTGGCTGGGATTGCAGCAAAACCATTTGAACAGAAAGCCTAACTGAAAGAACATGCATTTTATCTCAAACCCATATATACCGGTCGAGATTTTATATGAAATCATGCAAGCTCTAAATATCTTTAATCTGTGAGGATATTTTGGAATTCTATGCAGAGATAATCTTTTTTCTTGTTTTGATGCTATGAGCATCCTACTATGCAAAAGCTGCTAATTTTTTCTCTAATTCTGTTTACCCCTACCTTATTATTCATGAGAAACAGCTGTGTATACCTGTATAAGCTCAAACACAAATTTATACCTTATCCCACTGAATAATTAATTTAGCCAAACTTATTATGTCTCCCCCGAAAAATTTTTTTTCGGAGAGACATATTGTTTTTCCCCCGGGCGTCTGTCTGTCCGTCTGTCTGTCACACATTCGTGTCCGCTCTGTAACTTGAAAACCGTTAGAGCTATCTTCACGAAACTTCGTATAAATATTAATCAGCATTAGACGACGTGCAGTGCGCAAGAACTATAACTCTCGCATTTATACTTTTTGAATTATCTCCCTTAGAAGTTTGTCGGTATGTATATATGTATGGGCAAATCGTGTCCGGTCAATAACTTTCTTATTTTTTGATGGATTATAAAATTACTTGGCAGAAATATTAACAACCATAAGACGATGTGTGGTACGCATGAGGCAGGTCGGTACCTCAAAGGTCAAGGTCATACTTAGAGGTCAAAGGTAAAAAAGGGGCCTTTTTTCGTATTTGGTCAATAACTTTCTTATTTTGAGATGGATTTTAAAATTACTTGTCATAATTATTAACAACTATGAGACGATGAGTGGTGCGTATGAGGCAGGTCGGTACCTCAAAGGTCAAGGTCACACTTAGAGGTCAAAGGTAAAAAAGTGGCCTTTTTTTTCGTATTTGGTCAATAACTTTCTTATTTTGAGATGGATTTTGAAATCGCTTGGCAGAAATGTTAACCAATATAAGGCGATGTGTTGCGTGCATGACCCAGGTTGGTACCTCAAAGGTCAAGGTCACACTTAGAGGTCAAAGGTAAAAAAGGGGCCTTTTTCGGGTTTTGTCAATAACTTGATTATTTTTAAATAGAATTTGAAGTTACTTGGCAAACATGTTAACTATCATGGGACGATGTGTTGCATGCATGATTCAGTTTGATACCTAAAATGTCAAGGTCATACATAGAGGTCAAAGGTAAAAAATGGGCCCTTTTTCGTGTTTGGTCAATAACTTTCTTATTTTTAGATGGATTTTGAAATTGCTAGGCAGAAATGTTAATTACCATGAGATGATGTGTTGCACGCATGACCCAGTTTGGTACCTGAAAGGTCAAAGTCATACATAGAGGTTAAAGGTAAAAAAGGGCCTTTTTTGTGTTCTGTCTATAACTTTCTTATTATGCCCCCAACTTTGAAAAAGTTGGAGGGGCATATTAGTTCTGGTTCGATCGCCCGTCCGTTACGCTTTTGATGCATAGCATAACTAAAGAACCGTGTATGCTAGGGTTTTGAAATTTCATATATGGATTCCTCATGGAAAATTAGCTGACGCGTATTTTTTTTCTTGTCCGGATTATGCCCCCTTCAAGAGTTATTGCCCTTTGAAATTTTTTTAATAAAATCTTGTCAGCAAGATATCTCAAAAACTATTGGAGCTAGAGCCTTAAAAGTTGGTGAATATATTGGTTGTGATGAGTAGATGAACTGATTAACTTTTGACAAAATTCCGAAAAATAGTTTGTGAGTTATGGCCCTTTGTCATTTTGGTAATTTGTGCCCATTGTAATGTATGCTAAAAGTGATGCATAGCATAACTTTAGAACCGTGTATGCTAGGGTTTTGAAATTTTATATATGGATTCCTCATGGAAAATTAGCTGACGCGTATTTTTTTTTTTCTCGTGTTGATTATGCCCCTTTCAAGAGTTATTGCCCTTTGAATTTTTTTTAATAAAATCTTGTCAGCAAGATATCTCAAAAACTATTGGAGCTAGAGCCTTGAAAGTTGGTGAATAGATTGGTTGTGATGAGTAGATGAACTGATTAACTTATGACAAAATTCCGAAAAATACTTTGTGAGTTATGGCCCTTTGTCATTTTGGTAATTTGTGCCCATTCGAATGTATGCTAAAAGTGATGCATATCATAACTTTAGAACCGTGTATGCTAGGGTTTTGAAATTTCATATATGGATTCCTCATGGAAAATTAGCTGACTCGTATTTTTTTTCTCGTCCGGATTATGCCCCTTTCAAGAGTTTTTTTCCCTTTGAAATTTTTTTAATGAAATCTTGTCAGCAAAATATCTCAAACACTATAGGAGTTAGAGCCTTGAATGTTGTTGAGTACATTGGTGGTAATGAGTATATGAACTGATTAACTTTTGACAAAATTCCGAAAAATACTTTGTGAATTATGGCCCTTTGTCATTTTGGTAATTTGTGCCCATTGTAATGTATGTTAAAAGTGATGCATAGCATAACTTTAGAACCGTGTATGCTAGGGTTTTGAAATTTCATATATGGATTCCTCATGGAAAATTAGCTGACGCGTATTTTTTTTCTCGTCTTTACTTTGTGAGTTATGGCCCCTCTGTCATTTTGGTAATTTGTGCCCATTGTAATGTATGCTAAAAGTGATGCATAGCATAACTTTAGAACCGTGTATGGTAGGGTTTAGAAATTTCATATATGGATTCCTCATGGAAAATTAGCTGACGCGTATTTTTTTTTCTCGTCCGGATTATGCCCCTTTCAAGAGTTATTGCCCTTTGAATTTTTTTTAACGAAATCTTGTCAGCAAAATATCTCAAACACTATTGGAGCTAGAGCCTTGAAAGTTGTTGAGTATATTGGTGGTGATGAGTATATGAACTGATTAACTATTGACAAAATTCCGAAAAATACTTTGTGAGTTATGCCCCTTTGTCATTTTGGTAATTTGTGCCCATTGTAATGTATGTTAAAAGTGATGCATAGCATAACTTTAGAACCGTGTATGCTAGGGTTTTGAAATTTCATATATGGATTCCTCATGGAAAATTAGCTGACGCGTATTTTTTTTCTCGTCTTTACTTTGTGAGTTATGGCCCTTTGTCATTTTGGTAATTTGTGCCCATTGTAAAGTATGCTAAAAGTGATGCATAGCATAACTTTAGAACCGTGTATGCTAGGGTTTTGAAATTTCATATATGGATTCCACATGGAAAATTAGCTGACTCGTATTTTTTTTCTCGTCCGGATTATGCCCCTTTCAAGAGTTATTGCCCTTTGAAATTTTTTTAACGAAATCTTGTCAGCAAAATATCTCAAACACTATTGGAGCTAGAGCCTTGAAAGTTGTTGAGTATATTGGTGGTGATGAGTATATGAACTGATTAACTATTGACAAAATTCCGAAAAATACTTTGTGAGTTATGCCTCTTTGTCATTTTGGTAATTTGTGTCCATTGTAATGTATGTTAAAAGTGATGCATAGCATAACTTTAGAACCGTGTATGCTAGGGTTTTGAAATTTCATATATGGATTCCTCATGGAAAATTAGCTGAAGCGTATTTTTTTTTCTCCTCTTTACTTTGTGAGTTATGGCCCTTTGTCATTTTGGTAATTTGTGCCCATTGTAAAGTATACTAAAAGTGATGCATAGCATAACTTTAGAACCGTGTATGCTAGGGTTTTGAAATTTCATATATGGATTCCTCATGGAAAATTAGCTGACGCGTATTTGTTTTTTCGTCCGGATTATGCCCCTTTTAAGAGTTATTGCCCTTTGAAATTTTTTTAACGAAATCTTGTCAGCAAAATATCTCAAACACTATTGGAGCTTGAGCCTTGAAAGTTGTTGAGTATATTGGTGGTGATGAGTATATGAACTGATTAACTTTTGACAAAATTCCGAAAAATACTTTGTGAGTTATGCCCCTTTGTCATTTTGGTAATTTGTGCCCATTGTAATGTATGCTAAAAGTGATGCATAGCATAACTTTAGAACCGTGTATGCTAGGGTTTTGAAATTTCATATATGGATTCCTCATGGAAAATTAGCTGACTCGTATTTTTTTTCTCGTCTTGATTATGCCCCTTTCAAAAGTAATTGCCCTTTGAAATTTTTTTAATGAAATCTTGTCAGCAAGATATCTCAAAAACTATTGGAGCTAGAGCCTTGAAAGTTGTTGAGTATATTGGTGGTGATGAGTATATGAACTGATTAACTTTTGACAAAATTCCGAAAAATAGTTTGTGAGTTATGGCCCTATGTCATTTTGGTAATTTGTGCCCATTGTAATGTATGCTTACAGTGATGCCTAGCATAACTTTAGAACCGTGTATTCTAGGGTTTTGAAATATCATATATGGATTCCTCATGGAAAATTAGCTGACTCGTATTTTTTTTCTCGTCTTGATTATGCCCCTTTCAAAAGTTATTGCCCTTTGAAATTTTTTTAATGAAATCTTGTCAGCAAGATATCTCAAAAACTATTGGAGCTAGAGCCTTGAAAGTTAGTGAATAGATTGGTTGTGATGAGTAGATGTACTGATTAACTTATGACAAAATTCCGAAAAATACTTTGTGAGTTATGGCCTTTTGTCATTTTGGTAATTTGTGCCAATAGTAATGTATGCTTACAGTGATGCATAGCATAACTTAAGAACCGTGTATTCTAGGGTTTTGAAATTTCATATATGGATTCCTCATGGAAAATTAGCTGACGCGTATTTTTTTTCTCATCCGGATTATGCCCCTTTCAAGAGTTATTGCCCTTTGAAATTTTTTTAATGAAATATTGTCAGCAAAATATCTCAAACACTATTGGAGCTAGAGCCTTGAAAGTTGTTGAGTATATTGGTGGTGATGAGTATATGAACTGATTAACTTTTGACAAAATTCCGAAAAATACTTTGTGAGTTATGGCCCTATGTCATTTTGGTAATTTGTGCCCATTGTACTGTATGTTAAAAGTGACGCATAGCATAACTTTAGAACAGTGTATGCTAGGGTTTTGAAATTTCATATATGGATTCCTCATTGTAAATTAGCTGACACGTATTTTTTTTCTCGTCTTGATTATGCCCCTTTCAAGAGTTATTGCCCTTTAATTTTTTTTTAATAAAATCTTGTCAGCAAGATATCTCAACAACTATTGGAGCTAGAGCCTTGAAAGTTGGTGAATAGATTGGTTGTGATGAGTAGATGAACTGATTACCTTATGACTAAATTCCGAAAAATACTTTGTGAGTTATGGCCCTTTGTCATTTTGGTAATTTGTGCCCATTGTAATGTATGCTAAAAGTGATGCATAGCATAACTGTAGAACCGTGTATGCTAGGGTTTTGAAATTTCATATATGGATTCCTCATGGAAAATTAGCTGAGACGATGAGACGATGTGTATTACCTCAAAGGTCAAGGCCATACTAAGAGGTCAAAGGTAAAAAAGTGCTTTTTTTGTTTACGGCCAATAACATTTTTTATTTTTCTATGAACATTTTTAAAGTTACTATGCAGAAATGTTCATCTTCATTAGATGATGTGTGTGTGTGAATTCGGGTTTAACGTCGCTTTCAACAATTTTTCAGTCATATCACGACGGTGTCTGGTTGCGACAGGGAGCTCAATGCTCACTTTTATAGTGCTGCCTCACTGAAGTATCATGTCCCAGACACATTACATGATACCACACCCAGTCACATTATCCTGACACTGGATCGACCAGTCCTAGCTCTACCCCGTAAATCTGAGTGCCAAGCAAGGAGCAGCTAGTACCATTTTTAACGACTTTGGTATGTCGCGGCCCGGGATCGAACCCGAGACCTCACGTTCCCCGGAGCGGACACTCTACCAACTGAGCTATTGGGGCCGGTCATTAGATGATGTGTTGCACACAAGACCCAGCTCAATACCTCCAATGTCAAGGTTATACTTAGCAGTCAAAAACTGGGGAAACATCTGTGTTTTTGTAGAAAAACAAATTCTAGTTTCTGACTTTGAACCAATCAGAGTACTTGATATAATTAACAAACTGAATGCCAAACAATGTACATGTATATCCTGATCAGATGGCTTCTCTGATCCAGATCTACACCGTTTGGAAAAGTAGGGGCAGTCGTGAACAGCAGAAAAAGGGTTTGTGATTGTAGAGGGAGTGTGTGTGTAACCAGAGTATTATAATTGCCTTTATTTTACAGAACTGGTCCCAGACTTTTTCACTGGCAACGCTGGTTCATCCAGGACAGACCGATCAGGTTCCACAATATTTGCTAAGTATGTCTAACACTGAATTTCTTGTATCAATTTCGTGGACATCAATAACAGCACTGTTAATCAAAGTACTGACAGCACTTGTTGCTCCATTGTACAGTAGAACTTCGATGGCTCAAACATCAATGGTTCGTTTATTACGGCTGAGGATTTTTTCGAAGGCACCGGGTGAGCTTATAGGCAGTTGTCCGCCGTCGTCTGCATCGTCGTCTGTTATCAACACTTTCAAACGACATCTCCCTTGAAGCCACTGGGCCGATTCAGCCCAAATTTCATCTGTAGCATCCTTGGGCTGGGGAATAGAAAGTTTGTGTTTTTAGCTCACCTGTCAAGTAGTGACAAGGTGAGCTTTTGGGATCACTTTTTGTCCGTCGTCCGTCGTGCATGCGTGCGTGCGTGCGTCCGTGCGTGCATAAACTTTTTCTTCAAACGACATCTCCTCCTAAACCAGTGAATGGATTTTGGTATAATTTCACAGGAATGTTCCTTGGATGACCCTCTTTCAAAATTGCCTAAATCATTCCGCTCCGTTAAACAAAATGGCCGCCAGAGCTAAAAATAGAAAAACCTTTTAATGACATCTCCTCCTAGGCAAATGACCCGATTTGAAATGAATTTCACAGGAATGTTCCTAGAGTGACCATCTTACAAAATTGCCTAAATCGTTCTGCTCCGTTAAACAAAAAGGCCGCCAGAGCTAAAAATAGAAAACCTTTAAATGACATCTCCTCCAAGGCAAATGGCCCGATTTGAAAATAATTTCACAGGAATGTTCCTTGAGTGACCCTCTTTTAAAATTGCCTAAATCGCACTGCTCCGTTAAACAAAATGGCCGCCAGAGCTAAAAATATAAAAACCTTTCAATGACATCTTCTCCTAGGCAAATGGCCCGATTTAGAAATAATTTCACAGGAATGTTCCTTGCGTGACCCTCTTTCAAAATTACCTAAATCATTCCGCTCCGTTAAATAAAATGTCCGCCAGAGCTAAAAATATAAACTCCTTTAAGGACTATGAAAATGTCTTCCTGGCACGTGGGCTAAAATTCATGGGTGTTTAGCATGTTGACATATTTCTAGAAAAACAACCAATGATGTTCCAAATTAAAAGAATAAATATAAAACATGCATATTAAAAATGTATCTTTGTTGTTGGAAGAAAAAAATAAATATTCACTTTGTAAGAAAATTACATTTAAAAATGGTCCATTTTTGAACGTATGTTTCTCCATTGTCCTTCATTAGAAACATACCATTTTTACACCAAAATATACTTTAGTGTGTGTACTAGCAACGACGAGACGTGATTTTTCCAAAAACTGGCATTATAACATTATATCCATGCCGATAGAACCCCTATCAACATGTAGAGTTCACTATACATTGTCATCCATGTACACAGTATGACGCACGGATTAAATTTAGCACTGTGGTAAATAAGCGTAGAGATAATAAAAAATCTGTCAAATCGTTATTATGGCTTTTGGACAAATCAAACAATTTTCCCCGCTTGTATTTATTTAATGCATAATAATATTTACCAACTTAACGGAAGAATAAAGGAAGTCATGATCTAGGCATAAAAATAGTTAGAATAAAATCCGTTGTGCAGGATATTTTTACCCACGATTAGCATGTTTTTACCCCTGTTTTACCTGGAGAATTTACCAGCCATGTATACAGTAATGACTGTCAAAATGACCGTTCGATGGGTGTTTAAAAGAATGGATATATTGTTATTGTGGAAGTTTTTGGAAAAACTACTTCTCGTCCTTGCTAGGACATGGAATATACTTTAGGTTAATGTAAAAACTGAATGTTTCCGAGGAAGGACAATGGAGAAACCGATGTTCAAAAATTGACCATTTTGAAAGGTAATTTTCTAACAAAGTAATTTATTATTTTTTCTTCTAAAAACAGAAATACACTTTTTAATAAGCATATTTTATGATTATTCATATAATTTGGAACATTATGAGTTGCTTTTCTAGAAACTTGTCGACATTATAAACAACCGTAAATTTTAGCTCACGTGTCTGGTTGACATTTGCATATACCTTAAATGACATCTGTTGCATCCTTGGGCTGGGGGATTGAAAGTTTGTGTTTTTAGCTCACCTGTCACGTAGTGACGAGGTGAGCTTTTGGGATCACTTTTTGTCCGTCGCCCGTTGTGCGTGTGTGCATGCGTGCGTGCGTGCGTCCGTGCGTGCATAAACTTTTTCTTCAAACGACATCTCCTCCTAAACCAGTGAATGGATTTTGATATAATTTCACAGGAATGTTCCTAGAGTGACCATCTTGCAAAATTGCCTAAATCGTTCTGCTCCGTTAAACAAAAAGGCCGCCAGAGCTAAAAATAGAAAACCTTTAAATGACATCTCTTCCTAGGCAAATGGCCCGATTTGGAAATAATTTCACAGGAATGTTCCTTGAGTGACCCTCTTTCAAAATTGCCTAAATCGCACTGCTCTGTTAAACAAAATGGCCACCAGAGCTAAAAATATAAAAAACCTTTCAATGACATCTTCTCCTAGGCAATTGGCCCGATTTGAAAATAATTTCAACGGAATGTTCCTTGCGTGACCCTCTTTCAAAATTACCTGAATCGTTCCGCTCCGTTAAATAAAATGGCCGCCAGAGCTTAAAATATAAAAACCTTTAAATGACATCTCCTCCAAGGCAAATTGCCCAATTTGAAACTAATTTCACAGGAATGTTCCTTGAGTGACCGTCTTTCAATTTTTTTAAAATCGTTCCGCTCCAATAAATGTAATGGCCGCCAGAGCTAAAAATAGAAAACCCTTTAAATGACATCTCCTCCTAGGCAAATGGTCCGATTTGAAAAGAATTTCACAGGAATGTTCCTAGAGTGACCTTCTTTCAAAATTGCCTTAATCGTTCTGCTCCGTTAAACAAAATGGCCGCCAGAGCTAAAAATAGAAAACCTGTCAATGACATCTCCTCCTAGGCAAATGGCCCCATTTGAAAATAACTTCATAGGAATGTTACTTGAGTGACCCTCTTTCAGAATTGCCTACATCGTTACGCTCCATTAAATAAAATGGCCACCAGAGCTAAACATAGAAAAACCTTTGAATGACATCTCCTCCTAGGCAAATGGCCCGATTTGAAAAGAATTTCACAGGAATGTTCCTTGTGTGACCCTTTTTCAGAATTGCCTAAATTGTTCCGCTTCGTCAAATAAAATGGCCGACAGAGCTAAAAATATATAAACCCTTTAATGACATCTCCTTCTAGGCAAATGGCCCGATTTGAAAAGAATTTCACAGGAATGTTCCTATAGTGGCCATCTTTCAAAATTGCCTAAATCGTTCTGCTCCGTTTAACAAAATGGCCGCCAGAGCTAAAAATAGAAAACATTTAAATGACATCTCCTCCTAGGCAAACGGCCCGATTTGAAAACAATTTCACAGGAATGTTCCTTGAGTGACCCTCTTTCAAAATTGCCTAAATCGCACTGCTCCGTTAAACAAAATGGCCGCCAGAGCTAAAAATATAAAAACCTGTAAATGACATCTTCTCCTAGGTAAATGGCCCTCTTTTAAAAATAATTTCACAGGAATGTTCCTTGCGTGACCCTCTTTCAAAATTATCTAAATCGTTCTGCTCCGTTAAATAAAATGGCCACAAGAGCTAAAAATATAAAAACTTTTAAACGACATCTCCTCCTAGGCAAATTGACCTATTTGAAAATAATTTCACAGGAATGTTCCTTGAGTGACCCTCTTTCAAAATTTTTTAATCGTTCCGCTCATATAAATATAATGGCCGCCAGAGCTAAAAATAGAAAAACCTTTAAATGACATCTCCTCCTAGGCAAATGGTCCGATTTGAAAATAATATCACAGGAATGTTCCTTGAGTGACCCTCTTTCAAAATTGCCTAAATCGTTCAGCTCCATTAAACAAAATGGCCACCAGAGCTAAAAAAGTAGAAAAAAAATTAAATGACATCTCCTCCTAGGCAAATGGTCCGATTTGAAAAGAATTTCACAGGAAGGTTCCTTGAGTGACCCTCTTTCAAAATTGCCTCAATCGTTCTCTTCCGTTAAACAAAATAGCCGCCAGAGCTAAAAATAGAAAACCTGTCAATGACATCTCCTCCTAGGCAAATGGCCCCATTTGAAAATAACTTCATAGGAATGTTACTTGAGTGACCCTCTTTCAAAATTGCCTATATCGTTACGCTCCGTTAAATAAAATGGCCGCCAGAGCTAAAAATAGAAAAACCTTTAAATGACATCTCCTCCTAGGCAAATGGTCCGATTTGAAAAGAATTTCACAGGAATGTTCCTAGAGTGACCTTCTTTCAAAATTGCCTTAATCGTTCTGCTCCGTTAAACAAAATGGCCACCAGAGCTAGAAATAGAAAACCTGTCAATGACATCTCCTCCTAGGCAAATGGCCCCATTTGAAAATAACTTCATAGGAATGTTACTTGAGGGACCCTCTTTCAGAATTGCCTACATCGTTACGCTCCATCAAATAAAATGGCCACCAGAGCTAAACATAGAAAAACCTTTGAATGACCTCTCCTCCTAGGCAAATGGCCCGATTTGAAAAGAATTTCACAGGAATGTTCCTTATGTGAC
The DNA here is from genome assembly GCA_963580285.1 of Lucinisca nassula. Classification (NCBI taxonomy): domain Eukaryota; kingdom Metazoa; phylum Mollusca; class Bivalvia; order Lucinida; family Lucinidae; genus Lucinisca; species Lucinisca nassula. The sequence goes on along the minus strand of OY757015.1, from coordinate 81,154,877 downwards.
CCTTTTTCAGAATTGCCTAAATTGTTCCGCTCCGTCAAATAAAATGGCCGACAGAGCTAAAAATATATAAACCTTTTAATGACATCTCCTCCTAGGCAAATGGCCCGATTTGAAAAGAATTTCACAGGAATGTTCCTATAGTGGCCATCTTTCAAAATTGCCTAAATCGTTCTGCTCCGTTTAACAAAATGGCCACCAGAGCTAAAAATAGAAAACATTTAAATGACATCTCCTCCTAGGCAAACGGCCCGATTTGAAAACAATTTCACAGGAATGTTCCTTGAGTGACCCTCTTTCAAAATTGCCTAAATCGCACTGCTCCGTTAAACAAAATGGCCGCCAGAGCTAAAAATATAAAAACCATTAAATGACATCTTCTCCTAGGCAAATGGCCCTCTTTTAAAAATAATTTCAACGGAATGTTCCTTGCGTGACCCTCTTTCAAAATTATCTAAATCGTTCCGCTCCGTTAAATAAAATGGCCACAAGAGCTAAAAATATAAAAACTTTTAAACGACATCTCCTCCTAGGCAAATCGCCCTATTTGAAAATAATTTCACAGGAATGTTCCTTGAGTGACCCTCTTTCAAATTTTTTTTAATCGTTCCGCTCATATAAATATAATGGCCGCCAGAGCTAAAAATAGAAAAAACCTTTAAATGACATCTCCTCCTAGGCAAATGGTCCGATTTGAAAATAATATCACTGGCATGTTCCTTGAGTGACCCTCTTTCAAAATTGCCTAAATCGTTCCGCTCCATTAAACAAAATGGCCACCAGAGCTAAAATAAGTAGAAAAAAAACTTTAAATGACATCTCCTCCTAGGCAAATGGTCCGATTTGAAAAGAATTTCACAGGAAGGACCCTTGAGTGACCCTCTTTCAAAATTGCCTCAATCGTTCTCTTCCGTTAAACAAAATGGCCGCCAGAGCTAAAAATAGAAAACCTGTCAATGACATCTCCTCCTAGGCAAATGGCCCCATTTGAAAATAACTTCATAGGAATGTTACTTGAGTGACCCTCTTTCAAAATTGCCTACATCGTTACGCTCCGTTAAACAAAATGGTTACCAGAGCTAAACATAGAAAAACCTTTGAATGACATCTCCTCCTAGGCAAATGGCCTGATTTGAAAAGGAATTTACAGAAATGTTCCTTGAGGGACCCTCTTTCAAAATTGCCTAAATTGTTCCGCTCCGTCAAATAAATTGGCCGCCAGAGCTAAAAATATAAAAACCTTAAAATGACATCTCCTCCTAGGCAAATTGCCTTATTTGAAAATAATTTCACAGGAATGTTCCTTGAGTGACCCGCTTTCAAAATTGCCTAAATCGTTCTGCTCCGTGAAACAAAATGGCCACCAGAGCTTAAAATATAAACCTGTCAATGACATCACCTCCTAGGCAAATGGCCCAATTTGAAAATAATTTCGCAGGAATGTTCCTTGAGTGACCCAATTTCAAAATTGCCTACAGTGTTACACTCTGTTAAATAAAATGGCCGCCAGAGCTAAAAATAGAAAAACCTTTAAATGACATCTCCTCCTAGGCAAATGGCCCGATTTAAAAAGAATTTCACAGGAATGTTTCTTGAGTGACCCTCTTTCAAAATTGCCAAAATCGTTTTGCTCCGTTAAACAAAATGGTCGCAAGAGCTAAAAATAGAAAAAACATGTAAATGACATCTCCTTCTAGGCAAATGGCCTGATTTGAAAATAATTTCATAGGAGTGACCCAATTTCAAAAAATGTAATGGCCGCCAGAGCCTAAAATATAAAACCTTTAAATGACATCTCCTCCTGGGCAAATGGCCCGATTTGAAAAGAATTTCACAGGAATGTCCCTAGAGTGACCCGCTTTCAAAATTGCCTAAATCGTTCTGCTCCGTGAAACAAAATGGCCACCAGAGCTTAAAATAGAAAACCTGTCAGTGACATCACCTCCTAGGCAAATGGCCCAATTTGAAAATAATTTCGCAGGAATGTTCCTTGAGTGACCCAATTTCAAAATTGCCTACAGTGTTACACTCTGTTAAATAAAATGGCCGCCAGAGCTAAAAATAGAAAAACCTTTAAATGACATCTCCTCCTAGGCAAATGGCCCGATTTAAAAAGAATTTCACAGGAATGTTTCTTGAGTGACCCTCTTTCAAAATTGCCAAAATCGTTCTGCTCCGTTGAACAAAATGGTCGCAAGAGCTAAAAATAGAAAAAACATGTAAATGACATCTCCTTCTAGGCAAATGGCCTGATTTGAAAATAATTTCATAGGAATGTTCCTTGGGTGACCCTCTTTCAAAATTGCCTAAATGGTTCCGCTTGGTTAAACAAAATGGCCACCAGAGCTAAAATATAAAAAAAAAACCTTTAAATGACACTCCTTCTAGGCAATTGCCCTATTTGAAAATTATTTCACAGGAATGTTCCTTGAGTGACCCTTTTTCTCAATTGCATAAATCGTTTCACTCCGTTAAAGAAAATGGCCGCCAGAGCTAAAAATAGAAAAACCTTTAAATGACATTTCCTCCAAGGCAAATGGCCCGATTTGAAAATAATTTCCCAGGAATGTTGCTTGAGTGACCCTCTTTCAAAATTGCCTAAACCGTTCCGCTCTGTTAAACAAAATTGACACCAGAGCTAAAAATAGAAAAAAACCTTCAAATTCCACTACAATGAAAAATAGCCTCCAAAGATAAAAGTCTTTGGTCCACATCTCCTTAAGGCAGTTAATCCTACATTTTCATAAGCTTTGAAACATCTTGGATTCATGTGAGCGATTCAGAGGCACCATGGCCCTCTTTTAATGAAAATCGGCTCATTAGTTTGGTTGCTATGGCAACTTAGAGTTTCCATAGACTTATAATGGAGGAAATAGAGAAATGGCATTACTGCCAAACCTTTGCAAATATTTTAACAAAACTTTTAAAGAAATATTCCTTGAGTGACCTTTTTTAGCCATATGCTTTTATGCCAACCTGGGGGTCCCCCAGGGTGTGCCGGGGCCATGTCCCAGCTCCTCCAGTGCATAAAAGGCCATATATCGCAGAATCAGTTCAGATCCCCACCCCTAAACCATATTTATTCTTGTTTTTTTTTATGTTGTCACTGAATGCATCTCATTCAGTGACACCAAAATGGGGGTCCCGTGAGATGTGCCCGGGCCATGCCCCCACCCCCTCCACTTTGTAAAAGACCCAATGTATCAGAACCGTTGAGATCACCACCCCTAAACCATAAATACTCTCGATCCTTATGATAAGACGCATTTAGTGATACCAACCTAAGGGTCTCCCAGGGTGCGCAGGGGCCATGCTAAAACCCTCCACTTCATAAAGGCGATATATCTCAGAAACCATCCAGATCCCCACCCCAAAACCATATATACGCTTGATTCTTATGATAAGACGCATTCAGTGACACCAGCCTGGGGGTCCTCTGGGATATGTCTGGGCCTTGTCCCATCCCTCCACCCAATAAAAGGCCCACTATCTCAGAAACCGTTCAGATTCCCACCCCTAAACCAGACATATTCTTGTACCTTATGATAAAACGCATTCAGTGATTTCAACCTAGGGGTCATTCGGGGTGCGCAGGGACCATGCCTCACCCCTCCACTTCATAAAAGGCGATATAGCTCAGAAACCTTTCAGATAAGACGCATTCAGTGACATATACATTTGGGTCCCCTAGGATGTGCCCAGGCCATGCCCCACCCCCACCACTTCATAAATGCCCAATATCTCAGAAACCGTTTAGACCCCCACCCCATAACCATATATATTCTTGTTCCTTATGATAAGAGGCATTCAGCGATTTCAACCTAGGGGTCACCTGGCAAGCGCGGGGGTCATGCCCCACACCTCTACTCCATAAAAGGCGATGTAGCCCAGAAACCTTTCAGATAAGAGTGACACCAACATTTAGGTCCCCTGGGATGTGCCCAGGCCATGGCCCACCCCCTCCACTTTATAAAAGGCCCAAAATCTCAGAAACCGTTTAGATCCCCAACCAATAACCATATATTCTTGTTCCTTATGATACGAGGCATTCAGTGATATGAATCTAGGGTCTCCCAGGGTGCGCCAGGGCCATGCCCCACCCATCCACTTCATAAAAGGCGATATATCTCAGAAACCATTCAGATCCCCACCCCAAAACCATATATATTCTTGTTTCTTATGAAAAGACGTATTCAGTGACATCAAAATGAGGGTCCCTGGGATGTGCTCCGGGCCAAACTCCATCCCTCCACTTCATAAAAGGCGATATATGTCAGAACCATTCAGATCAGTATAACTCCTCCTACAGTTTTCATCCGATCAAGCTGAAACTTCATATATAGTTAGACCATGATATGGGACGGCGCATATTGTTTCGAGGTTATGGTGCACCAAATAATAATAGAGTTATGCCCCTTTGAAATCTTTTGTAACCTTTTCGTTTCCGGATAACTCCTCCTACAGTTTACATATGATCAAGCTGAAACTTCATCAATAGTTAGATCATGATGTGGAGCAGCGCATATTGTTTCAAGGTTATGATCCACCAAATATTAATAGAGTTATGCCTCCTTGGTTTTTTGGGGAAAACTTTTCATTTCCGGATAGATCCACCTACAATTAACATCCAATCAAGATGAAACTTCATACATATATTACCATGATGTGGGGCAGCGCATAATGTTTCGAGGTTAAGGTCCACCCAATAATAATAGAGCTGTGCCCCTTTGAATTTTTTTTTGTAAACTTATCGTTTCCGATAACTCCTCCCACAGTTAAATCCGATCAAGCTGAAACTTCATATATAGTTAGACCATAATGTGAGACAGCACACATTAGTTCGAGATTATTGTGCACCAAATAATAATAGAGTTATGCCCCTTTGAAATCTTTTGTAAACTTTTCGTTTCCGGATAACTCCTCCTACAGTTTACATCGGATCAAGCCGAAACTTCATCAATAGTTAGACCATCATGTGGAGCAGCGCATATTGTTTCGAGGTTATGGTCCACCAAATAATAATAGTGTTATGCCCCTTTAATTTTTTTAGTAAAATGTTCGTTTCTGGATGACTCCTCCTACAATTTACAGCCGATTTAGCTGAAACTTCATAATTATATAATTAGACCACGATGAAGGGCAGCCCATATTGTTTCGAGGTTATGGTCCACCAAATAATAATAGACTTAAGCCCCTTTGAAAAATTATGTAAACTTTCCGGATAACTCCTCCTACATTTTAGATTCGATGATGTTGTAACTTTACATATAGTAAGACCATGATATGGAACAGTGCATATTATTTTGAGATTACTGTCTGCCAAATATTACCAGAGTTACACCCCTATCACAGACTTTTCGGATCATTCCATTTCTTGTTAACTCACATTATTGTACATCTGATGAAGCTGAAACTTTACATATAGTAAGGCCATGATGTGGAACAGTGCATATTTTTTTAGGTGACAGTCCATCAAATATTACCCTTTCACATATATTTCTAAACATATTTTGTTTCCGGATAAAACCTCCCATATTTTACATCGGATAAAGCTGAAACTTTATGTATAGTTAGTCTATGATGTGGAGCAGCGCATTTTATTTCAAGGTTACAGTCCGACACTTATTGCCAGAGTTAGGCCTCTATTATTTTGAGGTTATAGTCCACCAAATATTACTGACGATAACAATCTGTTGGAGACAGGTAGTTTGAGCCATTGAGGGTTATTAATAGTGTCAGGTAAGAATATATGGAGCACATATTGTTCCTTAGTTACATTCCACAAACCCAAACTTTTAAAAACAGTCAGTATATATAAGCGCCATCTTACTAATTGCCACGGGCGTATAATGCCCCGCTTGCGGTACTCTTGTTATTTATTTGTCTGCACTCTATCTGATGAAAGAATTGGTCAAATTTGGTCAAAATTGGTACATTAAGTTATTACAATATACAGCAGATTTAACTAGATTTGGATGCCCTTGACCCTTTTTGAAGGGCACAGGTCCCCCAAAGATTGATGTTTAGCTTGTCTGCGCCATGTCTCATGGACGAACGGGTGAAATTTGGTCAAGCTTGGTACAATGTATCATTGCAACCAATCCAATGTAATTGGATTTTTCATTACCTTGACCTTACTTTCAAGGGCACCACCCCCTAAAAAAAAGTCTATTTTGGCTTGTCCTATGCACGAATGGATGGAATTTGGTCATACTAGGTGCGGTATATCATTGCAACCCACCAAAGATTTGATAAGATTTTGGTGATCTTTGCCTAATTTTCAAGGACACAGGCCTCCAAAGATTGTGTTTTGGCTTATCTGCACCCTTTATCATGAACAAATGCGTATAATGTGGAACAATATATTATTGCAACCTATTAAAGATATGATAAGACCTTAAGTGCAAGAGCATGTGCCCCAAATAACTCAGTTTTGGCCTGTTTACACCCTGTCTCATGAACGATGCAATTAAATTTTGACAAACTTGGTACAATATACCATTGCAATCTACCAAAGGTGTGATTAGCTTTTGGTGACCTTTGCCCAATTGTCAAGGGCACATGCCCCCAAAATTGTCAATTTTAGCTTGTCTGCACCATATATCATAAAGGAATGGATGAGCATTTGGTAAAACTTTGTACAGTATATTATTGCACCTACAAAATATTTGGTTAGATTTTGGTGACCTTGATAATTATTTTCAATTGCACAGACCCACAGAAACTGACGATTTTGGCTTGTCTGCAGCCTGTCTCATACATTAAAGAATCAATGAAATTTGGCCGAACTTGGTACAATATATCATTGCAACCTACCAAAGACTTGTTTAGATTTTGGTGACCTTGACCTTAATTGCAAGGTTAGACACTCACGAAACTTGGCTTTTCTGTCCTTATATATCATTTAAGAATTGATAAATGTTGGTCAAGCTAAGTACAATATTGAATTACCATCTACCAAATTTGATTAAATTTTGATGATCTTACCTTTTTAATTACTGTTTTTTTGTTTAGGTCACTGGCTCCAGAAAACTCTTTTGTGTTTGCCAAAACTGGCTTGTTTGTACCTTACATTTTGGTAACTTAACCTTGTTATTACAGTCAAATGCCTGTTTAAGATATATTTATGGTAATTGGATATTGTTTTACTTTGAAAACCTTTCTAGTTTTCCATATTCTTTGCTCAAAACATCGAGCACGCATTATCTATTTTTGAACTGAAAAATGCTAGTTTTAGAGATATGAAAGACACAATTTTTTTAGCACGTGGGTGTTTTAGCATGATAAAAAGATTTTGGCCACAATACACATGATACAGAAGACAGGTTAAACAGAAAGTGCAAAGTGCAGCTTATAACGTCGAATACGGCAACTTTAGATACATCAATAGGCATCACGAAAACAAGCCTTTATGATTTTGACACCTTAAACCCCACTTTTATATTGAAAAACTTGGGCTTACAGTGGTATACCTTTTTTTCTTAGTTCTGCTGTAAAAATGTAGACTCTGGGTACTCGTTATATAAAACCGCCTCACTTTCGCTGGATGTTGATGAACATCGGGGTATCGAAAAATGGGACAGAACTTTGGATGAAATAACCCCAACTTACATACACCTGCTCTACATTGACCCATTCTATTGTATGGTAACGGAGACGGCGAAACCTTACTAACTCATAGAAAGGTTCAGTCTTTAATTAAAGGAAGAAAGCGAAAGTATGACCTGTTGTTCATGTAACTTTTTAGCTCACCTGGGCCGAAGGCTCCGGGGGAACTATTGTGATCGGTCACCGTCCGTCGTCGTCGTCGCTCGTCCGTATGTCCGTCCGTTCACTATTTCTTTAAACAACATCTCATCCTAAAGCACTAAACAAATTCTGACCAAACTTGGCAGAAGTGATCTTTGGGTGGTCCTCTCTTAAAGTTGTTCAAAGATTTCCATTCCATGCAGAACTCTGGTTGCCATGGCAACGAAAAGGGGAAAATAGAAAAAAAAAAAAAAACACTGATTTAACATAGGTTAAAAAAATTGATATTTGGTATATAGCTTTAGCTAGTGGACCTCTATCAAGATTGTTCAAATTATAGCCCTGGTGCCAAAAATACCTCCGTCCAGGGCCCACTGGCTTTACATAGGCTTATATTGGGAAACCCTTTAAAATTCTTCCTGTCTGAAACGAGAAAGCCAAGATATTTGATATTTGGTATGAAGCTTCATCTAGTGGACCCCTACCAAAAGTGTTCAAATTCTAGCCCTGGTGCGAAAAATGCCCCGTGCCGGGTTTTACATAGCCTTATATTGGGAAAACCTTAAAAAATTGTCTTGTCTGAAACCAGAAAGCCTATTAGGTGTTCGATATTTGGTATGAAACTTAGTCGAGTTGACCTCTATCAAGATTGTTCAAATTGTAGCCATGGAGCCAAAAATGCTGCCGCCCTCGGGGCCACAGATTTTGCATAGGCTTATATAGAGAAAACGTTTAAAAATCTCCTTCTCTGAAACCAGAAGGCCCAGATGTTTGACGTTTGGTATGACGTTCCATCTAGTGAACATCTCCCAAGATTGTTCAACATATGGCCAACATATGCCCGCGCCGGGCCCACTAGCTTATAGCTTACCTGAGCCGAAGGCTCCGGGGGAGCTATTATGATCGCTCGGCGTCCGTCGTCGTCGTCCGTCCGCCCGTCCGGGCTTACGAATGGGCACTAGTTGGGTAGGAGGTTGTTGAGTATTTGCCATTTATTCCGTTAGCGTCCAAAAAGAAGCCAACAAGATTCATTGCTTTGTTGGGTAGTTTAGGGGTATTTTTTGCCTTGTTTGGTATTTTTAGCTCACCTGGGCCGAAGGCTCCAGGGAAGCTTATTGTATAGTGAGTCGTCCGTCCGTCGCCCGTCCGTCGTCCGTCCGTCCACACTTTTGAGCAGCTCTATCTCTGCAGCCTGCAGGCTAATCTAAATCATTTCATATATGTAGCATGCCTCTGGTGGGGCATCGATGTCATAAGCTTTTATTCGAAATCACACGAAAACTTCGGTTGCTATGGCAACCACAAGGTCCCATAGACTTACAATGGGAAAATGCTTGTCATCACCATAGCGCCTTCAGTTTTGATCGGATCTTTCTGAAACTTATATGTAAGGTGGCTGGGGATAAAATCTCCGATGGGTTCGAAAATCGGCCAAGCTGGCCTATCGATCATAGAGTAACGTCCCTTTCATTGCTGAAAATGCCGATTTTTTACCTTGTCAACACCGTAGCCACTTCAGTTTTTATCAGATCTTTCTGAAACTCATCTGTAAGGTGGCTGTCGATAAAACATCGGATGAATTCGCAAAACCAGCTAAGTCGGCCCATTTATCAAAGAGTAACGTCCCTTTGATTGCTGAAAATGACGGTTTTTGACCTTGTCATCATTAGCCCTATCAGTTTTCAGCGGTCCTCTCTGAAACTTATATGTTAAGTGGCTGGTGATAAAACCTTGGATGGGTTCGAATACCGGCCAAGTCGGCCAATTTATCAAAGGGTTACGTCCCTTTGATTGCTGAAAATGCTGATTCTTTACCTTGTCATCAACGTATCCCCTTCAGTTTTGATCGGATCTTTCTGAATATTAGATGTACGGTGACTGGGGATGAAATCTCAAATGAGGTCGAAAACCGGCCTAGTCGGCCAATTTATCGTAGAGTTATGCCCTTTGATTGCTGAAAAATGTCGATTTTTGACCTTGTCATCACCGTAGCCTCTTCAGTTTTGATCGGATCTTTCTAAAACTTATATGTAAGGTGGCTGGGAATGAAATCTCAGATGAGGTCGAAAACCGGCCTTATCGGCCCATTTATCGTAGAGTAACGCCCCTTTGATTGCTGAAAATGCTGATTCTTTACCTTGTCATCACCTTATCCCCTTCAGTTTTGATCAGATCTTTCTGAAACTTATATGTAAGGCGGCTGGGAATAGAACCTCGGATGAGTTCGAATACCAGCCAAATCGGTATATTTATCATAGAGTTACCTGCCTTTGTTTGCTGAAAATGCAGATTTTTTTTTCCTTGTTATCAACGTAGCTCCTAGGTGTTGATCAGATCTATCTGAAACTTATATTTAAGGTGGCTGGAGATAAAAACTCGCATGAGTTCGAAAACTGGCCTAGTCGGCCACTTAATTGTAGAGTTACGCCCCTTTGATTGCTGAAAATGCCAAACTTTGACATTGTCATCTTCTTATCCCCTTCAGTTTTGATCGGATCTTTCTGAAACTTATATGTAAGGTGGCTGGGAATAAAACATCGGATGAGTTCGAATACCAGTCAAGTCGGCATATTTATTATAGGGTTACCTGCCTTTGTTTGCTGAAAATGCAGAATTTTTACCTTGTCATCAACGTAGCTCTTAGGTGTTGATCAGATCTATCTGAAACTTATATTTAAGGTGGCTGGAGTTAAAAACTCGGATGAGTTCGAAAACTGGCCCAGTCGGCCCATTTGTGACCTTGTCATCAACGAGCCTCTTCAGTTTTGATCGGATCTGCCTAAAACTTACATACAAATAAGTTTGGGCAAAAAGCTTGGATAGGTTCGAAAATTAACCATGTCCGTTATGAGTTATGCCCACTACTTTGCTGAAAATGCTTAGTGTGTACCTTGTCATCACGTAGCCCCTTCAGTTTTGATCGGATCTTCTTGAAACTTACAAGCAAGTAAGTCAGGGATAAAAGTTTAGATGAGATCGAAAACTGACGAGTTGGCTTATCTATCATAGAATTACATCCCTTTTACTGATGAAAATGCCTATTTTTGACCTTGTTATCACCCTAGCCCCCTTCAGAGTTCATGGGATCGTCTTGAAACTTATATGTAAGTAAGTAAGGAATAAAACCTCGGCAGGATTAAAAAACAAGAGGCTCAATGAGCCTAAACCGCTCACCTGAGGAACTTAAGTTTTAACAATTCACAGACTTGACTACTAAATCTGCTAATAGAATCCAGCCCATTGACCCTTACAGGATATAAGTCATCATTATTGCATTGCATTCCAAGTTTGAGACTTCTAGCTTCTATAGTTCCTGAGAAATCTTTGACGAAAATTTAACATTGGTCAAAATGGAGAGAAAGAAGAATGAAAGAACAGATGAACAAATCAGCTGAGAAAGCCCAATGTCTCTTACACAAAATAAGTCATCATTATTCTATTGAATACCAAATTTGATGCTTCTAGCTTTTATAGTTCCTGAGAAATCTTTGATTAAAAATTTAACATTGGTCTATTATCTTTATATGGAGAGAAAGAAGAATGATGGAACAAATGAACCAGATTAGCTCCAAAACCTAATGCAGCCTTTCCCCTTGCCCAATGGTGCTACACATAAAATTTAAACAAGATTGGTCGACTGCCTTCTGAGATATGCTTCATTGAAAGTGTGGACGACGGATGGACGGACGACAGACGACGGACTCCGGAGCCTTGGTATACTATCAGCTCACTGGAGCCTTTGGCTCAGGTGAGCTAAAAATTCAAGTCGCTATTTCTGTCACAACATTTTCCCTACGTTAAGTCTATGGGCAAATTTTTTTGTCTCTCAAGGTCACGTAACTCCGAGGTCAATATTCCGATTCGGCCCAAAATCGACATTAACCGAGATTTTATGCCTGTCCTCGTTACCTGCAAGTTTGAAGCTGATATGAATAAAAATAAAGTTGCTATCGTTGTCACAACGTTTTTTTTTATGCTCAAGGGCAGGTAACTCCAAGGCAAATATTCCGATTCGGCCCAAAATCGAACTTAACCGAGATTTTATGTCTGTCCTCGTTACCTGCAAGTTTGAAGCTGATCTGAAAAAAATTCAAGTCGCTATCGTAGTCGCAACATTTTCCCCAATTAAGTCTATGGGCAAATTTTTTGTCGCTCAAGGTCACGTAACTCCGAGGTCAATATTCCGATTCGGCCCGAAATTGAACTTAACCGGGATTTTATGCCTGTCCTCGTTACCTGCAAGTTTGAAGCTGATATGAATAAAAATAAAGTTGCTATCGTGGCCACAACGTATTTTTTATGCTCAAGGGCAGGTAACTCCAAGGCAAATAATCCGATTCGGCCCAACATCGAACTTAACCGAGATTTTATGTCTGTCCTCGTTACCTGCAAGTTTGAAGCTGATCTGAAAAAAAAATTCAAGTCGCTATCGTAGTCACAACATTTTCCCTATGTAAAGTCTATGGGCAATTTTTTTGTCGCTGAAGGTCATGTAACTCCGAGGTCAATATTCCGATTCGAACTTAACTGAGATTTTATGCTTGTCCACGTTACCTGCAAGTTTGAAGCTGATCTGAATAAAAATAAAGTTGCTATCGTGGTCACAACGTATTTTTATGCTCAAGGGCAGGTAACTCCAAGGCAAATAATCCGATTCGGCCCAAAATCTAACTTAACCGAGATATTATGTCTGTCCTCGTTACCTGCAAGTTTGAAGCTGATCTGAAAAAAATTCAAGTCGCTATCGTAGTCACAACATTTTCCCTATGTTAAGTCTATGGGCAAATTTTTGGTCGCTCAAGGTCACATAACTCCGAGGTCAATATTCCGATTCGGCCCAAAATCGAACTTAACCGGGATTTTATGCCTGTCCTCATTACATGCAAAGTAGAAGTAAAACAAAGATCAGGAATTGATACAATTAACTTACTCCACCCATAAAAGACACCAAAGGGAAACCTAAACAAAGGAAGGCCATAAGGACAGTTACTTTCCCACAAAATGGCCATATGGCCATCCAAAACAAAAAGACACAAGTTGAAGCTGATCTGAATAAAAATAAAGTTGCTATCGTGGTCACAACGTATTTTTTCATGCTCAAGGGCAGGTAACTCCAAGGCAAATAATCCGATTCGGCCCAAAATCGAACTTAACCGTGATTTTATGTCTGTCCTCGTTACCTGCAAGTTTGAAGCTGATCTGAAAAAAATTCAAGTCGCTATCGTAGTCACAACATTTTCCCTATGTTAAGTCTATGGGCAAATTTTTTGTCGCTCAAGGTCACGTAACTCCGAGGTCAATATTCCGATTCTGCCCAAAATCGAACTTAACCGAGATTTTATGCCTGTCCTTATTATCTGCAAGAATGAAGTCGATCAAAAAAAAAATTGACGGAGCTAGAGTGATGACAAGCTTTTTCCTATGTTAAGTCTATGGGAGCTATATGTTGCCATGGTAACCAGAGAACCAGAGTTCCACTCAGATCTGCATGAAAACCTTATGCAGTCTTTCCACTTGCCCAATAATGTTACACATGAAATTTGATCAAAGTCGGCCAAGTAGTCTTCAAGATATACATTTTTGAAATTCACATTAACCCTTATGCAAAAATGCACAAGGGCAGGTAACTCCTAAGTGTATGATCCGATTCTGCCAATTATCGAACTTGACCGAGATTTCATGGCTGTGCTGGTTATCTGTAAGAATGAAGCCAATCCGAACAAAATTGAAGCATCTACAGTGATGACAACATTTTCCCCATGTTAAGTCGATAGGCAATTTTTCGGGCTCTCAAGGGGACGTAACTCTTGAGTGAATTATCTGATTCGGCCCAAAATCGAACTTGACCGAGATTTTATGCCTGTACTGGTTATCTGAAAGAATGAAGTCGATCAGAAAAAAATTGACGGAGCTAGAGTAATGACAAGCTTTTTCCTATGTGAAGTCTATGGGAGCTAGATGTTGCCATGGCAACCAGAGTTCCACTCAGATCTGCCTGAAAACCTAATGAAGCCTTTCCACTTGCCCAATAATGCGACAAATGAAATTTGATCAAAGTTGGCCAAGTAGTCTTTAAGATATACATTTTTGAAATTCCCATTAACCCTAATGCAAAAACACACAAGGGCAGGTAACTCCTAAGTGAATGATCCGATTCTGCCAGTTATTGAACTTGACCGAGATTTCATGGCTGTGCTGGTTATCTGCAAGAATAAAGCCAATCTGAAAATAATTGAAGCAGCTACGGTGATGACAACATTCTCCCCATGTTAAGTCAATAGGCAATTTTTTCAACGCTCAAGGGCACGTAACTCCGGAGTGAATAATCCGATTCAGCCCAAAATCGAACTTGATCGAGATGTCATGCCTGTCCTCGTTATCTGCAAGAATGAAGTCGATCAGAAAAAAATTGATGGAGCTGGAGTGATGACAAGCTTTTTCCTATGTTAAGCCTATGGGAGCTCTGTGTTGCTGTGGCAACCAGAGTTCTCATCCGATCTGCACGAAAACCTAATACAGCCTTTCACCCTACCTGATGATGGTTCATATGAAATTTGATCAAGGCCGGCCCACTGGTTCCAGAGATATACTTCATTGAAAGTGTGGACGACGGACGACGGACGACGGACGACGGACGCCGGCTCGTGGTATACTAATACCTCAAACGAGCCTTCGGCTCAGGTGAGCTAAAAAAAGGGTGTGGTCAACCTATATTTCAGAGCAATTTGTCCCCCTTAAAGGTGCATTGTTGAGCTACCGGGTCTCAATTTTTTCTGGTTTTTATCTTCAATGCTTACTCCTTTGTCATGTGTACACTTTTGGCGCAAAATGCAGCTTCAGAACTTTGTGAAAATGGTCGTTTTCTTTCGTGTTTACCCTTCGCTCTGAACATGTGTTCGGAATTTCTGTTCTAAAGATAAATCTGTCACTTTACACATACATGGCGACAGTATCGTCTCTGTGTGTCGTTACTTATGGCATGGTATTCAGCGTCATATTTTTTTCCGATTCCGGCATGGCCTAAGCAAACAAGGCCAAAAATGAACGTCGCATAACGTCATATATGGGGATTCTATTTTTGTCACGAACTAAAAATAGATCTAACTAGTGTTCGAAACTTAGTTAGGGAATCCCTCTCAAACTCGTTTAGCTGTCATCATAATTGTTCTCATTTTTGCATAAAATGCATTCATTTGTATTGTTTTAAAGAAAAATACCGGCTATATGTATTTTATTTTTGGAAGCATTTTTTCCATATAGCTCAATAATGCACCTTTAATTACAGAAAATGCCTATTTTTTACAGCTCCTTCACATTTATTGGATGTTCTTGAAACTTACATGTTAGTAAGTAAGGGATAAAATGGATGAGTTCGTCAGCCTATTTATCATATAGTTACATCCCTTGGATTGCAGAAAATGCCTCTTTTTGTTTTACCAAAACTCCTTCAGTTTTCATCGGATCTTCTTAAAATTTATATGTTAGTAAGTTAGAGATAAAAGCTCAGAAAAGTTTGAAAACTATCAATGCCAGTCAGTTATGTCCCCATCTTGGCTGAAAATGCCTATTTTCAACCTTGTCATCACTGGTGCCCCTTCAGTTTTGATAGGATTTTCATGAAACTTACAAACAAGAAAGTCAGACAGAAAAACTCGGAGGTGTTTGAAAAGTCGTGAGGCTTGCCAATTTATCATAGAGTAATATCCCTTTGATTGCTTACCATGTCATCACCCTGTCCTCCAATAAATCCTTCAGTAAAGGTTGGCACTTCCTGAAACTTTGAATTTGTTACCTCAGGTGAGCGATACAGGACCAGCTTGGTCCTCTTGTTTTAGCATTGAAGTACCCAACCGTGCGTCCGTCCGTCCGTCCACAATTCCTTTAAACGAAATCTCCTCATAAACCACTGAACAGATTGTGACTATACTTGGCAGAAATGATCTTCGGGCGGTTCTCCCTCAAAGTTGTTGGTCACTTTGACATTTATATGAAAAAAGGACAAAACAGTGGATATTTCTGATATTTCTGATTGCATGGTAGCCCATCGCTGAAACAGACAGCACACGAGTACTTGTAAACCGCTTAGAGGATGGAAGCCTGTCCAGTCAAAGCGGTGCGAGTCGGACCGCCAATGCTTATAAACCATATTTGTTTCATTGAGCGACAGGGCTTGAGATGTCATTTCATCCCAATGTCGGGTAAACGTCCCACAAAACTGGAAGCAGCGTCTCAAAAATAACCTATACAGTGTTGACGGAGAACTTAAACCTCAAATCAAACAAACAAAACGCGTATTTCTAGCCGATCACCAGTCAGAGATGGGCAAAACCGGAGTTGCTCGTTAGAACCGCATCACTGTACTAAACATGTACCAAAATATCATCTTACAGGTATTCTTACATAGCTTTATGACGGTTGAAGCTGTGGTCCTTGGAGGGTGAACAAGTTTTGAAAGCAATTTAATTAGGTGGCTCATTTTTCGGACTCGACATTACCCGTAGTCTGATTAGACCAAGATATTAACAAGACAAATGTTTCTGTCCTTTTGGCTTTCCGCCAATAATGTTTCCATTAGGGTCTGTTGTTTCATGTTTGTGTTTCTTTCCCTTTGGTGTCCCTGATGGGAGCTGTGGATTAATTGTATCGATTCTTGAGCATTGCCTTCATTTCTATTTTAATGAAAGTAAGCAAAACTGTGGCTTCTAAATGCTAAACAAGGTTTTACATCAATTTTACCTAGTGACTTGGCTTTTGACCCGGTATTACCCATATTCGTATTTGTCCATGTGATTATCTAGTTACACATTCTAGTGATTGAAACGAAATTGTAGCCTCAATGGGGTTAACAAGGTTTCAAAGCATATTGACCAAACTTTATTACTGGTAAGAGGAAAACCACTTAAGTCTGAGCTGCCCAGGAAACGTGATGTCTTGAAACGGTTCCAACGCGTCTCTAAAATGACCTAAATAGTGTTAATGGGGACGTAAAACCTCGACAAAGACCCAAACACAAACAAACAAACAAAGAAAAACTAGGCTTGTCATTATGAATGCTTCAAACTTATTCAAGGCATCTACATTTGTCTTACATATATTCAATGTCTTATTGACTATATAAAACTGGAGCATCATTTCAATTCTGACGGGCTGATACAACAACAGCTAGAATACGAGTCGCCATTTTATAGTTGCTAAGTAACATTGCGACAACGTAACACCATTCATATTGTCAGGAAAACACTGTTTCAAAAATATGCTAATGGAAATTAGATAATCCCCAGTATGTTAGGTCGTTCTTCTATATGC
This sequence comes from Lucinisca nassula, assembly GCA_963580285.1. Classification (NCBI taxonomy): domain Eukaryota; kingdom Metazoa; phylum Mollusca; class Bivalvia; order Lucinida; family Lucinidae; genus Lucinisca; species Lucinisca nassula. Next base: position 81,137,825 of record OY757015.1, on the reverse strand, counting down.
ATATGCATATGCAAAGTCCAGTCTGCTCTTGGTAAAACCCATAATGTGGGCAAATACTGTTATAAACTGAACAAAGATACACGGAAGTGAAAGTTATTTCTTTTTATTTTCTAGCACTCTGTGTCATCAACAATGGAGATAAGACTTAATGCGTCGTTGCCGCATTTGGCGTAACGTGCTGTACTGTTGGTTGATGCTGCGAAGGATTGGACTGGCATTTTTGGCAATGGTTACTGTACAGTGACATGATTTGGTATGACGTCGAAGGGATGGGGAAGTGAAATTACGGAACTGTTGTAGCGGGAGTATAATTGTGTCAGAGTTCAACCTACCCGCGGCGCCATTAGTGACTAGGTTAAACAGAGTATGACATTGTCTGAAAAGTATAGAGCAGTCTAAAGTCGGACGGCAAGGTCGAAGTCATTATGACAAAACATTTACTTCAATTCATGCCGGGACACATTGTTCATTTGATGAGTTATTTTTAACACTGGTATATTGAACACATGCCACAAGCCAAACATTCTGATTCCCACGGTTAGGTATCCCACGCAGGTACTTAAAGGAGCAGATGGTAAAAAAGTATTGGTTTGCGTTCGTATGATATGGGATATGCTGTCTTATTTGTATACTACCATTTAAATCATTCAGAAACGTTGTATGAAAATGGAGACTGGGGCATGTTCATGTTTGATGATTCCAATTTGGTTTTGCCCTTTTGCTCATTGCACATGCTTTGATCAGATATTAAATGGTTAAGTGGATACTTCTTAAAGCATCCTTATTATGACGATTCAATCAGGCATCCACAATCTATATCGATTTGTAGCTCACCTGTCACGTAGTGACAAGGTGAGCTTTTGCGATCACATTTTGTCCGTCGTCCGTCGCGCGTGCGTCCGTGCGTCCGTGTGTGCGTGTGTCCGTAAACAATTTCAAATAAGTATATCTCTAATACCCCATCGTCAATCTTGATCAAATTGCATGTGAAACATCATCAGGTAGGAGGAAAGGCTGCATAAGGTTTTTGGGTTGATCAGATTGGAATTCTGGTTGCCATTGCAACATATAGCTCCCATAGACTTATAATGGGAAAAATTTTAAAAATCTTCTTCCATGAAACCACAGGACCCGGAGCTTAGATAATTAGCTTGTAACAGTGCCAAGTGGTCACCTACATAATTCCTGCCAACCATGTCCCTGGGGTCCAAATTGGCCACACCCCAGGGCCCCTTAGCCCCATAGACTCATAATGGAAAAAAAAAACTTCTTCTGTAAAACCATAGACACATAATGGAAAAAAGCTTCAAAAATCTTCTTCTCTGAAACCACAGGGCCCAGAGCTTAGATATTTAGCATGTAGCAACGGCAAGTGGTCACCTACATAAATCCTGTCAATCATGCCCCTGGGGTCCAAATGTGCAACCCCCGGGGCCCCTTAACTCCCATAGACTCATAATGGAAAAAAGGTTAAAAAATCTTCTTATCTGAAACTACAGGGCCAAGAGCATAGATATTTAGCATGTAGCAACGGCAAATGGTCACCTACATACCTCCTGCCAATCATGTCCCTGGGTTCCAAATGAGCCACGCCCCGGGGCCCCTTAGCTCCCATAGACTCATAATGGAAAAAAGGCTTCTTCTACTCAAAAACCACAGGGCCCAGAGCTTAGATATTTAACATGTTACAATGGCAAGTGGTCACCTACATAACTCCTGCCAATCATACCCCTGGGGTCCAAATGGACAACGCCCTGGGACCCCCTTAGCTCCCATAGACTCATAATGGAGAAAAGCTTAAAAAATCTTCTTCTCTGAAACTGTGAAGCACAGAGCTTAGATATTTAGTATCTAGCAACATAAAATAGTCACCTACATAAACCTGCTATAGGGTCCAAATGGGCCACACCCCAGGGCCCCTTAGCTCCTTTAGACTTATAATAAGCTTCTCAAATCTTCTTCTCCGAAGCCATAAGGCCCAGAGCTTAGCTATTTAGTGTAGCAATGTCAAGTGGTCTCCGACACTAATGATTTTCTGGTACACAGGTGAGCGATATATGGCCATTGGGCCCTCTTGTCGAAATGACATCTCAAGCCCCACCGAGCCCCCGCCCATAGGAGCTTGAAGAAATATATGGGCTGCATGATGCTTCCACGCAGAGCTGAATCCGGCCCGCACACTAGTACTGGTAAACCGCTTAGATGATCTAAGCCTGTCCAGGAACCGCGGTGCGAGGCGGACCGTCCATGCTAATAAACCCTATTGGTTTCATTGGGCGACAGGGCTTGAGATGTCATTTCATCTCAATGTCGGGTAAAAGTCCCACAAAATTGGAAGCAACGTCTCCAAAATGACCTTTACAGTGTTGACGGAGACGTTAAACCTCAAATCAAACAAACAAACAAATCAAGCCCCACCGCCATAGAAGCCGTCATGGTTTAAGGAGCGGTTCGACTCACAGCACTTCTGCTGGACAAGCACAGACCTTAGCGGTTTACCAGTACTTTTCCATTACGTTTAGCTCTGCTTGGAAGAACAATGCGCCCCAATCTATTTCTCCAAGCCTTGATTGGCGGGGCGCGTTTACAATTGTTTAGCTAGGAAAAAGATTTTAACGTGTGTGTCCAATCTTCAGATTGGATAGAGCATGGTCTGTATCTAATGCTTTGCATCAAAATCCTCAAGAGTTTTCTATTTCGACGACATTTGCCCCATATACGAAGAAAACTAAAACTACAAAAAAACAAGAGCTGTCACTAAAGGTGACCAATGCCCCCCCCCCCACCCCCGTGGGGGCCAATTTCTGAGTGTTCGCAAAATTTAAAGGGGAGGTAATTCAGCCAAAACTGACAACACAGTTATGGCCCTCGGTCAGAATGTAGCCCTTGCGATGATGAATAAGTGTGTGAAGTTTTATGCGGCTAGGTCAAATACTTTTGAAGTTATTTTCAAGGTTAAAGTTTTTGTGAAATTTCAAGGGGAGATAAGTCAGCCAAAAATGAAAACAGACTTATGGCCCTTGGTCAGAACATAGCCCATGTGATGGTGAACAAGTGGGTGAGGTTTTATGGGGCTAGGTTAAATACTTTTGAATTTATGTTCAAGGTTAAAGTTTTTTGTGAAATTTCAAGGGGAGATAATTCAGCCAAAAATAAAAACAGACTTATGGCCCTTGGTCAGAATGTAGCCCTTGTGATGGTGAACAAGCGGGTGAAGTTTTATGGGGCTAGGTCAAATACTTTTGAAGTTATGATCAAGGTTAAAGTTTTTGCCAAATTTTATGGGGAGATAATTCAGCCAAAAATGATAACAGATTTATGACCCTTGGTCAGAATGTAACCCTTGTGATGCTGAATAAGTGTGTGACGTTTCATAGGGCTAGGTCAAATACTTTTGAAGTTATGATCTAGGTTAAAGTTTTGTGAAATTTCAAGGGGAGATAATTCAGCCAAAAATGACAACAGAGTTATGGCCCTTGGTCAGAAAGTAGCCCTTGTGTTGGCGAATAAGTGTGTGAAATTTCATGGGGCTAGGTCAAATACTTTTGAAGTTATGATAAAGGTTAAAATTTTGGCCAAATTTCAAGGGGAGATATTTCAGCCAAAAATAACAACAGAGTTATGGCCCTTGGTCAGAATGTAGCACGTGTGATGGTGAATAAGTGTTAGAAGTTTCATCGGGCTAGGTCAAACAAAAAAAACAGAACACTTTGGGATTGATCCCAATTGTAAATCTGTTCAGAATTATTTTCTGGGATTGATCCCAAAATTATAATTTTATTTAATTTACATGCGAGAAAAAAAACAAAAAAAAACAAGAGAACTTTGGGATAGATCCCAAAAACATTTACAACATTTCCAATTGTGTGTAGAGTTATTTTCGGGATCAATCCCAAAACCACGTTATATTTAACATGTAAAAAAATATATATATATTTTGGGATTGATCCCAAAAAAAATATTTGACTCATTTATAAATCTGTTAAGTAATTATTTTCTGAGATTGATCCCAAAATGATAATCTATTTAACATTGGAAAAAAAAATCAAAAACTTTGGGATTGATCCCAAAAATGTTTACATCATTTGCATTTGTGTTGATGTGTGTAGATTTATTTTCGGGATCAATCCCAAAAACCACGAGTGCGTTGGATAATGCCCAACGATAATGAAAATTAGTCTTGTATATTTGAACATTGAACTTGGTTTTTATGTGTTTGAGAAATTCTGTGCCAAAGATTTTTGAAAAAATGACCAAGAAAATAGTAAACAATACCGTAAATTATCAAAATATGACCAAAAAAAAAAGAGGAAATAAATATATTTTCCTCTTTCAAAATATACTTGGTTTCCTGTAAACCCAAGTTTTACTGTATACGACTCGGGTTCAATGGGATCAATATTATATCGGTGTGTTTTCGTGATGCTATTGGCTTCTAGCTGTTGGTTTTCTTTTGCTCCAGTAGTTCAGTTAAATTTTGCTGTCGGGTCCTCAACGTTGTTTTATCTCTGTGGTTGTTTGATTGTTGTGTTCTCGGAGATTTTGCTCTGATAAGTCCGGAAAAAAAAGAAGTGATGGCAATGATCAGGAATCGATACAATTAACCCACAGCTCCCATCAGAGACACCAAAGGGAAACAAACACAAACATGAAACAACAGACCCTAATGGAAACATCAATAGCGTAAATGCCAAAAAGACAGTTACTTCCCGACAAAATGACCAATAGGCTATCCAAAATAAAATAATATAAGCGACACAAACACCCAAAGACAAACTATAACAAAAATGAACCGCGATTGAAGAACCGCCTTGGAAAGGTCAGCGGAAACGAATTCCACTGGGGCTTTAATCGAGTTTAGGAAGCCTGCTTGCGGACGGAGCAAGTATTTGTCTAAATCGCGAGGATTGAGGGCGCGTAAAATCGATGTAAGCCCCTCAGTGAAATACAGTCCAACCTGTGTTAAGCAAGCACCTAAGGGACAATCAAAATGTGCTTGCTTAAGACAGGTGCTTGCTTAATACAGGCGAATTTTAATGCATTTCCTTTTCTTGGGAACCAAATGCATGCTTGCTTAAGACAGGTTGCTTGCTTAATAGAGGTGACCACTATGACAGGTTTCACTGTACTCTTCACTGACCGTTCCAAGGCAGTACTTCTGTTGCGGTTTATTTTGTTGTGGTCGGTTATAAAAGCTAAGGCCGCGCCGGGCCGGGCCGAGCCGCCGGGCCAAAAGTGCCGATCCGAAGATTTTATATTTCGCCTCTTGATAAAATTAAGATAAATGTTGTAGTCAGTTGGGTATCAAATCATTATAAATAACATATGTGATAACTGCACAAAGGTTTATCTCTCTACTTTGTTTAATTTTCTTGTAATAACCGTGTTGCCGAAATCGAGGGGTATAAAAGCCAAGGCCGGGAAAAATTATAATATTTCTTAGTTTCTTGCAAATTTACAGGTTAAAGTACTTCTTTTTTCCTGAAAATATTTGAATTTGATTATTGTCATCATTTGTCCATAGAAATATTTAACAAAACAAATAACACTACCTTAAATCATCAATTTTCCTATTTTCTAATTGTTTCTATTTTTAGATTGACTTAATTAAATAAAACGGCCGAAAAGGACCGAAAGGGAAGAAAGTGTTGTTTACTGCTAGCTGGTATCAATGAAAAATAAAAAGTAACATTTTTTCTTTAACATTTTAAAAAACAAATACATGTTAACAAATATAAGAACTAATTTTTATATTTCTTTAATTCCAGCTAGCAGTAACAATATATTTTTTATTCCTTTTCGGTATATTTTCGGTCGTTTCCTTTAGTAAAATTAATCTAAAAATAGAAACCATTAGAAAATAGTAAATTTGACCATTTAAGGTGATTTTGATATATTTACTATATTTTCTATGTACACATGATAAAAATAATCAAATTTAAATATTACCAGGGCAAAAAGAATTTCTTTAACCGATAAAATCGTAAGAAATTAAGAAATATTTCCATTTTTCCCGGCCTTGGCTTTTATACCCCTCGATTTCGGAAAAATAGTTATTGCAAGACACTAAAACAATGTAGAGATATGATCCTGCGTGCAGTTAACAAATATGTTATTCATAATAATTTTATACCAAACTGACTTCAATATATATCTTCATTGTGACTAGAGACAAATCTGCATTTTTTGGCTCGGCGGCTCGGCCCGGCCCGGCCAGGCGCGGCCTTGGCTTTTATACCCGACCTCTTGTTATAAGTCTTTGAATGTGTCTCGCTTATATTTTTGTTTTGGGTAGCCATTTGGCCATTTTGTGAGAAAGTAACTGTTCTTTTGGTTAGCCGCTATTGATGTTTCCATTAGGGTCTAATGATTTCATGTCTGTGTTTCTTTCCCCTTGGTGCCTCTGGTGGTGGGTGTAAGTTAATTGTATCGATTCCTAAACATTTGCATTCACTTTTATTTGTCTAACCTTAACAAAAAGAATATCATTCATTCTTGAGCATTTGCAATTCCAATACATCTAGCATTTAAATACTGCCAAAGAATAGCATACGTACCTCAACAATTGCAAGTCCAGGCCCTGTAGCGGCTATGCTTACACTATCAACGTCACCATCAAACTGAAGTAAAGATATAAATGCGTAAGTTGTGTAATGTAAAATAAGATCCTAGAAATATCGTTTGATTAAATGCTAAGAAGTTAACTGCGCATTTCAGTTTAGTTCTATGTGTGATCATAAAGTGGCCCATTGGCAGACCATTAAAACGTTCTGTTACCGGATCAAATGGTCACATTATTAGAAGAACTATTTGCACACACAAAAAGCAATAACAAATACTTAGAACAAATGAATTATAAGGACACACAATGGTAATAACGAAATCACTCTGTAATGTACCCTACCTAACAGGCTAATAATGATACAAAAAGGAGCCCAGCACGGAATCTCCTACTGATCAGAAGCAAATGCTGCCTTTTTATACAACAAAGTGTAATGGTTTTTAACAAGCGCCAAACTATACAAAGTTCTTATCAATTAGGCCCATAACCATGTTGGCCCAGTCAAAGCAGCCCAAACACTTCGATTGCAGTAATATAAGTCGGAAACCTTAGCCCATAGTCACCTCTTGTGGACTGTCACGTGACTTCTGCTGTTTGATATTTTTCATAAATGTTATCTTGTTCATTAATTGTGTACTGCCAATTAATAATTGGACAATAATATGCTGATATCATGTATACAGAAAATGTCTGGTCAGTCTATGCGCCATTGCTTTTGTTTTGAAACCAGCATCCAGTCATGGCAATGTGACACATTGCAAAAAACTCAATACTTATTTCAACCTGGTTTACGTGCACAGTTGTGCTCTCCTGTTTTGAGAGTGCGGAGTATTTATTCCAGTCCTTTGAAATCATTGTTTTCATGAAGGAATATGAATAAGAAATGAAGGCCGCATTGACCGAAACTAGTGAAACGTATCCTGAACAAAAAAAACTTGAATACCCGATGGTTTACAGCTCTATACCGCGACCATGGCTTCCAAGGGATATCCCTTTATTGAACATTTTACTTCAGCACAACTTTGTCGAATTTTCCTGTGGGGCCCTTCATGTTGTATGTGCTTCAGGTTGTGTATTATTATTTATTAAATTTTCATTAATTGTGTATGTTGCACCTTGATATCCTCTCATGGGGAAGAGGGTGCTGGTTACTGTGTTGCATCACGAGAAATGAACCCACAATATACCCTACTTAATATAGAGAAAAATGGGATTCACGGGGGTATACATTACTTTTCTTATTTTTGCTGCAAGACATAGGCTGTGAGTACTCGTTACTGAGGCGGTTCTACCGAGCACCCACAACATATGTTTGCAGTATTTATATGAAAAATATCACTGATTTTCATCAGAAATATGGCCATTTTGCAGAGGTGAAAAAGATGCACTATGTCGCGCGGCTGTGTTATCATATTGGTTTGTAATTTGTTTTGTTTCTTCTTTCTTTTTCCTCATTGTTAGTTACTTTGCCTCTTGGTGCCATTAGTATGCCATAATATATGATGGTCGCTTTCCCCGGGCAACTATTTCTATATTTTCAAAGGAATGAGTGGAGGCAAAAAAACGACTCCCTATCCTTCATCACAGTGTGGTTTTTATTTTAACGCCCTTTCGTAGCATTGCTTCCACCACTGATGTAGCTTTATTTGCCGAAACTAGCTTGTGTGATCCAGAAAAATGTATATACTCAATGCATCATGTGACAAAGCCAGTGAAATGAACACCCCTCTGAATCCCACTTTATACAGAGAATACCAGGGTTTACGAGGGTATACATAGTTTATTCTTATTTCTGCTCCAGGACATAGGTTGTGGGTACTCAAACAGCCTTAATGAGGCGATTCTAACGAGCACCCACAATCTATTTTTGCAGTATAAATAGGAAAAATGTCACGGCTTTTATCAGAACAGTAATAAGTATGTAGATTTGAAAAACATGCACTATATCACACGGGTGTGGTATATTCATGATTTTCTTTTTGTAGTGAGGTCTGACATTCCAAGGGATTACCAATTCATTTAAAGTTTATGAAGAGCTCTTTATCAGAAGACTTTAAAAATAATCCCAGCAAAACAAAAAGGAACCTGATGGTCAATACTTGAACGACTTTTAATTATTTGCCCCGTTAAGATGAATCAGTTGCTTTTTTTTTCATTAAGTTTCTCATGTTTAATAAAAGCGCTGCCAGCACTGCATGATGTCTCACCATTGCACATGCATCAAGCAAGTGATGTATCTCTGTCTAAATGAAGTCAAATGGCAGCTATATTGCAATATTTTTTCAACTTACAGAGCAGACACTAGTACATGGTGGAAACAGCCAAGTTCAATGTTCACAGGGCAATAACTTCAAAAGTGGGCAAACCAGTGTTATGCTAGAGGGCGTGGCCGGAACAGCATATTTCAGTATTGGTCATGAACAAACTCAATAAAACCGTGTTTGCTATTTTCGAGTACTTGGTGTATTTTTTGCTTCTGAAGGATCTAACCATTCAGGACTTATTTATGAATCATACGTTTTGCATGTAATCTCATAGTGCTTTGCACGTCTATGAAATTTCATGAAAATATGTCAGAGTTATGAGCAGACACAAGTACATGAGAGAAATAGCTATGTTAAATGTCCAAAAGGCTATAACTCCAAAAGTAGAAAAAATCAGTGTTATGGTTCATATGTTCTGGGCGTCGTCTCATGATTCTCTACATATCTTCGAGGTTTCTTGAAAATATCTCAAATGTTATGGAGCACGCACGAAACTGATAGAAACTGCTATGACAAATGTTCAATGGTAAATAACTCCAAAAGTAAGAAAATCAGAGTTACAGTTCATATGTTTTTCACGTCATCTCATAATGCTCGAGATATCTGTGAAGTTTCATGAAAATATCTGAAATGGTATCAGAGTTATGAAGCGGACAAGAAACTATGATATAAATGGTTATGATCAATGTTCAACGGGCAATAACTCCAAAAGTAGGAAACTCAGTTTAACACTTTATATGTTCAGCACGTTGGCTATTCGTGCTCTACATATCTGTGAAGGTTCGTGAAAATATCTCAAATGGTATCTGTTTTATGGAGCGGACACGAAACAGATAGAAACTGCTGTCTTCAATGTTCAAAGGACAAAAACTCCAAAAGAAAGAAAATCAGAATAACAGTTCATATGTTCTGTATGTCGCCTCTTGGTGCTCTGTATATCTGTGAAGCTTCATGAAAATATCTGAAATGGTATCAGAGTTATGGAGCGGACACAAAACTATAATAGAAATGTCTATGTTCAATGTTCAGCACGTCGTCTCATGGTGCTCTAAATACCTGTAGAGTTTCGTGAACATATCTCAAATGGTATCAGAGTTATGGAGCAAACACGAAACTTTGAGGCGCTGACGGACGGACACTAAAAAATTCGGAGGGTATATTATTATACCCTGCAACATGTTTAGAGGCGGGGCAGTGGGAAAGTAACTGTCCTTTTTGCTTTCAGCTATTGGTGTTTCGATTGGGGTCTAGCAATTTCAAATTTGTGTTTCTTTCCATTTGATGTCTCTGATTGAAGCTTTGGTTTAAACAATATTTTTACTCAAGTTTCATACATTTACAATACACATGTATAAATTAGAGCTTTGGGTAAATTGTATCGATTTCTGATCATTGCCTGCACATCTACTTTTCATTCTTTACTTTCGAAACAAAAACACTTTTAAATGTTTATGCAATAAAAAAACATGCACAAAAAACTGCAACACCTCATTTTCTGTTGGTTGATTTCATACAAACAAGTCCCAAATGTCTACCGATAGTATAAACAAAACCTTTAAAACACAGACTGTCAAATTTTCGTTGGCTTGCCTGGTCTACTTTTAGTCACCGGGGATAGAAAGTCTACCTTTCCGTTCGTTCCGGCATAGAAGAGGTGTTTCTGCTCTTTTTGTTTGACAAAATAGGAGTGAAGGCAATGATCCCACAAAATGGCCAGTTGGCTATCCAAAATAAAACTATATAACCGATGCACATATAAAACGACAAACCATAACAAAAATATAACCGCGATAGAAGACTCGCATTGGAACCTCATGGACAAAAAATTTACTGGAGGGAGGGCGGGGCATAAATCGATTCTACGCAAAGCCAATGCTCGACCTTGATTCCGTCGCGATTTAGACAAAAAATGTGTTAAGGGCGCATGAAGGCTTCTTAACTCTTCAGTGCAACATCCCCGTGAACACAAAAATCAAACAACCACAGAGATGAAACCACGGTGAGGAATCGACAGCAACAAACCACTGAAATGCTGGACCAAAAGGGAAAAAACTGCTAATACTCCAATGGGCCCAACCAGGGAAAGAGCATCAGATACCAACCAACATTGCATTAGTAAGCCTTTACGCTGGAACCATCGTAGAATCTGAGCATGACCCAACAGCAAGCAATTAAAGAGGGCAGCGAAGTTATCAACCGTGATTGGGTTTTCTTCTATATATGCAGTCTGTCGTATAATATTTATGTTCTACCAAATCTGCTTTATATTGAAGAATGATTTTACGAAATTGGTTCTGAAGTCATTGCAGGTACATATTTGTTTCTGGATTAATGCACTGAGTCACCATAAAATTCCATCTCCAAGACACCTTGTTGCAGAAGAGATTTAAGTCCAACATTGAATTTCGAGATTAAAATCAGAACGATGTCTATAAAATTCTATTTTAAGATTGGCAAGGGTATATATTATGAAATGCATTCCTGCTGTCGACATGTCGACATGAATTGATTGTACTCATAAAACATAAGAAACGCAACGGGGAAAGTTGACACCATAACGTCACTAACATCTAATGATATTTAAGATAACAAGAACAAGGTTTATTTTATGTCACTGAGTGATCAATAGACGTCGCGTGTGCACCAATGTATATATTGAGGTATTCGAAACTATAAAATAATAAACAATGCATATCCTTATTAAAATCCATCCTTCTTTAGTAAAATGTGATTTGTCTTTACACGTTACATGTAAACTAAAAAGGCAATGTCTATTGAACGATGCAGATATTCTTTGTCATGATACGATTGCATCTCGATTCAAATTCCAAAAATCAAATAAAATCCAATGGAGAGATGCAATATGTGCAAAGCTGTTACTATAAGGGTCCTTATAAAATAAGCCTCCTTATAAAGCAAGCCTCATTGAAATTTTCTGTAACAAACAAATTCTGTTTCAATCCTTTAAATTAAATTGCATTTAATACATGAGAATTTCGGATGGCTTGTTGAAAAAATTAAATACAATACATAGATTAAGGAAATTTAAATAATGCCTTGCCGGCGCAGAAGTGGCATGGAGGCCGAGTCAAAATGAATAGAGGGGAAACCTTATGGTCTGAAAACGAAGGCTTCCTTTTCAAGATGGGACCGAAATAAATCAGAGTCCGGGTAGATATGATTTAGAACGGAGTGTTTCCTTCCGATCCAATGTTCTACTTGAACGTATCAGTGCGGACATACCGAAATCAAACACGGGAAAAGAATTTAAAATTAATTTTATTTAATGTTGGTTTGTCCTTGATGCTCTGTCTCTGGTCGGGCTAATCGCAGTCTAACTGTTGGTTTTCTATTGCTACAGCATTTCAGTTATTTCTTGATGTCGAGCTCATATCGTTGTTTCATCTCTGTGGTTGTTTGATTCTTGTGTTCTCGGAGATGCTGCACTGATGAATTAGGAAGCCATCATGCGGATGAAACAAATTATTTGTCTAAATCGCGAAGGAAGTAAGGATGAGGATTGCGGCAGCGTGAAATCGTTTTAAGACCCCCTCCACACACACACACACACACGCACAAGTGAGATGCTTTTCACTGACAGTTCCAAGGAAATTCTTCTGTGGCGGGTTATGTTTGTTATAATTATGTTTGAAGGTGTGTATCGCTTACATTTTTTTATTTTGGTTAGCTAATTGGCCAGTATGTGAGAAAATAACTGTCCTTTGGGCTTTCCTTGGTGTCTCAAATGGTGAACGCATGCTATTTGACGTGTCTAGAAGTAACAAATTAGGATTCTGATGGAAGGTGTGGGTGAATTGTACCGATACCTGATCATTGCTTTTACTTTTTACTTCTGTTCTTTATACATTAAGTAGTTTTACTGTTGATCATCCCGTGGCGGGTGGCAGGTTATTACTATGCTAGTTCGTATTTGTAAACTGACTACGCATGTTAACATGCGCTTTGTTTTCATGTGTTTTCATGCGACTAAGTCTTTCAATTCTTTCGATGGCTTCCGATAGCTGTTATCTTCGACTGTTAGATTTTTTAAATTCTAACTTTAATTGAATGGAAAACTGTCAAATGCGGATTGACCTTTTTAGTTTCTTTCTCTTCTTTCCCAGACAGTAACTCATAACCAAACAACGGTTAATTATACCTAGCCAAATATTAGAGGTATACTTGTTTTCTCTTTTTTTCAAACTCAGTCGAATCGCACAAACCAGTATATGAAGATACAGATACCTACATCGACATATTGTAGCACATCATGGTTGTTCTTATTCAAGCGCAGTGTCTTTTTTGGCAATGTTTCTCCTCCTTTAACCGTATTGATGTCAATCGTCATTCTTATGTCCTTAGAGTAAATCAATTCGGCAAATGCCGATAGAGCATGAAGTGCTACCACTGTATCCTGAAAATTAGATGGTTATAAATTACAGATATTTACGATAACATACCCGTACACTAAATAATGCCTTTCTTATCTTTTTACACTTTGTGTACCAGTGGACTCTTCCATTGCTATATGTTGGACAAGTCCATTTGTCATATATGGTATGAAAGGCCTATTGTTTCGTTTTTATTCCATTTTTGACGGCAAATTCTGTTAGCAAATAGTGCAGGCACTGCTCAGCCGCAGCGTTCTGCAGGGTCTGATCTGGGCCTGCATTGTTTGCCAAGGTACCCCTTTAGGGGTTTGCCGCATACAATGGGTTAAACTAACATTCTCCACATGATCCTGTTCGCTAATTTTCTTATTTCTAGTCCAAGCAAATTTTTGGTGTTCGTTCAATAAACGTTTAAGCAAAAACGAAGAAAATAATAAATAGGTACGAAAACGCCGATTTTCTCTATATGACGGTGTGTTGATTACAGGGACGTGCTAATCTGATGGATTTGATCGTATATCGCAATAACAATAAAAGGCACGATCTACCACATGCTGCTTGTGTCTTCTCTGTTATTCTATACTTGCCCATTATTGGACCCATCGATTTAAACAAAATGTTTCACTGATCCAACAGGGAAGAATTACTCTACAAGAAAATGTTTTTCTTTTCTTTGCAGTGTAATTTACCCTTTTTCTCCCTGAAGAGGCCGAACCGCCTCGCGTATATGAATTAAAACTAATCGAACATAATAAAGCCTAGTGCCGACTGCTATTTTTATGTGAACTTCGTATTCACTTATACTCAAATATCTTTATCTCAACCGATGAAATAGGCCGCGTTCCTGGCACTTGTTTTCAATTATCTGTAACATTTAGCTTCATTGACGTCTGCACGTTAAATGCCATGCTAATATCGCGGGAGTGTTTACAATACCATCGAATTTGACACATTATCCCATCAGAATGTTTGATCAATTCAATTGTGTCTGATAACAAATTACGTCAGAAATCGTAAACTGTAATATTTTATCTATAGTCTATGCCACAGATTTGATCTCAACTTTAGGTGATTTGCTTTTGATGTTTCCAAATATGTGCATTTTCCCGAGACCTTATTTTTCTGTATGTAATACGTTGTTTCAATTTTCACAAATTTATCTATTTAAATAAAAGCATATGCTAAACTATATATTTATTTCACACTCTGGTTACTACATGCAATGCTTTGTTACATAAGAAAGATCGGTACCTATGTCTGTGACAAATGTAATAGACAAAGATTGGAATATTGTAAAATAAAAATGAAGTATAGGTAATTTTGTTTGATTTAAGGTTTAACGTCTCCATCAATAATGTATAGGTCATTTTGGAGACGTTGCTTCCAATGTTGTGGGAGTTTTACCCGACATTGAGATGGAATGACAGCCCAAGCCCTGTCACCCAATGAAACCAATAGGGATTATAAGCATGGGCAGTCCGACTCGCACCGCTTTGCCTGGGCAGGCTTAGATCCTCTAAGCGGTTTACCAGTACCTGTGTGCGGTCGAATTCGAAGTATAGTTAAACAATGACATATTGAGAGAAAGAAGAATGAATGAACAGATGAACAAATAAGACAAAAATGCCAATTGTCTCGTACACGATATATGTCATTATGATTGTGTTGTATATTTGGTTTAGGACCTCTAGCTTATATATTTCCTGAGAAATTTTCGACAAAAATAATATTAGCCTACATTTTATATGGAGATAAAGAATAATTAAGGAAAAAACGAACAATTAAGCCGAGAAAACCAGTGGTCTCTTGCACGATATTGGGTTTCATCATTGCATTGCATTCAAGTATTAGTCAACTGGCTTTTAAAAGTTTCTGTGAAATTTTCGACACAAGATTTATCCTCGTCTATATCGAGAGAAAGAAGAACAATGATTGTTTGAAATTTGTTTGTATTGGCGCTTAACGGCACAGTCAACACTATGTAGGCCATTTTTGAGCAAGTCAGTTTAATTATCCACACTTTTCCTGGGCAGGCTTATACAAAAGCGGACAACCAGTACAGTGCACATTATTTCACCTGAAACTGACAACTGCCCTTCTAGAATCAGCGGAATGGAGGGAATGGCCATAGAACAGATTTCATGATTAATCTCCACGGAAGAATTTTGTCGACTCGGCAGGTATCGAGCTCGTGTCCTCCTGATCACCAGTCAGACGCCCATCCGACTGAGCTACCGAGGCCGGCAAGAAGAACAATGAAAGAAAATATGTATATATAAGCCAAGAAAGCCCATTGTCTCTTATACGGTATCAGTCATCATTATTGCATTGCATACCATTTAATAGTTCTGATAAATCCTTGACGAAAATTGTGTTTATAATGGGAGTCTATAGAAAGAAAAACAAATACAATAAAAGCAAAATAACCAATCTATACGACCAGTACATAAATTAGGTACTGAAACAATCATGCCACCCATACAATGTCTATATACAAATCTTCAAGAGTTGACAAGAGTTACTTTAATAGTGTTTAATTATAAAGCCCATGATTTACTGGAGCTCAATATTATAATTATTTCACAATTGGGGCGGTGACCGGGAAGGGGATGACTTTTGAAGGTTTTTCTATGTCTTTGTATTTTAGCTCTGATGGCAATCTTGCTTAGTGGAGCCCAACCGTTTAAGAATTTTTGGTAAAGAGCCAACCAAGGAACATTTCTGTATAATTATTTAAAAATCGGTTTAGGAGATGTATGTTAAGTTTATTGTTGCTAGACGCACGACGGACGGCACATGACGGAGACGGACATTGAGTGGTCACAAAAGCTCATCATATGTCTTTAGCTCAGGTGAGCTTAAACGTGGAAACAGTGCAGCCAAAGGCCACAAAAGCATACAAAATCACATATTATAGTTTCAATGAACAGAAAGAAACAAAACTATTTAGAGTGACTCAGTCTTGTATTTTCACAGCTAGCCTGCAGTTTTGTTAGTTTATACAGAGGACCCGCGTTAAAACGACATTCGTTATAACGGCAAAAGTCGTTATAACGTCAAGTTCAATGAAATGAATTCTTGGCTCAAGGTTAAGCCTCAATTCCGAGCGGCTTGGAATTCCCTCGGGTTGGAAATGCCAAGAAACAAATGTTATAGACATTTGTTAGAATCGCCTCATTGAGGCGATTCTAACAAATGTCTAACATTTGTTTCTTGGAGTAATGATGTGGAAAAGACCTTTTATAACCTATCATAATCTTAACTGGGATTCTTTATAACGGAAAATTCATTATAACGGCACAATAATAGGGAACAAATACTGTCGTTATAACGCGGGTCCTCTGTACTAATTTATTTAAGTTCGATTGCGATGGAAGCTTCAAGCTTATTTAATCGCTCGCAAACACTCATTCCAGATGTTTTCACGCGTGCAAGAGAGAGGCACTGACTATTAAACAACTGCTACCCATTACACCTGGGTGGAGTGAGGCAGTGCCATTATGTGTCTTGCCCAAGGACACGCCGCGCTACCGGGTGCCGGATTCGAACTCACAACCACTCGATCATGAGTCGATCGCGTTAACCACTGTGCTATCGAGGCTGACAAGGTTTGTTGAGCAAGATAGGAACCATTATTTTTCGCCCTACACGTGAATAATGAAAACCTATGCAAATGTTGACAGAAGACGAAGGACCATATCGACTAGCAACCAAGGAGTCTGTGGTACAGGGGAGTTTGCTAATAAATATGTGGAACATTTGTCTTATTTCCGCTACGAATGTAGGTTTTAAATACACATTAGATTGGGATTAAGAGTAGAAATTAGACGCATAATTATTGCCTTTGCAAATCTAACTTTCTTAATAATGTAAAACAGCTCAACAGGTGTATTTATAATAGGCCTACTAATGTGTTTGAAAAGAAATATGCCTTGCCTGCGTTGATACAAATCCTCCATATGAATTTCTCTGTTTGACTAGCCAGTTAAGAATCTGCATTCCGTTCTTTCTGTCATTTTTAAGAGTGTACGTGAGCAAGGCATAACTTGCGATTTCTATTTCGATGGCATGCGACGGATTCTTCCAGTACTTGCTATTATCTGAAATATTAAGAAGGTAAACCAAAATTAATGCAGGGACGATGCCATGAGAAAACGTTTTGTACCTAGTAATAGCCATGTAACGCACATATAGCCATGCGCTGATACAGAACTTGCGTCTTGATTTCATATTGAAACCGATTGCGCAGGCCGATATGCAACTTTTTGTTTCTTATATGACAAGGAAAAGGGATAAAATGTGAGGTATCGCCGAGTATTTTATGCCTTTTCCAAAACGAGTTAAATGAACTTAAAAATACATAAGTATGAAATTAAGAACGAATTTTATTCACGATTGTTTCACAAAAATGTCAATATTCCGCCATTAGTTAATTTGTTGTCGCGCAGGACGTCCTACGTGTAACGATACGCGATGCATTAACGAATTTGCATATTTAATCCGAGTATTAAACTCGGCGTAATTACAGGCGCGACTTCATATGATACATAGTGATATTTGTTGTATATCAACTCAAAATATTTATGGTGATACTCATTATAAATACCTTATAGAGGCGATTGTTAGAAGAACCCGTAATCTGTAGCTTACAATAAACGTAGGGGCAATTATAAATACATTTGTTGATAAACGCCACGTTTCTCTATATAAAGGTGTATTCACTGTGGTATTCATAGCACAGTCTTGTTAATGTGATAGACACAAACCAAGGCTATTTAACCAAATAACCTAAATTTTCGTTTTCGAGCAAAAAATTAGGGGATAATTAAGGACCTATAAAACCGACCTCAAAATTAATTAAAAGGTATTTATTACCTGCCTATAAATGTTTTGTAAATAAGAGTATCATTTGGTAGAAAAATAGATGCTGCAGATGAACATATTCACTTTTCTTTCTTAATGCTGCCATTTAAGCACTATCCATTTATTTTCTGTTACCTATTATAATAACAGCCACCAGTGAAATTTTGCCAAAATCTGTTTTGCCAAAAAACACCTTGTAATTCCGCGGTACTTAGACATCTGAAACAACCTGTTTTATATTAATTTGAATGTACTTAGCGCAATAAAAAATGTAATAAGAAATTATTTAAGGGCAAAGCTAAAAACCCCAATGGGATTTTCGAAATCCCCATGGGATAAATCCCATGTGGAATTCCGACATCCCCATAGGAATTTTTCACATGGGAAAATTGCCCCGTGAAAATAGAAAAAAAAAACAGACAATTGAATATTTTTATTTTCAGAAAATGACATTATATATGTCACGGTAGTCTACATAGTTACAATATGGCTTGAAAGGAATTTCTCGGTGAACTATTTCACCGAGAAATCTAAACGAAAACATTGGGAAAAATCCCCATGGGAAAATTATTTTTTCTATTTGGACCATTTTACAATGGTCCAAATAGAAAAAAATAACTTTCCAATTGGAATTTAACAATGGTCCAAACAGAAAAAATAATTTTCCCATGAGGATTTTTCCCTATGTTTTTTTTTTTTAGATTTCTCGGTGAAGTAGTACTTCACCAAGAAATTCCTCTCAAGCCATATTGTAACTATTAAAGTCAAACAGAATCTCGAATCCCGCCCACTCACCCCCACCCGCCGAAAAAAAAAAAAAAAATATATATATATATACTACACATTTACACGTCTGCTTAGAGGCACCCTTAAAACTCTCTGGTTATTTAGTGGAAAGTGGGATTTGCACGTGTATATACTATTGTCCTTATTAACAATCAATATGTTAATTGTGATTAACCTTTTGAATAGTTTCAATGATCCCGTTTTGCGTGCAAAGAAAACGTTAAGAACTTAAGCCAAATGTACGTTGCTACTTGTCACCTTATATGTAATTTCCGACATACATAGATATATGTTTACATACTATCCTAGTGTTTGTCATTTAACGACATTAGAAATCTAACCTTCCATAATCTTATTCGCACTGTCATTCAGACGTTGTAGGAAGGTAGCAAACATTGGACTTTTTCCAAATTCAAGAGCATAGGAAACAATGGCCCCCTCGTAGTCGGTAATAGGGAGAAATATCTTTTCATCTAGGTAGGTCGTGGCTTTGTCTATGGCTTTGGTCAAGTTGGCTAGTGTTACAATTTTATCCTGCAGAAGAAGTTAAGATACAACTGTTAGAAATGCGGACTTTTTGCGCAGTATATCACAGTCTTGGATATGGCACATAGCAATTTTAAAGCCCGGGCTTCAATAGGTGATACACATTACAAGTGTACCGTCTATGTAAATATAGAAGAACAGAAATATTGTAAGATATATACGAAAGTCGGAGAACATTCATTTGTTTTAAATCGGAAACAATGGCCCCCTCATAGACAGTAATAGGGAGGTATTGTTAACGCAATAAATTAGTCCATATTTACTCTAGTAGGTTTATTGGTTACCCTGGTAGAAGTTAAACTGATGTAACGTCATAACGTCGTTACCATGGTATTGATGACGTCATAGTTAAGATAGTGTAGAGTAGCTTCCCCTGGATAATGTGCTTTCAATTAACATTAATTATATTTTCTTTCTTTTGTTTTTGTTTTCTTTTCATAGTTTAAAATAATCTTTTCTGCTAAGGAATTTTTAACCACGAAAAGGTATAAAAAAAAACATTATATTGAATTTTGACAACTATCTAATATTGAAGATATTAAAATGCCAAAATAAAGTATTATCCAGAGGAATAATTTAAAGAGTTCCTATGAAGTTGCTATACATGTCTGTAGAAAGTTAATGGTTATAAATATCAGCCAACATGTTGCCTGACTGCAATACTTTAAGTAACAGAAAACCAGATGCCCCTTGCTTTGTCATCACATTAGCAAGTTGTAATTGTCCTGGTATCCACTGTATTAGATTAATGTCTTGTAACTTTAGCGATTCTTGAATTGCTGCCACATCAACCCTCAGGCGCTTGTCCTCAACCATTCGTGTTGAAAAGAGTGCTTCAATGACACTTTTATTATCCACGTAAGCTTCGATTCTGATAGTCTTGTGTTCATATCCCAAGATATCCTCTAACATCTGACGGTAATAGAAACTAGCTTCAAGACCTTCTTCTAAACCGAGCATCTCTGCAGCTAAAGTTGAACGTACTATTTTTTTTTATCTTCTTCGCATTCCATGCTATTGGACAACATTGGCCACTACTATCCATTAGCCAAATGATATATGCCCCTGTACTTCCGGTCCCTACATTTATATTCCCAAGAGATGCATCTGTGAAAATCACCACTTTTAATTCGTTTGTTTTGTCCAGACTTGGGAATGTCATGAATGACTGGATATCCTTTGTGTGGCTGATTTTCTTTATCGCTCGAACAAGATCTCCTACATTAGCTTGTTTCAGTTTTGTGCTCATGACTATCATTTCATGTGCCATGTCATGTCTAGAGCCCTGGACAGCCCAGTTTAACTGCCCTATCAGCTGTCTAAACAGTGTTTGCTCCTTCTCACTTAAAAAATCATTTTTCTGCGAGGCTCGCGCTGGATCTAGAGAGACATTCTTCATGTTATTAACATAGTCAGAGTGATCTAAAACTATTGAATCTGGAAGCTGCTCTATCTGAAAACCTATGTATTTGAATTTTTTCTCTTCTACTTTGCCAGCAGAAAATCTTGCTCTTAATTTTTCCATCAATTGGTCAAATCGTAGGTCTCCTGCATGCAGGAAATCATCTACATGACAACAAATCATTCTTTTCAGCTTCTTTTGCTCTTGAAAGTAGAAAACTGCTGGGTCCAGGCTGCACTGGATGAAGCCTAATTTCAGTAACTATTCTTTTACACTGTCATAGAACTGTCTTGCTCCATCTTTCAACCATTATAGACCATGTTTTAGCTTCCAAATTTTATGTTTTGGTGTGCCACTTTCTTTGGGTGGTTTGACAAATATCTCCCTATCTAATTCCTTACCTTGCAGGAATGCAGATTTGATATCTGTTGTTTTCACTGTCCATTGTTCTAGTCTTGCAATTGATAGAAAAATCCTCATTGCACCCTTACCAACTGTTGGACTGTCCCTTGGAATTTCTAGATCTTTCTCTTCAAACCCTCTGACGACTAACCTGGCTTTGGTTTTCCCCTCTTTACTTGTAATAACCCATCTTGTTGATAAGGTTCTTTGTCCTTGTTCTGCCACTTCTTCATATGTATTAAATTGAGCCAACTTATCAAGCTCATTTTTCTTGGCCATGGTAATGTCTTTCTCTTCTGACTCCACTTTACCAGAAGCACATGTTATATTTATTTCAGTATCAGGAATCTTCTCCCACTCTACAACACTTAGGTCAACGCTTCTTTCCTTATTGATACCATCCCTTATATTATACCATGTCTTATATTTTCCTGTGGATTTCCCTGCTCGACTTATGATTGTGCCAGTCACCCATTCATCATTTACTTTGTATTTGATAATTTCATAAGCTTTGACATGTCTTGGATTAATTCTGCCTCTTTCAATTCTTTCATCCTGATCTTGAATTGCCTCCGGATTGTCAGGTGGAGTCGGCACTGTTTCAGAAACACTTGTCTCTGCGTTACTTGACATCTTAATTTTATCAGCCTCATTATGTTGATCTGAGGTGTTACAGTCAAGGCCTTCCACCTCTGCTTTGATCTGACTATCATATGTTTTGGTTAGTCTATTTGGAGATACCCTGACAAATATTCCACCATGCCTAATAAATACTACCTTTCCGTCTTGGAAAACGACATTAGCGGGTCCCAACCATCTGTCTTTTCCCTCGCGCTTGTAAAAAACAGTGTCTCCATTCTCAAAAAATTGTTCTTCTGCTCTACTTTAGTACGCAATGCTCTTCTTAATCTTTCATCAGATTCAGTCTGTATATAGGCCTTACGTGAATCATGCAACACATTTAAATGTTTTGCAAATGCCTCACTCTGTGTGGTTCCTTCGAGTGCTGGGAGCTTGTCTGTCATTTTACCTGGCAGATTTGGATTATGTCCAAAAACTAGCTGATGACTGCTAAACCCATTCCATATTGATAACGAATTACGTGCCATATTTGCCCAACACAGCAATGTTTGCTTGTCCATTTTTCCATTTTCTTCTTTCAGCTTTAATAACATCGTGTCAGTCACAGCATGGACACGCTCACATAGTCCATTCTGAAATGGGCTTTCAGCTGCGGTGGTGATGACTCTAACATTCAGGATCGACATCACTTCTCGCATTTCATCAGAGCTGAACTCACCTCCATTGTCGGTCAGTATTGCCTCCATTACACCAAAGACTGCAATCCATCCTTGCATCAAGGCATTTATGACATCACTTGACCTTTTCCTTGTAATGAAAATTGACACTGTATATCTGGACCACATGTCTATAATGCGAAGTATCCACTGTCCATTCAGCTGTTTCAGATCCATGGCTACCTTTTCATTGAACCTTGATGCCATAGGTAAACAAACTGCTGGACGTGGTGGTGTTTCCATGTATCGTTTACATAAATTACATGTCTTACCTATGTCTTCAAGCATTCCCTGAAAGTCCTCTTCCAATTGCCCTGCATCCTGCATTAGAGCCTTCAGCCTTTTAAGTGGTGGGTGTGCAAATTGTCTATGCAACTTGAGCAATGTATCATATCTCTCATGACTTTTCATCTCTCCTAGTTTTGCTGAAAACACTTCTTCAGCTAGTATCTTTTCTGCCCTGTCTATGGGGATGCAGTAATGCCCGGATGTGGTTAGTTTCAAAGCAACATCTTTTCCAAAAATCATTGCAGTGTCACTTTCCAAATCCATCTTTACCCCTGCTGTTTTCATAGCTCGTCATGATAATAGCAGAGGGATATCGGAGTCTACAACATCAGTTCTAATGAAAACCTCTTTCCCAGTAATCACTGCTGGAAGCTTGAACTCTCCCTTTTATCTCAGCCTTTCTCCACCTCCAAACTTAAATGTTCGCTTTCCAACAGTCTGTTTAATTCTCTCTTTATCAATCTGATTCAAAGAACTGATATAATTCTGAAGCCAGTTCTCTCCACATACTGTGCTACTACAGGCACTGTCTAACACAGCACAATTCTGAGCATCAATGCCCAGTTGTGCAATGTCCCCTTGATTATATCCCGTGAAAAGCACGACATTTTCATCCTCTGCAATGTTCACCTTTGCCAGTCTCTTTTGAATGCTGCCTTTAGATGCATTTTCCCAGCTATGTGGACATTCAGCAATAAAATGTCTATAAGAGCCACAACATCGACATGTAAGTGTCTTACCGTCTGGGCCTAATGGATTCATTTTCCTAAGCTGTCCATGGTCTGCTTGTCTGCCACGACCGAAACCTCCTCGTCCTGGTTTACCTGCCTTTCCTCCACGATTCTGCTTGATGTATCCTGCTGCCAACAACGCTTCTTCATTGTCAGCTTAAAAAGATGGTTCAAGTTTTATTCCAGAGCCTGAACCAGGACTTGAACTTCCTTATGCAAAATCAGCCTTGAACTTTTTAAGTGATTTCTTGGCTTCCTCATATAATGTTACCTTATTAGAATATTCCATACCAGTCAAAACCAACAACTTTTCTTCTTTACTAATGTTTGCCTATCTCAAAAGTTTAAACGCCAAAATTTCTGATGGTAAAGACATTTTCAGTTTTTCAATCTTTCTGTATCTTGTGTCAAAAGATGCTATGCACTCAGTTATAGACATACTGTTTACTCTTTGAAAATCTTCAAATTCTTCAAATTTCTCAAGACTGTCAACTAGGTCATCCGTTTTCAGATGTTCATCCAAAAATGTAATCAATGTATCTAATCCATCTTCCGTCTTCAAGTCTTCAATACTGATTTGCTCAAAAACCTTCTCTCTGATCTGTGTCTTGTCATTCTCTGGAAGCAATAAGGCTATAGCCACTCCTTGCTTTTCCTTTCTAAGCTCTGTCACCTCTCTCCAAGCAAGTAACTCCTGCCTGTACAGCTCATAAGGTTGTGACCTTAAACTAGGTGGATCTATCCTGGTTGCCATTTTCAGGAATTAATGTCACTTCTCGGTCTTGACCAGCTCTCCTCGGATTGCTGTCCACTTCTGTGTATGTAAATTACTGCCCTCAGACAGTAAATCGCTCTGCTACCACTTGTTAACGCAATAAATTAGTCCATATTTACTCTAGTAGGTTTATTGGTTACCCTGGTAGAAGTTAAACTGATGTAACGTCATAACGTCGTTACCATGGTATTGATGACGTCATAGTTAAGATAGTGTAGAGAAGCTTCACCTGGATAATGTGCTTACAATTAACAGGTATATCCCGTAATCTAGGTAGTTCGTGCTTTGTCTACGGCACTAGTAAAGTTGGCTACCCTTACAAAAATTATCCTGCATAAGAGGCTCAAATACAACATTCAGAAAAGCATTACGAAAACATGCCTATACAAATACATAGTAAAGTCTTTTCGCCGAAAAAATGAAGATTTTATGATGAAAAATTATGATATTTTTCTTATTTCTCCTACAAAAATAGATTGTGGGTACACGTTCGAACCGCCTCATCGAGACGGTTCTAACGAGTACCCATAAACTATGTTTTAGAGTAGAAATAAGAAACAATACTGTAACCCCTGTAAACCCCAGTTTTACTATATAAAATGGGGTTAAAGGGGTGAAAATTACATAGGTGTGGACTTTTGGGCGCAGTATGGATATGACACACCGCGATTTTAAAACTCGGGGTCACGCGACAAAACTTTAAAAGGGGATGAAAATTACAAGTGTACCGACTAAGCAACTATAGTAAAACAAAAATATCGTATGGTACATGTAAATACACAAGTCGGAGAAGATTTATTTGTTTTAAATCGTTTCTCGAACGAAAATGAAATGAATTTAGTAACGATATAAAAACTGCATGTAAACTGAGTGTCATGGAATGTTAATTTCCTTTCTAGAAAGAGCTGGTATGACAAACTATATTCCTTGTGTCCTAAGGCGGACGTATCTGTTCTGCTTTTGTATATACTATGTCATTGTGTGTTAGCTTTGTCAGATTTTAGGTCTGGGCTCCTCATGTTGTATGTGCTTATGGTTGTGTATTATTATTTTTATTTATTTAATTTTCTTTTACTGGGACTGTTGCACATTACGATAACACAACCGTGCGAATTAGTGCAATTTTGCACATCTCCAAAATGGCCATTTTCTGATGAAAATACGTGATATTTTTCTTATAAATACTGCAAACATAGGTTGTGGGTGCCCGTTAGAACCGCCTCATTGAGGCGGTTCTAACGAATACTCACAACATATGTCTTGGAGCAAGAATAAGAAAAATACTGTATACCCCCATAAACCCCAGTTTTCTCTATATAAAGAGGGGTATAGGGGGGTCTTCATTTTACGGGCTTGTTCACGTGATGCTTTGATCACCTGTTGTGGGGGAGAAAGAGCAGGTTGCTGTGCTTTTTTTATGATTCGTGTTTTTTTTTTTTTTTTGTATTTTGCTTTTCTTAGTGTAAGTTACTTTTCCTCTGAGTGTAATTTGTAGGTTGTAATCTTTGATTGTTGCTTTTTCCTAGGCATGTTTTTTTACCTTAATTTTCAAGACGATTTTGTGTGTGTCTCTTTTCTTGCCGTTTTGAAACGTTTTTGTCTGTGTCTCTTTTCTAGCAATTACGCCTTTCATTTTTAGTAACAAGAACAGGCTGTGTGTCTGTATCATTACGAAAACACGCCTATACAAATATATTGTAAATTTTTCCACCTAAAAATCGAACATTTTAGACGATAAAATTTGATACTTTTCTTATTTCTGCTCAAAATATAGATTGTGATACTCGTTAGAACCGTCTCATCGAGGCGGTTCTAACGAGTACCCACAATCTATATTTTGGAGCAGAAATAAGAAAAATTAGGTTTACCCCTGCAAACCCCAGTTTTACTATATACAAGTGGGCTCCAAGGGGGTCAAAATTATATAGGCGTGTTTTCGTGATGTTCTTGTTCGTGACCATTCCCAAGTATATTGTTTTTCTGGAAGAATGTTGTTTTTGTCTTTATAAAGTACAAACCTTCAAAATACTGGAGCTTTTAACTTCTTGCAGGGACGTCAGTACGTACGCTGTCAAAGACCTTTCACTTGAAACACTTGCACCCTGAAATGTGTGACAGTTTACAAGGAATTGCTAAGATTAAAGAAACAATCCCGGAATACAGTAACATGTATCATCTGATATGTGCGTGTCCCATTGTCCAAAACAAGTCTTAACAAAATGCAAGATACAGCTCTATCTTGCCATATCTGGTAAATATTATTTGATTTTGTTCGAACTGAGGTTTAACGTCTCCGTTAACACTATTTATGGCATTTTGGGGACGCTGCTTCCAATTTCCTTGGACTTTTACCCGACACTAAGATGAAATGAAATCTCAAGCCATGAAGCCGTATGAAACAAATGGGGTTGATATGCATTCTATTTTGATATGCACTCATTCGCATCACTTTGTCACGGTTTATTTCTGTTAAAATTCCTTTTTGAACGTGCGTATCACTTATATTTTTGTGTTTGATAGCCAGTTGGTATTTTCTGGGGATTGTAACTGTCCTTTTGGCATTCGGCTATAGATGTTTCCATTAGGGTCTAGGTTTTTCATCTTTTGTTTCTTTCCCTTTGGTGTCTCTGGTGGTAGGTGTTGGCAAATCGTATCGATTCATGACCTTCACTTCTATTTAAGACCTTCTAAAAGGTTTTACTAGTACCTGTTTGCGGTTTCAGCCCCGCATTGAAGAAGGTTGTAGCCCAATCTATTTCCCAACCCCTATGGGCAGAGCCCAATAACCTGAATAAAAAGAAAAAAATAAAACCCTGGACATGGCCTTTTGCCGACGACTTCATCTGTGATTGTCGTGTCTTTAACACTGGCTAGCAAAGATTAATTCTAAAGGAGTTCGAAAATACCGAAAGTATTTCTGCTGTCAAAAGAGCGACACGTTCCTAGACGTATGAAGACTGTGTAATTGCCAGTCCTTGTTTTGTTTAAGAAATAGATCAGCTCTAACTGTGATTTGTTGAGTAATAAATCACAGTTTGGAGGTCAGTTGTAAAGTAGACAAATCACGAGCGCGTAGCGCGCGTGATTTGTCTACTTACAACTGACCGACAAACTGTGATTTATTGGTCAACAAATCCCAGACTAGAGCTGATCTATTTCGATTCTAACACGCTGAAAATCGGCAATAATGTTGTTGTTTCCTTCAAAATCTCACAACTTTTCGCCATTGTTAGAAGAAATCCCGTTAAAATTATAGACTGAAACACATGCATTTATATCCTTTTCTAACGTTTTCGATGGGAGAAAATGACGTTACACCGTCTAACGTCAAGTAAATCGACTAATGACGTCATAAATTTGCAGTTTTTAATGACGTCACTCGTCACGCTCTTCCGAGCTGTGATTTGTTGCAGAATAAAACACAGTTATTTTCCATTGCCTATATAGGCGCGCTGTGTTAGAATTATTTATTACATTTTTCGAATATGTGTATTATTTTGTCATTGAAATATGTCAGCTATAAACAGTGATCTTTACCTGCATCGCCTTATGGCTGAGCTCTCCTGTATTCACAAAATTTCCATTCGGAGTCTGGTATTTGGTGATGTAACGAACTGCTCTATCAACAATCTTATCATCTATGAATGTCAATCTCATTTTATGGGCTTGGCCAAAAGACTTCACCACAAATGCTGTCAGCCTGCAATTTAAATAACGCTGAATACAATTACCATCTCTTCGCGGAACCAGTTGTCACTGCTCTCTTGTTGTATTAGTTTGGTCTGTGCATTTTCAAGTGCATAAAGGTGTTTGTTTGACTTTTACTATCATATATTTTGGCACGTGTCACAGGAAATATTTTTACATTTAAACTAGAGCTGTCAGGGAAAATTACTTGGGCCCGGCAGTGCCATCAGAGCTGTTGAATTTTTTCAAAGGGCCATAACTCTTAGAGTACTATAGCTAGAGTTACGTAACTTGTCATGTAATTGTGTAATGATATTGTGACCTTATATCTAAAGACTGAAGTTGATGCATTTGACCGTTTGTAAGTTATGAATAAAAACGAAAGTGTATTATTATATGATAACTGTCATTAACTTCAGGTTCATTTTCATTTGAATATCTATATTGGTTTTGAAATTAAGATGAAAGCAAAAGACGAAAAAGGCTGATTTTATTTTGTTTTTCAAAAGGCAATAACTCTCAGAGTATTATATTTATAGTTAAGTAACTTGCCACGAAATTGTTTAATGTTGTTGTGATCTTACGTTTAAATTTTCAAAGTGATGCGTTTGAAGGTTTGTAAGTTATAAAGAAAAAAACATGAAAAATGTTGATGGACAGATGGTCAGATGGACAGACAGATGGATTGACGGATGGACGGACGGATAGACGCACAGACAGGGCATCACTATAGGGCAGCTGTCAATAGCTATAGAAAGTTTCATTTGATTATCTATAGCAGTGCAAAAAAAGACGAAAAAGCTGATTTTTAAGGTTTTCCAAAGGGCCATAACTGTGAGAGTATTGAAGCTACAGTTACGTAACTTGCAAAAAATGTTTAATGATTATGAGACCATATATTTAAAGTTTAAAGTTGATAGGTTTGTCGGTTTGTAAATTATTAAACAAGAGGTAGGGAGTCAGCTAGGCAACATTCCTGTGAAGTTTTAAATCCAACTGGCCCAAGGGTTTAGAAGGAGTTCGCATTTGAAGCAAATTTACAATGTTTTTTTCTATTTTTAGCTCTTTTGACCATTTGTTAATCGTTTATGCAATTTTCCTAGAGGGGCACCTACACAACATTCCAATGAAGTTTAGAAGCCTTCATGGTGAAGTGGTCATGGTACTTGCCTTGTAAACCAGGGGTAGCAGGATCGATCCCTGGCTTCTGCAGACTTTCAAACCCACAAACAAACGGGCAGTGCAAAAACTATATGCACTCCTACCGGGGCATAAAAATACTTCAGGATAATGGCAAGTAAATGACCTTGACCTTTGGAGTTGATAAACTTGGATTCAGCTGATTGCAAATATCATTTCTGATGCCACAAGCTACCATGCATTAAAAAAATCCACTGTTTTGCCTTTTTTTCCATACAAAACGTCTGCGTGACCAAATTTGACCTTGCCGTAAAGCAGGTTAAGGTCAACCAAAGGTCATCATTTAAAAAACCTGGAAGGGCCCCCAGTCCCCGATGCTAGATACCAAGTTTCAAGGTCATCTACCATTCGGTTCCTGAGAAGAAAATTTTTAAAGATTTTTACCAAACATGGGCAATGAACGGTCACAAGTCAAACATTTTGCACGGATGGGAAGCCCTTGTCACAAGGTACCTACAAGCCAAATATGAAGGCTCTATCTTTAATGGTTCAAAAGTTATGAGAAAGAAAATCAAAGGTCAAGGTCACAAGTCAAATTGTTTTGTATGTGTGGAAAGTCCTTGCAACAAGGAACATACATGCCAAATATGAAGGCTCTATCTCAAATAGTTCAAAAGTTATGATAAATTAGGTCACATGTCAAGGTCAAAGTCACAAATCAGTTTTGCATTAAAAGGAAGTCCTTGTCACAAGGAAACTACATGCAAAATATGAAGTCCCTATCTCAACTGCTTCAAAATTATGACAAAGTAGGTCAACGGTCAAGGTTATAAGACAAACATATTGTATGCGTGGGAAGACCTTTTCACACGGAACATACATGCCAAATATGAAGGCACTAACTCAAATGGTTCAAAGGTTATATTAAAATAGGTCCAGTGTCAAGGTAAAGATCACATATCATTTTATGTATGAATAGGAAGCCCTTGTCGCAAGGGACCTACATTCCAAATATTAAGGGTGTATCTCAAATGCTTCAAAAGTTATGACAAAGTAGGTCAAAGGTCAAGGTCATTCGTCAATATTTTGAATGGTTGAGTAAACCATGTCACAAGAAACATACATGCCAAATATGAAGGCTCTATCTCATATGGTTCAAAAGTTATGATTAAGTAGGTCACAGGTAAAAGTCAGAGGTCATATCTTTAAATCAGCGGGAAGCCCTTGTCACAAGGAACGTACATGCCAAATATGAAGGCTCTACCTCAAACGGTTAAAAAGTTATGATGAAAACAAATCTACTGATCTACTTTTTGATTTGACATGACCAATATTCGAATTTAACTGAGACATTGTCCAGATGATCAGTCTGAGCAGGTTTTCTGATGATTTGACAAAAACCGTGGCCTATTAGAGTGTTTAAAATGTTTTTTCTTTGATTTGACCTGCTGACCTACTTTTTCAATCGACATGACCTATATTCAAACTTGATCCAGATATTGTCAAGATGATCATTCTGAGCAAGTTTGATTTTGATCGGACCAACACTGGGGCCTCAAGTGTGTTCACACTGTTTTTCAACAATCTGACCTACTGACCTACTTATTGACCAGACATGACACATATTCGAAATTAACCGAGATATTGTTAAATGATCATTTTGAGCAAGTTTGAATATGATCGGACCAAACCTGTGGCCTCGAGTGTGTTCAGAGGGTTTTTGCTATGATTTGACATACTGACCTACTTTTTTCACCCGACATAACCTATATTCGAACTTGACTGAGATATTGCTAAGATGATCATTCTGGGCAAGTTTGATGATAATCGGACCAAAAACTGTGGCCTCTAGTTTGTTCACAAGGTTTTTCTATGATTTGACCTACTGACCTACTTTTTGATCCGCCATGACCCGCATTCAAACTTGACCCATATATTGTCAAGATGATCATTCTGGGCAAGTTTGATGATGATCGGACCTAAACTGTGGCCTCTAGTGTGTTCAGAAGGTTTTCCTATGATTTAACCTACCGACCTAGTTTTTGACCCGACATGACCCATAATCGAACGTGACCAAGATATTATCAAGATGATCATTCTGAGCAAGTTTGATGATGGCTGAACCAAACCTGTGGCCTCTAGTGTGCTCAGAATGTTTTTCTATGATTTGACCTACTAACGTACTTTTTGACCCGAACACACCCATATTCGAACTTGACTGAGATATTGTTAAGATGATCATTCTGGGCAATATTGATGATGATCGGACCAAAACTGTGACCTCTAGTGTGTTCAGAGGGTTTTTCTTTGATTTGACCTACTGACCTACTTTTTGTCCAGACATGACCCGTATTCGAATTTGACCGAGATATTATCAGGATTATCATTCTGAGATAGATTGATGATTATCAGACCAAAACTGTGGCCTCTAGTATATTCACAAAGTTTTTTCTATGATTTGACCTACTGACGTACTTTGTGAACCGACATGACCCACATACGAACTTGACCCATATATTTTCAAGACGATCGTTCTGAGCAAGTTTGTTGACGATCGGACTAAAACTGTGGCCTCTAGAGTGTTCACAAGGTTTTTCTATGATTTGACCTACTGACCTACTTTTTGACCCAGCATGACCCATATTCGAACTTGTCCGAGAAATTGTCAAGATAATCATTCTGAGCAAGTTTGATGACGACCGAACCAAAACTGCAGCTATCATGCAGACAAGACCAAAAAAGGCAATTTTGCCCTTTCAGGGGCCGTAACTCCGTAACACATGGTGTGGTATGGCTGGTTCAAGAAAAAACACAGATCTCATGGTGGTTCAAGTATGTGCAAGTCTGGTTAAAATCAAATAATAAATGGAGATGCTATTGTGCGAACAAGAAATTCTTTACGCACGCACACACGTACACACGCACGGACGACGAACGAAATGTGATCACGAAAGCTCACCTTGTCACTACGTGACAGGTGAGCTAAAAAACATGAAAAAATGTGGACATTTTAAGTTTGTCAAAGGGCCATTCCTCTGAGACTATTGCAGCTACAGTTACTTTGCCATAAAATTGTGTAATGATATTGTGACCCTATATTTAAAGTTTGAAGTTGATGCGTCTGACGGTTTGTAGGTTATTAAGAAAAAACATAAAAAATGTGGACGGACAGACGGACGGACAGACAGGGTGAATACTTTAGGGCATCTGCAAATAAATTTGCGGGGACATAATTAATAGATGCCTTAGCTTCTTCAAAATTACATTCCTTGGCAAACAGTTTCAGTTCTGTGTGGAAGTCCTTGCTTTCAAAGGCTTAACTCTACACAGAACATATCTAAAACAGAGGATCTTCAGATGGCCACTGCACACGCCTTTGACTTAATGTCAAATCCTGGATAATATATATTTGTCTGTTACATATACATGTCATGGAAGCAATTATAATAAAGTTTAAAGCAAATAGAGGATCTTACATGAGTGTTCATGTATTACTGGATTTATTAAATGAGTTGAGGAAAAGAGATAAGAGTTTAATAAATTCAATAATTCATGAGCACGAAATCAAGATTCTATTTATCATATGACAATTAAAACGCATTTTATTCACGACTGTTTACAATCAATGTCAATATTCCACCAATAGAAAACGCGACGTCGTTAAGGACGTCGTACATGTGACGTTACGGGACGTTTCTAGCTAATTTGCATATGTAATCCACTAGTGGATTATTTAATTTATTACATGGCGTTAATACATTCTCAGACGCGACGTCATATGTTAAAAACAGTTATTTTTATTTTCTTATCTTTGTTCTACCTCAAAATAATAGATTGTGTCAATAACGTAGGATCGACAGCGCCAGTGCGGCGATTCTAATAAGTATTCACACTTGCAAATAAAATATGAATTATTCACTCAAATTTATTGGAAAACGTGGTTTGCGCATGAAAGAAAGTGTTTCAATTAATAAGACTGATATGAATATGTGTTTCTGTCGCAACTCACCATAGATTTCCCTCTTCGTCAGCATCTCCAAACGCACTAAACGATCCATCTCGTCTTTGATACACAAGTTGTCTCTGATAGCCTTTGGTGAAAATAGAAATGCTATTATATCTCTGTCCGGTTAGTTTAATTTATCCTGGTATGTGTTTACACATCGTGTACGTTTTGTTAATTCATATGGCAAATGTGCTAAATGATTTCGAAAAATCTAATTCACACATTTGCGACATTTTGCTTATTTCTGCTCAAAATATAGATTGTGGGTACTCGTTAGAACCGCCTCATCGAGGCGGTTCTAACTAGTACCCACAAACTATATGAGGCGGTTCTAACTTGTACCCAAAAACTATATTTCAGAGCAGAAATAAGAAAAATAAGGTTTACCCCTGTAAACCACAGTATTTACTATTTAAAAGTCGGGTTCAAGGGGGTCAAACTTTTATAGGCGTGATTACCTGTTGAGGATAAATACTTCATCAATAATTTAAGATTATTTGTTACTAAACTCTTAAACGTCAATAAAACCTTCCATCTCATGAGCTTGCAGTGATGCATTTCAAATAATACGGGTGCCAGATTTGTTTAGTATTCTACATCTAATTACGCAAACACGCCTATACAAATACAGGTACCCTGCCGTAATATGTCGGTGTTATGGTTTCAATGTTGATAAATACTCGTCTATTTATAAATCATAACAAACAGCGGTGTTTCCACAGGTACGTAACGGGTTATATGCTAAGACAAAAGCACTTAATTTTGCAGTGTCGATGTAATCAGTTGCGTAGCGCAACTAGTAGCGAGGAGCGCCGAAAACGACTTTCCTGAGGGTCGCGGTTCGATCCTCGCAGAAAACCTTTTTTCATAAAGCTATTAAAAGCATGATTTATTTTTTTCTTGATGATTTTTTTATAAAATAGTTTCAGAATTTACATTTTTATTATTTCTTTTTTAATTTTCAATTCTGTTTATTATTTTTGTATTATTATTTTTTCGTGAATGGTTATCTATTTATTTTAAAGTTCAATACATGTCATGCACAATTTTAAAGATCAACTTCACATTTGATTTATAATAGTGAATAAAAAAGAAACACCAGCAAGTACATGTACAAGAGAATTGAAATATAAGATGCCATAATTTGATACAATGGAACCTGATTGGCCTAGACCCGATATGTGACATGTGAAAGTAAAGAATAGGCACACCAATAACATGACTTGAAATTAACATTGATTGGAAATTTATAATTTAATTCATATTGATCATACGTTATTTTAACGTTTATCGATTGTTAGTCACAAAACTGCACTTGTCAGAACCAAAAAACTTCGATTTGTCAGCCCACAAAGTCTCTTCTGCTGTCAGAGTAGCACCACATGACGACACTTCAACAGCAGGGCAACCGAGTATGAACTAAGGAATGTTCAGTACAAATTTATATCAGCACAAAAAATGCATACTTCACCAGAAAATCGAGGAATTTTTGCTTTTGGCGCGAAAAAAAAAATGTTAAAGAAAAAACATCTCCAGCGGGATTCGAACACGCATACTTCAGCTCTACAGGCCCGTGACTTTACCACTTGGCTAGCGTCAATACAGTGCAGGTTTGGTATTTTTTAGCCTGATACCATCACATTAATAGGGAGTCACCGAAAATAAAATTAGATCATCCAAAAATAACATATAATTGCGTAGATGAATTTAAAAATAACCTTTATTTACAATAATATTGACAATAACAAACTGACAACTGATGTCGGTTTTACTGTACATTGCCACCTTTATCACCGAAAAAAATGAAAATTTTAAGATGAAAAATTGTGATATTTTTCTTATTTCTGCTCAAAATATAGATTGTTGGCACTCGTTAGAACCGCCTCATCGAGTCGGTTCTAACGAGTAGCCACAATCTATATTTTAGAACAACAATAAGAAAAATAAGGTTTACCCCTGGAAACACCAGTTTTACTTTATAAAAGTTGGGTTCAAGGGGGTCAAAATTATATAGGCGTGTTTTTGTGATGTGGTTTACAAATGCCTGGTCATTTAGCAAACGGTATAAATACTGATCAGACGCCACATTCTGAGGCGTCTGATCTAGTTGCACTGCTCGTGACCCGATGATATTCATAATCTAATGAACCTTAAATGATTTACAGTTATAACTGAAATTAACATTAGTTCCTATCCATCAAAAGCCTCCGCCCATGATGCTTCCACTCCGAGCTGAAACCGACCCGCACAGGAGTACTGGTAAACCGCTTAGAGGATCTAAGCCTGCCCAGGCAATGCGGAGCGTAGCAGCCCGTCCATGCTTATAAACTCTATTGGTTTCATTGGGCAACAGGGCTTGAAATGTCATTTCATCTTAATGTCGGGTAAAAGTACCACAAAATTGGAAGCAACGTCTCCAAAATGACATATACAGTGTTGACGGGGACGTTCAACCGCAAATCAAATCAAAATAAAAACAAGAAAAACGTCAAATGGCATTATGGACGGGGTTTTCAGGGTTAATGAAAAGATAAATCGGGACGCGGACGCCCGGCCGCCCGCCCACACGGACATCGCTATTCAAAAGGACCGAATTTTTCCTTTAAAAACACGTCCAAAAATCCCGAAAGAGGAGAAAAATCTCTACATGTATTTTACTGACATTTCTTTTGTGTTTATTTTTTTTCTTTTCTATTTGACTATCAAACAAACACAATCCTATCCATCAAATTACAAAAAAAATCTTATTCAAGGGCTTAGATGAAAAAAACAACAACATGCAATTGACATTGCAACAGTGTCGTTTGCGCCATAACGTCACCTTCGCCTAATCATATTAAAGAGAGCCATTGTTTATTTGGACGTCATTGACGTCGCGTGAGTCAATGTTTTCATTGATTTATGAGCAGCATTGCCTTTCAGTAGGTCAGTATATGGGTTTTCTGTTAATGCACCGAGAAAGAAAATATATGCCCGAGGACACGTTCTCGTTAGACTAATATGATAATCAGTCTTTTAACAAGTGGCCATTACAAATATGATTCAAATGTTCAGTTCTCCAAATTTTACATGATTCTAAAGTTGTATTCGCCGGCCTCGGTAGCTCCGTGTGATGCGCGTCTAACTGGTGGTGAGGAAGACGCGCGTTCGATACCTGCCTGGGTCGGCTACACTCTTTCGTGAATCGTGATATCTTTTCTATGGATATTTTCTCCCTTCTGTTGATTCAAGAAAGTCAGTCGTCAGTTTCTGGCGAAAGAATGTGCACTGTACTGATTAATTGCTTAGGTATTAGCCTGCTCAGGGAAAGTGTGGATAGGTAAACTGACCGGGTCCAAATAGACCTAAATAGTGTTGACTGGGCCGATAAATTCCAATGCAAACAAACCAATAAACTACCTGTTTTCAGAACCCTTTCAATCTTTCGTTTCAATTCAATATTTTCATTGAACCTATCAGTTGCCTTCATATAAACTGCAGCAAACACAGCCGGAGCGAAATGTAGCATATTTTGTTCTCCACAGCCATAAGGCATCTTTACCAACGTATCTAAATTCTTAAGCGATGGTCCAAATATGTCACCTAAAAGTAAAATAAAAGAACAATGTACCGATCAAATCGGAATATTGACATTGATATCAAATGAAGAACAAAATACACGAAATAATTTCAAACTTCTCTGAGCATGCAAAAATGACAAAACATCACGAAAACACGCCTATACAATTTTGACCCCCTTATACCCCACTTTTAAAAAAGGAAAACTTGAGTTTACAGGGGTAAAATGAGGCGGCTCTAACGAGTAACTACAATTTATATTTTGAGCAGAAATATGACTAATATCACAAATATCATCTTAAAGTTTCCGTTTTTTTCTGTGGTAAAGTTTACAATGCAATTGTATAAACGTAAATACGTAATGAATCATCACGAAAACACGCCTATATAATTTTACCTCCTTGAACCCCACTTTTAGGTAGTAAAAATGGGGTTTCCGGGGGTATACCTTAGTTTTCTTATTTCTGCTCTAAAATATAGATTATGGGTACTCGTTAGAACCGCCTCCTCGATGAGGCGGTTCTAACGAGTGCCCACAATCTATATTTTGAGCAGACATAAGAAAAATATCACATAGAGGCGGTTCTAACGAGTACCCGCAATCTATATTTTAGACCAGAAATAAGAAAAATATCATAATTTTTCATCATAAAACTTACATTTTTTCGGCGAAAATGGTGGAAATGTATTTGCATATGCGTGTTTTGGTATTGATTGAAAAGAAAATTCCAGGAATAGCTACGATCATAAGACATAGCCCACTCTTGGCTCAAAGAGGAAGAAGAAAACAAAACGCACAGGAAACAAGTGCAAAAATAAGCGCTCATTACGAAAACACGCCTATACAAATACATTGTATTTTTTTTCGCAGAAAAAATGAAAATTTTAGAATGAAAAATTGTTATATTTTTTTCTTATTTCTGCTTAAAATATACATTGTGGGTTCTCGTTAGAGCCGCCTCGTCGACGCGGTTCTTACGAGTACCCAAAATATATACTAAAGAGCAGAAATTATGAAAATAAGGTTTACCCCTGCTAACCCCAGTTTTATTATATAAAAGTGGGGTTCAAGGGGGTCAAAATTATATAGGCGTGTTTTCGTGAAGTTTAGAAACGGAATAATCAGCACTGTTTCCCTCACATGTGCGGGAGGGATGATTAGACAGCAAAAATGAACTACATGCAAAACACAATAAAGTACAAATATCGCGATAACACTACCGTGCGACATACTGCATATTTTTCACATCTCATAAATGTTTACTTTTCTATTGAAAATCAATAACTATATTCTTATTTATACTCCAAAGATAGGTTGTGGGAGCCCGACAGAAACTTTTGAGGCGGTTCTTAGAGTACCCACAACCTAGGTTTTGGAGCGGATATAAGAAAATTTAAGTATACCCCCGTAAACCCCAGTTTTCTCGATATAAAGAGGCGTTTTGGGGTGTTCATTTCACCGACTTGTTCGCGTGATGACGCACAACTGGTTTGTTTGAGTACACCAAAGCATCAATTAGGTTTGTAAAATAATAACCTTGAAATCCCCATTTCACTTTGAGAAAGGATGCGATTTAAGAAAATACA
Source organism: Lucinisca nassula (assembly GCA_963580285.1). NCBI lineage: Eukaryota > Metazoa > Mollusca > Bivalvia > Lucinida > Lucinidae > Lucinisca > Lucinisca nassula. The sequence goes on along the minus strand of OY757015.1, from coordinate 81,099,539 downwards.
AAATTTTACTTTCGCTGAAACCTAAACAAATTGTCTTCCACGGTGCGGCATCAACGATGAAGCTCATCACGAAAACACGCCTATATAATTTTGACCCCCTCCAACCCCACTTTTATATAGTGAACCTGGGGTTTACAGGGATAAAACTTATTTTTCTTACTTCTACTCTGAAATATAGATTGTGGGTACTCGTTAGAACCGAGCGGTTCTTACGAGTACCCACAATCTATATTTTGAGCAGAAATAAGAAAAATGTCACAATTTTTCATCTTAAAATCTTCATTTTTCGGCGATAAAGGTTACAGTGTATTTGTATAGGCGTGTTTTCGTAATGTGTAACGAAGACCAATTTTCTATTTTTGAAGTAAGAACATGTTAGCATAGACAATATTATATATTAGGTATAGAACAACTAGTATTTAAGATTTTTCTGTCACGACTCCAACAAACAATTCACCTTTAAAATTAAAGCCCTTTTGCACCAGGGCCTGAATTTTGCAGAAGTGTCTGTGTTTTAATGCATAAACAATGACAAGGCGCGCTACCAAGAGTCATGTAAACTGTTGCATCGCCCAGACAGCATAATGATGTAAATCACGCTGACGTCACCTAAACATGACAGTGTATAAAACATCCTGCCTGGTAAAATAGAAGTGAAGGCAATGATCAGGGATCGATACAATTAACCCATTGTAAAACCAACTTTGCCAGGGGGAAATTTGGGGTTTTTCATTATTATAAATTAATTTCCTTAATTTGTGCACAAAATCATCTTCTTTGAGTGCTGGTTAGAATCAGGCGGTTCTATTGTATTTCCAAGACAGGGCACTGCCTCGCTGAGAGTAACGTAAGGAGATAACGTGGTTGATATGTCTGTCTACCTTGGGCCCAGCGAAACGTTAAACGTTGTTTTCACATATTTTCGATTTGATTTCAGAGTTCAGGGTTGGACTGTATGCTCTTTTGCGAGAGGGCCTGTCAGGGCCTGATGCTATGTCTCTGGTTGGGTCCTTCAGATTCTAACTGTTGATTTTCTTTTGCTGCGCAGTTTTGGTTATTTCCTGCTGTTTGTTTGTTTGTTTGATTTGAGGTTTAACGTTTTTTTTTTTTGTTTTTTTTTTTTTGGTTTGGGTTTTACGGCCCTTTCAAGATTATTTCACTCATATCGAGCCGATCGTTAATCAGAGGTGGGCGAAAACCGGAGTACCCGGAGAAAGACCACCTGACCTTCCGTTGCAGAACTTGGCGTCTCACACGTGGCCCGAGCGAGGCTCGAACCTACGGCGGTGAGAGACCTAATGACTAAGAGTCAGCGCTCTTATCCACTAGGCCACGGAGGCCCGTCTGAGGTTTAACGTCCCCGTCAACACTGTAAAGGTCATTTTGGAGACGTTGCTTCCAATTTTGTGGGACTTTTACCCGACATTGAGATGAAATGACATCTCAAGCCCTGTCACCCAATGAAACCAATAGGGTTTATTAGCATGGACGGTCCGCCTCGCACCGCGGTTCCTGGACAGGCTTAGATCCTCTAAGTGGTTTACCAGTACTAGTGTGCGGCCGGATTCAGCTCTGCGTGGAAGCATCATGCAGCCCATATATTTCTTCAAGCCCCTATGGGCGGGGGCTTTATTTCCTGCTGTTAAGTAATCATCGTTTTTTCATCTCTGAAGCCGTTTGCTTTCTATGTTTACTGAGATGTTGCACTGATGAGATAGAATTGCTACGTGCGTACTGAACAAAATATTTGTCTACGCTTAGACAGAACCAAGGGCGAGCTCTGTGGCCACGTAAAATCGATTTTAGCCTAAATACTTTTTACTGACCGTTCCAAGCCGGGTGTGCTGTCGTGTTTTATTATTGTTCGTCTTTAATAATATGAATTACTAAATATATTCTTATTTTGGGTAGCCGTTTTTATCATCTTGTGGGGAATAACTGTCCTTTTGGCATTCCACTTTTGACATTTATCATTACAGTGAAGTTATTTTATGTTCGCTTTGTTATCTAGTATGGGACTTATGAGTTGATTATATCGATTCCGGATCACTGCCTTCTCTTCTATTTATTGTTGACTTAGTATGTAACTTTAGAGGGGTGTATGTCTGCAGTGGTTTCGTTGCACGATTTCGTCAGGGTGTTTTTCTCTGTGGAAAGATTGGGTGCGACATCCGTGTTATGCTGCCGGATGCATGCGTGGTCGTTTGCCCGGTCCCGGTTGGTGGCTATGCTGCCCTTTTTTGGTTGTTCGCCGGCGGATCGGACCTCGGGTTCTATGGCGGTTCCGGACTGGGGACTTACATAAACAATTTTGAGTTGCGTTGGTTGGTGCCTGATGCCCTGTCTCTGGTCGGACCGACTGTTGGGTTTCTTTTGCTTCGGTGTTTCTGCTGTTTCCTGCTGTTGAATCATCGTCATTGAATTGACTCTATGTTTGGTTTTATGTTCTCGGAGAAGATGCGCTGTTGGCTTGCATGTTTTTAATGTGGTCTGTATATCGGGGGCGCGGGCGCGCGGGCGCGCGCGGGCGGGGATTGTGTTCGCATTGGATGGATGCAGGCCCATGAATAGGGAGTTTTGTTACTGTCCATTACGGAGTGGTTCATCTGTGGTGGTTTGGGGTTGATGTCGTTCGTCTCTGTGTATATAATTGGCAATAATTCAAACACCCCAGTTTTTAAAGGCTGGTAATTTCGCTTCTTCAGAATATTTTCTTCACAAACTTACCATGAAGGTTGCTGCCTTTAATGTGTGTCGTTTTACCGCCTTTAATTATATCGAACTAGATATGTAACCGCAGAGTGCACAGAAAAGTTCCAAGCAGGTAAGTTGCACCTACAGCACCACGTTCATGCATTTCTTTTAAACTTTGACTGAGTTGCAAAGTCAAGCGGCTGGCATGTTTAAACTAGAGGACCAAAATGGTCCTATATCGCTCACCTGAGTTAACAGATTCAAAGTTTCAGGGGGTGCCAACATTTACTGAAGGATTTATGGGAGAACAAGGTGATGACACGGTTAGCATTTTCTGCAAATCAGGCAGAATGTAATTCTTTGATAAATAGGCTGACCTCACCGATTTTCAGACTCATTCAAGCTTTTTTCCCTGACTTGCTTATATGTAACTTTCAAGAAGATCCGATATAAATTGAAGGGGTTATGGTGATGACAAGGTCAAAAACAAGAAGATCCAATCAAAACTGAAGGGGCTAGGAGATGACAATGTCAAAAATAAGCATTTTCAGCTAAGTAGGGGACATAAATCCGAAAGTAATCGACCGACATCACTAGTTTTCAAACTCATCAGAGCTTTTAACCATGACTTAGTTGTATGAACGTTTCAGGAAGATCTGATCAAAATTGAAGGGGCTACGGTGATGACAAGGTCAAAAATAGCCATTTTTAGCAAGCAAGGGGATGTAAATCTACGATAAATGGGCCGACTTGGGCGATTTTCAAACTCAGTCGAGATTCTATCACCAGCAACCTTACATATAATTGTCAGAAAGATCTGATCAAAACTGAACGAGCTACGGTGATGACAGGCATTTTCCCATTGTAAGTGGTTTCCATTGCAACCAATGTTTTTGTTTGATTTCGAAAAAGCTTATGTCATGAATGCCCCACCAGAGGCATGCTACAGATGAGAAATGGTTGAGATCAGTCTGCAGAGCGCCCCCACCCCCGACAATCGGGGCTTGAAGAAACAGATGGACTGCATGATGCTTCCACGCAGAGCTGAAACCGACCACACACAAATACTGGTAACGGCTTAGAGAATTTAAGCTTGCCCAGGCAAAGCGGTGCGAGTCGACACGTCCATGCTTATAAACCCTATTGGTTTCATTGGTCGACAGGGCTTGAGATGTCATTTCATCTCAATGTTGGGTAAAAGTCCCACAAAATTGAAAGCAACACCTCCAAAATGACCTTTACAGTGTTAAAGGGGACGTTAAACCTCAAATCAAACAAGCAAACAAATCAGCCTGCAGTGATATAACTGGTCAAAGGGTAGATGGACGGACGGACGGAGGGACAAAGGACGACCTACTGTATATACTCAAGCCACCTTACATATAAGTTTCAGAAAGATCCGATTAAAACTGAAGGGGCTACATTAATGACAAGGTCAAAAATCGGCATTTTCAGCAATCGAAGGGACATAACTCTATGATAAAGCGACCGACGTGGCTGGTTTTCAAATTCATCCGAGTTCTTTTCCCAGCCACCTTACATATTTGTTTCAGAAAGATCCGATCAAAATCGAAGGCGCTATGGTGATGACAAGGTCCAAAAATGGCCTTTCCAGCAATCAAAGGGACGTAACCCTACGATAAATGGGCCCGACTTGGCCTGTTTTCGAAATCATCCGGATTTTCATTCCCTGCCACCTTACATATAAGTTTCAGAAAGATCCGATCTGAACCGAAAGCGCTATGGTGATGACAAAGTAAAAAATATGCATTTTCAGCAATCGTAGGGGCGTATCTCTATGATAAATGAGTCGAGTACGTGGTCTTTTCCCAAGCCACCTTGCATATAAGTTTCAGAAAGATCCGATCAAAACTGAAGGGGCTACGGTGATGGCAATGTCAAAAATAGACATTTGCAGCAATCAAGGGGACGTAACTCTATAATTAATTGTCCGACATTGCTTTCATCCCCAGTCTACTTATATATATGTTTCAGAAAAATCCGATAAAAACTGAAGGTGCTACGGTGATGACAAGCATTTTCCCATTGTAAGTCTATGGGACCTTGTGGTTGCCATGGCAACCAAAGTCTTCATTTGATTTCGATAAAAAGCTATTGTCATCAATACCTCACTAGAGGAATGCTACAGATAAGAAACGATTGAGATCAGCCTGCAGGCTGCAGAGATACAGCTGGTCAAATGTGTGGACAGACGATGGGCGGACGACGGAGGGACTACCATCCTATAAGCTCCCTGGAGCTTTCGGTCCAGGTGAGCTAAAACATAAAAGTGTTCGCCTAACTGTGGAAAAAAGCCCGGGTTGTTGGTTTAGTCGAGGGTAGTACGTCTGTAAGCCAGGTACGTGCATTTGCAAAGTAGTAATCAATAGTTTGTCACTCGTTGGTTGCCTGTATTAATCATATGTTTCTTCCCTTAAATTGTCGAGCTCAGTCTTGCAAACCATTTATTTTCTTTTCTTTTGACCTTTATTTTTGCCTTACATGCGCTTGAGCGCATGTCTGTCTGTCCGTTAGTTTTATTCAGAGTGCCTATGAGTAAATGCGTTGAAAACGCTATTGGTGTTATCAAATACAGAATCAAAAAATGTTTACACTTTTTACGAATGCATGCGTAGCTTTGTATGTGCATTCAAGGATGTAAATGTGCGTGCGCATGCGTGAACCAGACAGAGAATAAGATAGTGAGATAGAGAGATAAGGGCTTGGAAATGTTTTGTTGTCCAATGTTGGCTTAAATATCTCTTAACAGTTACTGCTCTTAGATTTGGGTTGAAAGGTGCCAAAATGTAAGTTTTACAGATATCTGGAATACAATTACATTGACATGAGTTTCCATTTATTTGCTGCTTCCTCGACAGCTGTCATGAAATGTTTTCACCATAAAATGCATTTGTGACTTTTTTGGATTAAGGTATGGTCACCAAAATCGTTTTTTTTTTCTACTGAATCAAATGATTTATCTATCCATGGTGTAAATTTGAAAGCTGTACAATTTTTCAGTTTTTTTAGAAAAGTCGAAAAAACTACCTTGGGCGTTGGAATTTTGGTTAAGTGTATGTATTGCTGGTGTCTTTTTTATTTTCGATAGCCGTTTCGCCGTTTTGTAGGAAGGTGGATGTCCTTTTGGCTATCTGCTTGTGATGCTTTCGTTTTGCAAATGTTGTTTTGTGTTTCTGTTTCTCTTTGGTGTCTTGAATGGGAGGTGTTAGACTATCGAATCGATTCCTGTAAATTGCATCCACTTGTTTTTGGAAAGTTTTGGGTAATTGTTTGTACGTTGTAGTTAAGGCAGGTTTGTCCCTAACGGTTAGGATCGCGCGACCTATGAGTTATCGAAAGCCTACAGGACGCCACATGTAGGTTCATCACGTAAACATGTCTATGTAACTTTGACCCCCGTAAACCTCACTGTTATATAGTAAAACTGGGTTTTGCATGGGTATACACTATTTTTCGTATTTCTGCTCAATAAGTATGTTTTGAACAGAAATAAGAAAAATATCGAACTTATTTTATCTGAAAATGTTCATTTTTCGGTGGTATAATCTACAATGTATTTGCATAGGCGTGTTTTCGTAATGTAAACGGTGTAGTTTTGGTAACTTATTACGATAACGCATCCGTGTGACAAAGTGTAACCTTTCCTATCTCAAGTACGATTGCTTTTTGATGAAAATTTGTGTTGTTTTATAAAGAGGATCTTACATGAGTGCTCATGTATGTTTGAGTTTATTAAACGAGAGGAGGAAAAGGAATGAAATGCGAGGCTATGCCGAGCATTTTATTCATTTTCCTCAACGAAATTAATAAATTCAATGATACATGAGCAAAAATGCAAGATTCTATTTATCATATGACATTTAAAACGCTTTTTATTCACGTTTATTTTACAAAATTATAAATATTCCGCCATAAGTAAACGTGACGTCGTTAAGGACGCCGTACGTATAACGTTACGGGGCGTATCTAACTAATTTGCATATTTGATCCACTAGTGGATAATCGAATTTATAACATGGCGTTATTACACTCTCGGATGCGACGTCATATGATAATACTTATTTATACTCTAAACATAGGTTGCTTTTGCTCACTAGAACACCCTCATTGATAAAGGGCATCATTAATCCATTAAGTTTGTTGGCAATACAAAGAAGTGGTATGAATGGAGAAAAGTTACAACCACACTGCCATTCGTTATTTTTAAACTTAAAATTCTGCTGTTAAGTAATTTATGATTTGGCTAAGCCTTTATATAGTGTGAGTGATGTGGTTAACAAACTTACCCATCACTGTAATTCGGAGTCTCTCTGAATCTGGTACTGTGGTTGGAGGGTAATTTATCACCGTCTCAGTCGCAAATGTAGCGTTTTCTTCTTTATTTGATATCAAATATGGGAAGTTCATTTCCTTTTCTTCCCCCTCAGCCTATCAACATAAAACAAAATAAAAACTCATGGAAATAAGTTGTTCGGCTTAACATATTCCTACAGATTCTAAAAATGAAATCTAGAAAATACACACGTATTTAATAAATAAGATTGAAACTAATAAAAATAATGTTTTTTCACCATTGTATTGTAAAATATGATATTTTATACGTAATTAATGCATTTTAGAGTAAAATTAAGATTTTCCCACGATTTCTAGTTCGGCAAACCATATGCAAAAATCTCCGTTTCTGTTATTTACGAAAATCCTAAATATCAATCTGCTGGCACATTCAGATTATCTTGTTTGTGTTTGATTCAATGACAGAACCATAACTTCGTGGCAACAGCTAAGATAAGTATTTTGGGATAGTTGAGGATAGTTTTCCTAATTTCTCATGATTTGGGTACAAATGAGAACTGCCCCGGCGAGGCGTTTCTAATGAATACCCACAACATAGGTTTTTATGGAAGATTTATTAAACTATGCTTCAATGATCACAAAATACTTATCTTATCTGTTGTTATAACCAGTTTCTACTACTATCTCCATTTTGAAGCTAAGGTGTCTTACTTGTTCAAACGCCGAAAACATTGTTGTTGTTTTTTGTGTTTTGTTTGTTCGTGACATGGCTTAAACTATGTTTCAGGGGCATAGCGAATTTTATTCTTGAGAATGACTGGTATTCGGAATTAATAATTTCGATATTTGTACACTAAATTGTGCCAGAGCATAGGCAGTCGTGGGAACATAAACTCATTTGCTCCTGCAGTCAAAATCGACCTGAAGCTCATCACGATTGAAGTCGCAGAGTACATTGAACGCTGTAAGCGATAACTGCATGTATGGAGCTAAGACTGACGTCAATATGAGTTTGGGGAAAATGCATATTCCGGAGAGGCAATTCTATTCGTCAAGTATTAACGAATAGAACGATGTTAACCCGTTCAAACAATCAAGGAAATTTATGGTTAGAACAAAGGTGTTAGTGTTTTAAGGCGGCGATCCTTGCAATTATCAAAACCTTCAATCAACTGTACCTGTTGGGGTCCAGTTGTTCAAAACTTACAAAACTGTTAGTCAACATATTGTTCACACTTGACGCCTAAATAGGACATACATATAGACATTTCTGCTACAAATGTGAGTAGCCTTTTCATTTGCAAAAACTACTCGTACTTCAATTTTTTCAGCAACATTACAACAAGTTTAGATACAGTGAAATTCCACTATTAAGACCAACTAAAATTAAATGTTCATTGATAGCCTCCGCCCATCGGGGCTTGAAGAAATAGATGGGCTGTATGATGCTTCCACGCAGAGCTGAAATCGACGGCACACGAGTACTGGTAAACCACTTAGAGAATCTAAGCCTGCCCAAGCAAAGCGGTGCGAGTCGGACTGTCCATGCGTATAAACCCTATTGGTTTCATTGGACGACAGGGCTTGAGCTGTCATTTCATCTCAGTGTCGGATAAAATTCCCATACAAATGGAAGCAACGTCTCCAAAATGACCTTTACTGTGTTGACGGGGACGTTAAACCTTAAATCAAACAAAAACAAAATTTCATTGAATGAAGTAAAAACTACTATACAAATGATAGAAGTGCTAAGTAAGATGATTGATAAAAAAGGGTAAGCCAAAATGCTAGAAGTCAGATATCTTGCAGTGGGAAGTCACTAAACGAGTTCTGATATTTGCTTCACAGAATTGACTGTAGATCCTTATTAGAACTGTTTCAATGAGCCAGAAAAAAAGATTATCACAACGATCATCTAAAACATAAATAAAAATATAATTATATTTTGTTCACCACATAGAATGACTTCTTTGAGCAATAAAATTACATATGTTTTTAGATCGTAACTAGAAAGATAGGCGAAGCTACCTCAGCGAGATGTTGTCTCAGCTCTCACAATATATTATAAGGGCGGCAATGATCACAATACAAAGTAACCTTCTGCTGCCATAACGCTTCTGTTAATATTATCGAAACTTGGATTTTATCCTACCTTAACTACGAGACTTTTAAATATTTCATCAAATATGTTTCGTTGCTTCTGCTCGTCTATTCTCACATTTATGGTTACAGAGCCAATTACAGATGGCCTTATTGGGAAGAACACCGGCGTTGGTTTTCCTGATTTAACCTGAAAGTCAGAAATATACAGAAACATTAAGTCTTAATTTTCTGTCAATTTTATATGTACTCAAAGTGACTAATCTGTTTGAAACAATCCATCTACTACTGTCCTGGTCAACCTCAACCTATAACCACCTATATGAAATTTTGAAAATGTGTTGAAATAATATACACTGTTCAGTTAAGGATGAAAAAGGGGATATGGTCAGTGAATGTCGCCATCAATAGGGTGGATACGTTAGGGCGGTAGTTTGGGTGAAACTTTACTTGTCTAGCGGTCCCGGTGTGCAAAACAGACAGAACATTATTCAACCAAGCGTGAAAAGTACGTCAGTCATGAGGGGTTTGCAAAGGTACACGAACCCGTCTTGATTTCTGATCCAAACAAGGATTGTGAATATATATTAGAACACACGTGCACATGCTGGCTCTTCAGGTATGAAATACACAGTTATAACACACGGATATTTGTTCGTTTTTGGAATGCCTTGAAAACATTACTGTGAGGACAACGATAGATGTGGATCAGTGCTCAGTTTTATAATTGTCGTACATAAAATCAACTTCAAAGATTTTTGTAAAATAGCAGAGAAGGCAAAGATCGGAAATCGGTGCAATTATCCCAGAGCTCCCATCAGAGACACCAAGGGGACAGAAACACAAACATGAAATAACTAGACCCTTAAGGAAACATTAATAGTGGAAAGCCAAAAGGACAGTTGTTTTCCAACAAAATGGCCAACAGGCTATCCAAAATAAAATAATATAAGCGACACACATACCAAAAGACAAACCATTACAAAAATAAAACGCGAAAGAAGAAATTAAATCGGAATGACGTCTATAAAATTTTAAAAAGGATTTTCGTAGTTTATGCTACCGATAACCATGGTTAAGAAGTTTAGCAATTAAGTATTTATTACGAGTGTTGAAGTCAGTTACATGACTAGATACTGTAGCAAATCGAATTCGTTACGAAACAAAAACGCCATACGATGCCGCACGAGGAACATCACCATCAAAAAGGGAAAATTTACAATCTCAAAATCAAACTTATCGCGTTTATCATAAATCTTGCAAGAAACAAATCCATCTAGATGTAAATCCTAAATCGGGGCCTCGGTATCAGAAGAATTTGTTTATTCAACTGAAGTTCTGGGGGTAAATTTGACTGATCAAACCATCGAAACAGGTATTGTCAATATTTAATAAATCATTCAAATATCTAGAAGTCGAACTAAAGGCTTAAATGATTTCAGATTGATTTTCAAAGGAAAGGGACATCAAGAAGTCTATTTCATAACAAAACAAGAACAGATCAGTCACAAGGGTGCGCAATTTGTACCCATCGGAATACCCACAATTTGTCCGAATAACTTAGACCCAAATCTTAAATAAATATTGGTAACTACAAAGATGAGAGCTTCACTAACCTTCTGACATGACTATAAAGTATAATTCTTATGCTCTTTAGAAGTGAAAAAACATTTCTAACATTACATGCAAGATAGAGGGTGTCTTTCCTATGATATATCCATTCAATTAAATCATTACGTTTTTCTTGCACAATATTATGATGAAGTGTAGTGTAAAGGTGGAAAATCATAAGTAGACAGACTTGAAGCACGAACACGTCTGGATTTGAATTTATTTAAAACGTCATGAGAATTTTGTATAGACCAAAACAAATTTCTCCCTGATCTTTCAAAGACTTTGTCGCAATATTTAATCACATGCTTTTTCGATGGCAGTAAAACATGAAGTTAACAATTTGGAGAGTTCAGTAGTGGTACAAGAGCTTGCTTTCGCAATACACCGTGTTTTGAATGGTCTTTAATGAAGTTTAGGTATCCAATATAACATAGGAAGCTTGTCTTTGCCTTTTGTAACACATACAGTAAACTTGGTGGCTGAACGACAAATGAGGTCATCAACTTTGGAAGCAAGGAAATATGAAGTGTACGCCCACTCTACAGCCAAAGACTGCAGTTCATAGGCCTTAAACCACCAAGTTCTTGCTGAAGAGTGTTAACATAGCGGAGCCATCCAACAATGACCACATTTTGGCGGCATTTTTTGCTGGCGCCAAAACATTTTGTTTATGAAATTCTTGATTTGTTTGTTTGATTTGAGGTTTAACGTCCCCGTCAACACTGTAAAGGTCATTTTGGAGACGTTGCTTCCAATTTTGTGGGACTTTTACCCGACATTGAGATGGAATGACATCTCAAGCCCTGTCGCCCAATGAAACCAACAGGGTTTATTAGCATGGACGGTCCGCCTCGCACTGCGGTTCCTGGACAGGCTTAGATCCTCTAAGCTGTTTACCAGTACTAGTGTGCGGGCCGGATTCAGCTCTGCGTGGAAGCATCGTGCAGCCCATATATTTCTTCAAGCCCCTATGGGCGGGGGCTGATGAAATTCTTGAATACCTAGTTTAAGGTGACATAAAGTAGAAGTAAAACAAAGATCAGGAATCGATACAATTAACTTAGTCCACCCATCAAAGACACCAAAGGGAAAGAAACACAAACATGAAGCGACCAGACCATAATGGAAACCTAAACAAAGGATGGCCATAAAGACAGTTACTTTCCCACAAAATGGCCGAATGGCCATCCAAAATAAAAAGACACAAGAGAAACACACAGTGAGTAATAACAAACAACAACACAAATAAAACGCCACAGAAGAACCGCCTTGGAACGGTCAGTGGAAAGAATTCCACTGGGGGGCTTTAATCGATTTTACGTGGCCACAATCCTCGCCCTACTTCCGTCGCGATTTAGAAAAACAACCCACTCAGTCCGCACCAAGGCCCCCCAGCCCACCTGCGCAACACCCCGTGAACACAAACAACCAAAAACGTAAAGACGTATTAGGTTTAGGAGGTAACCGTTGTTGTTTAGTGTCATACAGTAAATGGTTACTAACGCGTAATGCCATGCCACAGTTAGTATTGAACGTAGGTCGCTGTTCTCCAAAGAACATCAATATAAATTTTTCTTTAAGTGCGTGTGAACATGTCTTGCACATCCAAGTTACGTGATGTTATATTTTCATAATACAGATCATATTTTCTTTTCCTTTGGGATCATTTAGTCCACCCTGGTTACGTTGAAAATCAAATGCGGCTCAAGCCTGTGCTTGGGGGCGAATGCTGCCTTGCAAGCTACAGTGTTTTATATGAAAAGACCCAATAAAACCGAGTCTCCGATTTTCTTTCTTTTATGTTTTCTTTGTTTCCAAAGGCAACCTTTTAGTTTGTTTTTATTTTACCTCACTGCAGCCGGTGTTAAGTGCCGGCTGTAAAAAGTCTCCCCGTACTTCATCATAGTGCAGATTAGATTTTCGTTCCTCTGGGATCATTGAGCCCATCCTGGTTACATTACAAATCGAATAGGGGGCATATGCAGCCGTGCCTTTAATCGGGGTTATCGGTACCATAAACTAAGCAAAGCCTTTTCACAATTTTATAGACGCCATTCTGATTTAATCTCAAAATTCAATATTTGATTTAAATCTCTTCTGCAACAAGGTCTATCGGAACCCGAATTTTATGGTGACTTAGTATATAAATTCAGAAAAATATATAACCACAATAACTTCAGCACCCAATTTCGTAAAATCACTCTTCGATAAAAAAAGTTTGGGTACAACATATATGTTATACGACAGACTGAATGCATGGTAGTTAACCCAATCACGGTTGACAACTTTGCTTCCCTCTTTAATTGCACGCCGGTTCAGGCCTCAGATTCTATGACGTTTCCAGCGTAAAGGCTTACTGAGAATTAGAGCGATCTAATTCAATGTAACGTTGATTGGTGCCTGATAGTCTGTCTCTGCTTGGGCCCATCGGAGTCTAACTGGTGGTTTTCTTTTGCTCCAGCATTTCAGTGGTTTCTTGCTGTCGAATCCTCACCGTTGTTTTGTCTCTGTATTTTTTTGTGTTCACGGAAATGTTGCACTGATGAGTTAGGAGGCCTTCACGCCGACTGAACAAATTATTTGTCTAACTCGCGATTGTGGCCACGTAAAATCGATTTAAACCCCAGTGGAATTCGTTTTCGCTGATCGTTCCAAAGCGTTTCTTCTGTCGTGGTTTATTTTTGTTATGGTTTGTCTTTGGGTGTTTGTGTCGCTAAAATTATTTTATTTTGGATAGTATATTGGCCATTTTTTGGGAAAGTAAATGTCCTTTTGGCTTTCCACTGTTGATGTTTCTATTGGGGTCTGTTGTTTCATGTTTGTGTTTCTTTCCCTTTGGTGTCTCTAATTGGAGCTGTGGGTTAATTGTATCGATTCCTGATCATTGCCTGCACTTCTATTTTTCAAACTACAGTGTTTAATATGAAGAGACTCAATAACACCGAGTCTACGATTTTTCGTTCTTTTCGTTCTTTTATGTGTTCTTTGTTTCCATGGCAACATTATAGCGTATTATTTCTCGCAAATTATTTTCGTTCATGATCAGGCTAAATGTATATTCAAGCCAAATAAAAGTTGTGCATACGTTTTATTTACCCTGATAAATTCTTTTTTCAACTTTTTCAACACTATAATCCGAAACTGGTATAGTGCGAACAATTTGACCTGAGATTGACCTTTATGCTAGGAATAAATTAGTCAATGCTATCGCCTAATACGTCGGCTTTCGTAACCTTCTCGTGAATTTTCGGAATCACGTGAATAGCGGCACATTTACCGACCTCTATGTATTGTATAACAGTATCGCCATCTTCGGAAAAACCGCGACGATAAATATATGCATTCAGTCGGGAATGAAATTATGTTAATAGAGTTCACCAGTATCAGGTCAATTTGTTCGAACTATATATGATTGACATAATATTTTGTACATAGTCATTTCATTTGTAATTCATTAGAATCACCGGAGTCTTGTAGGATTCTCTATATCTGAAACTTATTCAAGATAATACAAGACAGACTATGCTGTGACCGACGAAGGGCATACTTTGATAACACGCCTTTGCGACATAGTGCATTTTCACATCCCTAAGTGGCTACATTTTGATGATAAATCACTTATTTTCACTCCAAACATAGGTTTTGGGTGCTCGTAGAATGAGGCGGAACTATCGAGTAACCACAACCTATGTCTTGGGGCAGAATAAGGAAAATAATGATAACCCCCGTCAGCCTATTCTCTATATAAAGTGGGGTTTAGAGGGTGTTCATTTCACGAACTTACTCGCGTGATGTTATACAAACTTACTAGTATGCATCTTGTTATATCGCCTGTTAGTTCTGTCTCTTGCCCGCTGGAGTCGGTTCGTATTCCGACAAAATCTCCGGCACCTCTTAATGTCACAAGAACCTTTAACAGATTCATAATCGTATTAACACCACATATAACTGTGTAAATGCGTTATGCGCAATGCTTATTTGTTTCCCTTGAGAGTAGTGCAATCATTGCTTTCCTTCAAATATCCAAATGTTGATACAGGAAATAAAGTTATTTTTTAACCATCTTACAAATATTATTATCTCTATTTGTTATTTGTTACATCTGCTTTAATATGAAACCGTCTTACAGCTTACCATCTCTTATAAAAAACAGACATTTATGTATTTGTAAATCCACCTAAATTACAGCTTCCTTGTCTGCGGCCCGCGCCAAAAGATTCTGTATTTGCGGCAAGTGACAAAATGCATTAGGCAGGAGTATTGCTCAAAAATATGTTTGATAAAACAAGACAAATACTCATCAACCTCACCGTGATAATATCCTCTTTATGACAATGACATTCGCGAACAACAAGAGACCAATCAGCCTGCCATCGAACAATTTCGATCGCTGCTTCGATAGTACAATTACACCAGCTTTTATAGAAAGCCTCGTATTTTACAAAGTCTAGAATATGCCCCGTCGCAAACAAAACAAAATAACATAAAAAACACAAAAAACAAAGAAACAAAAAAACGTTTTAGGCGTTTATGACAAAAAATGTGCAAACCGGCTTGCTCAGGTACTCAACCGGCAGACATGGAGACTAACCTGTAAGTCTTCTGGGTGATAGTTGAAGACATTGGCTTGTATAACAGCTGTTTCCCCACGTATAACAGAGTAAGGCATCTGCATGGCAATGAAGAAGGGTAGGAATGCTGTCAACTGTAAACATTAAAATTAAGAACGTAAGAGTAAGAAAACAACACTTTTTATACCAGTATATACGCATATGAACAACATTAGTTTTGCATGACGAGAGGTATTTTCTCACTAGGTAGCTGAATGGATAATTCATTTTGATCAACAAGTGAATTTCGATGGATTGCGGTGACTGTTTTAACTTTTTGTAGCTGCTTTTGAGTGATTTTCTATTTCAATGAAAAGGTCGCATTGTCTTAACAACAGCTGCCTACGTCTGAATTAAGTAAACGTATTTCAATACTCACCTTAAGATATTATGTCTTTTGAATAGCTCAGCCGCACAATACGAGGTCAAAAAAGACAGAACCGGAATAGAAAAAAAAACAGACTATGGATCGTCCCGGTTTTCGAGACCGAGAACAATACATGTACACAGGCCACATAAAGCAGCCATTGAGAATGCGCAGGTATAACCCCACATAGCACGCAAAAGGCATGTGTCGATCATATTGTCGATATAATAGCAGACACGCTGACGTTATTATTTTTGTTGGAGCTATATCAAAGTAAGGTGAAGCGGGAACGACCAAAGAGTACAAGTCAGATTCCACTTCACGTAAGATATCTAGAAACCGGACTTCTCAAAACAAAATAATTAAGAGATCAAAAAAGGAGTGTGTCAACAGTAACAGTTTGCTGCTAAGATTTTTTAGAATAATTTAAAAAGCATGGCGGAAGCCCATAATAGGTAAGAAATCTACCAAATAAATAGTGAGACTATTACAGGATTAATTCCCCTTAGTAGACATCAATCCGAGAAAATCTTCCATATCACAGAATAGACCATGTAGTGTTGTATAATATGTGGGATTGAACGATAAATTATGTAGAATACTAAATAAAAGTCTACCTCTGATAAGGCTTGGCATAGGAATGAAACAGATGTGAAAATGCAAACATAAATGGATTAAGATGAAGCTCTTCGCCTCAAATTCTTGAAACAAAATCTCGTAGAATAGAAAGGTGCTTCTGAAGATCTATGATGATGGCACAAAACGACTGAAAAAGGCAAGATGTCTGAGGCCAAAGGGGGCTATGAAAATGAACTAACAATTGGAATCCACTATCTTGGTAAAACCCCGGAAAACAGGTCAGAATGGAAAAAAAACGTATGTAAAATAACTCTTCCATTCGAATGACCCAACGTTAACTGAACCAGCCTTGTTGTCAGGTACTGAAGACACAAACAGGAGTATCAGATAATTGATACTGGTGAAAACGATTCTCTTGAGGAGTGCCCAACAATTGAAAATCCACAAAACGATAGGTAATTTCCCGACTTAGAGATATTTGGTGGGGAGAATACAAATAACACACTCTGTACGATAAAATATTCGAAATCAGCGGAATATGCCCAACTTGAATAAGAATAACACGGGTAAGATAGCTCCCATACTTCGTTGTGTACATAAAATGAGTGCGTCCCTCCCCTTCATTCTGTTCTAGAGATGAGTCACCACAGAGGATTGGATTGAGGCTATCTTTAAATAGATGTCTTGAAAACAAACTATAGGAGGAATTTACATTTGAAGCAAAAAACAATGCTGACAAGTCAGAAGAACATCCGTAGTAAGGACCAGATAGTTAGTAAGCAGGAAGAAATAATTTCTTGACAGATATCTGTTGAGAAATAAACGACGATACAATATAAATTGTACCACCCACAGCCATTTCACGAACCCCATGAAAGTAAAATTATAGAAAAGGGTCAAGGGAAGATACCCGATCTATGCCTTACTCACGTAGGTATGAGAACAAATACATATGTACATAGGTAAACAAGCGTTCACAATACAAGCTGTCTAATAAATGAAACTCAAAAATGGGCACGGCATGTACCTGGACTCGGAACAGGGACCCCATTCCACCCCAAGCCTCGCTCTCTTTCCGCAAGCACTGTTAGAGGTGAGGCGAGATCCCCTAGTCAAGCACTTAGAAGTAAAGGCGACATGGGGACCTCTTACCTTGTGAAATAAGGGCCCATGGTCTGAGGCAGTTTCCTTATTTTAATAGGAGTAAAACCGTGAACCTGCTTAAAGTAGAAAACTTATCAGCGGTTGAGAAAAAATATCTCTTCCAAACCTCCCACCCCTATACAGCAGACAGAGGGTCCGATGGAGAACGTTTACTTTCAATAAACGCTTAAGTTAATAATCTACTGTCTTTTTCCTGTCTACAATCTAACGCAACATGATGAGGAAAACAGGCGCAAATTGAAAATAAAAAAGTGAAATAAATGCAGACATATCTGACTTAAAACCTGATTCCAAAATCCAAAGCAAATTATTCGTAGAAGGTCTGTATCCTCGAAGGCGACCACAAAAATAATGGCGTTTATTCCGTGAGGTATTATACCCGGCGCACTCTCATTGACTGCTTTAAGTGGCCTGTGTATAGGTATGGTTCCCGGTCATATGCGCTTAGCAACGGGAAAAGTTTCCGGGGGACAACTGGGACGAGCTATAGTCTGTTTTATTTGCATATTCTGGTTCTTAATTTTGGAGGTCATATTTCGTCTGAGCCACTAAGAAGGCATACAATAATTTGCGGTGCCATATGCTGGCATTGAATTAGCAAGCATAACAGCCCGTGCAGTAATCAGCTCCTTCTTCCCAGAGATTAAAAAGCCTTTTACGTGATAATGGACTCAAAATGAAAACATCCGTGCAACAACGAGTCACATAGAGTAAACATTCTGAAAAGCACTTGCTTTTGCAACGCGACGTTGGACTTGAAAACGTCAAAAACTTTGAGTTTAACCTTCTTTCAAAAAATAGACGACATCATGTTACATCGATTGTCATTGGGTAGCATTTGGCTCTACGCAGCTCACGGCGCTTGTCGATTTGAGCTAAATAGTACATAATAAAAACAAAAACAAAACAAAAAACAGGGGATTACTTTTTACTGACCGTTCCGCGGCGATTCTTCTGAGTTGTTTGATAATTGTTATAGTTCGTCTTTGCATGTATGTATTGCTGATATATTTTTGCTTCGGATAGCCGTTTCACTATTTCTTGGAAAAGTAACTGTCCTCCTGGCTTTCCGCTTTTGGTGTTTGTGACGGGTTTAGTTAGTTCATGTTCATTTTCTTTCCCTTTAGTGTCTCTATTGGGAGGTGTGGGATAATTGTACCGTTTCCTGACCATTGCCTTCAATTATTTTACACGATCGCATTTTCCGTTTGCGAATCCGCTGACGCGACGCAGTAAAACGAAATGCCCTACCTTTAAACCGCCGGCTTACCACCAAAAATGACAATTTTGAAGCATTACGAAAACATGCCTATACAAATATATTGCCAATGTTTCGTCAAAAAATTAGAAATTTTAAGATGAACAATTGTGGTATTTTTCTTGTTTCTGCTCAAAATAAATATTGCGGGGACTCGATAGAACCGCCTCGACGAGGCGGTTCTACCGAGTACCCACAATCTATGTTTTTGAGCAGAAATAAGAAGAATAATGTATACCCCCTTAAACCCCAGTTTTACTAAATAAAAGTGGGGTATGAGGGGGTCAAAATAACATAGGCGTGTTCTCGTAATGACACGTATTCCCCAAATACAACAATCTCCGGCTTAGAACAAACAACAAAGATTACTATCGGGAGCGCCCATTTCCGTGACATGGTCATTTTGTTTCAAGAATTCGCTACACAGTAAAACAATATTATTTCATAACGAAAACACGTCAATACAAATACATTGCCAATTTTTGGCCACAAATTAGAAATTTTAAGATAAACAACTGTGATATTTTTCTTATTTCTGCTGTAAACCTAGATTGCGGGGACTCGATAGAACCGCCTCGACGAGGCGGTTCTGTCGAGTACCCACAGTCTATGTTTTTGAGCAGAAATAAATAAAATAATGTATACCCCCTTAAACCCCAGTTTTACTATATAAAGTGGGGTATCAGGGGTCAAAATTATATAGGCGTGTTCTCGTAATGTTATTCAAAGAAAAGCTTGCTTTGAGAAATGAAAGCTATTATCGTCTGAAACAGGTACGCTATCCTATCAAGAAATTTTTGGATGGTATTTAGGTCTGCCAGAAGGATTTGCTGTTAGTACTGTTCTTGGAGCAACACTTGACATTCTGTGTGCTTCCATGTACGTCAGATAATCCATCCATGCGAAAGAGGGTCAGTAAGAAACAAACGAATCTGACCCTTAATGCAAGTAGTCTGCCCTACTGTAGAATAGAAATTATCCGACATGTTTATTATAGACTGATCATATGAGCTATCATTATAAAAAGGGACATATTATATTGGCGGTCAACAGTCTCGGGCAACACGAGCATTCTCGCTACATCACGAAACACGCCTATATAATTTTGACACCCTTGAACCCTCACTTTTATATAGAAAAACTGAGGTTTACAAGGGTTAATGCCTTATTTTTATTTTTTCTGCTCTTAAATATACATTGTGGGTACTCGTTTAAACCGCATTGATGAGACGGTTCGTACAATCTATATTTTGAGCAGAAATAAGTAAATTATCATAATTGTTCATCTTAAAATTTTCATTTGTTTAGCGATAAAGATTACAATGTATTTGTATATGCGTGTATGCTCGTGCAGACCATTGACTCCAACATCTAGCTATTTCAGTAGATTGCTCAAAAAGTATGAATCAGAGATTGCAAAGTTTCATTCATAATGTATGAGCTCATATACTTACATTTGATGTGACAGGAGCTACACCTAATCCCGAATTTGGACTTAAAGCAAAGGCATTGGCCTCCCATGTTGTTATTGTGTCTGGCACTATAGTTGATATGTCCACAATACCATGAGTACTAGTAAGATAAGAATTAATATGCTCAACAAATTACTTAAAACAGTGCCTTATTTATAACTAAAGGTAAATGGCTAAATGATCAAATGTGCCTCACGCTTACAAGTCCGAGTAATAAATTCCCCTGTATACCCCTAAAAAGAAAACGCTTTTTTTTGCTCCATGACATACATTGCAGGTACTCATATGGGTTGCTCTATCTGGCACCAAGAAGGTTAATTATGTGTAACAGAAAGAAAACCTATTATAAATTTTCTTTAAAAAAGAATGACTGTTTTATTGATATAAAAGAATGAACTCATTTCACATGGATGTTTAATCGTATTGAAAATCAGAAACAGCCTAACATTGAACTTGAATTCTTTCAATGCAAACGCTATCAACACTGAGAGGAAATGCAAAATATAACTTACATTAAGAAATACCAATGCAAATATTTGGTAATTGTCAAATGTATAACGTAAGCTTACCTATTTAATTTCGCACCCCCACCCCCTTGGGTTTACAGGCCTGGGGTAAACATTGCCATTCTTATTTCATCCAGGCGGAAATAACGAGAACCCATTATCTATATTTTAACAGAAATAATAACCAATATCGCATTTTTCATCTAAATTTTTTTTTTTGGTGTAAACGTTTCATTGTATGTGTGTTTGCGTACAGATAGCCATGCCAAAGGAACAAAAAATACAAAAAAAAAAAAACGTTAAATCATGGACGCGCGTTAAACTTATTAAAATGTCCATGATGACCCTGAATCGCTCACCTGATCCATATTGTACAACTATAGCATTAGGTAACATGAGGTGGAGTAGAGAATTTGAGCAATCATTTCTTTTGAAATTCTTTCAAAATCAGTCCAGCTGTTTAGATGTACAAGTCATTTTAAGGTTGTTTTTTATATTTTTAGCTCCGATGATCATTATGCTGGTGGAACAAACATATTTTGAGCAGTTGTGTTAAAGGGTCACCCATGGAATATTTCTATGAAATTATTTCCTTTTGGAAGTCTTTTAAAGTGTATCCGTTTCAAATTCATTTCTTGTGACCATCTTGTTCAAGAGTGGAACAATTTCAGCAATTTTGACAAACGGTTACCCACAAGACTTTCCTGTGGAATCATTTATAGATATCCCATAGTTTACGAGAAGTTATTTAAAGATTTTTTAAGTACTGGCAGCCCTTTTGTTTAGCAGAGTGGAGCCATATTAGCAATATTGGAGGTAGGCTTCTCAAGTAAGTTTCCTGTGAAACTATTCAAAATCCATTCGTCTGTTTAGGAGGAGAAGTATTATGGACCAGAAGTTGGTTTAACGTTTTGTTTTGTTTGACTTGATGTTTAACGTCCCCGTCAACACTGTAAAGGTCATTTTGGAGACGTTGCTTCCAATTTTGTGGGACTTTTACCCGACATTGAGATGAAATGAAATCTCAAGCCCTGTCGCCAAATTGAAACCAATAAGATTGATAAGCATGGACGGGCCGACTCGTACCGCTTTGCCTTTGCAGGCTTAGATCCTCTAAGCGGTTTACCAGTACTCGTGTGCGGGTTGGTTTTAGCTCTGCGTTGAAGCATCATGCAGCCTATATATTTCTTCAAGCCCAAATGGGCGAGGCCGTTGGTTCAACGTCTTTCTATTTTTAATTTTAATTGTCATCTTGTTTATCGGTGCTTAACCATTGAAACAACTTTGAAAGGGGACCACACATGGAAACAATGCCGGTGAAATAATTTCAATATTCATTCACGAGTTTCGCAAAAGTAGTCTTTTAAATGATGTTTTTTTTTTTTTTTCTATTTTTATCTCGGCCATCTTGTTCATTGAGTAGAACAGTTGTACTTATTTCAGTAGAGAGTCACCCAAGAGGCGTTATTTCAAAACACGCCCTCTGATTTAGGAGCAGAGGTCATTTAACTGTTGTTTTTTTTTTTTTTTTTTCTTTTTTTAGGGTGATGGCCATCCTTATCATTGGAGTAGAATTGCTTGAGCAATTTAGGTAATGGGTGAATTAACAGTGAAATCATCTCAAATTCCATCCACCTGTCTAGGAGAAAAAGTTGTTTAAAGTTTTTTATGTGTGTTTTTTAGCTCTGGTGGCCATATGTTTACCTAAGAGGACAGGTTTGAATATTTGTGGTAGGGAGTCACCCAAGAATTATTACTCTGAAATTATTTAGAAATTGGGCCAGTGACCTTTTAGTAGACGTGGTTTTAAGGTTTTACTATTTCAAGATCTGGCTCCGGTTTAGGAGGAAATGTGTTTAAGTAATTTGTGGACGGACGCTACACTGTCGACGCACGACGGACGACTGACGATGAACGGTCTCAGAAACTCAACTAAAGAGAGCTAAAGACCCGAAAGAGAAGCCCAGATTCTTTATGCCACTATTGAGCGCATAGACCACAGCAATAGAGAAACATTTCCTTCTTTACTGATTTCATCATCAGCTTGATACTCGCGAAATTATTGTCATTCTTAACAATGGTGTTTGAACGCCACCATTCTCATTTAGATGATTTTGCTATAGTTCCGACATCGTGTTCATTGGAGCAGAACGATTTAAACATTTTTGGTATGGAAACACCTAGGCAACAGTCCTGTGAAGTTTGAATCCAGTTGGAAAAGGGGTTTCAGAGAAGTTGGTATTTAAAGCAAATTGATGTTTTGTTTTATTTTTAGGTCTTGTGGACATTTCGCTCATCGGAACGGATCCGTTTAAGCTTTTTTGGTACAGGATCCCCACTTTTATATAGTAAAACTGGGGTTTCCGGGGGGGTATGCCTTATCTTTCTTATTTCTGCTCTAAAATATAGATTGTGGGTACTTGTTAGAACCGCCTCGATGAGGCGGTTCTAACGAGTGCCCACAATCTATATTTGGAGCAGATATAAGACAAAATATCACAGTTTATCATCATAAATTTTTCATTTTTTCGGCGATAAAGGTGACAATGTAATTGTATAGGCGTGTTTGCGTAATGATGACCCATTTCCGAAGTTGTTCAAGATGGTAAGCATGTCATTGTTATCGGCAAGTTTCATTAAAATCCCACAAAATGTTCACAAGGTCAGAAGTGACCATTTTTGAGAATCAAGGGGATGTAGACCTGCTATCGTTTGCTCGATCTGATATATTTTCGAACTCGTCCGAGATTTGATGCATATTTCTGTTATCTGCAAGTTTCATAACGACCCGACTAAAAGTGAACAAGCTACGCTTTTCACAATGTCAAACATTACGCAAACACGCCTTTACAAATACATTGCCACTTTTATCGCCGAAAAAATGAAAATTTTATGATAAAAATTTTTGATATTTGTCTTATTTCTGCTCAAAATATAGATTGTGGGCACTCGTTTGAACCGCCTCATCCAGGCGGTTCTAACGAGTACCCAAAATCTACTCGTTAGAACCGCCTCATCAAGAGTATCCAAAATCTATATTTTAGAGCAAAAATAAGAAAAATAAGGTATATCCCCAGAAACCCCAGTTTTACTATATAAAAGTGGGGTTCAAGGGGGTCAAAATTATATAGGCGTGTTTTCATGATGATAAAGATCCGAATAAAAGTGAACAAGCTACGCTGTTCACAATGTCAAACACTGCTATTTTGTGAGGACCAAGGGGACGTAACTCAGCTATAACTGGTCCAATCTGACAGATTTCCGAATTTGTTACAGATTTCATGGATGGCATTGTTATCTGTAAGTTTCTATAAGATAAAAAAATAAGAAGCTATGCTGTGCGCAAGGTCAAAAATGGCCATTTTTTAAGAAGAATCAAAGTGACACAACTTTGCAACTGTTGGTCCGATCTGATTCATTTTCAGTCTATTCAGAGATTTTATACATGCCATTGTTATCTGCGACATTCATTAAGATAAAAAAAAGAAGAAGCTATGCATTTCATGAGGTCAAAAAAGGCCATTTTAAGAATCAAGGGGACGTAACTCTGCTATTGGTTGGACGATCTGACCCATTTTCGAACTCATCTGAGATGCTATGGATGTCATTTTTTATCTGCATGTTTCATAGAGATACAACAAAACATGAAAAAGCTACGTGGTTTATAAGGTCAAAAATGACTATTTCTGATAAGCACCGGGACAGAACACTGCTTCTATTAGTCCGATCTGATCCATGTTCGAAATCATCCGAGTTTTTATGCATGTCATTGTTAACTGCAAGTGTCATGAAGATCCAACAAAAATGAAGAAGCTATGGTGTTCACAAGCATTTTCCCATAGTAAGCCTTTACGGGACCTATCCTATTAGTTACTGTAACAACCAACCAAAGTTCTGGAGTAATTTTTCTGAAAAGCATATGTAAGCAATTCCCCACCAAAGACATGCTACAGATAAAATATGGTTAATCTGCTTGCAGGCTGCAAAGACATTGCAGTTTGAAACTGTGGCCGACGGACGACGACGGAGGACGAAGGCTGCCATCCTTTAAGCTCACCCTGAGCCTTAGACTCAGGTGAGCTGAAGAATGGAACAGAAAAATATTTATACGCAACTTAAAAGCAGATGACCACCGATGACATTATATCGACGACATCGTCCATTTACATTGCCAAGAAGATGCAAAAACAGTAGTTAATTTTGACGTAACAAAGTTATCTTGTGACGTCGTAAGTCGAGTAATACAATCGAGGTATAAACAATAGTATGCCTAAAAATCAAGTTTACTGTTTTTGGTAAAAGAGCTGAGAATGTAAATATTGACAAATAGCATGCGTCAAGTCTCTTGTATAGTTCGTCAACAAATAGCTGGCAGTGACGTAGCTGACTGTTTGAGCTATTTTACCGTTAGCCCCATAAGCTTTGCATTGTTCAGAACAAAAACAAGTCGTGACGTCACTGTCAACTATTCCTCGACGGACAGTACGCGAGAACTGTTTATTCAATGACACAAAACATGTGTCGTGTCCATCTGAACCCGACAACTGTTAACGCAACGGCGAATTATTTACTGTACTTGTCGAATTTGACGTTGATAACGCGACAAGACGCCCATGGGCCATAATGCTCACCAAAGCTCAGACAGGTGGCAATGCCCACTGGCAGCCATGTATATTAGCATGATACGATTTTATTCTACCGATTATAAGGTTTGCTAAACGACCCCATGCCCAAATGAGCACCCATGTGGACTCTATCTGGAATATAAGGCATATATCAAGTGGAGGGCGTGGGGCATGTATGCAACGGAGGTCTGGCTGTAATCACCGAATGCGCCATATCATAAGAAACAAGAATATATAAGGTTTAGGGGTGGGGATCTGTACTGTTCCTGAGATGTAAGGCCTTTCGGGCAGTCGAGCGATCGTGCATGGCACCGGTGAACACCAGGAGTGCCCAAAATTGTTGTCACTGAATGTCTTATCCTATGGACAAAGGCTATAAAATGTTTTGTGTTGCGGATATGAACGGTTTCAGAGATATGAGCCTTTTTATGAAATGGGGGCGGGGGACAGCGCCTGTGGATCCCACACATTGGTATGAATGAATGCTTTTAACACAAGGAACAAGAATACATGTGATTACGGGATGGGGATCCGAAAAGGCTTCCATGATAAATGATAATTTATGAAGTTTTAATACGGGGAATGGTCCTCGCACATTGCCGCAGCACAGAGAAACGCCTAAGTTGGTGTTACTGAGTCTTACCATAAGGCTTTATGGTTACAATAAATGTTTAGGGGTGGTGATCTTAGCAGTTTCTGATATATATGTTTCTATTGTATGAAGTGGATTGTGGGCCAAGTCCCGGGAAATGGCCCGGGGCACGTATGTTGATGCCACTGAATGCGTTTTACCATAAGGAACATGAATATATATGGTTAAGGCAAGGGGTTCTGAACAGTTTCTAAGATATTTGGCCTTTTGTGAAGTGGAGGGGTGGGGCATGGTCGAGGCGCATCCCCAGGAGAAGCCTAGGTTGGTATCTTAGAATGTGTCTCATAAGGAAAAAGTATATATAGGTTACGGGGTGGGGATCTGAACGGCTTCTGAGATACTGGGCCTTTTACGAAGTGGAGTGGGTAGGGCATGGCCACAGCACGCCCAGAAGACCCTACGAATGGTGTCACTGAATGCGTCTTATTACAAGGAACAAGAATATATACGCTTTGGGTTGGAGATCCGAATGGTTTCAAAGATATGGCCTTTTAATATAATTGAGGGGGCGGGGCATGGCCCCGGCACACCCTGGAGGACACCCCGGTTAGCATAAAAGCATATGGCTGACGAAGTTACTCAAGGAACAATTCTATAAAAAACAAATTGTCAAAATATCTGCGAAGGCTTGGCAATAAATGCCAATGTTCTATTTTCCCCATTATAAGTCTATAGAAAAGCAACCAAACTAATGAGCCGATTTTCATTACAAACACTAACTTTCAATAACCCAGGTGTCACAGGTGGAATTTGGGCCCAATGTGCTAAGTGGCTTCAGAGAATATGTCGTTTGGAAGTGTTGACGCCAGACGACAGGCGGCATACGACGAAGACGGACAACTGCCTATCCGTTAAGTTCCACAGAAGCCTTCGGCACTGGTGAGCTAAACAAGCAAGCATGACCTCATGTCGCTACATATAGTTAACTCTCATTTGGTACAAATAAATGGCGTATGCACGGCTCAGAGCACAGCATAAGCGTTAGACTCCAACGGCAAGCGTACATCCTTATTAAATCTAAGGTAATGTCGGTTGGTACTTGAAACTCTGATTCTGGTCGGGCCCACCAAAATCTAACTTTTGTTTTATTTTGCTCCAGCTTTTCAATTATTTCATGTTGTCGAATCCTAATCGTTGTTTCATCAGTGTAGTCGTTTGATTTTTATGTTCTCGGAATTGTAACACTGATGGGTTAGTAAGCCTACATGCGGACTGAACAAATTATTTACCTTAACCACGACAGTACCAAGGGCGAGGATTGTGGCCACGTAAAATAGAATTAAAGGTGTATTTCTTATACAATTGGATTATGGATTGCCGTTTAGCCATTTTAACTTGGCTTTCCGATCTTAATGATTTTATTTGGGGTTAGTTATTTCATGTTCGTGTTTCTATCCCTGGTAGTAGGTGTTGGATAATTGCATCGACTCCTAATCAGTTCCTTCACGTCTATTTTTTTTTTCAATTTTGCCTTGTATATTGTAGATAACTGCAAAGATAGATAAAACCGTAACATTTATATACGGTTTAGTGAATCTCTGCACATAGGATGCTATTAGACCGTATAAGAATGACTTATATTACCGTTGCATGTCATTTTTCTGCTTCCATATATACATATATTGAAAGATACTAGTAAGTTAAGATTTATTTCCTCAAGTAAACTATACTTCATTTTTTGCTCTTTATTTCCTATACTTGTTAATAAAACCTGTGCCCATGAGCTTACCTGTACATTTATCAATTACGTCACAGCCCTGCATATTAGGACATAGCTACAACATACAACTACCATACACTTCTATTATTTACGACTGCTTTGGTAAGCTAATAAAACGTTTCCTAGCTGTTTTACACTGTGCTAGTAGGCATCTTTATAGGTAGCCCAACTTTCGTTGCTGACGAACACATGTTTTCAAATATATCATTTGTGACACTATAGAATCTATTCTTTAAAATACAGCACAACAGTTATTCAACACAACGTTCTGACAATTCAAAAGCCAACTTTAAGCAATATTTTCAAATTTCACGAGATGAACATGACTAATATTGCATTGCTTCTATACTTTAAAAGTCATGAAAAGTTCTTGAAGGGAAACGCTCATAAGTATAGGGCTTCGTAAATAAAGAAAGCAAGTGACGACAAGGGACGTCCGTTACTATAATGCTATACGCCATGGATTCGTAAAATTTTGTGCATGTATGTGTGTGTGCGAAAGGGGAGACAGGCATGCAGACAACATTTGGAGTAAGATATATTTAAACTAAATTGTGATAAATTTATTAACGATATCCGTGAACGAAACATAAATAGTACAGTCAAGAAAAACACATAGGGATGTAATAATACATGCGTCAAAGGGGGTCCTATACACCACAGCATGCACACTTTATGATTTGAGCATATATTGGGAAACTATAAGAATATACAAAAAATAAAAAATGACTACTTGTATAGAGGCATGTACAATATTGATACGGGTGTAAAGATTCGGTGCACAGACTAATTCAGCAAGCTGCGAAGGGAAAGTTACCTATCGCCTGTTTGTCAAAAGACTCAAACAAAGGCCATGTATGATCAACCTCATCCACGTGAGCGATTCTGGCCAACCTCGGCCTCTAGTGTGACCAATATAGGGAATTCTTGAGGGATTGGGATACAAATTACAATGCATTCAGTTAGTGGTATTAGCTCTTAATTATCAGTTCTGTAATCACCCTAAAATTTGATTATAGTAGCCAAACGACAGGGTATTGTGTCCAAAAGATGTAGGGTGAATGGCAAATCATCCAGACTCTTACCATACTGCTCCTCCAGGATCTGGGGCTGCATTGTTTTGCGGGCATAATAGGTCCAAAAATATTTATTTGTTTTGTTGCTACTGTGCTTCTTCAATTTCCAAACAAACTATCGTGTACATGCCATTAAGATCAGTTTCAATAACGCTAAAAAAGAAATAAAGGTGTCATTCGGTTCATGCCTAACATACTTGGCTACTGATGAGGCCCAGATCCATGTTTCTGGAAATTCTCTCCGGACCTGACCTTCGCCACGTTTAACGTTACTGAGTACTAAGCTACTTGAGGCAACCCCACTTCTAAGAAATGGCCCCGATCTCCCGTAAGAGCTGAGTTGAATTGCACCTGTAACCATAGATAAAAATGAAATTTACAACATACGCTGCAATGGAAGTTCCCCATATCCAGGATTCTGGAAATTCTCGACGGATTTGACCCGTCGGTCCGCCAGCTCCTCCTCCGCCAGGTGCCGCCATCATTACCGAATCTGCTGTCATCCTTGCTCCTGCTGAAAACCCTAATTTCCTCGTATGGAATTGTGGTCCTTTGACTGAAGAACAAAAAAGTTTGATTTGTGTTTTAAACAAGCGTACACACTGCGATGAAATGTTATAAATTAGACCTGAAGGCAAGGTACAGGAATCGATACAATTACCCCGCATCTCCCATCAGAGACACCAAAGGGAAAGCAACACAATCATGTAATACGTAAACCCTTATGAACAGATCACTAGCGACAAGTCAAAAAGACAGTTATTGTCCCACAAAATGGCAAATAACTATCCAAAATAAAAACAACTATAAGCAATGCACACATGCTGCATGATATGCTGTCAGTGAAGATTCGGATCAGCCTATGCGAATGAGTTTTAACTGTCTGCATGGTTATGTACTCTAGACTCGTCAGTGAATATCTATGATGTCTGGCCTTTACATTAAACATAGTTTAAGGGTGTATAACTATACATGGACTGGTCATTTGTTTTGTTGTACGGTAAAAACCATAGTAAGTGAGACAAGCAAAAACAAGTATCCAAAGATGTGCACTAAGTGACGATTCAAATCACCATATTTTCTTGGTCCGAGGTTAAAAAACGTTCCAAGCAAAACTCACTCACTTGAGCTTGAAATATCTATGCACCTAAATTTTAAATTGCCAACATTTATTGACATTTTAAAATGCAGGATAAACAACATTCTTTGCTGATCTGAGAAGAAAACAATGCCTCATGTGTTTACATTTTTTAAAACCATGAACATTTTAAATTTCATGCGCAAATGAGTTGAGCATGAAAACGATTCCATAACACCGGGCACTGACTTATTTTACGTAACCTTAAAGTAGGTATTCAGTGATTTCAAAAGAAGTTCGTTTTGACTCCAGCAGGCAAGGCCGCTAGTAATGTCGTCGTTGTTTGACTGATGCGCTGTCTCTGGTCGGGCCCATCGGAGTCTAACTGTTGGTTTTCTTTTGCTCCAGCATTTCAGTGGTTTCCTGCGGTCGAGTCCTCACCGTTGTTTCATCTCAGTGGTTGTTTGATTATTTGTGTTCACGGAGATGTTGCACTGATGTAACTGATGAGGCCTTCATGCGGAATGAACAAACTATTTGTCTAAATCGCGACGGAAGTAAGGGCGAGGATTATGGCCACGTAATCGATTTAAGCCCCACAGGGGAATTCGTTTCCGCTGACCGTTCCAAGGCGTTTCTTCTGTCGCGGTTTATTTTTGTTATGGTTTGTCTTTTGGTGTTTGTGTCGCTTGAATTGTTTTATTTTGGATTGCCTATTGGTCATTTGGTGGGAAAGTAACTGTCATTTTGGCTTTCCGCTGTTGATGTTTCCATTAGGGTCTGTTGTTTAATGTTTGTGTGTCTTTCCCTTTTGTGTCTCTAGTGGGAGCGGTGGGTTGATTGTATCGATTCCTGATCATTGCCTCCACTTCTATTTTCCACTATGTTAACACTCTTCAGCAAGAGAGTATGTTCTTTACCCAATTTTGTATTACGTATTCTGGACACCGGGGCGATTAAAATCAAAATGCTTTTGAATTAGAGGTTATACTCAGCCTGCTCTTCTTCTTTTCATCGTTTCTAAAATGAATCACAAACTTCATTGTATCAAACTATCTTTCATTGATAAGGGTTTGGATTTTACAGATTTGCCTAGTATCCCCTTGGACATTTCGGTGGTTTCACCCATTCCTTCTTTTTCTTAAATACTTAAATACCCTGGTGCCTTGAATGAGCTTGGTAATCGATGATGTAAACGAGAGTATGTTTAGCATAAAGCCCTTAAAGAATGGAAGCTTATATATAATAGCAATGACTTCAACACCAAATTTCATTTTTCGATATAAAAAAGATTGGGTACAACATAAATTTTATACGACAAACTGCATGCATGGTAGTTAACACAGTCACGGTTGACAACTTTGCTTCCCTCTTGAATTGCACGCCGATAGGTCAGGCCTCAGATTCAGTGACGGTTCCAGCGTGTAGGCTTACTAAGTATATGAGAGAATTTAATTTTATGAAATGTTGATTGGTGCCTGATGCTCTGTCTCTGGTTTGATCATCGAAGTCTAACTGCTGGTTTTCTTTTGCGCTAGCCATTCACTGGTTTCTTGTTGTCGAGTCCTCAACGTTGTTACATTTCTGTGGTTGTTTGATTTTTGTGTTCTCGGAGATGTTGCACTGATGGGAAAGAAGGCCTTCTACGGACTGAACACATTATTTGTCTAAATCGCGACGGAAGTAAGGGCGACGACTGCGGCCGCGTAAAATCGATTTTTGACCCCAGTGAAATTCTTTTCACTGACCGTTCCAAGTTGGATCTTCTGTTGTGGATTAATGTTCTTATACTTCGTCTTTTTTGCGTGTGTTGCTGATTTCTTTTCGTTTTGGAAAGCCCATTGGCCTTGTTCAACGAGGGCCAAACGGATTTCGTCTGTTGGTTTATATTTCAGTTGTTTCGTGCTGTATTTGTCTTAGCCGCGACGGAAGTAAGGGCGGGGAGTGTGGCAGCGTAAAATCTTTTTAAGCCCCACAGTGGAATTTGATTCACTGGTCGTTCCTAGGCGGTTCTTACGACGCGGTTCCTTTTTGTTATGGTTTGTCTTTGGGTGTATGTGTCGCATATATATATATGTGTATTTTTATAGCCAATTAGTCATTTTGTTTGAAAGTTACTTTCCTTTTGGCTTTCCGCTGTCGATGTTTCAATTGTAGTCTAGTTATTTCATGTTTGTGTTTCTTTCCCTTTGGTGTCTCTCACGGAGTCTGTAGGTTAATTGTATCGATGTCTGATCATTGCCTTCACTTCTATTAGCATTCTGTAACTAGTTAACAAACACATTTTTGAGAATCAAGGGGATGTAGACCTGCTATCGTTTGCTCGATCTGATATATTTTCGAACTCGTCCGAGATTTGATGCATATTTCTGTTATCTGCAAGATTCATAAAGACCCGACTAAAAGTGAACAAGCTACGCTTTTCACAATTTTAAACATTACGCAAACACGCCTTTACAAATACATTGCTACTTTTATCTCCGAAAAAATGAAAATTTTATGATAAAAATTGTTGATATTTGTCTTATTTCTGCTCAAAATATAGATTGTGGGCACTCGTTTGAACCGCCTCATCCAGGCGGTTCTAACGAGTACCCAAAATCTACTCGTTAGAACCGCCGCATCAAGAGTATCCAAAATCTATATTTTAGAGCAAAAATAAGAAAAATAAGGTATACCCCCGGAAACCCCAGTTTTACTCTATAAAAGTGGGGTTCAAGGTGGTCAAAATTCTATAGGCGTGTTTTCATGATGATAAAGATCCGAATAAAAGTGAACAAGCTACGCTGTTCACAATGTCAAACACTGCTATTTTGTGAGGACCAAGGGGACGTAACTCAGCTATAACTGGTCCAATCTGACAGATTTCCGAATTTGTTACATATTTCATGGATGGCATTGTTATCTGTAAGTTTCTATAAGATAAAAAAATAAGAAGCTATGCTGTGCGCAAGGTCAAGAAGGCCATTTTTTAAGAAGAATCAAAGTGACACAACTTTGCAACTGTTGGTCCGATCTGATTCATTTTCAGTCTATTCAGAGATTTTATACATGCCATTGTTATCTGCGACATTCATTAAGATAAAAAAAGAAGAAGCTATGCATTTCATGAGGTCAAAAAAGGCCATTTTAAGAATCAAGGGGACGTAACTCTGCTATTGGTTGGACGATCTGACCCATTTTCGAACTCATCTGAGATGCTATGGATGTCATTTTTTATCTGCATGTTTCATAGAGATACAACAAAACATGAAAAAGCTACGTGGTTTATAAGGTCAAAAATGACTATTTCTGATAAGCACCGGGACATAACACTGCTTCTATTAGTCCGATCTGATCCATGTTCGAAATCATCCGAGTTTTTATGCATGTCATTGTTAACTGCAAGTGTCATGAAGATCCAACAAAAATGAAGAAGCTATGGTGTTCACAAGCAATTTCCCATATTAAGCCTTTACGGGACCTATCCTATTAGTTACTGTAACAACCAACCAAAGTTCTGGAGTAATTTTTCTGAATTGAATTGCACGCCGATAGGTCAGGCCTCAGATTCAGTGACGGTTCCAGCGTGTAGGCTTACTAAGTATATGAGAGAATTTAATTTTATGAAATGTTGATTGGTGCCTGATGCTCTGTCTCTGGTTTGATCATCGAAGTCTAACTGTTGGTTTTCTTTTGCGCTAGCCATTCACTGGTTTCTTGTTGTCGAGTCCTCAACGTTGTTACATTTCTGTGGTTGTTTGATTTTTGTGTTCTAGGAGATGTTGCACTGATGGGAAAGAAGGCCTTCTACGGACTGAACACATTATTTGTCT
Source organism: Lucinisca nassula (assembly GCA_963580285.1). NCBI lineage: Eukaryota > Metazoa > Mollusca > Bivalvia > Lucinida > Lucinidae > Lucinisca > Lucinisca nassula. The sequence continues at coordinate 81,065,895 of OY757015.1, read as the reverse complement.
AAATCGCGACGGAAGTAAGGGCGACGACTGCGGCCGCGTAAAATCGATTTTTGACCCCAGTGAAATTCTTTTCACTGACCGTTCCAAGTTGGATCTTCTGTTGTGGATTAATGTTCTTATACTTCGTCTTTTTTGCGTGTGTTGCTGATTTCTTTTCGTTTTGGAAAGCCCATTGGCCTTGTTCAACGAGGGCCAAACGGATTTCGTCTGTTGGTTTATATTTCAGTTGTTTCGTGCTGTATTTGTCTTAGCCGCGACGGAAGTAAGGGCGGGGAGTGTGGCAGCGTAAAATCTTTTTAAGCCCCACAGTGGAATTTGATTCACTGGTCGTTCCTAGGCGGTTCTTACGACGCGGTTCCTTTTTATTATGGTTTGTCTTTGGGTGTATGTGTCGCTTATATATATGTGTATTTTTATAGCCAATTAGTCATTTTGTTTGAAAGTTACTTTCCTTTTGGCTTTCCGCTGTCGATGTTCAATTGTAGTCTAGTTATTTCATGTTTGTGTTTCTTTCCCTTTGGTGTCTCTCATGGAGTCTGTAGGTTAATTGTATCGATGTCTGATCATTGCCTTCACTTCTATTAGCATTCTGTAACTAGTTAACAAACACATTTCTTTCCTATCTCAAAACAGTCACTTATTACCTTCTAAACCTAAAATGCCTTTACGTCACCTTTAACTAGGTTCTTCAGAATGTCTTTGGAAGTCCGTTTTGGCTCTAGGAGTCACGGCCGCTAGCAATGCCATCCTTGTTTACTGCTGCACTATGTTTACACTCTTCATCAAGGGCTTGGAGGTACTAAGGCCTATAAACTGCAGCCTTTGACTGCAGAGAGAGTTGTATTTGATGACCACATTTGTCATTTCGCCATCAAGTTTGCTGCATGTGTTACGGAATGCTAAAACAAGCATCCTACGTTATGTTGGTTAACTTTACTTCATTAAAGACCATACAACGATCGGATTATCGCAAATTCAAGCTCTTGTACCATCACTGCACTTTTTCCAAGTTATTTACTTCATGTCTTACAGTCACCAAACATGTGATTAAATATTGTGACAAATTCTTTGAAGCCACTGGGTCGGTATCTGTGCTGGTGGATGATTCGTCCGTCCCCGAGGGTATCATCAGCTCAGTATCAGTTCCTTGGTGCTGAGATTGATAATGCGGTGCTGATGTCAGTATTAAGGTACTGATTTAAATAACTATATTATATCTTTAATTTTTGCAGTTTAAAATTCTATTTTTTTTTAAAACTAAGACTGACTTGTCAGGAGAGACATGTATCTTAGCGGATTTGGTTGCCACTTTTTGTTATATTTCACATTTTGCAAGTCTCGCTACTTTGGACATCTCCTTCCTGATGCCCGGGACTTCCGTTGAGTGTGGGCCATGTTTGCTGATGTTGGCTCGTGGGGGACGCCTATAAGTCCGCGGGTGGGTGTCTCTTGCCTTATGCCTCCAGTTGACCTGTCTCATGAGCTACGTCGGTCGGTGTGTGCTCGGAGGGGGATGTGCTGTGTTTGCCGGGTCTTGCCCGTCATCTGTTTCGGTTTTAGACACACTGATGAAGATTAAATATCAGAAAGGCCTCTGAGTCACTAAATTTGGCTTTAATTGACAGATCAGGGAGAAATTTGTTTTGGTCTATAAAATCTTCTAATGAAATTTTAAATAAATTGAAATCCTGATAGGCCAGTACCAAATGTTCGCATCGTGCTTAAATCAATTATAACCAGACCTCAATGGATATACTTTGCATATGCGTTGACAATACTTACCCTTTATGGAATCACTGTATATATTTTTGCAGGTGTTGCAATAGGTCACACATGAATGATTTCTACGGAGCAGTAGCACAGTCAAAACTTCAGACATACATGCAATTGATATATTGGTTACGGTATGAAAGAATAATATAGTCAAATAACAGATAAAAACAACTTAAACTTAAACTTTGTAATGTAAACATGTATTTTTTGCTTTTCTTTGTAAATTGTATTGATTCTTTGGGGTCCTATAAGTGTCGCAAATAAAAACAAGCATGCAACATATCATTATTGTCTTCACTAAATGTATCTGAAGCTGCAGTTGATATGTGTAAAACAGACAAAACACCAACAGACAAAATTGTTTTTGCTTGTTTGATTTGAGATTTAACGTCCCCGTCAACACTGTAAAGGTCATTTTGGAAACGTTGCTTCCAATTTTGTGGGACTTTTACCCGACATTGAGATGAAATGACATCTCAAGCCCTGCAGTCAAATGAAATCAATAGGGTTTATAAGCATGGTCGGGCCGTCTCGCACCGCTTTGCCTGGGAAGGCTTAGATCCTCTAAGCAGTACTCGTGTGTAGGTCAGTTTCCGCTTTGCGTGGAAAAAATCAAGCAGCCCATCTGTTTCGTCAAGTCCCGATGGACGGGGGTCGCAGACAAAACTGCTCTTGAACCAAGAAAAAGCATCCACAGGTGTGCTTTTCTAATGCAGGATTATTTCAACCAAACAGACAATCGAAACCACTCGCAATTTTTTTAAAGAAATTCAAGAGTTTTGACCAGGACATTTTCAAGCTTCACTGGCTTTTGGTCATATATTTTATCATATGACGTCGCGTCTGAGAGTGTAATAACGTCATGTATTATTTTCGATAATCCACTAGTGGATTAAATATGCAAATTAGATACATACGTCCCGTAACGTTACATGTACGACGTCCTTAACGACGTCACGTTTACTAACGGCGAAATATTGACATTATTGTGAACAAATCGTGAATAAAATGCGTTTTAAACGTCATATGATAAATAGAATCTTGCATTCGTGCTCATGTGTTATTAAATTTATTAAACTCGTTGAGGAAAAGGGATAAAATGCTCGGCAAAGCCTCGCATTTTATCCCTTTTCCTCAACGAGTTTAATAAATTCAATAATACATGAGCACTCATGTAAGATCCTCTATGTCTTGGTTTGTGTAAAACTCTACATTGTTGGCAATACTTACGATCCCATAAATTGAATCTGTAAAGATTTGCATCCGTTAGAACTTTCAGCTGGGAAGCCTACAACAAAAAATAGAAATGCAATAATGTTGAAATTAAGGTATTAAGGTAACTCACGACAAAAATACACCTCGTGGACATAAAGTGAAATGTACACCCGTAAACACCACTTTATATATAAAAACAGCTTTACAGGGGCTATACAATATTTTCCTTATTCCTGCTCCAAGCCAAATGTTGCGGATACTCGTTAGAACCGCATCAATGAGGCGGTTTTAACGTGCACCCACAACCTATGTTTGCAGTATAAATAAGACAAAATGTCACGGATTATCGTCACAAAGTCAGCCATTTTGGAGATGTAAACTATGTCGCAAGGGTGTGCTGTCGTAATGTGTAATATTTTCAAACCGAAGCCTCCATGATGTAGTGGTTAAGCTACATGCCTCAAAAACCATGGCCTCATTGGAACGGTTCTAATGGGTATCCACAATCTATTTGATGCAGACATAGGAAAATTATAATAAAAGTGATCAATAATGCCTGGTTTGGAATTAGAAATGCCAGACGGGCGTACTTTTGTCATGTTAGTTTACTGTCAGGCAAACATCCATACTAATAAAAAGAAAACAATAGGTTTTGAATGCCCGTGGTGATAAAACCTTACACCATTTCACAAAATAGAAATGAAGGCAATGATCAGGAATCGATAAAATCAACACACAGCTCCCAACAGTGACACCAAAGGGACAGAAACACAAAGATGAAATAAATAGACCCTAATGGAAACATCAATAGCGGAAAGCCAAAAGGATGGTTAGTTACTTTCCCACAAAATGGTCAATTGGCTATCAAAAAACAAAAATAATGTAAGCGATACACACACCCAAAGACAAGCCATAACAAAAAAAATCCGAGACAGAAGAACCGCATTCGAACGGACAGTGACACGAATTCCTCTGGTGTTGGTGGAGGGGAGGTCACGCAGCTGCAATCCAGACCCTTAGTTCAGTCGCGATTAAGACAAACAATTTGTTCAGTCTACGTGCAGGCCTCTTAGCTTATCAGTGCAACATCTCCGAGAACACACAAAATAAACAAAAACACGGAGATAAAACAACGGTGAGGACTCGACAGATGAAACCACTGAAATGCTGAAACAAAAGAAACCCAAGAGTTAGACACAAATCTGAAGAAAACATCACTGAAATCCCTATTTATTTAAACTGGGGTGTATAGGGGTGAACATATATTTCTGATCAACAACACTGGTTGTTGTTTCTCGTAAGAACTGCCTTGTTGGGACACAGCTTTCTATTACGGAATATCCCGGTGCATTAAGCTAAATGTTGCCTAATGTATAAGCGAACAGCGAAGGTATAGGGGAAATGCGCTATTTACTTAAACAAGCAATAGTTCTAAATAAATCTTCAGTCGAAGTGCAAAACTGCTGACCTCAAGGTCTGACTTAGCATGCACAAAGCTTCACAGCAAAATGTGGTCGGAGACATTTAGTCCCTTGTTGCCTTCCCCTGTGATATATTCCACCTTGAAAATCACTGTAATAATTCGAGATGCGGAATAATACAGATATTCTTTCTGTTTAATATGTGAATAGAGGAGCTTACACGAGTGCTCATGCATTATTGACTTTATTAAACGAGATGAGGAAAAGGGATAAAAATGTGTATCCGTTTCCCAGGAAAATTGTGGCTAGATTAACTGACCGGCACAAAAATGACCTAAATAGTGTCAATTTGGCCGTTAAATTGCAATACAAAACAAAGAAACAAAATACTGCAAAGAAATATGTATATTTAAGCACCCAAGTGCAGTTCGTTTCACTGACCGTTCCAAGGCGGTTCTTCTGTCGCGTTTTATTTTTTGATGGTTTGTCTTTGAGTGTTTGTGTCGTTGATATTGTTTTGTTTTTGATAGCCAGTTGGCCATTTTGTGGGAAAGTAACTGTCCTTTTGGCTTTCCGCTGTTGATGTTTCCATTAGGGTGTTTTGTTTCATGTTTGTGTTTCTTTCCCTTTGGTGTCTCTGATGGAAGCTGTGGATTAATTGTATCGATTCCTGATCATTGCCTTCACTTCTTTTTTGTACGAAATATGTACGACAGTTCCAAGTAGGTGCTCTTGCTGTGGTTCTGATTCTTTCCCTAATCATGTTTGTTGTAACTTTGATTTTTCTGATTCTTCCACCTGTTTGGTTGTTCATTTTAGTTAAGTTTGTTTTCCCAGTGTAACGTTTGTCTTGTTAGTGATTCTGATTTTGTCCCCAATTTTATATATAGAGGATCTTACATGAGTGTTCATGTATTATTGAATTTATTAAACGAGTTATGGAAAAGGGATAAAATGTGAGGCTTTGCCGAGCATTTTATCCCTTTTCCTCAACGAGTTTAATAAATTCAATAATACATTTTATCCCTTTTCCTCAACGAGTTTAATAAATTCAATAATACATGAGCACGACTGCAAGATTCTATTTATCATATGACATTTAAAACGCATTTTATTCACATTTGTTTACAAAAATATCAATATTCCGTCATTAATAAACGCGACGTCGTTAAGGACGTCGTACATGTAACGTTACGGGACGTATCTAGCTAATTTGCATATTTAATCCACTAGTGGATTATCGAAAATATTACATGGCGTTATTACACTCTCAGACGTGACGTCATATGATATATTGCTCCTTTTTCAGTTCGGTTTGGATATTCTGAGCCACCATCTGTTTGGGAAAGAGATGCTGACTCGTTTTACCTGTTGTACGTTTTGTTTACTGTCGTCACTTGTTTCGACTTCTTTCCCTAGTGATATTGAGGGAAGAATTTGCCATCTGATTGTATCAGTTCCAGATCGCTTCTCTTTTTCATTTTTTATTGATGAAATAAATTCGGAGAACAAATTCAAAATGTCCAAATAATTGTTATGTTTTAACCAAACTAAAAAATAGTGCATACTCATGATAAGCAAGGTAATGGCTTATTTACATCTGTCCTGTTGAATATATTAATTAGCCACATCCGTTTCTAATATCACCCAATCAACTAACATGATAATATGTTTTCTTCCAAATTCACATGTTGAATGGCAAACCGTGCAGGTCCTGATCAGATGGCTAAAAACTAAAAAATAATGCATACTCATGATAAGCAAGGTAAGGACAAATTTACATCTGTCCTGTTGACTATATTAATTAGCCACTTCAGTTTCTAAAATCACCCAATCAACTAACATGATAATATGTTTCTTCCAAATTCACATATTGAATGACAAACAGAGCAGTTCCTGATCAGATGGCTTCTGAACTGGCTTTTGATTGGACAGCGCAATGCCAGATATTTCCATATACCCAGTTACTCTCTCGCGCTTGCCTTCGCTGAACTGTGATGACCGTCATCTTTAATTCACTGCACTGTTGATAAGAAATCAAAGCAAATCAACTTCATCCGAGTCCACCACGTGGCATAGTGGTTAAGAGCGCTGACTCTTGATCATCAGGTCTCTCACCGCTGTGGTTCGAGCCTCGCTCGGGTCACATGTGAGACACCAAGTTCTGCAACGGAAGGTCAGGTGGTTTTTCTCCGGGTACTCCGGTTTTCGCCCACCTCTGATTAACGATCGGCTCGATATGAGTGAAATAATCTTGAAAGGGCCGTAAAACCAAAACCAAAAAAAAACAAAACAAAAAAAAACACCACAATAATTTTTCATTCGTTCGGTAATTTATTTTTGTTTGCAATTATATAACTCTCATTATCACATGACGTCGTTGATAAGCAGTGGATAACATCGTGTAATAAAAATCGTATGACCACACGTGTAATAACACTTTGGCGGGATTAAGTAACGTCATGACGACGTCCAAGTCAACAAGTCATTTTTCATAGAAAAAATATCAAATTGACAGGCGATAAAATCCAATTTAAAGTAGTCATATGATAAAGAGAATCTTACACTCGTGGTCATTTCATATGATATTTATGAAACTCGCCGAAGGCTCGTTTCATAAATATCATATGAAATGACCACTCGTGTAAGATCCTCTATTTATAACATTACGTAAACATTTTTTTCCACTGAGCACCGTGATCAATGCAGAAGGGCGCGTTTGATGAAGCCAAATATATAGAGAATCTTACACGAGAATGTATTGAACGAGTTGAGGTAAAGGGATAAAATGCGAGGCTTTGCCGAGCATTTTATCCCTTTTCCTCAACGAGTTTAATAAATTCAATAATGCATGAGCACGAATGCAAGATTCTATTTATCATATGACATTTAAAGCGCATTTTATTCACGATTGTTTACAAAAATGTCAATATCCCGCCGTTAGTAAACGCGACGTCGTTAAAGACGTCGTACATGTAACGTTACGGGACGTATCAGCTAATTTGCATATTTAATCCACTAGTGGATTATCGAAAATATTACATGACGTTATTACACTCTCAGACGCGACGTCATATGATAAAAACATGTACTTCTCACGACGTCCGCTACAAAGGAAATCTTTGGGAACTGAATCTGCCTGGTACTCCATACACCTCAAGTAGAGTATAATATGGGGTGCACATTTGGCGTATCAAATGAAAAGAAAAACATGGTTTTCATTCATTTCAGGCTGTTAAAATTTAAAGTCATGAGGAATTTGGGAATTTAGAGTATTTTGGAAAGCTGTGAAACTGACATAATTACAAACTTGGCGCTATTGAGTAAATCATGATGATGACGATTATGATGATGTGTGTTAAGTTATTGGAAGTGTGAAAGTAGACCTGCTAGGAAAGACTCCAGGTCAGGACTGCGGAGTATGTCAGGCGGCAGATCACTTCACAGTTGTGCAGCTCTAGGGTAAAAAGAGTACTTATGGGGATTTATCCTAGAATAGGGTATTGAAAATCTGATACGCATTGAGGGCTTGATGTAGGAGGGGAGGTTTATACGGACATGGCCGCTGTGGATTTAGTAGAGCATAACAAGAGTGGCGTTATGTTCCCGCTTGTTTCTAGGGTAGGGGATTTTAGTTCATTTAGCATAGTTGCGATACTACTAGTGTAAGCACAGTCATTGAATATATATCTGACTGCTCTGTTCTGAATCATTTCATGTTGATGTATGTGTGTCTTTTGCCAAGCATGTCGTTTGGAAAGCATTGTAGCCGTGTACAAAATGTCGTCCAAAAGGTTTCCAGTGTAACAAATATATTGTTTTGATTCCTGACGAGGACAATGGGATCACTTTCCCAGTCTGAGGGCGATATTTTTGCCCACGCCGTTTCAGGCAGGGAATGTGATCCCATCAAGAATCAATACATCACGTGAACAAGTCCGTGAAATGAAGACCCCACTAAACCCCACTTTATATAGAGAAAACTGGGGTTTAAGGGGGTAAACATTATTTTTCTTATTTCTGCTCCAAGACATAGGTTGTGGGTACTCGTTAGAACCGCCTCATTGAGGCGGTTCTAGCGAACACCCTCAACCTATGTTTTGAACATTTATAACAAAAATATCAAGGATTTTCATCAGAAAAGTAGCCATTTTGGAGATGTGAAAAATGCACTATGTCGCACGGGTGTGTTATCGTAATGATAAGTTATAATATAAATCGGCCCTCTTTTTCAGAGGACTTCATATATCGCAACGTAAAAGCGAAACCTTTGTCACTTGTATTATACGCCCGCTAATAACAGTTGATATATTCTTGTGTACACATAACGTGCAAATCAATACTTACTTCAAAAACATCAAAGGAATCATCAGACCTGATAGGCCATGGCATTATTGGTCCCCAGCCTCGTGCAATGTACGGAGTATCTCCATATTGCTTTAGCTCATTTTCTACCTGAAAATATTAATGAAGGCTGATACGTTGAACAGAACCAGATAAATGGAATGAAAGTCTCATTGCTGCAGTCTCAAATGTATGAGGTGCTAACAATGACTCAAACCATCACATTATGATTACAGATAAGTGTGACATAGTGCATTCTCTTATATCTCCAAAACTGTTGTGTTTCTGATGACAGTTTGTGATATATGTTTCTTGTTTATACTTTAAACATTAAGACGGTGCTCGTTAGAACTACCGTATAGAGGCGCTTCAAACGCAACACGTGAACCAGCTCGTGAAATGAGCACCCATTAACCCCACATTATATAGAGAAAACGAGTATGCATTATTTTTTAGTTTGGTTTAAACATATTTACTCTGGTTGATTTTGTTGACATGCATCCAGTTTAGACATACACTGACATATAAATTGGACTGAAATGAAAGCATCATGCTTACTGAATTCCTTTCGTATTTCTGTTCCAAGACATAATTTGTGGGTACTCGTTAGAGCCGCCCCTATGAGACGGTTCTAACAAGCAACCACAGCCTATATTTGCAGAGTAAATAATAAAACATATCACAGATTCTATTATGGAGATGCGAATAATGCACTAAGTTGCACCGCTGTGTTTAATATCGTCATGAAGTATAATTGTAGTACCTAAAGCCTACATGTATGTCATGGATCAAAAATAGGAAAAAAATGCATATCCCTGTAAACCCCAGTTTTCTCTATATGAAGTCGGATTTCCAGGGATATTCACTACACAGACTTACCAGCTAGTCTGGCCCAGAAACAACAAAAAAAAAACACCCTACATTTTTTATTTCTGTTCTGTAGTCCTTGCTTCCAAAGGATTGCACTTTTATAGAACATATTTAACTTCACCACAGCTGGTACTAAGGGAAAGTGTGGCGGCTGTAATAAGTATCCATGCACTTCATCAAAGTGTGATTTATATTTACTAGTCGTTTGGGATTACTGATTCCAATGCAGATTTTCGAAAATATCTGAGTATCCGCAATGATGAGGTCTGTGGCCGAAACTAGATAGTCCGACCCAGAAACAACTTGAACACTCTACAGTTTTCAGTTCTGTTCTGAAGTCCTTGATCCCAAGAGATTACCCTTTTTATCATATGACGACGCGTCTGAGAGTTAAATAAAGCCATGTAATAAATTCGATAATCCACTAGTGGATTAGATATGCAAATTAGTTAGATACGCCCTGTAACGTTACAGGTACGACGTCCTTAACGACGTCGCTTTTACTTATGGCGGAATATTGATATTTCTATCAAACAATCCTGAATATAATGCGTTTTAAATGTCATATGATAAAAAAACTTTCATTCCTGCTCATGTATTATTGAATTTATTAAACTCGTTGAGGAAAATGGATTAAATGCTCTGCAAAGCCTCGCATTTTATCCATTTTCCTCAACTCGTTTAATAAATTCAATTATACATGAACACTAATACAAGATTCTCTATATACAACATATTGGTATCGTGATGCAACGCATACGCATAGTTTGATTAGAATCATCAGTCTGTGCTTTATGGATGGCTATTAACACAATGCTACTTCATACAGTCAGGTAAATAGGGAATTGTTACGTTTTTGCAATAAATACCAAATAAATTTTATATATTGCGTTGAAAGCATCACAACTCCACTAGTGCCAAGCGTTCGAAAAGTGACATGCAGGTAATTTTAAAAAGAACCCAAAAGGAATGTTCAGAACGTGAATAAGAAAACAAATGAGCCTGGTCATGCAAAAACATCTTTTTAGAACTTGCACGATGGAAAGATGCGAATCAGCTAGCTCATCCATACATTATATTTTTTGGTTGTTTGTATTGGAGTTTAACGGCCAATTCAACATTATTTTATGATATATTTAGCCGATTAGTTTTCCTATCCACATTTTTCCTGGGCAAGCTTATACGCAAGTGCTTTACCAGTACAGTGCACATTGTTTCGCCAGAAATTGGCAACCGCCCTTCTTGAAACAGCGGAAGGGAGAGATTGACCATAGAAAAGATTTCATGGTCAATCTCCACGAAAGAATGTTGCCGAGCCCGGCAGGAATCGAACCTCCCCCCGTCCTCCTTATCGCCATATAATATATAAACAACACCTTTGTGCTCACTGCTAAGTTAACCTCTTGTCATTACTATTGCCATATAAGTTGCTGAGTGATTTGGTTTATGTCTAACCTGGCTGCAAACTATGAGGACAGGTTTTCTCATGACGTGACTTCTATCTTAACATCACTTTAAAATGTCCTTAAAATGAGCACTTACAACAACATAGAAATATATAAAAATGGAAAAGCCACAATAAAGAGGATCTTACATGAGGTTTTATGTATTATTGATTTTATTAAACGAATTGAGGAAAAGGGATAAAATGCGAGGCTTTGCCGAGCATTTTATCTCTTTTTCCTCAACGATTTTGATAAAATCAATAATACATTAACACGAATGCAAGATTCTATTTATCATATGACATTTAAAACCCATTTTATTCACGATTGTTTACAAAAATGTCAATATTCCGCCGTTAGTAAACGCGAAGTCGTTAAGGACGTCGTACATGTTACGTTACGGGACGTATCTAGCTAATTTGCATATTTAATCCATTAGTGGATCATCGAAAATATTACATGGCGTTATTACACTCTCAGAGGCGACGTCATATGATAAAAAAGATGATTGCCTAACAAAATAGAAGTGAGGGCATTTTATAAACAGAGGTTTACGGGGATATATATTATCTTTTCTTATTTCTGCGCCAAGACATGTTGTGCGTACTCAATGGAACAGTTTCATTGAGGACCTACAATATGTGTCTTGAGTTACACATTTCCATCACGTAAAAACGCCCTATAACTCTGCCCCCTCCTCACCTTGAATCGCACTTTTATATACTTTTTTTTCTCAGAAAAATATCACACTTTTTATCTTAAAATTTTCGTGCTTTTTTTCGGCGGCGAAGTTTACCATGTATTTGTATAGGCCGGTCCCCGCCCGTCGGGGCCTGAAGAAATAGATGGGCTGCATGGTACTTCCACACAGAGCTGAAATCGACCGCACATGAGTACAGGTAAACTGCTTAGAGGATCTAGGCCTGCCCAGGCAAAACGGTGCAAGTTGGACCATTAATGCTTATAAACCCTACTGGTTTCATTGGGAGACAGGGCTTGAGTTGTCATTTCATCTCAATGTCGTGTAAACGTCCCACAAAATTGGAAGCAACGTCTCCAAAATGACCTATATAGTGTTGACGGGGACGTTAATCCTCAAATTAAACAGACAACATATTGTATAGGCGTGTTTTCGTAATGCATCAGAAAATTACCTATTCGGTGATATTGAGGAAAGCACTATGCCGCACGTATGTGTTATAAAAATGAATGGTGTCAGGATTGTCAATACACAAAATGTCTGGAGCATAGGCAGACCTCCCCGATCTACACGACCATCTATAACATAAATTTTAATCACCTACCCGCTGTCTTGTTATGTCGTTTCCATCTCTGAGCAGTCTGACGCTCCTGTCATAGACCAGAACATTCACCATAGAACCCTTGTCGGCTGTTACTCTCAAGTTAACGTTTGTTTTTGGTTTAACGTTATTGGTTTGGTCAAACTCAATCGAAACCTGCATAATAGCAAGAAATGATTATATTCGTTAGGAAGTCTTCATACGGACTGAACAAACTATTTGTCTAAATCGCGACGATTGCGGCCGGTAAAAAATCGTTTTAAGTCTCCCAGTGAATTTCTTTTCACTAACCGTTCCAAGGTGGTCCTTCTGTCGCGGTTTATTTTAAGCTTGTTATGGTTTGTCAAGTGTGTGTATCGCTTATATCTTTTTGTTTTGGATAGCGTTTTGGCCATTTGGTGAGAAAGTAACCGTTAGTGTCCTTTTTGCTCTTCGCTATTGGGGTTTCCATTAGGGTCTATGTATTTCATGTTTGTGTTTCTTTTCCTTTGGTGCCTCTGATGTGAGCTGTGGGTTATTTGTATCGATTGCTCATCCAACCTGCCGTAGCATAAGCTGCACTGGAGCGTGAGCTAATGACAATGCCTTCGGACTGTTGACAGTTGATTCATTAGGGCGATTTAAACAAGCACAAAAAGCATATATTTCTTATACAAATACAACAGAATAGTACCAAAATTTGTGTTTTGTGCACAATCATGCAACAAAAGTATATACGAGGGATGTTCGAAAGAATTACTTATTGTCCTCTAGCTCGATATCCACCTGGGACACGATCAAAACCAATACATACTTGTATAGGGCTATTCAATATCTACACAATGGTGTATAAATGTATATGTTAGATTAAGTGTAAGACATAAAATTTGCCATTTGAATACACGCCGTCATTGACCACTGCAGTAAAAAGGGTTGGTAGAAGCGTCGACTAAAAAGGTGAAATACGGGCTTACATCAAAGCTTGCTCAAAAACTTGGTTGTTCTTCGAAGAAGCTGGTGACAGAAATTTCTAATGCTTTTGGACCTTCTTGTGTGTCTTATGACACAGTTCGGCGGTTGAAAAAGAAATTTGAGTCTGGTGTAGAGTCCATCAAAAATGTACCGAAATCAGGTAGGCCAAAATCCTTGCTGGGCGGAAATACAAGTCCCGATAGGCACTTGGATCTGCCAATCATTCGTACCTTATTACTGTGCCAAAATCAGCGTACCGTGACGCCTTCAAGAACTGAATACATCGGCTGAAACTTAGCATTTCAAACCACGGTGTGTACTTCGAGGGTATGAAATGCGCACTTTTGGGCTAACTTGAAATTCGAATTCTCCAGATAGAAATAAGAAATTATTTTCGAAAATCCCTCGTTAACAATTTTTCTCCTATAACATGGGCGTACAAGGGAATTCATGACTTGACCAGTAAAATTGTGCTCCCGGGTATGGTTAAGACAAAAAGACATTGGGTAGAGCAAAGAAGATTGGACATTACGATAACTCACCCGTGCGACATAGTGCATTTTTCACATCTCCAAAATGGCTACATTTCTGATGAAAATTGGTGATATTTTTCTAACAAATACTGCAAACATAGGTTGTGGGTGCTCGTTAGAACCGCCTCATTGAGGCGGTTCTAACGAGTACCCACAACCTATGTCTTGGAGCAAAAATAAGAAAAATAATGTTTACCCCCTTAAACCCCAGTTTTCTCTATATAAAGTGGGGTTTAGGGGGGTCCTCATTTCACGGACTTGTGCACGTGATGGTTACCTTTTAGAATCATCCTGACTAAATGTATATGCATATAAGCTCTAGGTCTTAAGCACACCTTATGTTTACCGCCGGATCATATGATTATAGATGACTATACATATAGCAAAATAGAAGTGAAGGCGATGATCAGGAATCGATACAATTAACCCACAGCTCCCATCAGAGGCACAGAAGAGAACGAAAAATAAACATGAAATAACTAGACCCTAATGGAAACACCAATAGCGAAGAGCAAAAAGGACAGTAGCTGTTACTTTGCCACAAAATGGCCAACTGGCTATCCAAAACAAATATTATAATCGATAAACATACTCAAAGACAAACAATATTAAAAATTAACCTCGACAGAAGAACCGCTATGGAACGGTCATTGAAACGAATTCTCCTTGGGGAGCTTAAATCGGTTTTTAACGCAGCCGCAATCCTCGCCCTTATTTCCGCTTATTTTGACAAACAATGTGTTCAGTCCGCATGAAGGCCTCCTAAGTCATCAGTGCAACATCTCCGAGTAAATAAAAAATCAAACAACTACAGGGGTGAAACAACAGTGAGGACTCGACAGCAAGAAACCACAAGCCTTTTAAAGGGAATGAACAAATAGAACGCCTCTACAAACCTTGTTCTGATAGATACCGTCTACAGCAAAGTTGAGTCCATCTGCCACTATTTCATCGTCACTTCGTATGAAATAGGCCACAAAGCGAGCTGATGGCGCCATGTCACGTGTAATTCGCACTGAGACACTTGTATCCATCTGGGGACCTGTCAGTGCAAACTTTCCACTCTCCACGATTTTATTTCTTGCAACAATCTAGGAAAGGAATGAAAACCTTAATTTTAATACGGTAATACTAAAACAAAACATAACACATTAATATCTGGAGGATCTTACACGAGTAGACATTTCATAGGATATGTATGAACCGAACCGTAAGCGAGTTTCATAAATTTCATATGAAATTACCACGAGTGTAAGTTTCTATTTATCATATGACCATTTTAAATTGGATTTTATCAACATTGACTTTAACAATTTCTCAATAAAAAGAATGCATTGTTGACATCGAGGTCGTCATGGCGTTACTTAATCCCGCGAAAGTGTTATTACACTTTTGGTCATACGAGTTTTATTACACGACGTTATCCACTGCTTATCAACGCCGTCATGTGTTAATACAATTTATAGCACACTTATAATGTGATACAATTTATAGCACACTTATAATGTGATACAATTTACGTGTTTCAATTCTAACATAATTTGAATACACACATCAGTAAAACTTCTAGATCTGTTTTTGCGCAGCGGCTTTTTCTGCAATGTGAAAACTGATGACAGTTTTACTTCGTGCATGTACTAGGCTCATAGTTAAGAACATGATTTTCTCAAATAATAAGGTGCATCATGAAAATACACCTATATAATTATGAATCCCTTAAACCCATTACGAAAACACGCCTATACAAATACAGTGTTACCTTAATCGCCGAAAAAATGTGATATTTTTCTTATTTCTGCTCAAAATATAGATTGTTGGTACTCGTTAGAACCGCCTGTAGAGCAGAAATAAGAAAAATAACGTTTACCCCTGTAAACCCCAGTTTTTCTTTATAAAAGTGGGGTTGGAAGGGGTCAAAATTATATTGGCGTGTTTTCGTGATGCCTAATTTATATAATGAAACTAGGGTTTACAGGGGGTTAAACCTATTTTATCTTATGTGTGCTCACAATCTATATTTTAGAGCCGAAATAACTCATAATTATTATCTGAAAGTATTCATAGGTTTGGCGTTTATATTTACGCTGTAATTGTAAAAGCGTGTTTTCGTTATGCGTGACAAACGTGCGAAGACACACAAACAGTTATACACCAACTTACAAGATATGTCCCATCTGCTGGTACCTCACTGCTCGTTAGCTGAAATATTGCCAAATCGCCTACCTGCAATACAGTAAGATATCTCACTCGAAAGAGCTATTTCCAATAAACAAAAAGGCGGGTCATGTGGTTTTCGAAATGGTTGCCGTTTGATTTGGCGTTGTCGTCGATGTCAGCGTAAGCGAGGCGTTCGACTGTTGTTGGCAGTTTGAAGCACTGTATCTTCTGAACGGATGAATTAAGTTTTAATAGACCTGTATGGTAACATTAGTAGAATGGGCAACAAAAAGTTTGTGTTGGCTTGACCGGAGTTTGGAGGACATATGGTCCCAGAGAAGCCTCCATGGTGTAGTGGTTACGCTACTCGCCTTGTAAACAAGGAGGTCGCAGGGTCGATCCCGGGCTTCTCCAATCTTTCGGATGTGTCTATAAACCGAGGTACCGTATCCGTAAGACATTAGCTGTTGGTGGGACGTAAAACTAAAACCCACTCACTCACTCATATGGTCCCAAACAAAAGGTGCCAAATATGGGATAAAATAATATGTCCGATATCCTGTTCATGTTTCTTTCAGCATAACTTGGTCAATATATTTTGGCAACTTACCTTGCCCCCACTTTAAAGATCACATCCTCACGAAAACTGACAACTCTGCGTCAAGAATAGTTTTTGTATACTATCCCCTGAACAAATTTATAAATTGAAGGTGTACTTCAATAATATATATATTACTAACTTTATTTTCCTAGTCTTTCAAATGCAAAGATTGTCAAAATTATGTCTCAAAATAGCTTTAAGTTTGAGCATATTTTATTTCCATATTGATACATGTACAAAATACACAATGCCAAAGACCAATTAGGATTAGAACGGAAGCTTATAAGTCTGTTTTGATCTTCTCCAAAGCCTGTATGCACTCTATCGTCGTAACAAATTTATGAACTGCGGCAAAACCACTGCAATCTGTTGAGAATACGATTTGATTTTGGCGGCCTTGATTGCATCGGCAATTTTACCTGCTCCCACAAGCTATCAATATAAGTTTAAGGCTAAAAATAGTCGCTCTGCCCTCCCTGCCCTCCGTCTCCTGAACACTTCGAGTAAAACTTACTATAATGTATTGCTGCAATCAACCAAAGTTTTTGTTTTATTGTTTGGCATTTAACGAGGCAACATTTTTAGGTCTTTTGGAGCCGGTCATGTAATCATACTACACTTTTTCTTGGGCATAAACTCTTTACCAGCAGGGTGACACTGATCTTAGACAAGTGTAAGGCTAAACATAGTCGCTCTACCCTCAGTCTCCTGAAAACGTCGATTAAAGCTTCCTATAATGTATTAAAACAACCTACTATTTAATCAGACTACACTTTTCTTGGACAGACTTGTAAATAAGCGCTTTACCAGCAATGCGCACATTCTTTCGCCAGAAAATAACGCAGCTGATCCTCTTTAATTAGCGGAAGGGTGACAATGATCTTAGACACGTTTCATCACCACCTACCAAAACATGACTCACTGATTAGATCTTGGCGACATTGAGTGCAAAGAATTATATATTCTCTTGCCTGGGCTATATCGCTTGGAACGATGGTTAAATCGTGGCCTTATTTGGTGTAACATGTCAAATAAACATATACAAA
Organism: Lucinisca nassula; assembly: GCA_963580285.1. Taxonomy (NCBI): domain Eukaryota; kingdom Metazoa; phylum Mollusca; class Bivalvia; order Lucinida; family Lucinidae; genus Lucinisca; species Lucinisca nassula. Next base: position 81,048,238 of record OY757015.1, on the reverse strand, counting down.
CTCGATTGGCCTTTGATGACCTTCACATATGTTTTATTTTCTGTCAACATGCTCATGTTCTGTCAATGACACATGCATCGGGATTAAGTCCAGTTGAAAAGATTCAGCCAAACCATGGCAACGTAACAAAATAGATTAATCAGAACCCAGATACCAAATGGAAAGAAGCACAAACATTAAATAACTACACCCTAATGGAAACATCAGTAGCGGAAAGCAATAAGAACAGTTATTTCCCGAAAAATGGCAACTGGGGTATCCAAAACATAAGATATAAGTGATACACACACTCATAGACAAAACATAGGAAAAAATAAACCTGATTCTGTTTTGGAATCTACCAAATGCTCAATGAAAGGGTAAACCTTTGGAAGCAAGGACTGCAATGTTAGTTGTTTTAATATTTGTTTTTCTTGGTCATACTAGATTTTTTGTCCTAGTAGGCCTCGTCATTGATCCACAAATACTTTCTTATAGTGTAAATATTGATCCCACACAAAGCCTATCAAATAATATGAGATGCATGAAAACACATGCATTTCTCTTATGCTAAAATTTGTCATTCCCAGAGGTGATTTTTTACCCTTTTTACGGTCATGAGGTTGAGGTAACAAAGCAAGAAAAAAAACGTTTATTCTATCGTCAGTGGCATACTGCAGAAGATTATTTCCAAATACATGTTGTTCCAGCACTGTGTGTATCAGTTATGCAAATCAATAGCATTACTTACCGATAGTGGACCAGAAGCCTCTGCCTTAAGGTAAACATCACTTGGTGATCTAAATCGGCTTATTTCCTTGTAGACCTGCTGATCTCTAAATTGAGCCTAAAAAGATATGATGAAAGTTACTGTAGACGTTCTTTGAAGTACATGTATGAACGATTTCGGAGCAAGAGCAGCCGATTCACTTAAACTTTGCTTGTTAACCGATGATGTTCAATCTTAATGGGAGCTAAAACTGAAACAAGAAAACAATTCCTGGGATAGAATTTCTGTTCTTACCCGGGTGTTCTTACCCAGACAAACAACGTAAGTATAATGCGCGAAAACTAAAACGTTTAAAGACGTAAAATGATTTTTTTTGTTTTGGCGGCGTTGTGCAAGAACAAGAATCTAATATAGTGCTCAATTTTAGATGGGCGTTTCCAACCCTCTGGATGACCGTGCTTAGCGGAATATCGGCACGGCCTCGGTTCCTCTTAGTACGGTCATCTCTCGGGTCAGACACATCCATCTATAACAGATTCGCATGTGCCCATGGTTGTCCCATCACTGCTTTGTTTACTACTGAATCGGGTTTCGAGCAAAGTTTCATCACGCTAACAAGTCCGTGAGATGAACACCCCCTTACACCCCACTTTATATAGAGAAAAGAGGGGTTTACGGGGGTCTACATTATTTTCCTTATTTCTGCTCCAAGACATAAGTTGTGGGTACTCGTTAGAACCGCCTCAATGGGGCGGTTCTAACGAGCACACACAACCTATGCTTGCTTTATAAGTATGGAAAATATCATCGATTTTCGTCAGAAGAGTAGCCATTTTGGAGATGTGAAAAAAGCAGTATGTTGCACGGGTTTGTTATCTTAAGGAACTAAATTATTTACTTCTGACACGATGTTAATCACACTTTAAAAACGCAAATGAAATAAATAATTATGTCATCTCATTAAATGCATTATTTGATGTTTGGTTTCAAAATGTAGACTGGTTCTCTGTCGCGATTTATTTTTGGTATGGTTTGTCTTTATGTGTTTGTGTCGCTTGTGTCATTTATTTTCGATACTCTATTGACCATTTTGTGGGAAAGTAACAGTCCTTTTGGCTTTCCGCTGTTGGTGTTTCCATTAGGTCTGTTGTTGCATGTTTGTGTTTCTTTCCCTTTGGTGTCTCGAATGGGAGTTATGGGTTGATTGTATCGATTCCTGATCATTGCTTCTACTTCTATTTTGTTTGGTTTAATGGCCCTTTCAAGGTTAGTTACCTTATTTCGAGTCTATCGTTAATCAGAATTGGACGTAAACCGTGACTTTCCGTTGCAAAACTTGGCGTCTCACATAGGCGCGAACCACAGCGGTGAGAGTTCTAATGATTAAGAGTCAGAGCTCTTACCCATCAGGGCACGGATTCCCTTATCGAATGTTGGTACTCGTAAGAGACGCTTCAAAGAGGTGGTTCTAATGAGCATAAAACTATGTTCGAAAAAAGAGATAATGAACAATACACTGATTCAATACAAGTCTTGTTTGCGACATGAAAACATGCCATAATCAAACACGAGTTGTTATCCTAAAATCAACTGCTGTCCTTCACAGGCTTGCTATTACTATGAATTTTCATTGTTGTTATTAAGAAACATCTCCATCTTAATTTCATTAAGGTGTCCTACATTTTCAAAAAGAGAGTGAAAAAAGGAAACGATCAGGAACTGATACAATCGGATCCAAAATCACGTCCATAATATCTCAAGGAAAAGACGTGGACGTGGGGATACGATAAGATGGTCAAACGAATCAGCAGCTCTTTTCCAAGCAAGTGGTAATCCAAACGTAATTAAAGAGATAATCAAACATAATGGTGGACATTGGGGAAAATGAGCGGAGAAGCAGCAACACTTGCATAACATACATCAAGCAGGAAGCAACCACAGCAAGATCACCGAATTGGAACGGTCAGTAAAACTACTTGTTGGTTAAAGTATACTTTACGGGATCCCATCCCTCACTTTCATTGTGGTTCAAGTATGTATTTGTTCGGTCCTCGTGAAGCTTTTCCAACTAATCGATGAATCAATTCGGGTAACAAAGAAATCACAATTAAAGCCAAGTTTATTCAAGGACGAGGACGCGACCGTAAACGCGTTGAGACATCCGGTGCTGCATACAACGCCATTGGAACACTGGAGCAAAACATAAACCGACAGTCAAACCCTGATGGACCAAGCAACAGACATAAAATTTCCGGCTCCGACCAACTAATAAGTAGCTTTAAGCCAGAGACATCATGGAGTCTGAATGCCGACCCATCAGCGTAAAATTAAAGCGGAATGCATAATGTTTCAAACGCAACACATACAGACTGTAACATAGCACTCATATTGTAACCCATCCGTTTATTAAGTTTGATATATTTTCTAAAATTTTTCCCCAAAAATTTGGTTTGTCTTTAATGTTTCTTAATTTATATAATCTCCGCGATTAAAACAATCTTTATTTTAAGAATACATCACGTGAACACGTCCGTGAAATGAACACCCTACTAAACCCCACTTTATATAGGAAAAACTGGGGTTTACGGGGCTATACATTATTTTTTCTTATTTTTGCTCCAAGACAAAGGTGTGGGTACTCGTTAGAACCGCCTCAATGAGGCGGTTCTAACGAGCACCCTTAACCTTTGTTTGAAGTAAATATGACAAAAATACAAAAATGCACTATGTCGCACGGGTGTGTTATCGTAATGACCATGACTGAATACTACATGTATATACATTCACATGTACCTTGATAGTTCCTGTAGCTGCATCATCCGGGATAGTCAAGTCGAATGTAACTGTTCCATCGTCTCCAATAGGGTAACTCATTTCGTCCATCATAATTGTGCTACCTTCTAAGAATGGTGATACGACTTTATAATCCACATTCTTCGCTGGAATGGGCATTGGACCTGATTTTGGTTTGTCAGTGTAGTAAGTTACTGTAAACTTCATTGGGTCTGTTATACCAACAGGGGGTCGGTCGTCTTGCATGGTGAGTTTAGCCTGAGAAGATATAAAATCAGTAATTAATTTGGCAAACAAGGTCACTATAATTATAGAGGATCTTACACGAGTGGTCATTTCATATGATATTTATGAAACGAGCCTTCGGCGAGTTTCATAAATTTCATATGACATGGCCACGAGTGTATGATTCTCTTTATCCTATGACTACTTTAAATTGGATTTTATCGCCTTTTAATTTGACATTTTTTCTACGAAAAATGCATTGTTGAGATGGACGTCGTCATGGCATTACTTAATCCCGCCAAAGTGTTATTACACGTGTGGTCATGCGATTTTTATTACACGACGTTATCCATTGCTTATCAACGACGTCATATGATAAATATATATTCAACACGTATTTACAAACAAAATCCTTAAGGTGACTATTATGACGCACTGGTATTCATACTTCCATGAATGCAATGACACAATTTTGATGCCATATGATCATTAAGTGACAAAACCATGGCTCTCTCAAATATGATAGGACGATGTTATTACGTAGTCAGCCTTGTCCTGTTATTAATTAGGAAGGTTTTCAATTAAAACCCTGTCATCAGAATAAAAGTCTCCTGATAGAAACAAAATGCAATTAGCAATTATAATAAATTGAAGGTAATTTATTTAGCGTTCACTGAAGTATGGCGAGCATCGTGTCATTCTTTTGTTTGAATTGAAGCTTGACGTCCCTGTCAACACTATTTAGGTCATTTTTGAGACGTTGCACCCTGTTTTGTTGTACTTTTACCCGACATTGAGATGAAATGACTTCTCAAGCCCTGTCGCCTAATCAAACAAATAAGGTCTATATGCATAGACTGTTCTACATCCAACACTGAAGAAGATTAGAGCCTCTTCATTGCAGCTGGTGTTGTGCCGTGTAGCGGCCGTAAAACGTCTCCCCGTACATCATCATAGTGCAGATTATATTTTGCGGTCCTTTGGGACCATTGAGTTCATTTACAGTCAATTTGAAAATAGAGTTCTGCTTAAGCCGGTTATATAGGGCGTGGCCGTTGTTGCACATTTCAGCACTGGTCATAAACAGACTCATTAAAACAGAGTCTGTTATTTTCGTTTATCTGGTGTATTCTTTGCTTCCAAATAATCTAGCTATTCAGAACTCATTACACCTTCTAATCGGTTTAACAGTACTCATGTTCGGTCGGTTTCAGTCGTGTGGAAGCATCATGCATCCCAATCTATATCTCAAAGCCAGAAACGTATTATGCTTCAGTGAAAGGATTCTCTTCTTTGATTGTGGCACTTTGTTGTTCATACTTAAATGAAAGTTGAAACTGCCTTCATTTCTTAAATGACAATAAACTGAGGTAATGGCTAAGTATGACCGACTAAGTATATGAAGATAGATATATAGATAGATAATAGAACTTTTGGAGCACAAATGTACTGAAAAGGCCAATGAAACCCTCCTGTATCTATAATAACTGTGTCGTGACCTGAGAACAGTCGTTTTCTCCATCTGCGATCAACAAACTTATTTATGGTGAAGATCAGCCTATATTCGTGCAATCTGATCAACAGTCCTTGTACATGTGTAGATCAACAACAGTTAACAAGTCACCCCTCTAGTCCCCATAATTTATAGAGACATATTGGCTATACAGGGGTATGCGTTTTAATATAATATTATATATTTTTTTCAAATACAAATGTTGTGGGTATTCGTTAAAAGTGTCTAAATTGGGCGGTTATAACAAGCTTCCGCAACCTACGTTTTGAGTATAAATAAGAAAATATAACAAAGTTTAATCAGCAAAATGGCAGTTTTGCAGATATTAAAGATCGCACTATGTCACACCGGCGTGTTATCGTAATTTAACGGATTAATTGCGCCTACTCTGATCGCAAACACTGACGACGGCTTGATTGCGCCTACTCTGATCGCAAACACTGACGACGGCTTGGGTTTCCACTGAGACATTACGAAAACACGCCTATACAAATAAATTGTAAACTTGAACGGTGAAAAAACGAAAATTTTAAGATGAAAACATGCCAAATATTTTCTTATTTCTGCTCAAAATATAGATTGTGGCTACTCGTTAGAACCGCCTCATCGAGGCGGTTCTAACGAGTACCCACAATCTATATTTTAGAGCAGAAATAAAAAAATAAGGTTTAATAATTCGCAAAATTGCAGTATGTTTCCTCTGGCTTTCTTTGCCCGATCATTACAGGGTCACTGATGAGGCTTTATTAGCCGAAACTACGTAGTATGACCCATCTTCTTTCTTATGAATGTTTTCATTGCTCTTAAAGGAACTCATTTTTGATTTTTATTTGCCTTCGCTGCAGCTGGTGTTGTGCCGTGTGGCGGCCGTAAAACGTCTCCCCGTACATCAACCATAGTGCAGTTTATAGTTTACTTTTGGTCCTTTGAGATCAGCGTGAATATTCTGAGAAATCAGAAATAAATTATTGGTTTAGACTCATATTCTAGACAGGTTTTTAATTATTTGGAACTCATTTTGATTTATATAAGTCTTTGTATCGACTGCCTATTCGAAATTCGCAAAATTGCAGTATGTTTCCTCTGGCTTTCTTTGCCGGATCATTACAGGGTCACTGATGAGGCTTTATTAGCCGAAACTACGAAGTATGACCCATCTTCTTTCTTATGAATGTTTTCATTGCTCTTAAAGGAACTCATTTTTGATTTTTATTTGCCTTCGCTGCAGCTGGTGTTGTGCCGTGTGGCGGCCGTAAAACGTCTCCCCGTACATCAACCATAGTGCAGTTTATATTTTACTTTTGGTCCTTTGAGATCAGCGTGAATATTCTGAGAAATCAGAAATAAATTATTGGTTTAGACTCATATTCTAGACAGGTTTTTAATTATTTGGAACTCATTTTGATTTATATTAGTCTTTGTATCGACTGCCTATTCGAAATTCGCAAAATTGCAGTATGTTTCCTCTGGCTTTCTTTGCCGGATCATTACAGGGTCACTGATGAGGCTTTATAGCCGAAACTACGTAGTATGACCCATCTTCTTTCTTATGAATGATTTCATTGCTCTTAAAGGAACTCATTTTTGATTTTTATTTACCCCTTGTTAACCCCAGTTTTACTGTACAAAAGTGGGGTTCAAGGGGGTCAAAGTTATATAGGCGTGTTTTCGTGACGAGTAATAAGCATCATGATTTAACATACGCACAACATGGCACATTCTTTCAGATCTCATCTTTTGAACATCTGTGATAATTTTCAAATTTCTGCTCAAAACATATGGGCTCAGTCAAGCGATTTTGGTACTTATCGCCTATGCAAGTAGCGAATGTTCAAGCGAGCCTGCGCATCCGCGCAGTCTCGCCAGAACCTTCGCTGCTCGCTCATACAAGCAGTGAATCAAGAGGAACCTTCAGACAGAAAGCCATATCCCTGGCTTTCTCTGAATGGCTGGGCATGCGCAGTTAAAATTTGTCATGACGGAATGCTCGAAGACGCTTGGCTTGGCTCATATGTGTTTTGTGCTCGTTAGAGCCGCATCATTGAGACGGTTGGACTGAGCAGCCACAACATATGTCTTGGAGCAGAAATTAAAACAAAATATAATGCATACCCTTGTAAACCCCAGTGTTCTGTATATACAGAGGGTTTAGAGGGTGTTAATTACACGGATCTTGTTAATGTGATGGGTGAACTGGTTGTATCGGCGCATCTTCATGATGTTGTGTCGGAATACTTACATTGACCGTGTATGTATTAAATGGGGGTTTAAAGTTGTCTGGCATTCTAGGATGAAATGAAATTCTGAATGGATTTTTATAGTATCGAATTTGTGCGGATCCTATCAAGGTTATGCCTGTGATTGACTCCGTTACGTTGGCGATGAGGCGGTTCTAACGAGTAGCCACAATCTATATTTTAGAGCAGAAATAAAAAATAAGGTTTAATAATTCGCAAAATTGCAGTATGTTTCCTCTGGCTTTCTTTGCCGGATCATTACAGGGTCACTGATGAGGCTTTATTAGCCGAAACTACGTAGTATGACCCATCTTCTTTCTTATGAATGTTTTCATTGCTCTTAAAGGAACTCATTTTTGATTTTTATTTGCCTTCGCTGCAGCTGGTGTTGTGCCGTGTGGCGGCCGTAAAACGTCTCCCCGTACATCAACCATAGTGCAGTTTATAGTTTACTTTTGGTCCTTTGAGATCAGCGTGAATATTCTGAGAAATCAGAAATAAATTATTGGTTTAGACTCATATTCTAGACAGGTTTTTAATTATTTGGAACTCATTTTGATTTATATAAGTCTTTGTATCGACTGCCTATTCAAAATTCGCAAAATTGCAGTATACTTTGCCGGATCATTACAGGGTCACTGATGAGGCTTTATTAGCCGAAACTACGTAGTATGACCCATCTTCTTTCTTATGAATGTTTTCATTGCTCTTAAAGGAACTCATTTTTGATTTTTATTTGCCTTCGCTGCAGCTGGTGTTGTGCCGTGTGGCGGCCGTAAAACGTCTCCCCGTACATCAACCATAGTGCAGTTTATATTTTACTTTTGGTCCTTTGAGATCAGCGTGAATATTCTGAGAAATCAGAAATAAATTATTGGTTTAGACTCATATTCTAGACAGGTTTTTAATTATTTGGAACTCATTTTGATTTATATTAGTCTTTGTATCGACTGCCTATTCGAAATTCGCAAAATTGCAGTATGTTTCCTCTGGCTTTCTTTGCCGGATCATTACAGGGTCACTGATGAGGCTTTATAGCCGAAACTACGTAGTATGACCCATCTTCTTTCTTATGAATGTTTTCATTCCTCTTAAAGGAACTCATTTTTGATTTTTATTTACCCCTTGTTAACCCCAGTTTTACTGTACAAAAGTGGGGTTCAAGGGGGTCAAAGTTATATAGGCGTGTTTTCGTGACGAGTAATAAGCATCATGATTTAACATACGCACAACATGGCACATTCTTTCAGATCTCATCTTTTGAACATCTGTGATAATTTTCAAATTTCTGCTCAAAACATATGGGCCCAGTCAAGCGATTTTGGTACTTATCGCCTATGCGAGTAGCGAATGTTCAAGCGAGCCTGCGCATCCGCGCAGTCTCGCCAGAACCTTCGCTGCTTGCTCATACAAGCAGTGAATCAAGAGGAACCTTCAGACAGAAAGCCATATCCCTGGCTTTCTCTGAATGGCTGGGCATGCGCAGTTAAAATTTGTCATGACGGAATGCTCGAAGACGCTTGGCTTGGCTCATATGTGTTTTGTGCTCGTTAGAGCCGCATCATTGAGACGGTTGGACTGAGCAGCCACAACATATGTCTTGGAGCAGAAATTAAAACAAAATATAATGCATACCCTTGTAAACCCCAGTGTTCTGTATATACAGAGGGTTTAGAGGGGTGTTAATTACACGGATCTTGTTAATGTGATGGGTGAACTGGTTATATCGGCGCATCTTCATGATGTTGTGTCGGAATACTTACATTGACCGTGTATGTATTAAATGGGGGTTTAAAGTTGTCTGGCATTCTAGGATGAAATGAAATTCTGAATGGATTTTTATAGTATCGAATTTTGGCGGATCCTATCAAGGTTATGCCTGTGATTGACTCCGTTACGTTGGCGACCACACTCAGCGACGTGTACTGAAAGTTTCTAGTCAATCGTTTGACGTACTTTCTCGGAATATTAAACGTCAGATCTCCGTCAATCTGAAATAAACAAGTGAGGTGGGAAGCGTGATATTGTCTTAATTCTGATACAAACAATGGAAGAGTGTTGTCCACAACATTTCATGTCGAAACAACTATTCAAATGTACTCCGTCAATCTGATGAAATAAATACATTACAAAAACACGCATATACAAATACATAGTAAATTTTACCGCAAAAAAAAAAAAGAAGAAATTTTTAAGCTTAAAAATTGTGATATTTTTCAAGTTCTTATTGCTTCTCAAATTACAGATTATGGGCACACGTAAGAATCGCCTCATCGAGGCGCTACTAAAGAGTACCCACAATCTATATTTTAGAGCAGAAATAAGATATTATAATAAGGTTTACCCCTGCAAACCCCAGTTTTACTATATAAAAGTGGGGATCAAGGGGGTCAGAATTATATAGGCGTGTTTTCGTGATGAGTTAAGCGGGAAGCGTGACATTGTCTTATTTCTGATACAAACAAAGGAAGAGTTTTGTCCACAACATATCATATCGATAAAGAAATCTATTGAAATATACTGAAAAACGAAACATTCAAAATAATCTGATTTTTTTTTCATATTTCCACTCAAATAATAGATTGTGGGAACGAACTCGTTAAAACCGCTTTGTCTAGCGAGTAGCCACAAACTATATTTTTTATCAGAAACAATGAAAATAATTTATATCCCTGTAAACCCCAGTTTTGCTATATGAAAATGGAGTTTAAGGGGATCAAAATTATATAGGCGTGTTTTCGTGATGTGTATGAACAAAGTATAGTTTTTGATGAGTAAAATTGGGACCAAAAGGAAATTCAATAGCCGGAGTTTATAACCTGTAAAAAATGCATAATTTATTCTGAAAATGTAAAACATTTTAGTTTCTGTATCAAACTGACTATGATTTTACCACGGATCTTCGATAGATCCGCTAAGAAAGAATAAAAAAAAAGCAACGCATATGCATCTCACAAATGTTCATACATTGAAACACGAATATTAATCTGTAGATTCTAGTACATGTAATGAGGCGCGTTATCACGAAGGCAATTAGCGAGTTTCAAATCCACTATACTGACTGACAAAAGAAACGCTATATGTGGTTAATTCGTCAAAACATTTTATCCATTTAAGATAAAAAAATCTATGTATTTTACAAATTTGATATTTTATCATAACAAACATTCTGATCTTAGTCCTCATGGTTTTTGAACAGTGACGTCTAACTTCCGACTGGTCACAATTCAATTTTCAAACATCACGAAAACACGCCTATACAAAAACATTGTAAATTTTACCACCAAAAATAATAATTTTCAGATGAAAAATTGTGACATTTTTTCTTATTTCTGCTCCAAACGAGTTCTAACGAGTACCCACGATCTATGCTTTTGAGCTGAAAAGGGAAAAATAATGTATACCCAAGCAAACCCCAGTTTTACTATATAAAAGTGGGGTTTAAGGGGGTCAAAATTATATCGGCATGTTTTCGTGATGTAAGTCAGTATCTCGTTAATCCCCCACTGCTGTTGATCACTCCAACAGGTCGCATATGCAACAAGCGGTTGTGCAGGTCATTGCTGATCGCAAAAGTTTATTTATTTCTATCATATGACGTCCCGTCTGAAAATGTAATAACGCCATATACTAAATTCGATAATCCACTAGCGGATTAAATATGCAAATTAGATATGGCCCATAACGTTATATGTGCGACGTCATTACGACGTCGCGTTAAATAAAACCTTTTGTAACAAAAACGTGAAAAAAAATGCGTTTTAAAATGAATATTGCATTCGTGCTCATGTATTATTGAATTTATTATACTCGTTGAGGAAAAGGGATAAAATGCTCGACAAAGCCTGGTATTTTATCCCTTTTCCTCAACTCGTTTATAAAATTCAATAATACATAAAGACTCATGAAAGATTCCTTTATTTTCTATTATAACACAGCAAGTCTACGTAGGCAATGGAAATCACCACGTGAACAAGTCCGTTAAATAAATACCCCCCTTTACCCCACTTTATATAGAGAAAACTGGGGTTTACGGGGTGTATACACTATTTTTCTTATTCTTGCTCCAAGACATAGGTTGTGGGTACTCGTAAGAACCGCCTCAATGAGGCGGTTCTAACGAGCACCCACAACCTATGCTTGCAGTATTTATAAGAAAAATATCACAGATTTTCATCAGAAAAATGTCCATTTTGGAGATGAGTAAAAATGCACCAATTTACACGGGTGTGTTATCGTAATGTGACCTTTTGAATTGTTGTGCAATAGATCACAGGGAAGATGAGCCTGACGTGAATATTTAGCCGCCATCTTGTGACGTCACTCCTAGATTATATGGGGCCCCGACAAGCGATTTTGGTACTTATCGCCTTAGCGAGCAGCGAAGGTTCAGGCGAGCCTGCGCATCCGCGCAGTCTCGCCAGAACCTTCACTGCTCGCTCATACAAGCAGTGAATCAAGAGGAAACCTCAGATAGAAAGCCACATCTCTGGACCCTCTGAATGGCTGGTCATGCGCAGTTAAAATTTGTCATGACGGAATGCTCGAAGACACAAATTCACTTGGCGGGGCTCATATGACATTAGACGGCGCCACAAAGACATTACGGTAGATGAGGACTAACGTGCATGTGCTACAGTATGTAACTTTGGCAGGATGTTGTTGAACATTGGCGAAAGGTTGGGAAAATTTGAAGGAAACAAACTAAAACAATATTCAAATTTTTCGTTTACAGCATAGCATGTTAGGAGTCTAACTGTTGGTTTTCTTTTGCTCCAACAATTCTGTTGTTGTATGCTGTCGAGTCCTCAACCTTGTTTCATCTCTGTATTTTTTATTTGTATGTTCTCGGAGATGTTACACTGATGAATATTTTTGATGGCCATTTGGCCATTTTGTGGGAAAGTAATTGTACTTATGGCCTTCCTTGTTGAGGTTTCCATTATGGTCTGGTCGCTTCATGTTTGTGTTTCTTTCCCTTTGTTGTCTTTGATGGGTGGAGTAAAATAATTGTATCGATTCCTGATCTTTGTTTTGCTGCTACTTAGAATCGAAATTCATAAAGTCTTGTATGTGAATTGCAGAAAAATATATCGTTATTTTTCGGTTGTAGCAACTGAAAAAATCGGTCACGCGACTTTACCACTGACCTCAATCTGTGATTAATTACTCAACAGTTCACATCTAGAGCTAAAATATTCCTTAAATAAAGACGTACCAGCATTTCATGTTGTATAGCGCTCGGGTCAAAGAACCCTCGACCCCATGGTCTAGTTGCTGTCAAAAGCAGGTAGCCTTGTACCGGCTTTCCAAAAGTGTATCTGAAAAATGAAAAATATAAAAAATAAATAAATAAAAGAGGATCTTCAATGAGCGGTCATTACATAACAAATGTAACGGCTCGTTTCAAAATTTCATATGATATGACCACGAGTGTAAGATTATGTTTGTTATACAACAATTTTAAATCGGATTTTAATTACCAAAGACGTTAAAAATCAAACAAAGAATTGTCACAACAATTGTATATCGCCTTTTATCACCGGAGAAAACATCCCGAGAACACAACCGTGATAATTTCTCCAAACATGGCTACTTTTCCGATGGAATTATATCATATTTGTCTTATATATACTCCCGACATAGGTTGTGGGTGCTTGTTAGAACCGCCTCATTGAGGTGGTTCTAACGAGTGCCCACAACCTATGTCTTGGAGCAGAAATAAGAAAAATAAGGTACACCCCTGTAAACCCAAGTTTCTCTTTATAAAGTGGGGTTAAGAGAGGTGTTCATTTTACGGACTTAATCACGTGATGAGGTAAAAAGTAAAACATACGGTTGTTGTGGACGGCATAGTAAATTTTGTTTGTATTGGGGTTTAACGACCCAGTCAACACTATTTAGGTTATTTTTGAGCCAGTCAATTAACTAATCCACACTTTTCCTGGGCTGGCTTATAAGGTACAGGCACATTATTTCGCCAAAACTGACAACTGCCCTTCTTCAATCGGCGGAAGGGAGGGAATGACCGCAGAAAAGATTTCATGATTAATCTCCACGAAAGAATGTTGCCGACACCGGTATCGAACCCGCGCCCTCCTGATCACCAGTCAGACGCACACATCCGACTGAGTTACCCGCTCCGGACGGCATAGTGACGTTACGAGCTAGTAATACTGTGTTATTATACGTGTGGACATACGATTTTTATGACATGACGTTCTCCACAAAATAACAGCGACGGTTACATGTATATGATAAATAACAAAATAACGAGCAAACAAATAATAACAATGTTTTTGGGACTACAAAATCAAGCATAATTACATATCCTTCAAGCAACTGCGAGCAGTGAGAGAGTAACACAGCGACGAGAGACCTAATAATTAGGTCTGCCTTTGCCGGAGGCTCGTTTAACGCGGCTCTCTATATATAATACTCGGTATGGGTGTATGGAACAGAAAGAAACATAGACCACGGCTAACACCGTTTTTTCTTCGGACACAATGCAAGGATCATTCTGCAGATGGAGTTGACACATTCGTCCATCACATCACGAAAACAGGCATATCTATTTTTCTGACCAGGGGTAGCCTTGTTTTCCTATTTCTGCTCTAAAATATAGATTGTGGGTACTCGTTGGAACCGCCTCTATGAGGCGGTTCTAACGTGTACACTCAATCTATATTTTGAGCAGAAATAAGAAAAATACCAGAGTTTTTCATCTGAAGATTTTCCTTGTTTGGTGGTAAAATTTACAATGCAGTTAAATATGCGTGTTATGTAATGAATCGTTAGGAAACCAACATTGACTCAGCAATGATTTATGCTGAAAAACATTTTCACTGAATGACATTATGAAAACACTCCTATTCAAATGTAGAAAGTAATTTAGTATGAGTTCCAAAGCGTTAATCCAAAATCATTAGTCCATAGACAAAATGGCAAATATCAATGTTCAGATCAACAGACATGGACTCCAGAAGGGTGTAATCAGGCGTAATTATTCCGATATCTTCCATATATATGCTCTAACATTGTGGTTACTCATTAGAACAGCCTTGGCGAGGCGTAGTATCCACAATCTATGTTTTTGAGCAGAAATAAGAAAAATAATGTATACCCGTGTAAGCCATAAAAGTCACGTTTGAGCGGGTCGGAATTAGACAGATTGGTTTTCGTGATGACAAACAAAATTGGGAAGGATTCAAACCAGTACTACCCACCTTGCGCTGACAGTCCCTGTCAAAAATTCATCGTCTTCTCTCGCAAACGTTGGCATGTTTACTGTAACTTCAAACCTTGGGAGCACTGCAATAAAATTAGTTTTGCACAATGTTAACAGGCCCGTGTAATAAACAAACAAATTCTAACTTATATAGGGACAAGTGATGTTAACAAGGGTTGATGTTAACATTATTTTATCAAATAACGTCGCGTCTGAGAATGTAATAACGCCATGTTATATGTTCGATAATCCACTAGTGGATTAAATATGCAAATTACGCTACATGTACAACGTCCTCACCGACGTCGTCTTTACTAATGGTGGAATATTCACATTTCTGGTAAACAATCTTGAATAAAATTCATTTCAAATGTCATATGATAAATAGAATCTTGCATTCGTG
This sequence comes from Lucinisca nassula, assembly GCA_963580285.1. Classification (NCBI taxonomy): domain Eukaryota; kingdom Metazoa; phylum Mollusca; class Bivalvia; order Lucinida; family Lucinidae; genus Lucinisca; species Lucinisca nassula. The sequence continues at coordinate 81,033,130 of OY757015.1, read as the reverse complement.
CTCATGTATTATTGAATTTATTAAACGAGTTGAGGAAAAGGGATAAAATGCGAGACTTTATTTATTAAACTCGTTGAGGAAAAGGGATAAAATGCGAGGCAAAGCCCCGCATTTTATCCCTTTTCCTCAACTCGTTTAATAAATTCAATAATACATGAGCACTCATGTAAGATCCTCTATATAATACATGTAACGTGCCTCTGTGGTCTTGTGGATAACAGCCCTAGCTCTTAAGCCCCAGTCACACTGTCACGATCCCATTCCTACGTATAGCCTAATTTTTGCCCCGTTTCGCAGGGATGTAGATTTTTCTTCGTTTCTCTAATACGTTTAACTACGATTTACTTCGTATTACGCTGTTATCAAACGGCTAAGTGTCACGCAGTCTATAGGAATGTGTAAGTTTTGATAGGTGCGTTATAGGTTTCAATACATTGTACTAGGTACCTGTTACGTTTCCCTACGTTTCGGCGCGTATAAATGGGGATTACTAGGTAGTGTCCGGGATGGACAGTTACGAAGTACCTGTCAGAATAAGTTATTAAGCCACAGTCTCACTGTCATGTATTGAAGGCTAGGTTTTACTACCTTTTTTAAACGTGGCAGAACGGCAATATGCGTTGTAAAATGTAGTGAAAACGTATTATGCACGGCTGTTAATGGCAACATACCTGACACAGCTACGTTTGCTTTGAAATGTTCAAAACCACGTGGCATTTATACACGTATACATATATACGTACATTATACCAAGCAGAAACGTAGTTAAATGTTGAAAAACGTAGTAAAACATACTAAAACGTAGATGAAATGTTTCAATACGTACACAAGAGTAATAAGCAATGTACGTGGAAGTCTCCTAGGTATTAACGTACAACATTTTGCTACATTTTATTCTAATTCTACGTTTTTATTAGGTTTTGGTAGGCATTGCTAGTTAACACTTCGTTAACCGAACTAAAACGTAGACAAAACGTATTCAACACGTTCAAAAAGTAATCAGCAATATATCTGAGAATCCTCTAAGTAATACTATGCATTACCTAAGGATTTGTACGTCTTAGTACGTTTTCCTACGTTTGATTCTACGTTCTACTACAATTTACTACGTTTTTGCTTCGTATAAGCTACGTTTATCGGAATGCCACGTATGTTTTGAAAAATGAACAAAAAACGTAGTTGGGTCAAGTACGTTGCCATATACATGTATAGTCATATAAACAAACTTTTCACTGCGTTTTACTGCGTATATTGCCATTCTCCTACGTTTTAAAAACGTCGTAAAAACTAGACCTCAATACGTGACAGTGTGACTGTGGCTTTACATTCCAAGCCTACAAGAATCACACTTGTTTCGAAATGCAGCAAACTGGCCAAACATTTCCCAACAAATCAAGTAAGGCACGTATACAGTCAGTAAACCTCCCCGTCGCAACCAGTCACCGTCGTGATATGACTGAAATATTGTTGAAAGCGACGTTAAACCCGAATTCACACACACACACACAGTCAGTAAATCCGGAATTAGAGTCTGTTTGAAAAAAAAAAACACGTTTTCGGCAACAAATAATGACATGACACCTCCACGTGCCTGCCCGACTCTTGTGTTTAAGCATCATTTCGGCAGCACACTCGAATTCAAAGACGGCGTCTTTCATATGATATAGTAATGAATTTCACTTCTGTTGATGTTTTCATTGTGTCTTCTCCGGCGAATCATTCACAAACTGCATTAGGCCCGACGTTTGTGAGTAATTGGCCGTAGTTTACACATCGATAAAACCCACAAAAACGATACGAGCTAATTATTCAAACTTTGCCATCGAAATATTAAAAAATAACACCAAATTAGAAAATTGTAAGAATTGTTTCGAAAGCGTAAGAATGAATTTACCAGCGGAATTATTGCACACTTAGAAGCTGCCATCTTTGAAATGAACACAAGCGAAAAACCAAAGTCAAATCTTTAAATTCAGTTGTCGCCAAACATGTACTTTTTCAACAGAAGCCTCCGTGGTGTAGTGGTTATGCTACTCGCCTTGTAAACCAGGGGACGCAGGATCGATCCCGGGCTTCTCCAGAATTCCGGATGAGTCTTTAAATCGAGGGTCGTCACCGTATCACCTTAGCTGTTGGTGAGACGTAAAACTCAAACACCGACTCACTATCTCAATAGTTTCCTATTTTTAATCTAACGCTATCGACGTAGCTTCATATAAAATGATGTAGCGAGCGGGTTCAAAATTCAATATTGGACTTAAATCTCTTCTGCAACAAGGTGTATCGGAACCCGAATTTTATGGTGACTTAGTATATAAATTCAGAAAAATACATAACCGCAATGACTTCAGCACCCAATTTCGTAAAATCATTCTTCGATATAAAAAGATTGGGTACAACATGGATATTATACGACAGACTGCATGCATGGTAGTTAACCCGATCACGGTTGGCAACTTTGCTTCCCTCTTTAATTGCACGCCGGTGGGTCAGGCCTCAGATTCTATGACGGCTCCAACGTAAAGGCTTATCGAAAATTAGAGAGATAATGTTGGTTGGTGCCTGATGCTCTGTCTCTGGTCGGGCTCATCGGAGTCTAACTGTTGGTTTTCTTTTGCTCCAGCATTTCTGTGGTTTTTTGCTGTCGAGTCCTCACCGTTGTCTCACCTCCGTGGTTCTTTGATTTTTGTGTTCACGGAGATGTTGCACTGATGAGTTAGGAGGCCTTCATGCGGACTGAACAAATTATTTGTCTAAATCGCGACGGAAGTAAGGGCGAGGATTGTGGCCACGTAAAATCGATTTAAGCCACCCAGTGGAAATCTTCCACTGACCGTTCCAAGGCGGCTCTTCTGTGGCGATTTATTTATGTTGTTGTTTGTTACTTACTGTGTGTATCACTTGTGTCTTTTGGTTTTGGATGGCCATATGGCCATTTTGTGGGAAAGTAACTGTCCTTATGGCCTTCCTTTGTTTAGGTTTCCATTATGGTCTGGTCGCTTAATGTTTGTATTTCTTTCCCTTTGGTGTCTTTTATGGGTGGAGTAAGTTAATTGTATCAATTCCTGATCTTTGTTTTACTTCTACTCTAAACATGCTCTTTTACGTCACGTTATATCACTACCTGTCTCTACATAAAAAAGTCCATGGAATTTATCGAAGTATGAAATTTTTAATTCAACCAATCAAATCGCTCGAAATGTACATAGTGATTGAGAATTAGAATAATTTAGAAAATGGTTGAATTATCTACAGTCAGTGATGGACCTAATCAGGCGTCGCGTTCTGCGTTATCGTAGGAAAGAATTGTACTTTTGTGGAGTTTATCGATGTGTAAACTCCGGCGAATCACTCACAAACTTAGCATGAAGCCCGACGGGCTTCATGCTAGGTTTGTGAGTGATACGCCGGGGTTTAGACATCGATACAATCTACAAAAATGATCATTCATTCCTTATAGGCCCTAATTCCAATTTTCCCATCGAAATGTTACAATTACATGTATCACCAACAGTTTAGGAATTCTTTCAAAATCGTAGGAATTAACTAAGCAACGGCCACGGCGGATTAATTATTCCAATAGCAGCCAAAGTCTTTGAAAGAAACCCAAGTGAAAAAAAAACAGAAAACATCAAGTCTTTAAACTTCTACCATTTACGTTTTGAATAGTTTTCCATCTTTCAATCGAACTTTGTTGAAGTATTTCATACATAATGATGTAAGGTGCGGGTTATAAACGTGCTGTTTGTCGTCACGTCATATTCATACATGTACCTGTCGCAATGTGGAATCTGATATTCATCCTTATGGTATTTATAGAAGTATAAAACATTTATTTCAAACAATCAAATCACTAGAAATGTATATAATGATTTATCATATGTCGTCGCGTCTGAGAGTGTAATAACGCCATGTAATATTTTCGATAATCCACTAGTGGATTAAATATGCAAACTAGCTAGATACGTCCGCTAACGTTACATGTACGACGTCGCGTATACTAACGGCGGAATAGACATTTTTGTAAACAATCGTGAATAAAATTCGTTTTAAATGTCATATGATAAATAGAATCTTGCATTCGTGCTCATGTATTATTGAATTTATTAAACTCGTTGAGAAAAAGGGGATAAAATGCTCGGCAGAGCCTCGCATTTTATCCCTTTTTCTCAACTCGTTTAATAAATTCAATAATACATGAGCATTCATGTAAGATCCTCTATATATTGATAGAGAATTGGAATTATTAAGAAATATGTAAGTTACATACCGTATTCCTCAACGTAGAAATAATAATTCGTCTTTGCACGTTCATAATTCTGAAACAGATTTAGCATATTTCTGTAACAAGTATGTCTATGAATCTGAGAAAGTGTACATTGTAGAGCAATGCCGATATATGTTTTCAACATGCCCGTCAACACTATTCAGATCATTTTGGAGATGTTTCATCCTATTTTATGGGATTTTTACTCGACTTTGAGATGAAATGACATCTCAAACCCTGTTGCTCAATGAAACCAAAAGGGTTTATAGGCATTGGCGCGCCATTTCGCCTGAGCAGGCGAGACGTTTTACGCGGTTTATAGTAGTCACAGATTGGATTGACTAGGCGGAGCTATCGTTTGCAACGGCCTTCGGAATGTTCCATTAACAAAAAGATAAAACAAGTCACCCGATATTGATTGAATTCAACTGTAACACAAACAAAGCTGTTGTGTATATGGCTATTTGGTCCGCTTGCAAAAAGCATGCGAAAGGCACTCTACCGAATCTTATGGTGGACTCAGTGAATTTGACATATATTGACAACACCTGAATAGCTCCGTCTTGTCAATGTTATCTGCGACTAGTGTACTAGTACTACCAGTACTCATGTTCGGTCCGTTTCAGCTCTGTGTGGAAGAACCATGCAGCCCAATCAAGATGGGCGGGGACCATGGTGTTGTTATTGCAATTTATTCATAACATCAAGTCAGTGTATAAAAACTGTACATGTAAACCCCACTTTATATAAAGCAAACTGGGTTCACAGGGGATGGAATTATTTTTCTTATATATTCAGATTCAACGAAACCGCACCACTAGAACTATACCTCAAAATTTGATTCACAATAGGATGGATTATCACTAACTTATTCACAAACTCACTACAGAGTTACAGCATTTCATTGGATGCAGAGATACTGAGTGTCGAATTAGTCCACACACCCGAAAAATGAAAATTACATATCCTAATACCGGGTATGTCAACCATAAGCATCAAGTGTTGCCAGGCATCGACACATTATGCTTCGAGTTATCTGGTCTTGTGTGATGTTGTCCAATTCTTCCTGTAGGGCCGTGGCAAGCTACTGACGGTTGATTTGCGAATGACGTCGGCTGTGCACTCGTTTTCCGAGCTGGTCACAAAGGTGCTCAATTGGGTTTAAATCCGGCGAAAACGCATCCCAAGGAAGAACTCGCACAGCAACCTGATTGAAAAAGTCCATGTTTAGCCTCGCAGAATGATCACGTGCAGAAGCATAACGTCACCATTATTGCGTAAAAACGGTACCACCTCAGGCTCTAAGATTTCATCGATGTAACGACATGCCGTCAAATTGCCATCAACAATATGTTGGGTTTTCAGGCGCCATGAGATCCTTCCCAACACCATTACGCTACCACCCCCCAACATGACACCTGTTTAATACAACAGTCTTGAAATCACTCCCCACGTCGATGCCATACTTTACGCCGCCTATCAAACATTACGCCGCCATACAATTAAGGCAGTTAGGTTATGGGTTTCCACTGTCTCCTGGGCAGTTTCCACAGACGTCCTGAATCGGTCGCGTAAATGACTAAAAAACAATGTAGCGGTCCTGCTGACGTGCGGACAAGGGCAAAACTATATGCTCCTCCCCACATCTTGGCGGGGGTTTGTTTGATTTGAGGTTTATCGTCCCCGTCAACACTGTAAAGGTCATTTTGGAGACTTTGCTTCCAACTTTGTGGGACTTTTACCCGACCTTGAGATGAAATGACATCTTAAGCCCTGCCGCCCATTGAAACCAATAGGGTTTATTAGCATGGACGGACCGACTCGCACCGCTTTGCCTGGACAGGCTTAGATCCTCTCAGCGGAATACTAGTACTCGTGTGCGGGTCGATTTCAGCTCTGCGTGGAAGCATCATGCATCCCATCTATTTCTTCAAGACCCGGGGCGGTCGTGGTGGAGGCCATCGTGGCGGGGGTATAAAATAGAAAAAACTCCTTTTTGATAGGCAAACAGTACATATGGTATATCAAACACTACAGTTTGAGAGTAGAAAAAATCTTGAGTACACATCACGAAACCACGCCTATACAAATGCATTGTAAGCTTTACATGAAAATTTTACGGTGAAACAGTGTGATATTTTTCTTATTTCTGCTCAAAATATAGATTGTGGGTACTCGTTAGAACCGCCTCATCGAGAGAACAGAAATAAGAAAAATAAGTTTTATCCCTGTAAACCTCAGTCTTACTACATAAAAGTGGGATTCAAGGGGTGTCAAAATTATATAGGCGTGTTTTCGTGATGATATAGATCAGCAAAGCCACTTGACAGACATCAAACAATTATATAAAATGTAGCACGTTATATACATGTACTTTATCCGATTATGTTAACATATGCATTCTTGTTCATTGCTATGTTGTTTAGGCATAAGCACACTACTGTAATTGACATCACGAAAACACGCCTATACAGAGTTGATTATATTTGAAAAATTATGTATTTTTATTCAATTCCAGGGTTTTGTTTGTTTGATTTGAGGTTTAACATACCCGTCAACATTATATAGGTCGTTTTGGAGACGCTTCCAATTTTGTGGGACTTTTACCCGACATTGACATGAAATGACTTCTCAAGCCCTGTCGACCAATAAAACCAATAGGGTTTATAAGCATGGACTCGTACCGCTTTGCCTGGGCAAGCTTTGATCATCTAAGCGGTTTACCAGTACTCGTGTGCGGTCGGTTTCAGCTCTGCGTGGAACCATCATGCATCTTATCTATTTCTTTATCTTGGATAAAGTTTTGGAAATTTTGTAGAAAAATGTGTTTTTGATTGTGTTTTTGGCATTCTGTCTGTGACGCATTATAGTATTTCAAAACGCAGTGATACATGACTGCACTCTTAATTTTGAACTAGACCGTGTTTAGGTAAGCCGCCTTCAGTTTGGATTTTACATTGGGAGGTATTGTTTCACTGAGATTCGTACTGCATCAAACTAACCACTTGACCACGATTTCTACATAATGGCATTATCAAAAAAACGTATTCATAATTTTAAAATCCTGTGAAAAAAGAAATCCGAAGCCTGCTTTCCCTAAAACATGGAATAGTCTTGCAACGCTTGAACGTTGAATTCTCAAAGGTCGTTGATAAACTATAATAATGATCAAGTTGTATTATGTTTGTGTTTCGGATATTTCCGTTCAGATGTGCAAGGTAATTGTATCGATTCTTATCATTGCTTTCACTTCTAGTAACACCGAGGCAAGCTGAAACTTAGAAAAAATAGTTACACCATGATGTGGAACAGGGCGTATTATTGCGAAGTTCCAGTCCATCTTTATAAAAATTTGAAAATTTCTGAATACATGTAGTTTCATTCATATCCAAGGAACTCCTGGAATACTTCACACGTAACCAAGGTGGACATCCACAAACAGTTACCCCATAATATGAATCGATACAATCATATTGTTTTTTGATATTACAGTCCACCAAAATTTATTAGCAAAGTTAAGGGGAATGGGAACACCTGACAGAGTTTTCCGTCCTTTTCAAAGGGAGACAACTTTCGAGACTTTCTGTTCGCTTTTCTGGAAGCTTTGTCCCACTGAAAAATGGGTCTACTTTTAACGGAAAGAATTTGCTCCCTTAGAGCAAATTCTTTTCGTTAAGAGTTGACCCCTCTTGACATAGAAGAAAAGAAAAAACTTTTGCAGGAGTTGCCTCCCTTGAAGGTGTATCCATTCCCCTTAAGCCTCGTAACCATTGCGATAACTCAGTCGTGTGACATTGTTCGTTTGTTTGAGGTTTAACGTCCCCGTCAACAGTGTAAAGGTCATTTTGGAGACGTTGCTTCCATTTTTGTGGGACTTTTATCCGACATTGAGATGAAATGACATCTCAAGCCCTGTCGTCCAATGAAACCAATATGGTTTATAAGCATGGACGGTCCGACTCGTGCGCACCGCTTTGCCTGGGCAGGCTTAGATCCTCTAAGCGGATTACAAGTACTCGTGTGTGGGTCGGATTCCGCTCTGCGTGGAAGCACCATGCAGCCCATATATTTCTTCAAGCCCCGATGGGCGGGGGCCGCGTGTGACATTGTGATTTTTTCATATCTCCAAAATGGTTATTTTTATGCTATACATTAAATTTAGTGACATGTGTCTTTATGTCTACTCCAAACATACGCGACGGGTGCTCGTTAAAACCACCCCATGGAGGCGGTTCTAATGAGTACCGAAACCCTGTGCCATGGAGTATAGGAAATATAATGTTTACCCTGTAAAATATGTTCTTTAAAAGGATTATCCTTTTGAAGCAAGGAATACACCACAGAACTGGAAATATAAAGTGCACATGTTTTCTGGGTTCGGCCAATTAGGCTTCATCAGTGACCCTAAAATATTTTCAAAATTCCACAATGAAACCAATGATCCCAAATGACAAGAAAATATAAACTACGCTATGATGTAGGGCAGGGAAACTTTTTACGGCCGCCACACATTCCCAGACACCAGCTGTAGTGACGTCAAATATGTTCTATAAAAGGATTATCCTTTGGAAGCAAGGAATACACCACAGAACTGGAAATATAAAGTGCACATGTTTTCTGGGCCAGACTAGCTAGTTTTTTGGCCAATTAGGCGTCATCAGCTACCCGCAAATATTTCAAAATTCCACAATGGAATCAATGATCCCAAAGGACAAGAAAATATAAATTACACTATGGTGTAAACCCTAATTTTCTCTTTATAAGGTGGTATTTAAATGGACGTTCATCGCATGGACTTGTTAGCATGATGTATTTCATTTCCATCTTATTTTTCCTACAAATTACGCCCGGTCACATTGAAAATAGTTTTAGTTAGACCGTAGTCTAGCTCCCAGACCTTACCGGCCCCGATAGCTCAGTTGGTAGAGCGTCCGCTCCGGGGAACGGGAGGTCTCGGGTTCGATCCCGGGCCGCGACATACCAAAGTCGTTAAAAATGGTACTAGCTGCTCCTCGTTTGGCACTCAGATTTACGGGGTAGAGCTAGGACTGGTCGATCCAGTGTCAGGATAATGTGACTGCGTGTGGTATCATGTAATGTGTCTGGGACATGATACTTCAGTGAGGCAGCACTATAAACGTGAGCATTGAGCTCCCTGTCGCAACCAGACACCGTCGTGATATGACTGAAAAATTGTTGAAAGCGACGTTAAACCCGAATTCACACACACACAGCTCCCAGACCTTTATTTATTTATTATCAATTTCTTGACAACATATATTCATACAAAGTACATACATATGCATCAAAGGATTGGATGTAGGCTCAGCCTATACGTATCCTCTCCTTGATGACCGGTACATATATGATATACATTCACAAATAAAAGCATTACTTCATAAATATAGGGAATAGCTTGAAGCTATTAAGACAAATATGAATGCCATTTTTACACGTACGTTGTCATGACTAAACATGATCAGACTTTTATGAGCAGACAAACACAGTTAGTAGAGAGAGATAAAGAGCGAAGGAAAGAGAGAGAGAGAGAGAGAGAGAGAGAGAGAGAGAGAGAGAGAGAGAGAGAGAGAGAGAGAGAGAGAGAGAGAGAGAGAGGTCACTTGCACTAGGTCAGAATTAAAACTTCTGGAACACCTTGGTAGTAGTTTGGGCGTAGGCCCACCAAAGTAAATATCGATTGATAAAAGTTTTTATTTTATTTTATTTATTTTTTTTATGTAAGTAATAACGAATGCTACAGGTATTGATTTATTGAAACCTTTCGCGAAAGTAGGTTCGTTACGTCCTTTTTGACGGACCAAAGTCTTCACGAACTTCATGCCGGCGAATACTTGTCACATTTTCAAGAAGAAAAACAGTTATCTTCTTAAGATATCGGTAAGTTATAGAAGTTGCAGTTATGTGTGACAGTTACGCCTGTCATTTACAGTTTTAAATAATGGGCCAAGAAGCGTGAGTGAAATTTAGGCGTGTTTATATGGTTACTATATAATAGAGATAAGGGAGATAAATCCGTGGAAATCTCATGCAAATATTAATAATTTGAGTGGTTCATAACAGCTCTACTTATTTGTTTGTTTGAATTGAGGTTTAACGACCTCCATCAACACTGTATAGGCCACCCTTGAGACGTTTCCAATTCTATGAGGCCTTTACCAGACATTGAGATGAAATGACATCTCAAGCCCTGTCGTCCAATGAAACCAATAGGGTTTATAAATATTATTAATCATGGACGATCCAGCTCACACCGCTTTGCCTGAGTAGGCTTAGATCATGTAAATGGTTTACCAGCACTCGTCTGCGGGTGGTTTCAGCTCTGCATGGAAGCAACATGCAGCCAATCTATTTCTTCAAGCCTTGATGAGCGGGGGCCATACAGCCCTACCTATGCAAACACGCCAAACAGTGTAACTTAAGATTAAACAGCACATTATCTGATCAGGATCTACACTGTTTGGCTCTGTGTGAACCTGTAAGAGCATCTAGCAATCCACCCAGCTGAGTATCAGAGATGGGTGTGGCAATTTAAGCTATTCAGCAGGAAAAGTTTTTTTTAGGGGGGGGGGGTGTAGGGAGGCCTCAGGGATTGGTTTAATGGCTTATGTTAAAATGAGCTGATCATTTTGGGTGGACAAAAATTTGAGCACCCAAGCAAAAATTGAGTGACCTTCTCTTGAGAAACTGACGATTAGAGCCAGGCCTGACTGAATCTGCTGCGGTGAATAAGAGACTTTACAATTAGAGTTAGCACTCTTATCTCTATAATTATTAGGATTAATGAAATAAGTTAATAGATCCACATTAAGATTTAAAAGCAGAAGACTGAGGTACCTTATGTTTGACATCTTTGAGTGGGGTTACAATATAAGACTGGCAACATTGATTCAGCATTGGGTTAGTCAATTGCTGAGTACTCACTTGGGACTACCCAAATCGCCCAGACTGATGGATAAATGCTATGATAATTTCAGTAAGTCTCTCATTTTCCTCACATGATATGTCTGTTACTCCACTAAGCAAGTTTTTTGCATCAATTTTGGGGATTTTGCTGTAAATTGTAGGAGAAAAAACAAGAGAGTTTATCATTTCAATTCTCTCTAAGTGAAAACTTGTACATTCAAAAAAATAATGTTGGCTTGTTTCATTGGACCCAGAGTTACAAATTGTGCAACAAGGAGATTCTGCAAGGTGATCACAATATAAATCATTATTTAGCTGACTTTTGGAGTTTCTTAATTGACATAAGATTATATTGTATTTTCTTGGTCCATATGCATAGTGTTTTGGTGGTTTAGCTAATGACTTATTTAATATCCTTTTAAATGAGTATAGCGAGGTTGCATTAGAAAGCTCAGGAGGGAGTTCGTTCCAAAGGTCAATTGTTGAAATAAAATAACTATCTTGGAAAGCTTTAGTTCTTGGCGTGGGATGTTTAAGTTTATTTGTCCGCATGTTATACGCAGACTGATGTAGGTTATAATTGACTAGGATATTATCTATGTATGTAGGGACCTCATTATTTAGGACTTTGTAGAAGTATATTAGTTTATGATCTTTCCTTCTTTCAGACAGTGGACAAAGACCTAATTCATTATAAAGAATGTTGTGAGAGGTGCCCTTTCGAAGACCAGTTATTATTCTACATGCATCTAGTTGAATGCTTTCCAGTAGTTGTGAATTTTGTTGGCTTATGTTGTTCCAGATGATGTCTCCATACTCTAAGGTGGGTCTTATGTAAGTAATATAAAATCTAAAAAGAGGTTTCTATCTAAATCATGTTTCAGCATTCTTAGTATGTTTAAGCGAGAAGCTGCTTTACCATATATCAATTGTACATGTTCATCCCAAGAGGCATCCGAGGAAAAAGTGAGGCCTAAATGTGTATGATATTTTTCATCTTGTAGAACCGTATCATCCATTTTAATGTTTGGAAGATTAGTGTTTCTTTTCCGTGTGAAAGTCATGGTTGAGGTTTTTGTTGGATTTAAGATTATACACCAGTCCTTGGACCATTTTGCTATTTTGTAAACATCTTCATTCAGAATTTTCATTGAGTCATCATTCTCAATAACTGTAAAGAGAGATGTATCATCAGCAAATAACCTAATGTTGCTGCTGATGTTGTCGACTATGTCATTAATATATAGTAAAAACAGATATGGTCCTAGTACAGAGCCTTGTGGGACACCAGCAGATGTGTCCAACCATTTAGAATAAAAACCTTCATTTGATACTCGTTGCTTTCTTTCAAGAAGATAGCTTGTGAACCACTTAAGAATTGTATCACATATTCCGTATTTCTTCAGTTTGTATAAAAGACCCCTGTGCCAGACTTTATCGAATGCTTTGCTAACATCGCAAAAAATGAATTTAAGTTCTTTTCCTTTATCCATATTCTCTAAAATAATGTGATAAATTTCCAGTAATTGGTTCACGGTAGAATCATTTGGCTTAAAACCGGACTGAAATTTACTTAGGATATTGTTTTCTTGAAGATAATTATATAAATATTTGAATATGATTTTTTCTAATATTTTCCCTAGGCAGCTCGTAATGGAAATGTGCCGATAGTTAGATGGGTCTTGGTCATTTCCTTTCCCTTTGAAAATAGCTGAAATGTTTGCCATTTTCCACTGATTGGGTACCTGGCCAAGTTCAAGGGATCTATTGAAAAGGGAGGTAAGGGGTTCATAAATGTAGTTAGAAATAAGCTTTATAAATTTGGGCATTATATCGTCCGGACCGGCTGGTTTGGAAGTGTTTAGTTTGTGAAGTTGATCTTTTACATCTTGAACTGATACACGTATAGCTCTCAGGTTGAAATTTGGAGATATTGATTCATCAGGTAGAGGAGGCTCGTTTTCAGTCCTGGAAATATCTGCAAAGTGCTTATTTAAAGTTTCTGCCTTGTCAAATGGATGTAAATTAATAATATTGTCTTTGATCAGAGGAGGAGGTGGGTTTTGTTTATTTTTAAGCTTAGTTATGTCATTTACTATGCGATACCATGACTTCTGAGGCAGGTTGGGATCAGAAAGAGAGGTTTGAAGCTTCTTTTTATAATCCTGTTTAGCTTGTCTAACTAAGCCTACCACTTCATTTCTTTTGTTTTTAAATTTTTCCCAGTGAAAAGATGAATTAGTTAATTTTGCCTTATGATACAATCTGTTCCTTTGTCTCGTGTGTTTTCTGATAGTGGTTGTCATCCAAGGCTTGTCGTTAGGTCGTACAGTAAATGTTTTTTTCGGAATATGATTTTCTGCAGTTTTATGTAGGATTTCTTCGAATTGTTCAGTTATTATATTAATATTATTGTTACTTTGTATGAAGGACCAGTCGGTAGAGCTTAGGTGATTTTCAATAGAGGTGACATCAGCTTCTTCAAATCTCCAAACAGTTTTCTTATAAGACTGGGCTTTATAAACTTTACATGATATTTCAGCTGTAACTGTACAATGGTCACTATCGAATGGAGCTAAAATTTCAGAGTTAATTATTGTCGAAACATGATTAGACATGATCGTGCTGAAGGTTAAATTTGGGCATTATTCTACTCAGTTTTCCAATGCTGTCATATTTCAAAATATCATAATTGAAATCTCCAAGAACCAGACCTTGATGTCATACTGACCAATGACCGAGCTTCCTGATTGTTTTTATCAAATATGAAACCTTGTTAGATTTTAACCAAGAATAAATATAGAAAAATATTACTTATTAACTTTAAATTATGATATCCGACTAGTAGCTAGTCTAGTTAGACCGCACTTATTGTTTTGACCACTATCATTACGAACTCGCCTATACAAATACATCGTTAATTTTATCGCTGAAAAAGGAAAGTTTTAAAAAGAAAACTTGTGATAGTTTTCTTATTTCAGCTCAAAATATAGATTCTTGGGACACGTTAGAACCGCCTCATCAAGGCGGTTCTAACTAGTACCCAAAATCTGTATTTAAGAGCAGAAATAAGAACAATGTTTACCCCTGCAAACCCCAGTTTTACCTTATATTAGTGGGGTTCAAGAGGATCAGAATGATATAGGCATGTTTTCCTGATGGTTTCATCACGCTTACGGGGCTCTTGTTATTACTATGACTCAAAATAACAATATTGTTGTAATTTGTTTTCTATTATGTTTTTTTTTTCAATTCATGTCATTGCTGTAGTTTAAATTTAAATTGTCAATGAAATCAAATACGTAGCAAGAACGAATTGTTACTGCTATGATATGTATTAGTGTGTATACTCATCACGCTAACAAGTCCGTGTAATCAGTAACACCCCCTTACAGCCCACAATATATAGAGAAAACAGGGGTTTGCGTATACATTACTTTCCTTATTTCTGCTCCTAGATATAGGTTGTGGGTACTCGTCTAACGAGTACCCACAACCTATGTTTTGAGTATAAATAAGAATAATATCACAAATTTTCTTCAGAAAATTTACCGTTTTGGGGATGTAAAAATGCACTATGACGCACGGGTGTGTTATCGTAATGTGTATATTTGTTAAAAAAATTAGAAATAAACCAAAAGAGGGGAATTTTAGCGTTCAGATTCATCTAATGCAGAACATAATCGTGTTTAACTAAGGTTGAAATAACCTTCATATCACAAATAAAAGCGAATTGAAAGCATTCGATCCCCGCCAATCGGGACTCGAAGAAATAGATAGAGGATATTTGATTTTTTCAGTGTAAGATCGAATTTTATTTCATCGAATGAACACCAAAACTGTTATTTTCACGAGTGGCGTAGCCACGAGTGAAAATAGCAGTTTTGGTGTTCATGAGTGAAATAAAATTTGATCTTGCACTGAAAAAATCAAATTTTCTGTTTTTTACATGCTTCAAAAGGTAATATTTAGCGTCTTTAATGGTGTCGCTCACATTCAGAGAAAATTATCTTTGTTCCTGTTCGTTTCGCGTCAATTTAGTGGTGTCCATCGTGTTTAGTGGGTATACTATTGGGTGTAAACTAAAAGTTTGCACCTGAGAAATGGCCTGGGATGGTATTATTATGAATGATTAATGAAATAATTGAGAGAGTAGTTTTCCAAAGAAGTTGCTGGCAAGTCTAACGTCGCGCGACAAAAGACGTGACGTCAGCGTCATAAATGACTTCAGTAACGTCCCCGTCACACATGAACGGGCTATGCGTCAATTAGAACACATTTCAGTATTGTTCAGTTATCTGACAAAGATAAAATTGAAATTAGAGTTAGATTTGAAGAAAAAAGTAGTCCCAAACAGTGAAAAATAAAAAATCGTATTTTCACTGTTTGAAACAGTGAAAAAATCGATTTATATTTCACTGATAAATCTCTATCATTCATTGAAAAGCATGTAAGAAAATGGTATGCCTGTTGCTTCCACGCAGAGCTCAAACCGACCGCACACGAAAACTGGTAGACTGCTTAGAGGGTCTAAGCCCACCCAGGCAAAGTTATGTGAGTCAGACCACCCATGCATATAAACCCTATTGGTTTCATTTGGGCGGCAGGGCTTAAGCTGTCATTTCAGCTCGATGTCGGGTAAAAATCCCACAAAATTTGAAGCAATGTCTCCGAAATGATCTAAATAGTGTTGACGCGGTTAAAAAAAACGAAAGCATTATTCGCATATTACATTTGCAGTGTAAGCTCATGGAAGCAGTTTTCGGACCAAGCTCGGCTGTTCCAACACCGTATCATGTTAACAAGTCCGTGTTTCAAACACCTCTGTAAACCAAACTTTATATGGACGAAACTTGGGTTTACAGCAGTATACATTAATTAACTTAAGTTTGCATCATGACACATGTTGGTTGATCGCGTTAGAACGGCGGTTCTACGTCTGTTTGGTGTATAAAACAAAAATATAATATATATACTGTATACTTTTGCTAAAAACTAAATTCTCTATGTCACACCGATGTGTGATCGTTATAAAAAATAGACTCTGCTGTTGAGTGCCTAAGCATTACGATTACACACCGGTGCGACATTGTGCTTTTTTTCACATCTCCTAAATTAATACATGTACTTTTGTAATGAAAATCCGTGATATGTTTCTTACTTTTACACCAAATATAGATTGTGGGTGCTCGCTAGACGTTGAGGCGGTTTTAACGAGCACCCACGAACTATGTTTTTGGAGCAAAACAATGTATACCCCTGTAAACCCCGATTTTTTTAAAAGTGGAGTTTAGGGGGTGTTCATTTCACGTACTTGTTCACGTGTCGAGAAGCTACATGTATATTACCGACAAGTAGTTCATGATCGGAAACCAACGGAAATATAAAGCACCACCTGCAGGGATCTGAGCCTAATAGTAAAGAAAGACACAATGATCATTAAAATGACGCATCCATGTGACCTGTTTGATTTGAGGTTTAACATCCCCGTCAACACTATTTAGGTCATTTTGAAGACCTTGCTCCCAATATACATCAAGGTCTAGGAGCTAGACTACAGTACTGTGTGCGGTCGGTTTCAGCTCTGCATGGAAGCATCATGTAGTCCAATCTATTTCTCCTAGCAAGTGCACCATAGAAGTGAAAATGTAGGAAATATGATCCTACATCTTTCTGTCTGACTGACTTTGATCTATACATGGAACTACTTTAATGACTATCGCCACTGATATAACAGCTGCTTTGCTGTGTAGAACTTTGAACTTTGAGAGGGTTGATAAAAAATTGTTATTTCAGATAAGATCATTCAAATATACAGTCAAACTCTAAAACAAAACTGCTTAATCATGATTGAGCACCACGTTAACAAGTCCGTAAAATAAAGACGCCCCCCCCCCGTAAACCCCACTTTATATTGCGAAAACTGGGGTTTATGGGGGTAATTATTATTTTCCTTATTCGTGCTCCAAGACATAGGTTGTGGGTACTCGTTAGAACCGCCTCAATGAGGCGGTTCTAACGAGCGCCCAAAACCTATGTTTGGAGTATAAATAAGAAAAATAGCACAAATTTTCATCAGAAAAACTTTTTGGAGTTTGAAAATTGCACTTTATTACATTTCTAACAATGGATTGCCCATTTTTCTCGGTGAAAGAAAACCAGATAATCTTTCAACAGTGAATTATTTCATTTCTTCGTTTCGAACGTTTTGACGTCATAATTGCTGGGCGACGTTGCTGACGTCGTTGGTAAAAACAATAACAATAGTTGACGTTTGGCGGAAAATCTGATAAAATCATACAAGACAAAGTATTATTTTTTTTTAAAATACTTTTCTAATTTCATGACATTTGTGCATCTGTATTTCAAGGACAGGGTGATTTTTACATTGAAATGAAAACAAGATGGCGACTGATTTTCAAACTAAACCACGCCTCCTGAAATCCTTACTCTGACTGGAACTACTTTAGTTGGAAATCAGAATGGTTGAATTTGAAAATTCAAATGTAAAACATGAATGGAAATGTAATAAACACTATATCACACGGATGTGTTATTGTGATGGGGATTTCAGTTTCAGTTAACATACCTTAGGGTCAACTTCTATTCTCTAGCTGCTAAATCATGATTAAGGGATTTCAGTTTCAGTTAACATACCATAGGGTCAACTTCTATTCTCTAGCTGCTAAATCATGATTAAGGGATTTCAGTTTCAGTTAACATACCTTAGGGTCAACTTCTAATTTCCAGCTGCTAAATCATGATTAAGGGATTTCAGTTTCAGTTAACATACCTTAGGGTCAACTTCTATTCTCCAGCTGCTTAATCATGATTGAGGGATTTCAGTTTTAGTTAACATACCTTAGGATCAACTTCTATTCTTCAGCTGCTTAATCATGATGAGGGATTTCAGTTTCAGTTAACATACCTTAGGATCAACTTCTATTCTTCAGCTGCTTAAGCATGATTGAGGGATTTCAGTTTCAGTTGACATACCTTAGGATCAACTTCTATTCTCCAGCTGCTTAATCATGATTGAAGGATTTCAGTTTCAGTTGACATACCTTAGGATCAACTTCTATTCTCCAGCTGCTTAATCATGATTGAAGGATTTCAGTTTCAGTTAAAATACCTTAGGATCAACTTCTATTCTCTAGCTGCTTAAGCATGATTGAGGGATTTCAGTTTCAGTTGACATACCCTAGGATCAACTTCTATTCTCCAGCTGCTTAAGCATGATTGAGGGATTTCAGTTTCAGTTGACATACCTTAGGATCAACTTCTATTCTCCAGCTGCTTAAGCATGATTGAGGGATTTCAGTGTCAGTTAACATACCTTAGGATCAACTTCTATTCTCTAGCTGCTTAATCATGATGAGGGATTTCAGTTTCAGTTAACATACCTTAGGATCAACTTCTATTCTCCAGCTGCTTAATCATGATGAGGTGATTTCAGTTTCAGTTAACATACCTTAGGATCAACTTCTATTCTCCAGCTGCTTAATCATGATTGAGGGGTTTCAGTTTCTGTTAACATACCTTAGGATCAACTTCTATTCTCCAGCTGCTTAATAATGATGAGGGGTTTCAGTTTCAGTTAACATACCTTAGAATCAACTTCTATTCTCCAGCTGCTTAATCATGATTGAGGGGTTTCAGTTTCTGTTAACATACCTTAGGATCAACTTCTATTCTCCAGCTTCCTAGTGGTAGCAGATCTGATAGTTCAAACGTTCCTTCTACCACCTGGAGTCCGTCCTTGCCAGTTGAAACACCAGTTAACTCGTCCATTTTGTTTCCTTTAGGGTCCTGTTGGTAGAAAAACCGTTTACAAATAGAAATGCTCTTGCATGAGTGCTCATATTTTTAAGAGTTATATTTACATTCTCAGCGCATTCATCACGAAAAGATATCCATGAGGCAATGTATTCATTGAGATATTAACAACATTGCGCCCCAATAGTGAACTTAATGGGTTTTCTGTACATCAGGAAAATATGTCTGTGTAAAATAAGGCTTCCAACATGGTATCAGAAATTGCAAATTTTAGGTAAAAATGAAACGTCTTTCTTATGTCTGCTTTCAACATTGATTGTGAGTGCTCGTTAGAACCACCTCGATGAGCGGTTCTAACGAGTACGCACAATCTTTGTTTTTGAGCAAAATAAGGCAGATTATATATCCTTGTTAACCCCACTTTTTTCTATATAAAGTGGAGTTTAGAGGGGCCTTCATTTCATGGACTTGTTTTCGTGATGAAATAAACGAGAAACATCTTCAAGCTTCTGTGGATTGGACGATGGCGGCGATATGACGTCAACGGCGCTCTTCCACAAACTACGTCTTGAAGCAGATACAAGCAAATAATGTTAACCCTTTTGAAGATACAAAGTGGGGTTTAAAGGGATTTTGTTAACCTGATGAAAATGTATTTACATTTCAGGTTACACACCTAATATATTAAGGGGAATGGGAACATCGACCACATTTTCCGCCTTTTTTTAAAGGGAGATAACTTTCGGGACTTCCTTTTGGCTTTTCTATAAGCCCTGTCCAACTGAAAAAGGAGTTCACTCTTAAAGGAATGAATTTGCTCATCAAGAGCAAATTCTTTCCTTTAAGAGTCGACCCCTATTGACATGGGAGACAAAAATACTTTTACATGTGTTACCTTCCCCTTAAGCGAATAAGACATTGTTTGTCGCAATCGCCTTTTCAAACGATATGTATCGTATTCGGCTTTTCAAAATCTGTCCCTGTAAATTTTGGAGTGCAACGCATAAACACATTTACCTATGGCATTTGCGAAGTTCCTCGCATATAAGATCTACTATGCCTTGGATGGTTGGAATGCAGCGAATTTAATAAGTTTTTGTTTGTATCGTTTGAATTGGAGTTTAACGTCACAGTCAACACTATTGTAGGTAATTTTTGGGCCCGCCAGTTTATCCATCCGCACTATTCCTGGGCAGACTTATACGTAAGCGAATAACCAGTATTCGCCAGAAACTGACAACTGCCCTTGTTGTATCAGCAGAAGGGAGAGAATGAGTGAGTGAGTGTTTGAGATTTACGTCCCACCAATAGCTAAGGTCATATGGAGACAGGAACCTTGGTTTAAAGACTCGTCCGAAAGTCTGGTGAAGCCCGGGATCGATCCTGCGACCCCGGATTTACAAGGCGAGTAGCGTAACCACTGCACTAAGGGAGAGAATGACCGTGGAAAAAAATTCATGAAAGAATGTTGCCGACCCCGGCAGGTATCGAACCGGCGTCCTCCTGGTCATCAGTCAGACGCGCATCCGACTGAGCTACCGAGGCCGGCGGAATTTAATAAGTTTGGAAATCAATACTTACATAGAAATTAACGTCCATTAAGACCGAAACAGGATCCATGGCTCCATTGATGGCGAATATTCGATATTTAACTGCAAGAAAAAGAAACAATGGATAGCTTAAGTAGATATACATGTAGCTAGACACGGCCCGCGATTATTGAAAAACAGAGGTTTTCTGAAAAACATAGATCAACACCGATCAGAAGTCAGCTAGCGCACGAACCAAAATTGGCCATGTCGCCCAAAATTGACGGGCCGTGCAATTTACGCTCATTGAAGAGAAGGCAATTATCAGGAATCGATATTAGTAACCCACACCTCCCATCAGAGACACCAAATGGAAAGAAGCAGACACATGAAACAACTAGACCCTAATGGAAGCATCAATAGCGGAAAGCCTAAAGGACAGTTACTTTCCCACAAAATAATGGCCATCCAAAATAAGATAATATAAGCGATACAGACACTCAAAGACAAACCAAAAACAAACAAAAATAAACCGCGTCAGAAGAACGACAAAGTCAATATACGTGTATAAAACAGTCAGAGAGCCGCAATAAGATTCAGAATTAATTGACTATCTGTATTGGTCGGAGGTCATCCGTATTAAAACCAGGTCAACTAATATTAACTGAGGTCAAATGAGGTAAAAAATCAACAACATTATATTGTTTATTGACTATCCTGTACTACACCAGTTCAACAAATATATTAACCTCAGGTCAAAAATCATGAATCATATGTTTCTAATTGCGTCAATTAATAAAATTGTCATAAATCAAGTGATTTCGTATTTGCCAAGTCACAGGTCGTCGGCCAATTATATTGGCCTCGGGCCAATACAGCAGACCTCGGACATGTAATTGGGCCAATACGAAATTACTTGATTAATAACATTATATTATTAATTGACTATCCTATATTGATCGGAGGTCATCCATTTTAACACCAGGTCAACCAATATTAAACCGAGGTCAAGTGATATTAGGCTTAGACTGCTACACAGAATGCGTGGGAATGTGTGGCGGCGGTAAAACGTTTCCCTGCCCTATATCATAGTGTAGATTATATTTTCTTGTCCTTTGGGATCATTGTTTCCATTGTGGAATTTTGAAAATATTTGAGGGTCACTGATGAGGCCTTATTGGCCGAAACGGGCTGGTCTGGCCCAGAAAACATATACACTCCATATTTTTCAGTTCTGTGGTGTATTCCTTGCTTCCAAAGGATAACCCTTTTATAGAACATTTTATTTTAAAGTGAATGGCTGATCACTTGATTTTTCCAGCGCTGCTGTAGGTCAATGAATATACGTCACAGAATGTTTTTTTGTTTGTATTGGAGTTTTACGACCCAGTCAACACTATTTGGATCATTTTTGAGCCGGTCCGTTTACCTATCAACACTTTTCTGGGCAGGCTTATACGTAAGCGGTTGACCAGTAGAGTGCACATTCTTTCGCCAGAAACTGACAACTGCCCTTCTTGACGTCACAGAATGTAAACCTGTCTAATGGGTTCTCATTACTCTGCAACGCCGACAGAGATAAGAATCAAATTTACTTTCACCTGCACACATTACTTTATTGTGAGTCAAGGGGTATTATTCCTCAAAACACAGTTGTGGAAACGACTTTTCAGCCGGCATCGGTAGCTCAGTCGGATGCGCGTCTGACTGCTGACCAGGAGGACGCGGGTTCGATACCTGCAGAGTTGGTAACATTCTTCCGTGGAGATTGATCATGAAATCTTTTCTACAGTCACTGATTCAAAAAGGGCAGTCGTCAGTTTCTGGCGAAATAATGTGTACTGTACTGTTCAACAGCTTACGTATAAGTCTGCCCGATTGGTAAACTGACCGGCACAAAAATGACCTTAATCGTGTTGACTTGTTCCGATAAACTCCAATACAAACACACAAGCAAGCAAACAAACAAACAGCCGCCTTTTCATTTTGTTATAATACGTGCATTACATTAAAACACTCTTGCAATGAGCTCCCGTGTTAACCCCACTTTACATTACGCAAACACGCCTATAAAAATACATTGCCACCTTTATCGCCGAAAAAATGAATTTTTTTATGATGAAAAATTGTGATATTTTTCTTATTTCTGCTCCAAATATAGATTGTGGGCACTCGTTAGAACCGCCTCGTCGAGGCGGCTCTAACGAGTACCCACAATCTATATTTTTCTGAGCAGAAATAAGAAAAATAAGGAGTACCTCCCGAAACCCTAGTTTTACTGTATAAAAGTGGGGTTCAAGGGGGTCAAAATAACATAGGCGTGTTTTCGTGATATATAATGAAAAGTTGGGTTTGCAGAGGTCAAGATTAGTATTTGAAACAACTTAGTACCAGAAACCCCAAAACTGGTACCCTGGCAAACCGTTCAGACCCAGATCAGACGCCGCAGAACGCGGCGTCTAATCAGGGCCTGCACTGTGTGCAAAACGTTCAGCAATTTTCCAAATAAATTTTGAAGAAAACACAACCTGACACCCCCAGATTTTGAAATTGACTCCTGCTATATATAAGGAAGAAGATTCCATTTGGTACAAAAAGGGTTAATTCTGAAAAAAAAAAAAAAAAAAAAAAAAAGAATAGAATGGCCTCACTGAGATGGGGAATAAGGATAGAAATAGAGGATCTTACATGAGTGCTCATGTATTATTGAATTTATTAAACGAGTTGAGGAAAAGGGATAAAATGCGAGGCTTTGCCGAGCATTTTATCCCTTTTCCTCAACAAGTTTAATAAATTGAATAATACATGAGCACGAATGCAAGATTCTATTTATCATATGACATTCAACACGCATTTTATTCACGATTGTTTACTAAAACGTCAATATTCCGCCATTAGTAAACGCGACGTCGTAAAGGACGACGTACATGTAACGTTACGGGACGTATATAGCTAATTTGCATATTTAATCCACTAGTGGATTATCGAAAATATTACATGGCGTTATTACACTCTCAGACGTGACGTCATATGATAAGATGAATTCTAATATATGCCGTTTTTATAACATACAATAATACATTTTATCGCATTGAACACGAGGCTTCAAAGCCGTGCACTTGTTCAAACATCTTCCGAGGTGGAACCCTGCAAATGCACATGCAATGATGGAATATCGCTGTTCTTGCATAACTTACGAATTCAATTCAAAACTGTATCGAAAATGCCGCAAAACTCCACAAAACCTCTTCAAATGCGATCGTAAATCCAGCATGGCAGTCTGTTTAGAACGTTTCTAACAATGACATCAGTTTCGCAACATTATTCTGAAGTCATCATAAAAATTAAAATGCTACGTTCAGGGCGACAACGTTACGTCGTTCAGCGTAACGTAAATAGGTCAAGACCCATCTTGTGCTATCAAAACTTCAAAACCCATGTTCAAAAAGCACGTGAATTTCACTATTTAAACATAGATTTTGTTGTTTGGACTCGGTTTCTGGTCCATTTAAGAACAGTTTCAAACAGCGATGTTCATAGGATTTTATGGAAGAAAAATGAAGTAAATATAAGTATAAAGTTAATTTATTTGAGCCAGCGCATGACAAAACCTACAATAAGATATGAGCGCCCAACGAAGACTCAGATCAGCCTGCACATCGGCGCGGTCTGATCAGAGTCTTCGTTTTCGCTCTAACGGTAGCTAAGGGCCCAATGCTCCTTTATGCAGCAAGAGGGGTATCTGGCTAGACTATATGGATACGCAGGCTGATCTGAGTCTTCGATGAGCGCACGTGTCTTATTGTAGGTTTTGTTGTGCGCTGGCACATTTAACTTACATTGAAGCGTGAACAACATCGGGTAGCGCGCAAAATTTAATTGAACCCCTTCCGTTCGGGATCCACTTACTTTGATCGCGACCCGATGATGTTCATTCTTCAATGAACGTCATTTCTTAAAATGTGACTGACAAAAACTGGATTCAACCAGATTATCTGCCAAATAATCACAGATAAGTAATCAGGCTCATTACATGTAACCCATTAAATGCAAATCATGACTATTGTCGCCTGCTTTGTCGTCTGCCGGTTACCTTATTTATTTATATATTTATTTTTTTTTTTAATTTTTTTTTTTTTTGCAAAGAGCAGTCTGATCTGTGCCCACACTATTTGCCTGTATGTAAAATACTTTTAAAAAGTTTGAAAAAAAAAAAAATCAGCAGACGACATAAGCAGACGACATTTTCAGATGTAGTTTTTCTCAGCGTCTTCAGGGTTAACTTTTCCAGGTATTCTTCTCAAACAGTAACACAGAACTTGCAGATGGAAGGACAAACGGATACAAATCACTATATTAAAACTATCACATACCTGTGTCCCCGGGTTTGTACTTGGCTTTGTCTGTCTGAACGAATATGGAAATGGACTTGTGTTTTCCCCATACGCGAGTGCTGTTGAAGAAGTTGACCGAGCCCGTCCCGGTAATGTTGACTCGATATGAGCCCCATGAAATGAGATCTGGAGCCTGTTTGTAAAATGGAAGAAAAGAAATTAGTGAGTTCATTCAAGAAAATACTATGTTGTAGTCACAAATAAGATTGACAGCATTACGCAAACGCGCCTATACAAATACATTGCCACCTTTATCGCTGAAAAATGAAACTGAATTTAAGATGAAAAATTGCGATATTTTTCTTATTTCTGCTCAAAACATAGATTGTGGGCACCCGACGCGTGAACTTTAGTCACGACAGGGACGTCCAGCTCTCCAATGTACATCGCATAAGGGCGACGAACAGTGTCAGTACCCATAATCTATGTTTGATAGCAAAAATAATACAAAAAGGTTTACCCCTGTAAACCCCAGTTTTGCTATATAAAAGTGGGGTTTCAGGGGGTCAAAATTATACAGGCGTGTTTTCGTGATGGAACGGAGCTACATGTATTCAAGCGGTGTCTTGAATGAGTCCAGTAGAGTTGAAAATGACCTACTGATTTTGTATGTGTGTTTGATTTAATGTTTAACGTCCCCATCAACACAGTGTAGGTCATTTTGGAGACGATGCTTCCAATTTTGTGGGACTTTTACCCGACATTGAGATGAAATGACATCTCAAGTCCTGTCGCCCAATTGAACCAATAGGGTTTATAAGCATGGGCGGTGGCGGGGGCCGAAATGTCAAACTGATTCATTAATGTTACTTTCGCATGTTTTTTTTTTGCATGCGGTGTATGTGGCCATAAACGCCATAGCTTTGTTGCAGTTGAAATCACAAAAACGGGTGCCCTGACTTAGCTTTTTGTTAAGCAGGGGAAAACGATAGCTCCGCCCTGTCAATCTTATATGCGACTTCGATGCCACCAGGCAAAACTGCAACACATATACATGTACATGTATATATGTCAACACACGTACATGTACATGCATATGTTGACCTGTTAAAGCCAATTCCATCCCTTTAGCCGACCAACTGCCATTTGCACGTGCTTTCGACTGGTGATCAGGAGATTACGGTTGGATCACGGTCGGGTCGGCGACATTTTTTTCGGCGGTCATACCATCACAAAAACACGCCGATATATATTTTGACCCCCTTGAACCCCACATTTATATAGTAAAAATGGGGTTTACAGGGGTAAACCTTATTTTTCTTATTTCTGTTCTAAAATATTGAGTGTGGGTACATGTACTCGTTAGAACCGCCTCGATGAGGTGGTTCTAACGAGTACCCACAATCTATATTTTAAGCAGAAATAACAAAAATATCATAAGTTTTCATCTTAAAATTCTCGTTTTTTTTCGGCGGAAAGTTTACAATGCATTTGTATAGGTGTGTGTTTGTAATGCTCTCCCTCCTGCTGATTCAAGAAGTTAAGTGAAAGAATTGGCACTGTTCTGGCTTACAGTTAATGTGTAAGCCCGCCCAGGAAAATGTCAAAGGGAGCTTTCCACTAAATGTTTTCCATAGGCGAAAATAGTAACCTTTGACCTGCTCCCACAAAAACTACACATACAAAACTTTTCAAACCTTTCTTGTTTATAGAGCCATCCTAGCCCAACAAGTTAATGAGAAAAAATCCGCATGTTGATCTGCTCCTTTTCAAGCTACAGTCAACCATGTTTGTTTACCTACTAGAACGGAGTAAATACAAACCAACATTTTTAAAAGAGGGGTGACCATATAAAATCAGCAAAAAATTCTTTGAGCTTGTAGATATATTTATGAAACATGCATCATTTTAGTACCTTATACCTTTCATTTTCTCACATTGAAATAAAACATGGGATATATATCCAATGGAAGCAAGTCTGGTATTTAGAACGCAACTAAAAGCTCAGTCCGAAAGTGAAAAATCCCGGTACCTCCAAGTATTTAGTGCAATGGTACCCAAAATTCTGGTATCCATTACGAAAACACGCCTATACAAATACATTGTAATCTTTATCGCCGAATAAAAAAGAGAAAATATAAAGATGAAAAATTGTAATATTGTTCTTATATCGGCTCAAAATATAGATTGTGGGTACTCGTTAGAACCGCCTCATCGAGGCGGTTCTAACGAGTACCCACAATCTATATTTTAGAGCAGCAATAACAAAAATAAGGTTTACCCCTGTAAACCCTTGTTTTGTTTGTTTGTTTTGAGGTTTAACGTGCCCGTCAACACTGTAAAGGTCATTTTGGATACGTTGCTTCCAATTTTGTGGGACTTTTACCCGACATTGAGATGAAATGACATATCAAAGAAACCAATAGGGTTTATAAGCATGGACGGGCAGATTCGAACTGCTTTGCCTGGGCAGGCTTAGATCCTCTAAGCGGTTTACCAGTACTCGTGTGCGGGTCGGTTTCAGCTCTGGGTGGTAGCATCATGCAGCCCATATATTTCTTCAAGCCCCGATGGGCGGGCGCAGTTGGGTTCAAGGGGATCAAAATTATATAGGAGTGTTTTCGTGATGTATTTATAGCCGCTCTCTTCTATTCGCTGTGATGTCAGAGTGCAGGATGAAGGGAGCCTTACATGTAGCTGTAAAACATGGATTGGTTCCATATGCCTGGGGCATTGGCAAACATTGTAGACTCAGATCCGACGCTGCGTCCCATCAGGGTCTACATTGTTTGCTTAAAATACAGGAATGTTAGGGTTAAGCTAAACAGGTAAAGTCCCCGCCAGGACGATTCCCCAACCTACACTCACAGACAATCGGCCCACCAGTGCTATGGGTGCTTTGATGTTTTTAGGGATTAATATACTTACCCGTAAATTAAGAGTAACTTCCGACCTTCCTGAAAAAAGAAATAAAATTTAAGGGGGAATGGGAACACCTGACAGCTTTTCCGTCATATTTCAAAGGGAGACAACTTTTGTGACGTCCTGTTCACTTATCTACAAGCCATGTCCCCCTAAAAAGAGATCCACTCTTAAAGAAAAGAATTTGCTCCTCAGGAGCAAATTCTTTCCTTTAAGAGTTGATCCCTATTGACATGGAAGACAAAAATACATTTGCAGGAGTTGCCTCCCATGAAGGTGTAGCCATTCCCCTTAAATGATAAGATTATTTCAATGAACCTTTCTGACCAGCTAAAACTCTAATCTTCCTATGTATCCGCAGAATTCGAATGGTCCCTTAACATCATTTTTCGGATAGTTAAGGGGCTACATGTATAAAAGTTTCCTGCACTCCTATTACAATGCTCAAATGGCGTTTATCTAGTCTCTAGAACTAACAGTTTCAGGTGAAATGTTTGTTATTTTTATTGTTTCTGCTCCAAATATAGATTTTGAGCGCTCTTGAGATTTCTTGAGTAAGAAAAATAAGGAATATCCCCTTAAATCCCTCTTTTCTCTACAAAAAGTCGGGTTAAGAGGGTTCTTCATTTCACGGACTTGTTAACCTGCTTGAACAGTGAGTAAAAACTCTAGAAGGGTCTGACTGGATTCCAGTTTCTCAATACGTAAACAAGCCTATTCAAATGAACAGGAAATTTTACCACCAAAGAATTGTAAAAAAATATCTAAAAATTATGATATTTTTCGTGTTTCTACTCAAAACCTTAATTGTAGGTACTTGTTGAGGTTGTTCTAACGAGTACCCACAATCTATGTCTTTAAGCAGAAATAAGTGAAAGGGCGTATAGCTCTGCCCTGTAAATCCCAGTTACACTACATGCAAGTGGGGTTTAAGGGGGTCAAAATTATATAGGCGTGTTTTCGTTATGTTGCAAGATTGTTGTGTCCTGTCACATAATACATGTCTATACCATTGCTATAATGTAGGTTTGGATGGTAAACAGTACCTTTTACCTTCAAAACAAACGTCGCAGGTTTCTTCTAAATAAAAAATAGTACTCAGAATTTCAAATATAGAAACTAATATTGCAATTCTTGTAGACCCCACTTTTCTCTATATGTGATGTTTTTTCTGAATCAAACATACAGTGGAACTTCGGTAGCTCGAACACCTTTGGGACCACGAAAATCTGTTCGAGACAGGGGTAGTTCGAGCCACTGATGGTTACTGCCAGGAGGTTTAACGAGAAACTTTACGACATCTTTTCGGCGTTCTATAATGAAAATGTATGCTGTGAATACTCATTAGAATCGCCTCATTGAGGCGATTCTAATGAGTACACACAACATACATTTGCAAGATAAAAGACTAAAATCTCCTAAATTACCCCCCACTATTTCTTATGTAGAGGATTTCGCTAGGGGCTAAAAAATAGATTCGACACATCCATGGTATACGAGCCATCGGTGTTCGAGCCAGCGAAGTTCTACTGTATGAAGACAATAGCCGTACAAAATGTAAAACCTGTTTTTCTGTCCTTTGATAAATATTTATACCCGGCAAAATAAAAAAAAATCACATACAGTGCATTTTTGCATAGTTCGGAATTCAGATCTTATGTTAAAGCAATGGCTTGAAAGCAGACTGTACCGCAGGAATATGTCAGTGTCTGGTAGAGAAAACGTTTGATTGGGTTAAAACCCCTGGGAGTTCTTGGCCATTTAGTAAGGGAGGGGTTAAAATAAAATGCCACAAACATCCTGCCATTTCTGTATGCTCTGGCACGCAGAACACAATAAACAAATATAACTTTTTTTGTCACCAATATCAGTCTTAGATGTGATGTTTCACTTACGACATAACGATTCATTCATCTGGTATGATGGTGGCGCCCAGCTTTACGTCATAAAATGTTTACAAACACCAAAAACGACTTCCACAAACGCATGGGAAACAGTGGGCTTAAGTCTCCCTGCCCTACATCATAGTGTAGTTTATATTTTCTTGTCCATTGGGATCATTGATTCTATTGTGGAATTTTAAAATATTTTAGGGACGCTGATGAGGTCTAATTGGCCGAAACTAGCTAGTCTGGCCCAGAAAACATGCACACTCCATATGTTTCAATTCTGTGGTGTATTCCTTGCTTCCAAAGGATAACCCTTTTATAGAACATATTTAACGTCACTACAACTGGTGTCTGGGAATGTGTGACGGCCGTAAAAGTCTCCCTGTCCTACATCACAGTGTAGTTTATATTTTCTTCTCCTTTGTGATCATTGATTCTATTGTGGAATTTTGAAAAATATTTTGGCGTCACTGATGAGGTCTAATTGGCCGAAACTAGGTAGTCTGGCCCAGAAAACGTGCACACTCTATATGTTTCAGTTCTGTGGTGTATTCCTTGCTTTCAAAGGCTAACCCTTTTATGGAACATATTTAAAGAAGGATATTGGAACCTTACTGAGCCAAATCGAAAAGGCAATTCGGTCCCAGACTTGAGAAGGAATACTTATCTATGCTATGCTGACATTTCAGTCAGTTTTGACCGTTTTTAACTATTTTATCAAGGTTAGAATTTTGGGTAAAAAAGTAAACTAAACGGAAAAATCACAGTGTATGCGTTTTTTTTTTTTTTTTTTGTTTGTTTTATTTTCGTTTGCCATAAATAAAATAAATAAATAAATAAAATAAAATAAAGTAAAAAGGTCAATCATTTATCTTACCAAATGTTCGTACAGAGTCTTCAGCGAGGGTTTTGTTATCTTTATCCAGTAGCAGTGCCGTGATAGTCTCTTGTTCTGTGGGTTGTAATAACGTCACCGGAATACTGAAATCTGTATTTGGACTAACATGCTGCGGTAGAATTGCAATGTAAGACCTGAAAATATACGGCAAAAAATGACATTGAATTTCATGGATTTTCTCCACTAAATACTCTAAACCATCACGTGAACAAGTCCGTGAAATAAAGACCCCACTAAACCCCAGTTTATACAGAGAAAACTGGGGTTTACGGGGGTAAACATTATTTTCCTTATTTATGCTCCAAGATATAGGTTGTGGGTACTCGTTAGAACCGCCTCAATGAGGCGGTTCTAACGAGCCCACAAAACCTATGTTTGGAGCAGAAATAAGGAAAATATCACAAAATTTCATCAGAAAAACATACTTTTTTTGAGGTTTGAAAAATGCACTTTATCACACGGATGTGTTATCGTAATGCACATTTTGTACCAGAAATCCGAAAACGGATACCCTGGCAAACAGTGCAGGCCCAGATCAGACGACACAGAACGCGGCGTCTGATTAGGGACTACACTGTTTGCAAACAATTTAGCCATTTTCCTAATCAATTTTGAAGAAAACACAAACTGGCACCTCTAAAAAATTTAAATGGACTTGTCTATATATAAGGAGGAAGATTCCATTTGGTACAAAAAGGGGTTTGTTTGTTTGATTTGATGTTTGAAGTCCCCTTCAAACACTATAAAGGTCATTTTAGAGACGTTGCTTCCAATTTTGTGGGACTTTAACCCAACATTGAGATGAAATGACATCTCAAGCCCTGTCGCCAAATGAAACCAATAGGGTTTATAAGCATGGACGGCCCGACTCGCACCGCTTTGGCTAGGCAGGAGCGGTTTTCCAGTACTCGTGTGTGGGTCGGTTTCAGCTCTGCGTGGAAGCATCATGCAGCCCATTTATTTCTGCAAGCCCCGATGGGGTACAAACAGGTGGTTAATGCACATTACGCAACCACGCCTACTCAAATACATTGCCACCTTTAACGCCGTAAAAATGAAAATTTCATGATGAAAAATTGTGATATTTTTTCTTATTTCTGCTCAAAATATAGATTGTGGGCACTCGTTTGTTTGTTTGAATTGAGGTTTAACGTCCCCGTCAACACTGTAAAGGTCATTTTGGAGACGTTGCTTCCAATTTTGTGGGACTTTTACCCGACATTGAGATGAAATGACTTCTCAAGCCCTGTCGCCCAATGAAACCAATAGGGTTTATTAGCATGGACGGTCCGCCTCGCACCGGGGTTCCTGGACAGGCTTAGATCCTCTAAGTGGTTTACCAGTACTAGTGTGCGGGCCGGATTCAGCTCTGCGTGGAAGCATCATGCAGCCCATATATTTCTTCAAGCCCCTATGGGCGGGGGCGATGTGGGCACTCGTGGCTAATGAGTACCCACAATCTATATTTTAGAGCAGAAATAAGCAAAATAAGGTATACCCACGTAAACCCCAGTTTTACTATATAAAAGTGGGGTTCAAGGGGGTCAAAATTATATAGGCATGTTTTCGTGATGACGTATTGCAAGTAAATGTAATGTAAATTATTGTAACCCTACTTTACATAATGGGAGGTCAACATTATTTTCTATTAATATCATGGATTGCAGGTATAAGATAGCTACTTGAGACGGCCATAGTGACTCTTTGTGACAGGAATAAGAATCAAAGCACTGCATGGGAGTACTCGTGGGTTTATTGCCTCTGAGTGTTGGCAGGATAAATAGTCCTAAATTGATATTTAAACCGTTTCGTATAGCACATGAATTTGAGTTTTTCAAGCAAACTGTGTAGATCCTAATCAGACGCCGTGTTTTTGCGGCGTCTAATCTGGGTCTACACTGTTTGCCAAGTCCAAGCCATGCTTTCAATCCAGATTCCTTAGATAACCCTATGACGCAACACGCTGCTCTCACCTTGATAAAACTGAAAGAAAATAAATTACCTGGATTTGTCACAAAGCAATAAGTGTCACATGGTCTGCAGCACTGAAAAGCTTTTATGCTTATTACTTTGGGTCGATTGATTAACACTCGACTCATTTTTTTTTTATTTTTTTTTTTGTTAAACACTTGTCCTGTTTTGGCCTTGACTGAACGTATTTCAGTAGAAGTTAGTTTATACTAATTTATTTTAGTTCGATTGCGATGGAAGCTTTAAGCTTATTTAATCGCTCTCGAACACTCATTCCGGATGTTTTCACGCGCACGAGAGAGAGGCAGTGCCATTACGTGTCTTGCCCAAGAAAACACCACGATACCGGGTGCCGGATTCGAACGCACAACTTCTCGATCATGAGTCGAACGCGTTAACAACCGCGCTATCGAGGCTATTAGAAATTCAACTCTATGACAGCCCCGGCCTAAAGACTTTTCAACTCCGGGCTAAAGACTTACTTTGCAAGTAATGTCAATTGCGAGGGGATGTCGCTTGAGGGATTTCAAGATGGCCGCGATTTTAGCAAATCTGAATCTCAATGTCACCCCGATGCCTCCCAACAAGTTTCAGCTCAATTTGACATTTGGCTCGGGTAAAAATCCCACAAAATTGGAAACAGCGTCTCCAAAATGACCTATAGTGTTGACGGGAACTTTAATCCTCAAATCAAACAAACAAACAAACCTTGGTTCGGGAGGAGATGTCGTTTGAAGAATTTCAAGATGGCCGCCATGGTGGCCATCTTGGAAATCTGAACGGAACCATTTTAGCAAATCTGAATCTCTATGACACCAGGATGCCTCCCACTAGATATCAGCTTAATCTGACTCCCGGTTCGGGAGGAGATGTCGAAAATGTGAACAGCTAACGACGGACGGATGGATGACGGACGGACGGACGGACGTACACGAATGTCCGGACGGACGGACGACAGGCCACGGCAGAAGCTTACCTGGAGCTTTGGTCAAGGTGAGCTATCTAGACCATTGGAACACAGTTTGGTTCCCTCAATGTCAGAAGGCTGTATAAAAATTTAAATGAAATTAGTCCAATGATTTCAGAGAACATGTTTTTCGGAATGTCAATGAACAAGTGGTTTCTGAGAAAATGCATTTTGAAATGTGAATGGTCCTGTAATCCGATTGTTCTTGAGCCAAGGTCATCAAATGGCCTTGACCATTAGCATTCCTAGACATTCGTTTTGTACCTATACTCATTTCACAGAGCTCAATATTGAAAAACATGAGATGTTTTACCTTTGAAAAAAAAAAAAAAAACAAACGTACCAGATTTTACCTTTGCGTCAAGTAGGTGATGGTCAATATATGGTCATCTGTTTTGCTAACATAGTAGCACCTACTCACCCAATGCTACATACCAAGTTTCAAGGCAATGGACCCAGTGGTTCTGGAGAAGGAAATTGTTTAAGGTTTTTTACATATTTGGGAATGGCGACCAAATTGGCCATGTGACCTAGACCATTCGAATAAACTTTCATTCACCAGTATCAATATCAATAGGTTGCACATAAAATCTGATTGAAATTGGCGCTCGGTTTCAGAGAAAATGTATTTCAGAATGTCAATGGACCTGCAATTCAATTGATCTTGCGCTAAGGTCACCAAATGACCTTAAGCATTCATGCACATTCGTTTTTTTTTTTTTTTTTTTTTTTTTTTTTTCATTAATTTATTCTCGTGTCAAAGACCACAATATTTTTCGAAAAAATAAAAATGCATTGTTTTACCCTTTTCCAATCGACAAAGCTGGGGAATCAAATAATCCCTTGGCATAAAATAGGTCAAGGCCAACCTAGGGTTATATTTCTGCAAATTTGGTAGTACTCAGTCAACCCATGCTACATACATGTAGCATGTTTCAAGACAATCGGTCCAGTGGTTCTGGAACAGAAGATTTTTTTTAAACTTCTTACCACATTTGGGCACGGTGGCCATCTTGGTTCTGTGACCTGGACTATTCGTAAACACTTTCGTTCCATCACCGTAATGAGGCGGCATATACAATTTAATTAAAATTCGTCCAGTGGTTTCAGTGAAAAAGACTTTTG
The DNA here is from genome assembly GCA_963580285.1 of Lucinisca nassula. Lineage (NCBI taxonomy): Eukaryota > Metazoa > Mollusca > Bivalvia > Lucinida > Lucinidae > Lucinisca > Lucinisca nassula. The sequence goes on along the minus strand of OY757015.1, from coordinate 80,998,528 downwards.
AAAATGGTTGATGGACGACGAAGGAGGCCTACCATCCTATCCCCGGAGTCTTTGGCTCGGCAGAGCTGAAAATAAGGCGTTCGGCATGTCTGGCGAAGCAGCATAAAAATCAAACAATGAAGACCCGAAAATGCCGCTTTGAAGGCGCAGTCTAATTATACTCGACACTGTTTAACCAAAACCTCATATTTTGTCTCCACTCTTTAACTCAAACTTCTTTTTTTTTTGTACACCAGTTGGTGTGTAGTCAAACAATTGTCCCTTAGAGACTCGGATGACCCAATGCACTGTTGCCCGAGGCCATAGGCCTCGGGCAATAGAGCAATTGGTCGTCCGAACGGACATGAAACGGACATGAAATAATTGTATATTATACAGTGTGAAAGAGGTGGCCTTCCATGAATGCGCATGTATTCCGGATAAACTGTGTACTCAAGAACTGCTTACGCTGGTTGTTTTGGTGGCTCTGGTGGAACTAGTATCTCTGGTGGCATTGGTAGATCTGGTGGCATTGGTAGTGCTGGTGCAACTGGCAGCAGTTGTGCTTTAACTTGGATTCCAATAGAAAGAAGTAACAAAATTCCATTTCTCAGTTCCATTTTCTGCAATAACAAAAACGACATCGCATTACAAGCCTGTGTTATGAACGCCCCTCTTAAACACACTTTATATGTAGAAAAGTGGGTTTTACATGGTTTATCATCATTTTGCTTATTGTTTGCTCAAAAACATAGATTGTGGATTTTCGGCGTTCTAACGAGCGCCTACAATCTATGTTTAAGCTGGAAATAAGAAAGAGAGAGAGAGAAAAAAAACAGTGTTGTATCTGAACAATGCTAGTGTTAGAGTTAAGAAAGCGGTAATTCTAACACATGGGTAAGTTATCCTAATGATATGTCTTTCTTGGCGGATAAACGTCACGTCTGAGAGTGTAATAATGCTATGTAATTAATTCCGTAATCCACTAGTGGATTAAATATGCAAATTAGTTAAATATGCCCGGTAACGTTACATGTACATGTACGATGTCGCCGTGTTTACTAATGGCGCAGTATTGACATTTTTGTAAAAAAAAAACTGAATAAAATGCGTTTGAAATGTCATATGATGGATGGGACCTTGAATATGTGTTCATTTAAGGGATGAAACTTCTTTTTCTGCAGTTCATGGAAGTATGAACGCAGTGGGTCGCGTGCAAAGTAAATGAACCCCGAAGGGGTTCATGTAAACTTTGCTAGCGACCCACTGTCGTTCATACCTTCATGAAAAGCAGAAAAATTAAGTTGATTTTTTATATCTAAATTATTTGCCCCTCATCACTGGACGAAAAAAAATCTTGTAGAGCAAACTTTTAAAGCTGAAAAACATTTACACGCTGTTTTTGTACAAAGAGCGGAGCAGCGTTGAAGTCATCAACGCCCGTAGAGAACAATGGTTTAGAATGACGTCACTTAACGTCACTGAAAATCATGTGATTCGATGCGTTCATGGAAGTATGAACGCAATTGTTTTCTGTAGGTTTACATTAGACTTTACACTGAAAATGTAAATATGTATTATTGAATTTATAAAGCGAGTTGAGGAAAATGGGTAAGATGCCAGGCAAAGCCTCGCATTTATTCCTTTTCCTCAACTCGCTTATGATGAAATAGATGGGCTGCATGATGCTTCCACGGAGAGCTGAAACCAACCCGCACACGAGTACTGGTAAATCGCTTAGAGGATCTAAGCCTGCCCAGGCAAAGCGGTGCGAGTCGGCCCGTCCATGCTTATAGACCCTATTGGTTTCATTGGGCGATAGGACTTGAGATGTCATATCTTCTCGATGTTGGGTAAAAGTCCCACAAAATTGGAAGCAACGTCTCCAAAATGACCTATACGGTGTTGACGGGGACGTTAAACCTCAAATCAAACAAAACAACAATAAAAAAATAACTCGCTTAATAAATTCAATAATAGGTGAACACTCGTGTAAGATTCTTTATGAATGAATGCTATTTGAAGCAATTCTGACAGCATTTGATCTATCCCCACAGCTAATGGACTGCTGTAGGCAGATTCTCCAACTCTTTGGGCAATATCATATGAGCCAGCGCATGACAAAATCTACAAGAAGGCTTGAGCGACCAGCGAAGACTCAGATCAGCCTGCGCATCCGCGCAGTCTGATCCGAGTCTTCGCTGATCGCATGTACCTGCTATAGGCTAGTATCTATGCAAAGAGACGTAAGCTATAGGTCTTGTCATAGTGGATGGGTGCGCAGGTTTACTAGAGTCTCAGCTGGCCGCGCAGGTCTTATTGTAGGTTTTGTCATGCGCCGGCTCAATTACAATACCACAGCGCTGTCAGTACAGCACTGGTGTGGGGAGTGCAGGCTGCAAAAATGGTCTGGAGCAGGGCCTTAGACTATTTCGTTTTCATCATAAAAAGCCTGGTCTGTAAGCAAAGAATATAGACCCTAAAACCCGGGTTTTCACTGTTAATTCTATTTAAAAATGACAGGTCTACACTTATGGCAGTCCAGATTCTAAACATAACCCTCTTTCGTAAGACTCTGGCCTCAATGCGATAAAAATAGCGCGACTGTTTTCAATAAACGACCGTTACTATAAGATTTTCCTACAAATTAGTGAATGTCACGTGTACATCAACAAGGAAAGGCTGCTGTATTTAGTAACTTTGGATCGATTGACAAACAATTGACGATTGACAACAATCGACTCAGAAATCCTGCCAAAACATTTCACTGTTACACATGAGCCGCTTCGCAAGAAATCTTTATCTCGGGTTTTTAGATCAGGTGCCATACAAACGGGGCTGTTCGACTACAAAGATAGCAAGAATCTTGAAATTTTAGACACAGAAACTACATCCATTCTAGTATTCAAGCACCAAACCATAACATTATCAAGTCCGTGAAATGAACACACCCTAAACCTCACTTTATATAGAGAAAACCAGGGTTTAAGGGTGTATTTGTCTTATTTCTACACCAAAACATAGGTTGTGAGTACTCGTTAGACTGAGGCGGTTCTAACAAGCACCCACAACCTATGATTTTAGTAGAAATAAGAAAAATATCACGGATTTGCACCAGAAATGTTGCCATTTTGGATATGTGAGAAAATGCACTATGCCGCACGGATGTGTCATTGTAATGCGCGGAAGCACAGGCTGATCTGTAATTTTGTTGCAAATGCCATAACAAAGGATTTCATTCGATGCGACTTACTTGTGATCGAGTGGTTACATGATCGAGTGCCACGCCAGGCACCATGTGTTTTGTCCTTGAGCTAGACGCTTTATCCGCATTGCTTAATACTGGTTCCTAGCCAATAATTACAGGTAACAGTAGATAGATTCGTTTACATGTTTTTTGCGTAACCGTAGCAAGAAAACGATATTTACGCTGTTCATCGTCAACGTCAAATGACGTCGTAAAACGCCACGTAATGGCGCGTTATTTTCCCTGCATCACAAACATCATATATATAAAATGACGCTCTGTTATATAGAGGATATTACATGAGTGTTCGTGTATTACTGAATTTGTTAAAGGAGTTGAGGAAAAGGGATAAAATGTGAGGCTTTGCCGAGCATTTAATGCGCTTTCCTCAACGAATTTAATAAATTTAATAATACATGAGCACGAATGCAAGAGTCTATTTATCATATAAAATCAAAAATGTATTTAATTTACGATGTTGACAAAAATATCAATATTCCGTCATTGGTAAACGCGACTTTGTTAATGACGTCGTGCATGTAGCCTTAAGGAGCGTTTGAAACTAATTTGCATATCTAATCCACTAGTGGATTACGGAATTTATTACATGGCGTTATTACACTCGCAGAATCGGGTATCAGGATTATGTTTGACACACCAGCCTTAGGGTAGCATACGCATATGTGTAGCGCCAGATTGAAATACGCAACATTGTATGTCAAGCGAAAGGGGGTCTTCTTGCACTAACACGGACCTTAAGCTGACATTCAGCGCGCAATCATTAGGAAAACAGGTGAGTGAGTGAGTGTTTGAGTTTTACGTCCCACCAACAGCTAAGGTCATACGGAGACGGACCTCGGTTTAAAGACTAATCCGAAAGTATGGAGAAGCCCGGGATCGATCCTGCGATCCCTGGTTTACAAGGCGAGTAGCGTAACCACTACACCACGGAGGCCTCTATGAAAACAGGTATATTCAAATACATTGGAAACAATTTGTCACCAAAAATGAAACTTTTCTGATATAAATCCTATTTTTTTTTTACATGTCTGCTCAAAACATAGATTGTGGGCAGTCGTCAGAACCGCCTCGACGAGACGGTTCTAACGTGTATCCACGATCTATGATTTTGAGCAAAAATAAGAAAAATAATGTGTACCCCGGTAAACCCTAGTTTTACTATATAAAATTGGGGTTCAAGGATGTAAATTTTTCGTGATGGAAAATATTGGCAACGTAAGCAGCAATCTGGTACAACAATTGACCGCCTCGATATAAATAGTGTTGACTTGGACTTTCAGTACATGTCATACTCCAGAACAAACGTGAAAAAAATATATAAAACAGGTTTGTTAGGAAGGTATGAAAGTCGAATCGGGGTAAATAGTTTTGAACCCTGGTTGTATAGGGGTTGCTTTTGGAAACAAAGATTGCATTACAGTAAAGGTTTTACTGGGCATTTTGTTTGTTTGCTTGCTTGTTAGTTTAGCTTTCGGGGCTTAACGCCTTAACCCTTTTTGTACCAAGTGGAATCTTCCTTCTTATATATAGTAGGAGTCCATTTCAACATTTAGGGGTGAGAAGCCTGCGTGGTCGAGTGGTTACGCTACTCGCCTTGTAAACCAGGGGTCGCAGGTTCGATCCCGGGCTTCTCCAGACTTTCGGATGAGTCTTTAAACCGAGGTCCCGTCTCCGTATGACCTTCGCTGTTGGTGGGACGTAAAACTGAAACACTCACTCACATTTAGGGGTGATAGGTTGAGTTATCTTTAAAATTCATTTGGAAAACGGAGTTTAACGTTTTGCAAATTGCGTAGGCCCTGATCAGACGGCGCGTTCTGCGGTATCTGATCATGACCCGCACTGTTTGCAAGGGTTCCCGTTTTGGGGTTTCTGGAACAAAATGAGTTAATTAAAAACCTTTCAAGTTATACCGAACCGGTCAACTTACACAACCTGCATCCCCTTAGCGTGCACTTGAGCGGTCTTCAAAACCGGATCGGCGCACGCCAGAACCAACACGTTGACCTGCATCCGAAAATATTATAGACTTCTATAGTCTCCAGACAACAAGCGAAGTGTCTGACAAGACCAACTTGATACAAGGGCTGATCTTAATGTTAGCTGTTCGCATCAGACTTGTATAATCGGTAGCCAGACCAACAAGCCAAGATCTAACCAAACTAGCTCTCTACACAAGCTGATCAGAGTCTTTCCTGTTCAAATGAGGCCTTTATAACATTCAGTGCCAAATTGTTCAAAGCATGTTCTTGTCAAATTGATAACTGTTCTGCCAATTTCAATATCTTAAATTGTGGTATTGTGGTATTTTTGCTGAAAAAAAATGTAAGCAGCTTTTGCATCAATGCAAAAGCTGCTTACATTTTTTCAGCAAAAATACCAACATTGATGCAAAAGCTGCTTACATTTTTTTCAGCAAAAATACCAGCATATTTGGCGACCAAATCTATTGATCAGATATTTAATGATATGTTAACTAACAACATTGTTAGTTTTGAACAACTGGCCCCAGGATATCTAAAGAGCAACAACCGAAGTTACTGACCAGGCTCGATTAATACACAGGCTGATCTGAACTTTCGCTGGTCTCATGAGAGGTATGTGGCCAGAGCAACAAGCGAAGATACTGACCAGGCTCGCCGCTTAATACACAGGCTGATCTGAACTTTCGCTGGTCTCATGAGAGGTATGTCACCGCTGTTTCGTGAGAGGTCTGTGGCTGGAGCAACATTCTAATATACTGAGCAGACCCGTTTAATGCACAGGCTGATCTGAGCCTTCGCTGTTTCATGATAGGTGTGTGTCTGGAGCAACATTCTAATATACTTACCAAACCCGTTTAATGCACAGGCTGATCTGAGCCATCGCTGTTTCGTGAGAGGTCTATCTATCTGTCTATCTATTGATACTGCGTCGGTCACATTTGACCATTACCGCAGGTGTACATTACATACACTCCAGGTTTGCATGATGTAAGCCTACACAGTAATCATGTAATTACGGTAGGGATCTTTAACCAGCACAGGGGAACGTTCTCCCTGCACAGGGGGCCTCCAGTTAACGTCCCGATCCGATGGACGGTACACTTTATGACATTCATGCCTGCAAATGATGCCAATGGAGCGTGTCGGACACCGAAATTTTATCGCCGCTGCCGGGGATCGAACCCGGGACCTCTAGCATCAGAGGCAAGTGCAATAACCACTGAGCTATCACGCTGCAGCAACATTCTAATATACTGACCAGACCCGTTAAATGCAAAGTCTGATCTGAGCCTTCGCTGTTTGTGAGAGGTCTGTGGCTGGAATAACATTCTAATATACTGAGCAGACCCGTTTAATGCACAGGCTGATCTGAGCCTTTGCTGTTTCGTGAGAGGTCTTTGACTGTAGCAACATTCTAATATACTGACCAAACCCTTTAATGCACAGGCTGATCTGAGCCTTCGCTGTTTCTTGAGAGGTCTGTGGCTGGAGCAACATTCTAATTTACTAACCAAACCCGTTTAATGCACAGGCTGGTCTGAAGTTTTGCTGGTCTCATAAAAGGTATGTGGCCAGAGCAACATGCGTAGATGTTGACGAGACGCTTACTGCAAGTCTGATCTGAGGCATTGCGAATCATCTGTGTTTTGGTTAGTTTTGTTAAGCTCTGTCTTAATATAGCAGATATACATAATATAAACAGCTCGCATAGTTATAGCCTATTAGACATGCGCAGTGGCATGAACTCCTAAATAAATCTCAGCATCACGTGAACAAGTCGGTGAAATGAGCACCCCTCTAAACCCTACTATTTAAGAGAAAACTGGGGTTTCCGGGGATATACATTTTTTTCTTATTTCTGTGCCAAGACAAAGGCTGTGGGTACTTGTTAGAACCCGCATGCGATTCTAACACGCACCCACAACTAGAATGAATCTGTTCTAACAAACACCAACATCCTATGTTTTCAGTATAATTCAGTAAAATATGACAGATCTTCATCAGAAAAGTAGCCATTTTAGAGACGTGAAAAAATGCATTATGTCTCACGGGTGTCTTATCGTATTGGCAACACACGATATTATAGCTATCTAAAGTAGACATAGCAAGCATTAACCCTAATCCTACTGAATATTTCAATGCATTATACTCCTCCCCGTTTTCAGCCATTTGTATTGCATGATATCAATTTTACCCCCAAATTCAGAAGCAGGATGGAAAACAGTATAGATCCTGATCAGCTGGCTTCTCAGAAGCCAGCTGATCTGAATCTATACTGTTTTCAAAAAAGAATATTTCCGGGTTCAGCTTGGTAAGGGTTAAGCCGTTGATCAAACCGCGAGAATGTGCATGCTGTTGTTCACATCGGTTGTTTACAAATGGCAAAACACATGTACTCATGACGTGACTATCTCATAATTAGATCATTGTTTTGCATTTTCTAATTACGCGTTTAAAATACAAAATACATATTTTCAGGGGCGACAACGCGTGTATACATATTGTGGCTCCTTTGTCAATATGGGTGCTACTCTCATATTGTTTCCTTTCAAGAAAAAAAAAAAAAAAACCTTTTTCTGAGAACCTCAGTTAACCCTTTTTATACCAAATGGAATCTACCACCTTATAAATAGCAGGAGTCCATTCTAAAATTCAGGGGTGTCAGGTTGTGTTTTCTTCAAAAAATTTTCGGGGAAAAAGGCTGAACGTTTTGCAAATAGTGTGGGCCCACGTTTGATCTGGGCCTGCACTGTTTGCCAAGGAACCCGTTTACGAATGGGTTAATGGACATACTCACACGCGAGACTTAGTGCATTCTTTCATAGATCAAAAAACGTTATATTTTCTAATAAATGTTGTGATGTACATGTATTCCTTACTCATACTCCGAAAATATGTCTTGGAGGGGAAAATAATGTATAGCCCTGTTAACCCCAGTGTTCTCTATATATAAAGTGGGTTTTAAACGGATGTTTCTTGCATGGACATGTTCACATGATGTCCGTGTGCCTCCTTAATCGAAATGGGCTGTATTCTTAAGGGGGAATGGGAACACTTTCAGGGGAGGCAACTCCTGCAAAAGTATTTTGTCTTTCTTGTCTATAGGGGTCCTGAGAAGCAAATTGTTTCCTTTAGGAGTTGACCCCTTTTTCCGTGGGATGGAGCTTATAGAAAAGCGAAAAGTTGTCTCCCTTTGAAAAATGGCGGAAAAATGTGCTAGATGTTCCCATTTGCCTTACAAATATTAAAAATTTGGATTTGGTGAACAAATTATTTCCTTTAGAAATAATCCTGATACGAAATCACGCCTATATACATGTAAATGCATTGGAGACTTTGCCAAAAAAAAAAAAAAAAAAAAAAAAAACGAAAATTTTAAGATGAAAATTTGTGTTATTTTTTTTATTTCTGCTCAAATTATAAATTGTGGGTATTCGTTACCCACAAACTATATTTAAGAGCAAAAATAAGAAAAATAAGGTTTACCCGTGAAACCCCCATTTTACTGCATAAAAGTGGGGTTCAAGGGGGTAAAAAGTATATAGGCGTGTTTTCGTGATGTATTTTTCTGAGGGAACCGATATTTGTGTTCCTTATACACGAATAGGGAAAGAAAATGTCAGGCGTACCCATTTTCCATGCATAACAAAACAAAACTACATTTTGTTTATTATTAATATTTGTTTTGTCACTAACTGACCCCTGTCTCTTTCATTATAATTAATAACCACATTTCGTAAAACGGGCTCAACATGTTAAGTATACATACGAATTAACCTTTTTGCACACGAGAAACGTTGGCATTTACGATGGTATACATTACTTTTCTCCCACCTACCCCACACATACAATTTACATACATCACGTGATTTTTTGTTTGTTTTGGAGTTTAACGACCCAATAACAGTATTTAGGTCATTTTTGAGCCGGTCAGTTTACCTATCCACACTTTCCTGGGCAGGCTTATACGTAAGCGGTTAACCAGTACAGTGCACATTCTTTCGCCAGAAACTGACAACTGCCCTTCTTGAATCAGCGGAAGGGAGAGAATGACCGTAGAAAAGATTTCATGATCAATCTCCACGAAAGAATGTTGCCGACCCCGGCGGGAGTCGAACCCGCGTCCTCCTGATCACCAGTCAGACGCGCATCCGACTGAGCTACCGAGGCCGGCCATACATCACGTGAACAAGTCCGTGAAATGAAGACCCCCTATACCCCACTTTATATACAGAAAACTTGGGTTTATGGGGGTATACATTATTTTTCTTATTTTTGCTCCAAGATATAGGTTGTGGGTACTCGTTAGAACCGCCTCGATTAGGCGATTCTAACGAGCACCTACAACCTATGTTTGCAGCATTCATAAGAAAAATATCACGGATTTTCATCAGGACAATGGCAACTTTGGAGATGTGAAAAAATGCACTATATCGCATGGGTGTGTTATCATAATGTATTATGTATTTGGTAGTCAGAACTGCCCGACGGGTTTTAATTCTGTCAAGGTGGTCGTAAGGATGCCACCCATTGGGGCTTGGAGAAATAGATAAGGCAGCTGGTGCTTCCACGCAGTGTTGAAACAGACCGCTCATGATTATATATTGATCAGGAATCAATACAATTAACCCACACTTCCCATCAGAGACACCAACGAAAGAAACACGAACATGAAAGAACTAGCCCTACTGGAACCATCACTAGCGGAAAGCCATTCCCACAAAATGACCAATTGGCTATCCATGGCAAAGCAAAAATATAAGCGGTGCAAACATTCAACGATTAACTGCAAAAAAAAAAAATAATAATAATAATAATAATAATAATATAAAATAAAAAAACAATAACCGCGATAGAAGAACCACCTTGTAACGGTCAGAGTAAACAATTCAATGCGGGGTGGGATTAGGGGACTTGAAACGATTTTACGTAGCCACAGTCCTCGCCGAATTACACAAATAATTTGTTCAGTCCACATGAAGGCTTTCTAACACATCAGTGCTACAAATAAAACAATTATAGAGATGAAACAGCGGTGAGGACTCGACAGCATGAAATAACTGAAATGCTGGAGCAAACTAATTCTTAGTTTCCGGCAGGCCCAACCAGAGACAGAGCAACAATCAGGTGCCAACCAGCATTACCCAAAATTAATGTGATGTGAGCCTTTACGCTGGAGCCGTCATTGAATCGAAGGCCTGACCCACCGGAGTCGATTTAAAAAGGAAAGCAAAGTTATCAACCGTGATCGGGTTAACTACCGTGCATGCAGTATGTCGTATACATGTAACATTTATGTTCTACAACATCTTTTTTATATCGACTTCATCTTACGAAATAGGATACTGAAGTCATTGCAAGAGTGTGTGTGTCTGAATTTATATACTAAGTCACATAAATGGCTTTGTTGCAGAAGCGATTCAATTCCAACACTGAATTTAGAAACTAAATCGGAATGACGTCTATAAAACTTAGAAAATGTTTCATGAAACCGATAACCAACTAGACATCCTGGCATATCAAATTAATTGTGAAATATAAACACCGTAGGATGGCGAGTGAGGAACATCACCATCCAAGAAAGAAACGTTTACAATCTCAAAATCAGAAGGCAGACGAATTTGCTGTATTTAACTGTAATTCTCTCTGTCTCTCTCTGTCTCTCTCTCTCTCTCTCTCTCTCTTTGTTGATTTTCTTTTGCTTCAGCATTTCAGTGGTTTCTTGCTGTCGAGTCCTCGCCGTTGTTTAATTTTTGTGATCTGAGAGATGTTGCACAGATTAACAAGGAGGCCTTCATGCGGGCTGGACAAAAAATTTGCCTAAATCGCGACGGAAGTAAGGGCGAGGATTGCATCTGCGTAAAATCGATTTAAGCCCCCCCCCCCCCCCCCACCATCCCAGAGAAATTCATTTCACTGACCGTTCCAAGGCGGTTTTTCTGTCGCTGTTTATTTTTGTTATGGTTTGTCTTTTGAGTGTGTGTGTCGCTTATATTATTTTAGATAGCCAATTGGCCATTTTTGTGGGAAAGTAACTGTCCTTTTGGTTTTCCGTTATTGATTCTAATTATTTCATATCCGTGTTTCTTTCCCTTCGGTGTCACTGATGGGAGCTGTGGATTAATTGTATCGATTCCTGATCACTGCCTTCACTTCTATTTTATGTGTCATTTCGTCGGGTAAACGTCCCATAAAATTGGAAGCGACTTATTCAAAATGACCTAAATATTGTTGACGGGGATGTTTTTTTTTGTTTGATTTGATGGTTGACGTCCCCGTCAACACTGTAAAGGTAATTCTGGAGACGCTGCTTCCAATTTTGTGGGACTTTTACCCGACATTGATACGAATGACATCTTACGCACTGCCGCCCAATGAAACCTAATGAGTTTATAAGCATGGGCGGGCCGACTCGCACCGCTTTGCCTGGGCAAGCTAAGATCCTCTACGCGGTTTACCAGTACTCGTGTGCGGACCGGTTTCAGCTCTGCGTGGAAGCATCATGCAGCCCATCATTTCTTCAAGCCCCGATGGGCGGGGCCGTTGACGGGGATGTAAAACCTCAATTCAAACAACAAACAAGCAACGTTGTCGTATTTAAGACTTAGCATAATAATAAGCCTCAAAAAGTCTGTTGCGACCCGTGAAAACTCAGATCAGTTTGCTTCTATAGTATGTGAACATAAAGACTCCTCAGACCGTGTGAATCACTAGACGAAATGGATCTTTTCTTGTCTAGCAGGTTTGTCTTCTTGTAGGTTTCTAGCTGTGCTCAGGTTCATTCTCTTTATTAGTAAGATTTTTTAGCAGTCTGGTGAATATATTATGTCGTTTGTCTAGCCAATTATACTCAAAATCAAAGAAAGGTGTTTACTCATTGATGGAAAGCAAAGCATTTCCATTTTTGCTAAACTTGAGTTATTAGTCGTATCAAACAAAATATAGCATATGATATGAGATTATGAAATAAAATCGCATTTCAAGCATTATTGTACTATTGCTTTAAATCATTGCCAGTTAAATGGAAATATCTAATTTTAACTGTTGTGTCTTGTTGTCAAAACAACAAAATAACGTCATCCGCTAGACATTCCAGGTTTTAAATGATGCAAATTGTTGATTTTTTTTTTTTTACATTATAATAATCTTCCCCAGTATTTTATTAGTATATCAAATATACGTTTGAGATAATTACAAATTAAACATATGCAAGTAAAATCTCTTCGTGGAATCTGATTTAATACTTTCACTTGAAGAAATAGATTTGGCTGCATCGTGCTTCAACGCTGGGCTGTAACCGACCGATTTTTTTTTTCAGTACTGGTAAACCGCATAGACATTCTAAGCCTGTCCATAAAAAGTAGTGCGAATCGGGCCGTCGCTGATCGATCCTGGGCTTCTCCAGACTTTCGGATGAGTAAACCGAGGTCCCGTCTTCGTTTGACCTTAGCTGTTGGTGAGACGTAAAACTCAAACATTCACACACTCAGACCGTCGCTTAAATCCTAGCGGCTTTTTTTTGGAACGTAAGATCTTGAGGTCTCCGTAACGTGATGTAAATGTCGATTTTAGTGAAAGGTTGCGATACAATTCACAAAGCAAACTGTTACATTACACATTCGTGGCCTAGTGGTCAAGAGCGCTGAATCTCAATCACTAGGTCTCTCACCGCTGTATGTTCCAGCCTGGCTCGGGTCACACGTGAGACGCCAAGAATTGCAACTGAAGGTCAAGTGGTTCTTCTTCGGGTACTCCGGTTTTTGCCCACCTCTGATTAACGATCGGATTGATATTAGTGGAATAATCTTCAAAGGGCCTTAAATCCAAATAAAAAATAGGTGGAAATAAAGGTAAATCCTTTCTTTTGCCTTTAAGTAAGTTGTCAACAAGAAATAATTTGCCACGCAATGCGGGGTTATATCTCATATTTGTAAACATTCATACTTATTCGCTTTTGTAATTATGTGCGTTCAGCTTAGTAAAAGAAAAGAGACATCATGTGTGTTTGAAAATACTTAGAAAAGAGACCTTATGTGTGTTTGAAAATACTTAGAAAAGATACCCTATGTGTGTTTGAAAATACTTAGAAAAGAGACCCTATGTGTGTTTGAAAATACTTAGAAAAGAGACCCCATGTGTTTGAAAATACTAAGTTTTGAGCCAAACATTAAAATAACATTTTTCAGTGTGTGTAAAACAATAAACAGACATAGGCATGTATATTTTAAAGCCAGACGCAGTTTTTGAAAAGTTAGTATCTTCTTATTTAATCTGCTTAATGCATTTTAAAGTGCACATTCATGCCAGGTTTTTCATAATTATACATTTGTATGCTAACTAGATGTGCATTGCTATTTTTATATACAAGTACATGTAAGCTACATATAATTATACGCAAACACAATATGCAAATTAGTTGTATTAAGGGGGATGGGAACACCTAGCACATTTTCCCGTCGTTTTTTCAAAGTGGGGGCAACTTTCGGGACTTCCTGTTCACTTTTCTACAGTCTCAGCCCCATCGAAAAGGGGTCTGCTCTTGAAGGAAAGAATTTGCTCCTTAGGAGCAAATTCTTTCCTTTAAGAGTTGACCTCTATCGACATGGGAGACAAAAAAAAACATTTGCAGGGTTGCCTCCCCTGAAGGTGTACCCATTTTCCTTAAGATCTCATCAATTCTCTTGGGCATTGTCGAGAAGACATAAAGGGCGTTTAATGTTGAAGACATCAAGTTAAAAAGCCTATGTAATGCACACCCTACAGAACAAACTTTACATAAAGAAAAATGGCGTTAACAGGGGTACACTTTATTGCACGACCCGCAGAAAAAGCGACCGACTGAAGTCGGTTGATTTTCTAAGAGTGCCCTAAAATCACCGTGTCATTCTGTAATTCTGTCAGTCTGTCAGTCTGTCTGTCCGTCCGTAACCCGTTTGTGAAAATTGGTGATAGTGACTTAACCGCTTGGAATATTTAAACAATTTTTGGCATACCGATAGATATCAATGAGATCTAACCAATGAACTTGCGAAATATTACATTCCATTTAGTATAGCCTCGCCGAGGCGAAAAATGTGAAAATTTTCGAACTGCTTCTCCTCGGAAACCGTTGGGCCGATTGAAGTCAAATTTCATATGGAGCCTCTATGGGATAGTGGAAACCAAAATTTGCTCATGGGGTCCAGGTCACATGACCAAAATGGCCGCCAAGCCATATATGGTCTGTCTGTCTGTCTGTCCGTTCGTAACCCGTTTGTGAAAATTGGTGATAGTGACTTAACCGCTTGGAATATTTAAACAATTTTGGCATACTGATAGATATCAATGAGATCTAACCAATGAACTTGCGAAATATTACATTCCATTTAGTATAGCCTCGCCGAGGCGAAAAATGTGAAAATTTTCGAACTGCTTCTCCTCGGAAACCGTTGGGCCGATTGAAGTCAAATTTCATATGAAGCCTCTATGGGACGGGGGAAACCAAAATTTGCTCATGGGGTCCAGGTCACATGACCAAAATGGCCGCCAAGCCATATATGGTAAAAACCTTTCAAAAATAGTCTTCTCCAGAACCACTGGGCAGATTTCCACGAAACTTGATAAATAGCATCTGGGACATAGGCCCATCATAAATTGCTAAAATGGTGACACCGGGTTGACCTTGACCTTCTTTGTGCCTAGGTCAAACTTTGACACATATGCTTTTGTATTGGAAAAGTAAGAATGCATTTTTATCTTGCAAACGATTCAGAATACAGTACTAAAGAATAAGATATATTTTTGCTCCTTACGATAAGGCGCATTTATTGGGGGAACCGTTTTAGGTCCAGGTCACATGACCAAAATGGCCGCCATACCCATATATGGTAACACTCATAAAGCTAAAAGCATCCGGCGGGTCGGCACTTCAGCTGAAGCACTGGTTATCTTTATTTTACTCAAAAACAGGGATTTTTGGTGTTCGGTACAGTGTAAAATGAGGCGGTTCTCTCGAAAACATACACTTTATGTTTGGACTAGAACTAAGAAAAAAAATGTCACACATTTACCATGTTATAAATTCCGCAATCCACTAGAGGATTAAATATGCAAAATATTTAGATACGGCCAGTAACGTTACACGTAAGACGTCTTTAACGACGTCGCGTTTACTAATGGCGGAATTTTGACATTTTTGTTAAAAACTCGTGAATAAGATGCGTGTTAAATGCAATATGATAAATAGAATCTTGCATTCGTGCGCATGCATTATTGAATTTATTAAACTCGTTGAGGAAAAGGGATGAAATGCTCGGCGAATCATCGCATTTTAACCTTTCTCCACAACTCATTGAGGAAAAGGGATGAAATGCTCGGCAAAGCCTAGCATTTTATGCATTAGCATTTTATCCCCTTTCCTCAACGAGTTTAACAACAAATTCAATAATGCATATACACTCATGTAAGAACCTCTATATTCATGTGAAAAGCGCAAGTTCTGCAGATATTAAAGACGCCATTTTACCAGAAGGATGCTTTATCGTAATGGGAAGGAGCTGATACTCACCCCCTATCCCCCCCCCCCACACACACACACACCCAGGTGTATTTTTAACACTTGCACCCCAGATTTTTTTTTCCTTTTTTTTGTTTTAACTGGGACATGCCATTTTTTTTTTGTGACGACTCGAGTCAAAATACAGTAGAACTTCGATTGCCGAATACCAATGGCCCGTTTTCCATTGCTGAGTTGAACCCGTTTTTGAGTACCTAGGGAATTCCTCTACATAAGATGTAATGGTGGACAATTAAGGCGATTTTAGTCGTTTATGTTGCAAATGAATGTTGTATGTACTCATTAGAATCGCCTCGATGAGGCAATTCTAATGAGCACACACAGCATACATATTGGCGGCCCCCGCCCATCGGTGCTTGAAGAAATGGATGGGCTGCATGCTGCTTCCACGCAGCGCTGAAACTGATCCGCACACGAGTACTGGTAAACCACTTAGACGATCTAAACCTGCCCAGGCAAAGCGGTGCGAGTCGGCAGGTACATGCTTAAAAAAGACCTATTGGTTTCATTGGGCGGCAGGGCTTGAGATGGCATTCCAACTCAATGTCGGGTAACAATCCCACAAAATGGAAAGCAACGTCTCCAACATGACCTTTATAAAAGTGATGTTTAAGGGGTTCAAAATTATATAGGCGTGCACCCGCGGACAAAAGTGTAGTAGACACTCACTTCAACCTTACGAAAACACGCCTATACAAATACATTGCACATTTAGCGCTGAAAATATGAATATTTTTAGATGAAAAATTGTGATACTTTTTCTAATTTCTGCTCAAAATATAGATTGTGAGTACTCGTTAGAACCGCCTCATCGAGGCGGTTCTAACGAATACCCACAATCTATATTTTAGAGCAGAAATAAGAAAAAATAAGCTTTACCCCTGAAAACCCCAGTTTTACCATATAAAAGTGGGGTTCAAGGGCGACAAAAATTATATAGGCGTGCTTTCGTGATGATAGGACTGTGCAATAAAAAATATATACCCAACAGCCCCAAAGGTGAAATGTACCAAACGTGCATGATTTCATCATATAAATGTACGTATCACTTTACATATGTTCTGCTCTTTTCTACAAGATTTTAGCTTTAAAGGCGCGGTCAACATTGGTTATATTATGTCGAATTAGTCCGTCTTTACCTATAGGCGCGTTTGATCAGCACAATGCATAAGCTAACAGATGATTAGCGACGTAGAAAATATTTCATAATCAATCTCCACTATGAAACAATACCGACTTGGCGGAGACCGAACCCGTGACCACCTTTCCCCCAGTCAGACGTCATAATACAGGGACAAGTAATGTTTCCCATGGTATACAAGACGAGGGCAAGTTAATAAGTAACCAGCCTGTCCCATTTCCAATTGACCGAGACAACCAAGATTTTCATGCCTTGTTTTAATACATAATTTGAGGGCAAAATTGCACCCTTGTCATGTCATTCACTCATAGGATAATATTTACAGTAGACCTTCGATGGCTCGAGCAGAGATGGGTCGTTTACCATGGCTGAGTCGAACCCATTCTTGAGCCCCTAGCGAAATCCTCTACATAAGAAATAGTGGGTATGATTAAGAAGATTTTAGTCTTTTATCTTGCAAATGTATGCTGTGTGTACTCATTAGAATCGCCTCGATGAGGCGATTCTAATGAGTACAAACAGCATACATTTTCATTATAGAACACCGAAAAGATGACTAAACTATCTCCTTATGCCTCCTGTCAGTCACTTAGTGGCTCGAACTACCCTTGTCTCGAACAGATTTTCGAGGTCCCAAAGGTGTTCGAGCCATTGGAGTTCGACTGTACATTACCAGGGTAAAGCATAAGGTAAACCCATGGACACAATGTAGTTCATACTTCGATGAACGCATCTATTCACATGATTTTCAGTGACGTCAAGTGACGTCAGTGTAAACCATGGTTCTCTACTGGCGTTGGTGACGTCAACGCTGTTCCGCTCTTTATAGAAAAACAGCGTGTAAATGTTTTTCAGCTTTAAAAGTTTGCCCTATAAGCCTTTTTCGCACAGTGATGAGGGGCAAAGAATGTAAATATACAAAATAAACGAACGTTTTCTGTTTTTCATCAAAGTATGAATGACAGCGGGTAGCTAGCAAAGTTAACATGAACCCCTTCGGGGTTCCTTTACTTTGCACAAGACCCACTGCGTTCATACTTTAATGAACAGCAGAAAAATACTTTTTCATTTCTTAATTGAACGTCAAACATGGCTGGCGATGCAAAAGCAAGCTTTTCGTCAAAAGTTGAGTACCGTGCTGTAATTTGTTATTTGTATTTCAAAGGGAAAACAGGTCAGGACATACATTGCGAGTTGGCCAATGTTTATGGGTCTTTTGCGCCATCGTATGCACAAGTGAAGTTCTGGGTTGGGAAATTCAAATGCGGTAGAACGTCTTTAGAAGACGAAACCAGGTCTGGACGCCCATCAGATGTCACTGATGAAGATATGTGTAACAAAGTACGGGTTTTGGTATACTCTGTGGGATTAAGGTGGAAGAAATAGTGTATGCATTTCATATTTCACATGGTAGCGTTTCAACAATTTTACATGATCGCTTTGGTATGCGCAAACATCCCTTAGCGACGAGCAAATGGCAACCAGAGCATCAGTATGCAGCGCGTTGTTGAAGCGCTTTAGGTCAAAGGAAGGTGATTTTATTTCACGTCTGGTATCTGTAGATGAGACCTGGGTCCATTATTATGAGCCAGAGAATAAAACTCAAAGGCGCCAGTGGGTAGGGCCGGGTTCTCCAAGGCCAAAGAAGTTCGAAACGCAACCCTCTCCTGACAAGGCGATGGCAAGTGTATTTTGGAACGCACACGGCGTTATTATGTTGGACTTAGTAGCAAAGAAAAGTACAATAACAGGTGCGTATTATGCAAATTTGCTCGACCGAGAACTGCGATCCATGAAAAAAAGCCGAGGTAAATTCTGCAAAGGGATTCTGCTCTAACAGGACAATGCTAGAAGTCCACATTTGCAAAATTGCAATGCATGCTGTTGAGCGGAATGGGTACGAACTAATACCGCACCCCGCTTCAATTCTCCGGACTTAGCTCCTAAGACTATTTCCTATTTCGGAACTTGATTTTTTGTTTTATTTGATGTTTAACGTCCCCGTTAACACTGTAAAGGTCATTTTGGAGACGTTGCTTCCAATTTTGTGGGACTTTTACCCGACATTGAGATGAAATGACTTCTCAAGCCCTGTCGCCCAATGAAACCAATAGGGTTTATTAGCATGGACGGTCCGCCTCGCACCGCGGTTCCTGGACAGGCTTAGATCCTCTAAGCGATTTGCTAGTACTAGTGTGCGGGCCGGATTCAGCTCTGCGTGGAAGCATCATGCAGCCAATATATTTCTTCAAGCCCCTACGGGCGGGAGCTGATTTCCAATCTTGAAAACGGAAAGCGGATGTCCGTGGACGGCAGTTGAAGAGTGGGTCGGAGACAAGGGCCCTGGCTTCTTCCGTTCTGGGCTTATGACACTCGAACAGCGTTGGCCCAAGTGTTTTTGAGGGCGATAATACCGAAAAAGAAGAGAACTCACCCAGAAATAAGTTGTGCTGGCTTGTTATTGACTCGCCCTCGTATCTGCTTTATTCTTGCATAAGCGCATAAACTTGGCCGCCAACCACTGGGGCTTGGAGAAGTAGATTGGGATACATGGTGCCTCCATGCAGAGCTAGCGGTGCGCGTCGGACCGTCCCTGCATATAAAGCCTAGTTGTTTGTTTGGGCGATAGGGCTTGAGATGTCATTTTATCTCAATGTCGGGTAAAAGTCCCACAAAATTGGGAGCAACGTCTCCAAAATGACATAAATAGTGTGGACGGGGACGTTCAACCTGAATTCACAAACAAACAAAACAATAAACGTATACATTATGTGTAGTTTTAGAACTGCCTCATTCAAACGAGTCTAACGAGCCCACACAACCTATGGTCACAAACAAAGTCGCAGATGTTACAATATTAGAGAAAGCATCACGTGAACAAGTCCGTGAAAGGAACACCCCCTAAACCCAATTTATATAGAGTAAACTCGGGTTTACGGGGGTATACATTATTTTTTCTTATTTCTGCTCCAAATATAGGTTGTTGGTGCTCGTTAGAACCGCCTCGTTGCTCCAACACCTACATGTATGTAGTGGGTACTCGTCAAAACCGCCTCAATGAGGCGGTTCTAAAAAGCACCAAAAACATGTGTGTGCAGAATAAATTAGACAAAAAATCGCGGATTTTCATCGGAAGTATGGAGATGTGAAACATCACGTGAACGCGTCCGTGAAATGAAAACCCCCTATACCACACTTTATATAGAGAAAACTGGCGTTTATGGGGTATACATTATATTTCTTATTTTTGCTCCAAGACATAGGTTGTGGGCACTCGTTAGAACCGCCTCAATGAGGCGGCTCTAACGAGCACATACAACCTATGTTTACAGTAGTTGTAAGAAAAATATTACGGATTTTCATCAGAAAAGTAGCCATTTTGTAGATGTGAAAAAATGCACTATGTCGCACGGGTGTGGTGTCGTAATGAGAAAGAATGCACTTTGTCACAGAACAGAGCAGAACACGTAATTGTTTTGTATGATTTCGGTATGAACCTTTAGAAATATTGTTTTAAGCTGACCTTTATGTCGGTTTTACATGTATAGTAGGAAGAATTTGGGATCTGATTGTATTAGTTCCTGATCGTTGCTCGGTTTATTTTTAACAAACTTGTTTGAGCTCAAACCCTTAAATGTTCTAGCAAGTAAAATACATGTATGTTAAACAGTAGTATGTTTTGTTGAAAAAAAAAAATGTAAAATGCTTTTCTATTTTTTCCAAGCAAAAATATGTTTTTTGTTGTTTTTTTTTTTTTTGTTTTTTTTTCGCAGTTGATGGAGTTTTAACAATATGTTAATTACTGACTTCCTCACATCTGAACAAGTGTGCACTAAGCTAATGCTGCTTCATGTATGATAGTGACGTTCTGTTTACGAATGAACGTGATACAATTCTGTAATAATAATAATAATGTTTGTTTGGTTTGAGGTTTAACGTCCCCGTCAACACTGTATAAGTCATTTTGGAGACTTTGCATCACGCGAACAAGTTCGTGAAATGAAGACCCCTACACCCCACTTTATAAAGAGAAAACTGGGGTTTACGGGGGTATACATACATTTTTGTTATTTTTGCTCCAAGATATAGGTTGCGGGTACTCGTTAGAACCGCCTCATTGAGGCGCTTCTAACGAACAGCCACAACCTATGTTTGCAGTATTATAAGAAAAATATCAAGGATTTTCATCAGAAAATGGCCATTTTGGAGATGTGAAAACATGCACTATGTTGCACGGGTATGTTATCATAATGGCTTCCATTTTTGCGGGCCATTTACCCGACATTTAGATGAAATGACATCTCAAGCCCTGTCGCCCAATGATTTTATTTGTTTGAGTTGAAGTTTAACGTCCCCGTCAACACTGTATAGGTCATTTTGGAGACGTTGCTTCCAATTTTTGTGGGACTTTTACCCGACATTGAGATGAAATGACGTCTCAAGCCCTGTCGCTCAACGAAACCAATAGGATTTATAAGCATGGACGGTCCGTCTCACACTGTTTGCCTGGACAGGCTTACATACTCTAAGCGGTTTACCAGTACCCTTGTGCGGTCGATTTAGCTCTGCGTGGAAGCGTCATGCAACCCATCCATTTCTTCAAGCCCCTATGGGCGGGAGCTCGTGTCGCCCAGTGAAACCAATAGGCTTTATAAGCATGAATAAGCAGGTAATTCCCTGAAAGCAAAATAACTTAATATATAAAGAAGCATGACAACATAGAAATCTTACTTCACAGTGTAAAATGAAAACTCCTTGAACGTGTGCGAGTCAAAATGACAACCTACTTTATAAATAAGGATGCGCAGGGTCACGTGTCAGTTTAAACGCCGGTTTTCATGGTAATTATGGAAAATGTCAACCGCCAGCTGGTAACATCCCAGACGGATATTAATTATGGTCGTTATCCATGTACATTGCCAGCCTAAGCGTCTCTAGCGGTGGACACGTCTAACGTTCCGTCCTGACAGCTGACGGTAAATGTGGTTTCAGTCATCAAATCCCAAGAACAGCTTGTCAAATAGTGTAGAACCAGATGGGACGGTTCATTCTGAGCCGTCCCATCTGGTTCTACACTGTTTGCAGTTTCCGGATTTTGGTCTGTAGGAAAGAAAGGGCTGAATGACAACCAACAAAAAACGTACATGCCTCGCAACATACGGTGCAAATGGTACAGCGTACTCCAGCGAACGATGTATATCCTTGTCGTGTCTCACGTGCTAGCCCAAAGCAAGTACATATGTGACGTGTCAATATTTTGAAATCAAAAACATACAAGCAAACAGTTTGCTTGTTTTAATTGAGGTTTAACGTCCCCGTCAACACTATTTAGGCCATTTTGTAGACGTCGATTCCAATTCTGTGAGACTTTAACCCAACATTGAGATGAAATGACGTTTCAAGCCCTGTCGCCCAAAGAAACCAATCGGGCTAATTAATATACATTGGACAGTCTGACTTACACCACTTTGCCTGGTCAGGCTTAGTTCTTCTAAGCGATTTACCAGTACTAATGTGCGCGGTCGGTTTAAAATTTGCGTGGAAGCACCATGCAGCAGGGGCCCGACAAACAAATAGTGTTAATTTAAAACAACTAACATAAAAAGTGGGAAAGTAGTCAACCATGTATCTATCATTTCTACTGGGTCAAAAACCTCATACTTTAAAAGTGACTTTACCATGCTTCCGACCATCGGGGCTTGAAGAAATAGAATGGGTTCCAATGTGCTTCCACACAGAGCTTAAACCGACCTATCATTTGAGTACTGAGGTAGACCCCTTTCTATGTTAAGTGGGGTGGTGTCTGTCGGATAGTCTCTTAAACCCAAGAAGTTTCATTTGGCGGTGGGGCTTGATATATCATATCATCACGGCGTAGGGATGAAGTCCAACAAAATCGAAAGCAACGTCTCGAAATGGACCTAAATAGTGTTGACGTGGACGTAGAATCTAAACAAAACCAAACAAACATAACGAGAACGCGCCTATACAAATGCGTTGTAAACTTTACCGCTGAAAAATCGACAATTTTCAGATGAAAAAATGTGATTTTTTTTACTTCTGCTCAAAATATAGATTGTGGGTACTCGTTAGAACCGCCTCGATGAGGCGGTTCTAACGAGTACCAACAATATATATTTTAGAACAGAAATAAGAAAACTAAGGTTTACCCCTGTAAACCCCAGTTTTACTATATAAAAGTGGGTTACAAAGGGGTCAAAATTATATAGGCGTGTTTTCGTGGTGAACTGTGACATTTTGTATTCCACAATGTGAAAATAAGCAGAGATAGTTTATTTCATTTTTACCAAATTATTATGAATGTTTGATTCAAATATGCAATTACAAAGCAATTTTAAAGTGACATTTCGCTATTGCATGCGAGAGCACCGAAAAATAAGACAAAATATGCATACAGTCGAACTTCAATACCTCGAATAGCTTTGGAACCCTGAAAATAGGTTCGAGTTTTGGATAGTTCGAACTACTGAGGGTTAATTATAGCAACAGATCGTGAGACGTAATGAGGATATATTTTCGATCTACAGAGAATAAAGGAAGGTTGTGTGTACTCATTAGAATCGCCTCATCGAGGCTTCGTTTGTTTGTTTGATTTGTGGTTTAACGTCCCAGTCAACAGTGTATAGGTCATTTTGGAGACGTTGCTTCCAATTTTGTGGGACTTTTACCCGACAACGAGATGAAATGACATCTCAAGCCCTGCCGCCCAATGAAACCATTAGAGTTTATACGCATGGACGGGCCGACTCGCACTGCTTTGCCTGGGCGATTCTAATGAGTACGCACAACATATCTTTTCAAGATGAAATCGAGAAAGTCCAGAAAGGGCATTGGTATATATGGATATCTGCAGCTATACATGTGTTGGCGGAATTCTCTAGGGACTCCAGAATGAGTTCCAATTAGCCATGGTAAACTAGGTATCCGAGTTCGAGTTATCTAAGTTGCACTGTTTTTACAAAATGTAGAAGGTTCAGTGTGTTGTCAACATTCACTAAGCTTCTGTGTGAGGCCATCTTTGGGACTGTTCAAAAGCGGTCTAAAAACACTATCAGACGGTCCAAAAAATGATCTCAATATAGGAATGTTATTTTCTTGCAAACCAGACAAGGAAACCCGTGATTTTACCCCGGGATAGAAATTTATGTTCTGACCCTGGTGTTCCGACCCAGTATCGAATATTCCCGCGTGTTTGATAAATGTACTGGTTGAATACGACCTCGTATGCGCCGTCGTTAAGGTTGACGTCATGTACGTTACGTGACGTTACTAACCATTCCTGTAGTGGCATCACAATATGGCGGACGTTGGTAACCGAAGTGACTGCAGCATTAAAAATCCGCGCTAAAATGGAAGGTATGCAAGAAACAGAATCTTATATGGGTGTGAGGGGCGGATAGAAAAATCCGACCCTAGGGATCACTGTCCGACATCACTCGGCAAGCCTCGTGATGCCGGATAGTGTCCCTCGGGACGGATTTTTTCATCCATCCCTCACACCCATATAAGATTCTTATATTATTACATGCAATATAAATAAGAATCACACAATAATCTCGTTTCTCATTGCCTGCCTCGATAGCTCAGTCGGATGCGCGTCTAACTGGTGATCAGGATCACACGGGTTCGATACCTGCGAGGGTCGGCAACAGCCTTTCGTTTGTTTGACTTGAGGTTTAACGTCACCGTCAACACTGTATGAGGTCATTTTGGAGACGCTGCTTTCAATTTTGTAGGACTTTCTCAAGCCACGTTGCCAAATGACACCAATAGGGTTTATAAGCATGGACGGTCCAACTCGCACCGCTTTGCCTCTGACCTCTGACCGGTTTACGTGTATTCGTGTGCGGTCGGTTTCAGCTCTGCGTGCAAGCATCATGTAGCCCATCTATTTCTTCAAGCCCCGACAGTCGTTCGTAATGACTGATAAAGGAGAATGGGTACACCGTCAGAGGAGGCAACTCCTGCAAGTGTTGTTGTTTTTTTGTCCATATGATCTACTCTTTAAGGAAAGAATTTGCTCCTGAGGAGCAAATTCTTTTCTTTCAGAGTAGACCCCTTTTTCAGTGGGACAGGGCTTATGGAAAAGCGAACAGGAAGTCCCGAGTTGTCTCCGTTTGAAAAATGTCAGGTGTTCCCATTCCTCTTAAGTCTACGAATCTTTTTCTACGTCCAATCTTCCCCTGCCATTGATTCAAGAAGGACAATTGTCAGTTTAGGGCGAAAGAATATACACTGTGCTGGTTAATACTTATGTATAATAGAAGGGAAGGCGAATCGTTACAATTAACCCACAGCTCCCATCAGAGACACCAAAGGGAAAGACACAAAAACATGAAATAACTAGACCCTAATGGAAACATCAATAGCGGAAAGCCAAGAGGTAAGTTACTTTGCCTAAAAAATGCCCAATCGGCTATCTAATCAAAAAAGCTGTAAGCGATATACACACTCAAAGACAAACCATAACAAAGACAAACCGCAACAGAAGAACCGTCTTGGAAGGGTCAGTGAAAATAATTTCACTACTTGGTTGTTGTTGTTGGTGGTGGTGGGTGTGGGGATCTTAAATCGATTTTACACGGCCGCAAGCCTCGCCCTTACTTCCGTCACAACATCTCCGAGAACACAAAAATCGAACAACCACAGAGATAAAACAACGGCGAGGACTCGACAGCAAGAAACCACTGAAATGCTGGAGCAAAAGAAAACCAACATTTAGACTACAATGGGCCCGTCCAGAGACATAGTGTCAGGCACCAACCAACATTACATTAAATTAAATTCTAATTCTCAGTAAGCCTCCATAGGAATCTTTGGTTGGGTAAACTGGTCTTTTAAGACCTGAAAGGTGTTGACTGGGCCGTAAAACCCTAAACAAACAAACAGTAGTCTTGTTTCCCGTAATGGGCACAGTGTGTGTGTGTGTGTGTATTCGGGTTTAACGTCGCTTTCAACAATTTTTCAGTCATATAATGGACACAGTGATAAGACAACTGCATAAGGGGGGCATAGTGCAGTTCTCATATCTCCACATTACAATAACACACCCATTCGATATAGTGCCTTTATCTCATCTCCAAAATGGCTATTTTTTCTGTAGAAGATCCCTGTTATTGTTATTGCTACTGCAACCATAGGTTGTACTCGTTAGATCCACCTCATTGAGGCGGTTCTAACGAGTACCCACAACCTATGTCTTGTCTTGGAGCAAAAATAAGAAAAACAATGGATAACCCCGTTAACCCCAGTTTTCTCTATATAAAGAGGAGTTTAGGGGGTGTTCATTTCACGGACTTGTGTACGTGATGAAAACTGATGTTTTTATTTATTTTTGTCTACGTCATGAATTGCACCAGGTGGTAGGCAACATTGTATGCTATAGTGAAACAGAAAAAGAGTTGTGGGAAAGAATGACAGAACATCTGAGGGACATGCGACTATGAAAGACAAGCCCATTAACTAACACTTTGGAGGAGAAGGCCACGCATACAGGGGTTTGGTCTTTGCATTACCAGAGAAGGGTTATGGAGCTGAAAGGATATAGCGTGAGCTGCCAGAAGGTCCTTGGGTAAAGAAGCTGGCACCGAGTCTATTAATCTGTGTTCATGCTCAACTCACTTGAGCATGAAATGTATCCTGCTAATAAATTTTAAATGCTGTGACGTACCTGGCGTATGCGTGACGTTTCCGCAGCGTATCTGTTTCATTTTATATCGTAAATGTACCTGGGGTATCGTTGGGTTCTTGGGGCGTATAGTTTCGCCTGCCGAATATTGCGTTGCTGCTTCGTTGCGGGGAGAGAGAAGAACGTGGGTCTATTTATGCCATAAAAGCCCGACAACAATAACCGGTACTTCAGAATTGCGATCCATGACTATGAGAAGAATGATAGGAGGAGAGCCCGAATGTTTGCCTTTATGATATAAGGTGAGATCATTTGACCTCGTTTAAAACGTCTTGACTTCGTTTTAAAGGCCACAAAGAGCCACGATCAACGTAATTACGATGTGGGTACACCTGCAACGCCACATCCATTTCATCACGATAACAAGTCCGTGAAACGAAGACCCCCTAAACCCCTTTTTATATAGATAAAAGTGGGGTTTACGGGGATACACATTATCTGCCTTATTTTTGATCAAAAACATAGAATGTGGGTACTCGTTAGAACCGCCTCATTGAGGCGGTTCTAACGAGCACCCACATTCTATGTTGAAAGCATAAATAATAAAGATGTTACCATTTTACCTAATATTTATCATTTTCTGACACCATGTTGAATGCCATTATTTCTTACGGACACGTTTTCCTAATGTTAAGTACTCAGAACACATGTTCAAGGCTTACGCAGCAGCAACGAACTAAGTGCGCTGTAAATATAGAGAATACCAGCTTCGTGTCTTTTGATATCAAATTTATCAGGCAAGGCTCCGAGAACGCTTGTAGAATCACGAGGCTTGCCGAGCGATTCTACATGCGTTCTCGAAGCCGAGCCTGATAAATTTGATATCAGATGATACGAATCTGGTATTCTATTTATAAGTTTATCCCCTTGAACACACTTAAATTAGCAATTAACCGTACCTTTACCTTTTTCCCATGACAAAGGATTGTCGTCGGGGGAGTCTGCTGCTGAAGAAGCTGCGGTTCTGCGCCAGGCTGGTCTTTCAGCTGCCTCTGTCAGGAGTTCTGACATGTTCATCGATGTCCACTCCTTGACGTTGTCTGACCAGCTCTTTCGTTTCCTTCCACGTTTGCGCCCTCCTTCCACAGTTCCCTGGAAGATTGTCTTACTGAGGCTGCTTTGTCGTGTTACATGACCGAACCACTGCAATTTTCTTCTTTTCACTGTGACTAGTAGGGGCTCTTTTGGACCAACGAGGCTCTTGATGCGGGCTTTCACGAACTCATTCGTTTTGTGCTCCAAGTACGAGATGTGCAATTAACGATCAGTTATTAGTGATCCTCAGTGCGCCCCAGCATTCTAGCGGTCGATATATTTAGTACCAGCTGATTATATTGTTCCTATGATTTTTTTTTTCAGGTAATTTTTCCATTTTTCTAAGTAACAATAACATTTTTGTCATTTTTCTAGTAGTCCGGTTCATTTGTAAAACTGCAATGTCACGTTGGCTTGAAAAAGCTCTCTTGACCTGAGATAGCATATCTTTATCCGGTCAATGCGTTTCAATGCAATATATATAGGGGGTAACTGATAAAAGAAAGGGATGCGCGGTTGCACAACGACAACGCTTCGTACGCCATATAAACGCCACGATTACGTAGGTAGCCAACAAAGGCGTTCGAATGGAGTAGGACGCATTCAAGCAATGGTACTGCTGCGTTCCTTTCGTTTGCAGGGCGTACACATGGCGTACAGAATGTGTGACATACATGTATCAAATTAACTACATATGGTGTACGCTTTTAAGTTGCATGTTATTCAGTTATGTAGCAGCCTTCGTGCTGCATGTACGTATCCAGGAGTATTAGCTATATTACCTGGCCTTGCTGTGGCCTATCTTTCGTATCGCCACGTAGTTTGATACACCGTGCATACGCAAGCCTGTTACGCCAATGTGGACAGGGTTATTAATCCTGTAAAACCTGAGTTTCACTACATAAAACTGTGGTGCAATGGGGGAGGGGACAAAATCATTTTAGGAATGAATTTCATTTTTTGTGGATTTTATCAATGTGTAAACTCCGGCAAATCACTCACAAACAGCATAAAGCCCGACTTATGCTAATTTGTAAGTGATTCGCCGGACTTTACCAAAGAAACTGATTAATTCATTCTTTATAATTCCACTTTTGTCATCGAAATGTTTAAAAAAATGCCACCAAAAATGATTAAGTTTAGGAATCCTTCAAACGCGTAAGAATGAACTGATAAATTTAAAAAGATATATAATTGCAATGACCTCAGCACCCAATTTCGGAAAATCATTTTTCGATATAAAAAGATAGGGTACAACATAAATGTTATACGATAGACTGCATGCATGGTAGTTAACCCAATCATGGTTGACAAATTTGCTTACCTCTGTAATTGCACGCCGGTGTGTCAGGCCTCCTCTATGCCGTTTCCAGCAAAAAGGCTTATTGAGAATATGAGAGTATCCGATTTTATGTAATGCTGGTTGGTGCCTAATGCTATGTCTCTGATCGGGCCACTCGGAGTCTAACTGTTGGTATTTTTTGCTCCAGCATTTCAGAAGTTCCTTACTGTCGAGCCCTCACCGGTGTTTCATCTCTATGGTTGCTTGATTTTTATGTTCACGGAGATGTTGCACTGATGCGTTTGGAGGCCTTCATGTGGACTGAATAAATTATTTTAATGTGTAAATCGCGACGGAAATAAGGGAGAGGATTGTGACCACGTAAAATTGATTTACCCACCCCCCCCCCCTCCCCAACCCCAGGTGGAATTCGTTTCACTGCCGTTCCAAGGCGGTTCTCCTGTCGCGGTTTATTGGCTTGCAGCGACGGCTGCAAGCCATTTAGATTGGAAAAGTGGTTCTGGTTTTAGACTTCTCTTTCTATGTTATTTTGGATCCTCAGGTGTTTTTTTAAAAGCAAAAATCAAAGATACAGTCAGCTTTTTCCGGTGTTCTGGTTCCCTCGCCCTATAGCTCAATAGGTTTCGCATATTTTAATAGACCACAGGGTACCAGTTTGGTGAGAGATGGTCTAGTGACATAACTCTCGTTTCTGTGCGAAAGTTTAACTAAACACCGAAGCGAATTTATCCACTAGGCCACGGACTACACAGCACTACCGTCAATACAGTTTACCTGACCACATACATAAATCATCTGTGTAGCAGTCAACAATTCACTCGAAGGTCAAAACTCGATGGGTTTTTATGCCCCCGCCTATTTGGAGAATAGCGGAAGGGCATTAAGTTTTACCCCTGTCCGTCCGTTCGTTCGTCCGTCCGTCCCGACATCGTGTCCGGGCCATTACTCCTAAACCGTATGGAATATATTCATGAAACTTCACAGGTGCATTCATCACACTGAGACGATGTGTCATGAACAAGGAAGATAACTCTTGCATTTATGGTTTTTGGATTATCTGCCCTTGACTTAGTACCATATAGTAAACCGTGTCTGGGCCATAACTCCTAAACCGTATGGAATATATTCATGAAACTTCACAGTTGCATTCATCACTCTGAGACGATGTGTCATGAACAAGGAAGACAAATCTTGCATCTTTGGTATTTGGATTATCTGCCCTTGACTTAGAACCATATAGTAAACCGTGTCCGGGTCATAAGTCCTAAACCGTATGGAATATATTCATGAAACTTCACAGGTGCATTCATCAAACTGAGAAGATGTGTCATGAACAAGGAAGACAACTCTTGCATTTTTCGGTTTTTGGATTATATGCCCTTGACTTAGTACCATATAGTAAACCGTGTCCGGGCCATAACTCCTTAACCGTATGGAATATATTCATGAAACTTCACAGGTGGATTCATCACACTGGGACGATGTGTCATGAACAAGAAAGACAAATCTTGCTTTTTTCGGTTTTTGGATTATATGCCTTTGACTTAGTACCATATAGTAAACCGTGTCCGGGCCACAACTCCTAAACCAACTCTTGCATTTTTAGTTTTCGGATTATCTGCCCTTGACTTAGTACCATATAGTAAACCGTGTCCGGGCCATAACTCCTAAACCGTATGGAATGTATTCATGAAACTTCACAGGTGCATTCATCACACTGAGACGATGTGTCATGAACAAGAAAGTCAACTCTTGCATTTTTCAGTTTTTGGATTATATGCCCTTGACTTAGTACCATAAAGTAAACCGCGTCCGGGCCATAACTCCTAAACCGTATGGAATATATTCGTGAACATTCACAGGTGCATTCATCACACTGTGACGATGTGTCATGAACAAGGAAGACAACTCTTGCATTTTTGGTTTTTGGACTATCTGCCCTTGACTTAGTACCATATAGTAAACCGTGTCCGGGCCATAACTCCAAACCGTATAGAATATATTCATGAAACTTCACAGGTGCATTCATCACACTGAGACGATGTGTCATGAACAAGGAAGACAACTCTTGCATTTTTGGTTTTCGGATTATCTGCCCTTGACTTAGTACCATATAGTAAACCGTGTCCGGGCCATAACTCCTAAACCGTATGGAATATATTCATGAAACTTCACAGGTGCATTCATCACACTGAGACGATGTGTCATGAACAAGAAAGACAAATCTTGCTTTTTTCGGTTTTTGGATTATATGCCTTTGACTTAGTACCATATAGTAAACCGTGTCCGGGCCACAACTCCTAAACCGTATGGAATATATTCATGAAACTTCACAGGTGCATCCATCACACTGTGACGATGTGTCATGAACAAGGAAGACAACCCTTGCATTTTTGGTTTTTAGACTATCTGCCCTTGACTTAGTACCATATAGTAAACCGTGTCCGGGCCATAACTCCAAACCGTATGGAATATATTCATGAAACTTCACAGGTGCATTCATCACACTGAGACGATGTGTCATGAACAAGGAAGACAACTCTTGCATTTTTGGTTTTTGGATTATCTGCCCTTCATGCATATATTTTATGATTGATTTGAAGTATATTTGTAATATTTTTTATGAATGGCATTTGGCGGGGGCATCCGGATCCTATGGACACTTTTTCTAGTGTTGAAATTTTAAAGGGTAGATTCCTGACGTCAGAAGTGTTAACTTGAGTAGGTCAACTGAACTGCTGCGTCTTTTTTTATCGTGTCCGATCAATATCTTTCTTATTCCTGGATTGATTTTAGAATTACTTGACAGTATTGTTTATCATCATGAGAGGATGTGTTGTGCTCAAAACCCAGGTTGGTTTCTAAAACCGAGTTATCATGTTCAAAATGATTCTTTGAGCTACGTTCTTTCATTTCCTTGTTCTTTATAGTTTTTTAACATCAACATTTTCTTACTCCTCTGATAGCGCTGCCGGGGCGCTAGTCAGTACCACTGACAGCTCTAGTTATATTGAAGGTACTGCCACCAATAAATGAACAAAGTTTACGGCGTACTGACAGTCAATTGGTCCAGTTTTTATCAAGATTAAGATTCACCTTAAATAGCTTTATACTGTTTATTTCTTTTTAGACTTTCAGATAAAAACTGTTAACATTGGTAACATTGTTTACTTTGGTTGTCTCTTGTTTATAATATTTTTATACTTTGCTAATAAAAGATGTTAACTTTTAATGTCTCTTCCTCCTTTGTCTTATACTCCCTTGTATGTATATTTGTGTCGTCACCTAACAATTACATGTTTACTGGCCACATGACATGAATGTATACTCAGTATGTATGGAAGACCGCCTCCGTGGTCCAGTGATTAAGGTCGCTGACTTGTAATCACTGGAGGGTCATGGGTTCGAGCCCCGCTACCGGCCATGATCGTTTATGTGAGAACATTTGGTAGTTTGTGTCGGAGGATCGGAGTCTAGTACTGGTACTTTCCAGGAAAGATGGATAGGAAACTTCTCGCCTGTATATGACTGAAAGATTGTTGAACGGGCGTAAAACCTAGCAAAACAAACAGTATGTATGATGTGTTCTACCACATTATTGTCTCTCATAAATCTGTTAGGGACATTTATTTTGTTTTGTTTGTCCATTTCTACTTGCCAAATTGCATATCGCCCGTGCTCCATAAGTCCATTATTCCTCTTGTCTGTCTGTTAACAATGTCTTCTTCAAACTACTATTCAGATACTACTGAGCAAATTTCAATAAAACAGGGTCATCACAATGATCCCTTACTATCATAGTTGGTCAAAAGTGAGAATGTGATCATTGGGTCACATGGCAATGCCTCAGTTACCTTAACATTGAAATATTTCTTAAAATAAATGTCAGGGTAGTGCCACATAGAAAATTGACACCTCATGGGTTTGTCCATTCCAATGTGTAGATAAACCATATATTGCCTTTGAGTACACTGCATCAAAAGTCTATGTCCCATTAACAAGAACAGTGCAACTTGCTTCCTCACCAGTACTTTCATCTACATCAACTCGTACATCCATGTGGCGGCAATATGGCTACATTTACACCAGGAACAGAACCCTTAAAACCAGGCAAGCCTTTCCTTTTAAAAGGAACCTTTATTTTTGTTATGGTTTGTTTTTGAGTGTGTGTATTGTTTTGGATAGCCAATTTGCCATATCGTGGGAAAGTTTTGTTTGTATGTTTGATTTGAGGTTTAACGTCCCCGTCAACACTGTAAAGGTCATTTTGGAGACGTTGCTTCAAATTTTGTGGGACTTTTAACCGACACTGACATAAAATGACTTCTCAAGCCCTGCCGCACAATGAAACCAATATAGTTTATAAGCATGGACGGGCCGACTCGCACCGCTTTGCCTGGGAAGGCTTAGATCCTCTAAGCGGTTTACCAATACTCGTTTGCGGATCGGTTGCAGCCCATATATTCTATCAAGTCCCGATGGGCGGGGTCCGTTTGTGGGAAAGTAACTGTCATTTTGGCTTTCCGCTATTGATGTTTCCAATTCATGTTTGTGCTTCTTTCCCTTTGGTGTCTTTGATGGGAGCTGTGAGTTAATTGTATCGATTCCTGATCATTGACCTCACTTCTATTTTACCAACGACCACGGCGGGATAATTATTCAATTAGAAGCTGCAAACTTTGAAATAAACCTCAGCGAAAATACGTCAAGTCTAAAAAATCAGACTATTAGTCTTGAGAGGATAATTGGAATTAAATAGGCAAGTTTTCATGATGAATACTCTTTAAATTTAGAAACTAGAGGTATTGTTCTATCCAGGCAACAAAAAGGTACGCGCTGATCTGGCTGTCAGGTTGCGCAGTCTGATTGCCTCTTTATTCTTCGCGAATGACAGAAAATGGCTTTCTCAAGACTGGCCTCAAATATAGATTGTTTGCATGACGCAATACAGGCAGTCGATGCAGTTTATTCAGCATTATCGAAAAGGAAACGGTTGATCAAGACATCGGTAGGTGTGCGACATGTTTTCGTTATTATTGTGATACAAATGCATTTTTATTTATTTATTTATTTATTTATTTATTTATTTATTTATTTATTTATTTATTTATCCCAACATTTCACAAAAAGGAGCTGGTTATTTGAATGAAATGTGAATGGTGATTATAACAAAGGTCATCTGAATTGCCAGTCCGAGACTGCAAAGTCCGACTGAAGGCTTGTTCTAGATCTTATTTTGTTCAAGTCTATGTCAAGAGATGTCTATCATGTGTGAAACTGGCACCATTAATGATATAATCGACTAAATCGATCGAGGAATTCCATGAAAATAATTATAGTTTGTCTATTATTTGATTTCTGTGCCTGCTGCATACCAATATTAGCTGTAAGTATTTTGACGTCTTTATTTCGAGCAGAGATAAGAGAAAAATATCACCAATTCCATCTTAAATTTCGTTTTTCGGCAATAAAGTTCACGATGTATTTATCAATTTATATAGACGTGTTTTCCTAATGTTTTTTTCCGGCAGCGGCGATAAAATATTCATATCTAAACATTCTCCAATGGGCACATTTAAAGTGATCAATGTCATAAAGTTCGTCGTCCGTCGGATTGGGATATAGTAATTGAAGCCAACCCCAATCCCTGTGCATGGACAGTCACCCAGCGTGCAGGTAAGACCATTATACTATTAATTTCATCCTGCAAAACTTGAGTGAAAGTAATGTTCACTTGCGACAATCGTATTAATTTCTGCATCATTATTGCCATCAACATCATAAGCGTGTACCCGCGATCTGTATTGTTCTTTTTATACATATAATACACTGGGCTATGTTTTTTTTTTTTTTTTTTTTTAGCCCGAATTATTGATTTGTTCAGTGGTGGAGTTTGAAACAATTTGAGTAGGCATGTTCTCGTGATGTTTTTACCCGCCTACTGTTACTGTTAGTTTCATGCATGCTGCTGATACCTTGTCCATTGATGATGCTGTTCGGCATGCGGCGGTACATTGGAAAGTACAGTGGACTCTCGTTATCTCAAACTTTGATATCTCAAGCTACTGCTGAGGTCGAAATGAATTTTTGGCACTATTATTCTAATTTAAACTTAAGCTTTTTTGCTTCTAAACCATTGCTACCTTAAGCCAAAAATTTCCAGTCCCTTTGTGTTTGAGATGACGAGGGTCGACTTAAGTATCTAGCCTTCTGCAGGAGTGTCATTTTTGGACTTGTGTATTGGCACTTTGGTCAACTATAATGCGAATCAGAAACTTTAAAGCTGTCTCCTATTCATAACATATGTATCCCATTTCCCTTATGGAAACCTGTTTGTTACAAATGCTTTATTTATATGTACATTTACTATTGTATCTCCTTAATGCTTGTATTCTCCTCCACGGGGATTCCATTCCTAAATATCGAACCTTCTGCCTCTGTAATGTGACAGTCATGCCCGGTCCTATACGTGTGTCCTTAAAGCAATTCAGATTTCTTGTCGATTGTATAACATAATGAACATAGATATTACTGAATATAGGATGCATATAGGTCTGCATTATTGTCATCACATGAAAATCAAAGGTCTATCCCGGTTCACAGACTTTGAATTTATAACATTCCTATCGCTATTGCTAATTAGTTGTGGGGATGTTGAAACTAACCCGGGCCCGAACTCAGATGAGTCAATAACATCTGATAACTCATCGACATCTCTAAACGACACTGTTCTAAGCGAAAAATTCTCTATTGTGCACTATAATGTTCAAAGTCTAACAAACAAAAAGGATATTATATTCTCTGAACTTTTAGTATCATTGGTATCACTGAGACTTGGCTTGATCCTCGAACTTCAGATGAAGACATTGCCCTTGACGGCTACGTCACGTATCGACGTGACCGTATTGGTGACAACCATGGGGGTGTATGCGTCTATGTACGCGATAATTTATTTTCCAAACGCAGACAAGATCTTGAATTCCTTGACTTAGAATGTGTCTGGGTAGAAATTTGTATTAATAATAGAAAATTATTAATTGGAACTTTCTATAGACCACCAAACTCATCACATGCAACATTTCAGGCAATCGAAGATTCTATAGGGCTAGCCACAGACACAAACCCCCATGAATTACTGGTTATGGGAGATTTTAATATAGACATGGCTGACAACAGAAGTAGTAGGAAAATTTCTGATCTCTGTCAAGAAAACGGTCTGGACCAACTAATCACTGGCTACACTCATTTTACGGAAACTTCACAATCCACTATTGACCTTATTTTGTCTAACAACAGCAAAGACATCTTAATCTGTGGGGTGGGAGAACCTTTCCTTAACCAAAACATTCGCTATCACTGTCCTGTATTCTGTGTCCTCAACTTTGATAAACAAAAAACTCATGTATTCAAAAGACATATTTGGCTATTTGATCAAGGTGACTATCAGTCGCTCTCTGACGTCATGCGAAATACAAATTGGGATAATTTTAAAGACCCAAACATCAACAAATATGTTAAAAATTTAACTGATCACCTAACCCAATGTTCGTCTAAGTATATTCCTAATAAAATAGTAAGTGTAAGACCATCCGATCCAAATTGGTTGACAACTAATATAAAAAGACTCATTCGGAAAAGGAAACGTTACTACAGCAGATACAAGAAAACACAATCCATCACTAATTTTGAAGCCTATAAACAAATTCGCAATCACGTTAATAACGAAATAAGAAATTCAAAACAAAAAATGAATGAAAAACTGGCTGATAAACTAAACAATGGTTCACTAGGTCCAAAAGACTGGTGGAAAACACTTAA
Organism: Lucinisca nassula; assembly: GCA_963580285.1. NCBI lineage: Eukaryota > Metazoa > Mollusca > Bivalvia > Lucinida > Lucinidae > Lucinisca > Lucinisca nassula. Next base: position 80,961,735 of record OY757015.1, on the reverse strand, counting down.
ACATGTAATAAAACCAACACGAACAAGCAATATCCCTCCCTTAAACACACAAGGAAATATATATTCTGACGAAATGGACAAAGCGGAAGTGTTAAATACTTTCTTCTCCTCACAAACTATTATAGACGAAACTAATGCACACTTGCCTGAAAGCAATCCAAATAACATTCAAAATGAAACCCTCCATTCTGTTCACCTGTCACCGTCGGAAGTTGAAACCTGTCTGAAGTCCCTTCAGACTGGCAAAGCTGTAGGACCCGATGCGATTAACAACAGACTCCTGAAAGAACTATCTAATTCAATTTCTATCCCTCTTTGTGATCTCTTCAACTTTTCGCTATCATCAGGCCAATTTCCTGAGTCATGGAAACTAGCGAACATCACTCCAATTCACAAGAAAAACGAACCTTCTGACCCAGCTAACTACCGCCCTATATCTCTCTTAAGTGCAGTGGGAAAAGTTCTTGAGAAACTTGTTCATAAATATATTTTCAACTTTTTTCGGGACAACGGAGTTATCACATCACTTCAATCTGGTTTTGTACCAGGCGATTCTACTGTTAACCAACTTATTGATATATACAACTCTTTCTGCAAAGCTCTTGACGTAGGCAAAGAAGTAAGAGCCGTCTTTTGTGATGTAAGCAAAGCCTTCGATCGTGTATGGCATAAAGGACTTCTTCACAAGTTGAATAGCGTTGGCATAACTGGTTCTCTTCTCTCATGGTTTAACAGTTACTTAAGCGATAGATTACAAAGAGTCGTTCTTCCTGGGACCACGTCCAGTTGGCAACCAATTAAAGCTGGTGTCCCACAAGGCTCTATCCTTGGTCCTCTCTTGTTTTTAGTATACATTAATGATATTGTTGAAGATATCCATTGCACGATACGTCTGTTTGCAGACGACACGAGTCTTTACATAATTGTTGAAAACCCGGTTGAAGCTGCTCACCTCTTTAATGATGATCTAGAAAGGATACAGCAATGGGCAAAAAAGTGGCTAGTCAGCTTCAACCCTACAAAGTCTGAATCTCTCTTGCTCTCTCGTAAAATCAATAAACCTTACCACCCACCAATTTTCATGGACACTCAAGAAATATCTGAGGTCAGTACTCATAAACACCTAGGCCTTATATTTTCTAGTGATTGCACGTGGCATGAACACCTAGCCGAAATCAAATCAAAAGCATGGAATCGGATTAATATCATGCGTAAACTAAAATTTCTACTTGATAGAAAATCACTTCAGACTATTTATTGTTCGTTCATTAGACCTCTTCTAGAATATGCCGACGTGGTATGGGACAATTGCACCCAGTATGAAGCATATGAACTTGAAAAAATACAGATTGAGGCAGCACGTATAGTTACTGGGGCAACCAGACTGGTTTCTCTAAATCTTCTTTACTCTGAAACTGGATGGGATACGTTGGCCTCACGAAGAAATAAACATAAAATTGCTATGCTTTACAAAATGTATCATGGCATTTCTCCAGCATATCTATCTTCACTCTTACCAGCTACAGTGGGAGAAAATGTTTCGTATAGCCTTCGTAATTCTACCAACATTCAAACTATTCACAGTCACTCACAGCTCTACTTTAATTCTTTTCTTCCAAGTGCGATAAGAACTTGGAACTCTCTGTCTGAGGAGATCAGAAACAGCTCCAGTTTAGCATCACTTAAACGTCAACTCAATACTAACTTAATCCCTACGCCTCGTCATTTCAACGCAGGGAAACGTCTCGGACAAATTTATCACAGCCGGCTTAGAACCAAATGCAGCTCCTTAAACGAACACCTCTTCTCAAGAAACATTGTCCCAAGTGCTTTATGTGTATGTGGTCTCGTCGAAGACACCGAACATTTTCTTCTTCACTGTCCACGATATGCGAACTTTAGAGAAGAAATGATAAGATCAGTTTATCAGTTTTGTCAACCAACTCTCGATACTCTACTTTATGGTGACCAAACACTAAATTACAACGAGAACAAACAAATCGTCCTCCTTGTCCATAACTTTATTTTAAAAACTAAAAGATTCCAAACCAACCATAATTAGGCGATGAATGCACGTATCATTTCCTACCGTATTAGACACACTTTCACTTCTTTTTTTTTTCCTTTTTTGATGTTAGTCCGAGAACAGAGTGTGGGGCTAGAATATGTCTTTTTTAAATCTACGGCAAGTTTACTTGTCTAACCAGGCTCTTTTCTGTGATAATCTCCCGAACCGGTAATTCTCCAACAAATACACCTAAATATTTTGGTTTGTTACTCTTGTTTTGTTTTTAGAGAACTACCTCGCAAAGTTAACCATACGACCTTAACCTAAGTTATATCCAACCTTCAGAACGACAAACCTATACGTTCCGCCTTTGAAGAAATAGTTTTATTGGTACTTGATAAAACACCTTTGATTTGAATGTCTCAGACCTTTTACATGAGAGCGGCAGAAGCTGTATTGTTTTTTCTTTGTTATTTTTTACCCTGATGGATTCCCCGTGGAGCCCCCCCCCCCCACCTCCCTCCAACGCTACCTTCACCTTAACCATTTTTAGTATGTAAAAATGCTACAAAATAGCTTTGAACATAGTCGCTAATTCTGTACTTACAATAGTTACTGTTTTGCATCGACAATTATATAGATTTAATTCAATGGTATTATCGCAAATGTTTAGGGAAACAGATTCAAATAAGTCTCTGACTTTCTTCTGAATCCCTTTTTGTATGATTTCAGTCATATTTGCTTTGTATTGTACTTGTAGAATACGAATAAAATATGTTTAAACCAACATCATAATTATTATTATTATTATTATTATTATTATTATTATTATTATATAGTCAGTTAATATTGAAATACACTGCAGAGTTCACAGTTTCTGATGAAAACACTATAAACATTGCATTTTCTTTTTTTCTGTCAGTTTGGCCTAATCAAATACATTGCAAATTGTAACGCCGACAATTTCAGATGAAAATTTGTGTTTTTTTTTTTTTTCTAATTTAAATTCATAACCAGTACGAAACACCGTCTATTCAAATATTTTGCAAATTTTAACGTCGAAAGATGAAAAAAAGTGATATTGTTTTCTTATTTCTGCTCAAAATATAGGTTGTGAGCACACGTTAGAACCGCCTCGATGAGGCTGTTCTAACGAGTACCCACGATCTCAATATTAGAGCAGAAATAAGAACAATAGGACCATGATGGTCCTGTATTGCTCACCTGGGTCTATTCATCACCTTGTTTTTGATCCCACATGACCCATATTCAAACATATTCAAGAATTTATAAAGGCAAACATTCTTGGCAAGTTTCATGAAGCTTGAACCAAAAATGCAGTCTCAAGTATGATTTGACCAATTTTGTTTGTTTCATTTGAGGTTTATACTATTTTGGTCATTTTGGGGACGTTGCTTCCAATTTTGTGGGACTTTTACCCGACATTGAGATGAAAGGTCCGCACCTTCATCTCTGACAGCATTTATATTTCTGCAGCCTGAAGCTTGATTTCAATCCTTTCTGATCTGTAGCATGCTTATGGTGGGGAAATTATGAAATAAAAGTAGGTCGAGTGATGACAATGTTTTTTTTTTTTTTCTAAAAATAGCCAAAAGAACTTTGACCTTGATCCAAACACCCTAAAAGTCTAAATTGCTTGAGATACTGTATTATCATACAGAATATTTGTTTAAAGTTAAAATAACCCCTAATATAAAAGGCGGGAAAACCCTGAAGGGGTAGCCTGGCAAACAGCATAAGCCCAGATCAGACGTCGCAGAACGTGGCATCTGATAAGGGTCTGCACTGTTTGCTAACAGCATTTTCTGTCAAATAAAATACCCCTCCTGACCAAGGTATTACAAAAAGAGGACAATTCTGAGCAAGTTTGATGATGATTGGACTAAAACTGTGGCCTCTATAATGTTTACAAGGTTTTTCTATGATTTAAACTACTGATCTACTTTTTGACCCCACATGACCCATATTCGAATTTGACCTAAATATTGTAGAGATGATCATTCCGAGCAAGTTTGATGATGATTTGACCAAAACTGTGGCCTCTAGAGTGTTAACAAGGTTTTTCTTGATCTGACCTACCGATCTACTTTTTGACCCGACATGACACATTTTCGAACTTGACCGAGATATTGTCAGGATGATCATTCTGAGCAAGTTTGAGGATGACTGGACCAAAGCTGTGGACTCTAGAGTGTTAACAAGGTTTTTCTGTGATCTGACCTACTGACCTACTTTTTGACCCGAAATGACCCGATATTCGAACTTTACCGAGATATTGTCAGGATGATCATTCTGAGCAAGTTTGAGGATGACTGGACCAAAACTGTGGCCTCTAGAGTGTTTACAAGGGTTTTCGATGATCTGACCTACTGACCTACCTTTTAATCTGAAATGACCCATATTCAAACCTGACCGAGATATTGTCAAGCTGAACATTCTGACCAAGTTTGACGAAGATTGGACCAAAACTGTGGCGTCTAGAGTGCTAACAAGTTTTTTATATGATTTGACCTACTGACCTATTTTTAATCCGACATGACCCATATTCGAACTTGACCGAGATATTGTCAGGATGATCATTCTGAGCAAGTTTGAGGATGATCGGACCAAAACTGTGGCCTCTAGAGTGCTAAAAAGGTGTTCCTTTGATTTGACCTGGTAACCTACTTTTTGACCCGACATGACCCATATTCAAACTTGACCGACATATTGTAATGATGATCATTCTGACCTTGTTTGATGATGATTGGATCAAAACTGTGGCCCCTAGAGTGTTAACATTAAAAGTTTACGCACGCACGACGAATGACGAACGGCGAACGACGCACGACAACGCCGGACATCTCACAGTCACAAAAGCTCACCATGACCTTCGGTCAGGTGAGCTAAAATAAGTTTTATCCCAGCAATCCCCAGTTTTACTATATAAAAGTGGGGTTCAAGGGGGTCAGAATTAAAAAAGCGTGTTTTCGTGATGAGGTTGTTCGTGCTCATTAGAACCACCTCATCGATGTGGTTTGGCGAGTACCCACAGTCTATATTTTAGAGCAGAAATAAGCAAGATAATGTATATCTCTGTAACTCCCCGTTTTCTCTATATAAAGTTGGGTTTAGAGAGGTGCTCATTTCGCTGACTTGTTATCATGATAAAAGCAAGGCATTCTCTCGCTATCTCATGACGCACAAGCGTACATAATGAAACGATTTTGAAATATTCGACACTCGTTCACATTGCAGAGACACACCGGCAAGTTCGTGCGTCCTTCACCATATGAACCCGTACCGATTATTTCACAATATAAAGTCAATGACCTATAAACATTACCCGTAGTCAAGTTCATATTGCCTGTAGATACGCGGTCGCGTTCACAACAGAACTACTTTCAAATTTGTCCCTTTCGATTCTAAACATCGGAAGCCATCTGTGTATCGTATCGACTGGAAGAACGTATAACAAACCAATCTAGGCTGTCGTTAAGTGCGTAAAGCGCAGTTTATGCTGTCAAATATGACCGACCTGCAATCTGTTTAGTTTTAGGAAATTCGACACTCGTTCATGTCGCGGAGACGCAGTCACAAGCTCCTGCGTCTCTCGCCATGTGAACGAGTGCCGACTACTCAGTAGCCAATAAACACTTCAAAGGTTTGTTGCCCGCAGATTTGAGGTGAGAAGCATTTTGTCTACTACTTCTAACTGTGCTATTTCAGAAAAAAGGTTACCTCTAGCAGTGATTTGTTGGGTAATATTTCACACTTTCTGGGTTAGTTGTAAATAAAATAACAAGCGCGCCAAAAACTGTTATTTATTACTCAGCAATATATACATCAGCGCTGATCTAGTTTGATTCAAACACACTATATTGGTTGTTTCCTTCGATTGCTCACAACATTTCGCCAGTGTTATAACTGACTATACATCACGTGAACAAGTCCGTGAAATGAAGACCCCCCTCTAAATCCCACTTTATATAGAGAAAACTGGGGTTTACGGGGTTTACTTGATTTTTCTTATTTCTGCTCCAAGACATAGGTTGTGAGTACTCGTTAGAACCGCCAAAATGAGGCGGTTCTAACGAGTACTCTCAACCTATGTTTTGAACATTTATAACAAAAATATCAAGGATTTTCATCAGAAAAGGAGCCATTTTTGGAGATGTGAAAAATGCACTATGGCGCACGGGTGAGTTATCGTAGTGACAGTTATTTAAATGCTTTTGTAATGTTATGCGAGAAAATAACGCTTCACCTTCTAACGCCAAAGATTCTACCACAAGTGACGTCATAAAACAACGGCTGTTTATGACATCAATCGCTCTTCTTCCCAGGGATTTCCACAGTGTCTTTCCAGTTCCATATTAGTCGCACTACGTCAGAATTAAGACCATAAATTGGAAAATTATTGTATTCCTTTTTCTCACGAATGGCTTCCGTTAGAACATTACAAAACCACACCCATACAAATACATTGTAAACTTTACCGCCGAAAAGCGAAAATTTTAAAATGCAAAATTGCGATTTTTTTTTCTTATTTTTGCTCAAAATATAAATTGTGTTACTCGTTAGAACCGCCTCATCTGGGCGGTTCTAACGAGTACCCACAATTTATAATTTGGAGCAGAAATAACAAAAGGTTTACCCCTGTAATATCAAGTATTACTATATAAAAGTGGGGTTCAGTCGGGGTCAAATTTATATAGGCGTGTTTTCGTGATGAGATAACTATTTTAAAAATTGTCATGGGAGAAAAGTTATCGAATTTCGAATTACGGCGACGCGTCAGCGGAGCCGTTAAACGTAATTTGCGACCGCAATACGAACAATTTACCTCCGCGAAAGACAATTTTATACAGTTATCTCCCTTCTAAATCCCTTTTTATCGTGCTACTTTTCATAAAGTGGTAAGCGCTGTGAGTTGCGTAAAACCAAATGCCAGCAATTGAAAAGCGACGTAACATGGTTGCGTCGGTTTCCGACAGTATATCGCAGATTCTCATGATAATTTATCTTTTGCGGACAACATATTATCTTGTGCGCACACGATAATATCTTGTTCAAACAACTTAATATCTTGTGCGCACTGAAGACTTGTGTTTGGAGCTGAAATAAAGAAAATATCACAAATTTTCATCAGAAAAATACATTTTGTTCGGTTTGAAAAAATGCACTATATCACACGGATGTGTTATCATAATGCCTACAAACTGCACATTCTTAAGATAAAAGTGTGATTTACAAAGTTAACATTATTCTCCGCATGGCCAAGATTGATCGTACGAGCATCCAGAATCTATGGTTGGACTAGACATAATCATTACGAAAACACGCCTATACAAATACATTGCAATTTTTACCACCAAAAATGTGTATTTTCAGATGAAAAATTGTGATATTTTTTCTTATTTCTGCTCTAAATATAGATTGTGGGTACAGGTTAGAACCGCCTCATCGAGTACCTTTTCGATAAATAAATTAACATTACGCAAACACGCCTATACAAATACATTGCCACCTTTATCGCCGAAAAAATGAAAATTCTAAGATAAAAAATTGTCATATTTTTCTTATTTCTGCTCAAAATATAGATTGTGGGCACTCGTTAGAACCGCCTTATCGAGGCGGTTCTAACGAGTACCCACATTCTATATTTTAGGGCAAAAATAAGATAAAGGGGTTTACCCCCGGCAACCCCAATTTTACTATATAAAAGTGGGGTTCGAGGGGGTAAAAATTATATAGGTGTGTTTTCCTGATGAATACATTAATGAATAAGAAAAACAGCAACAGCAGAAATAATAATAATAAAAATATCAATAAAAATATCAATAATAACAATGGCCGACATTTAGGGATGACGGGCATATTGGGGTCCCTTTAAAATATGCTTATTTCTGAAGGTAGACATTATTTTGTCTCGTTTATATAATTGTAATTGATAATTCGTCATAAGATAGAAGAAGGAGAAGGAGAAATTTATTCAAAAAACTCCAAAAGGCTATGAAGCCCTTGAGGATCATTAACCAACATGCCTATACTAATACATTGAAAATTTATTCATCAGGGCGGTTCTAACGAGTACCCACAATCTATATTTTAGTGCAGAAATAAGAAAAATAAGGTATCCCCTCGGGAACCCCAGTTTTACTACATAAAAGTGGGGTTCAAAGGGGTCAAAATTTTATAGGCGTGTTTTCGTGATGTATATGCATATAATGTGATGGCAATAACAACATGTATGTGTGTCTGGCCATAGTAACCCTCTTTCCACTCTAGTATAACATTGCAACAACCATTCAATACATGAGTAATTGTAAAAGCTGCCGAGAATGTGTTGGAATTACGTCATGCATCAAAATTATAATCCATTTAAGAAATGAAATTTATTTTTCTGCAGTTTATGGAAGTATGAACGCAGTGGGTCGCGTGCAAAGTAAATGAACCCCGAAGGGGTTCATGTAAACTTTGCTAGAGACCCACTGTCGTTCATACTTTCATGAAAAGCAGAAAAATTAAGTTTATTTTTATTTTTAAATTATTTGCCCCTCATTACTGGGCAAACTTTTAAAGCTGAAAAACATTTACACGCTGTTTTTCTACAAAGAGCGGAGCAGCGTTGAGGTCATCAACACCCGTAGAGAACAATGGTTTAGAATGACGTCACTTAACGTCACTGAAAATCATTCGATTCGAACGCAATTGTTTTCTATAGGTTTACAATAGTGCTGATGATTGTGTAGCTAAATTTACCTCTTTGGTTAGAGCTAGGGACTAACTTCCCACATCACAGGTCCTGGTGTATGAATGTCAATTGACGTGTCACCAGTAACAATTCTGATTCTGATTAGACTTTACACTGGAGAAGCCTCCGTAAACCAGGGATCGCAGGATCGATCCCGGGCTTCTCCAGACTTTCGGATGAGTCTTTAAACCGAGGTCCCGTCTCCGTATGGCCTTAGCTGTTGGTGGGACGTAAAACTAAAACTCACTCACTCACTTTACACTGGAAATGTAAATATTAATAGATTAATTGAGCAAATTTGTTAGATACGTCCCGTTACGTTACACGTACCGCGTCCACAATGACGTCGTTTTGACTATTAGCGGAAATATTGACATTTTTGTGTAATTACATCTTGAATAAAATGCGTTTTAAATGTCATACAATGCATTCGTATTCAAAACATATCATATTTCATTGCATGGGTTAAAAAAGTTGAGAAAAACGGGATAAAATGTGAGGCTAAGCCGATCACTTGTATCCCCCTTCCTGAACGATGCATGAACATAGATGATCGCACATGAGTGTTCATGTATTATTGAATTTATTAAACGAGTTTAGGAAAAGGGATAAAATGCGAGGCTTCTAGGATAAAATGCGAGGCTTCTCCGAGCATATTATCCCTTTTCCTAAAAGAGTTTAATAAATTCAATAATACTTGAGCACGAATGCAAGATTCTATTTATCATCCGCGCAGTCTGATCAGAGTCTTCGCCGTTCGCATGAGCCTTCTTTAGCCTCTGAGTTATTCATAGGGCAACAAGAGAATGCTCCGACCAGGCTGACCCGACGGACTGGCAGAACTGGGTCGTCTACCGTAGAACGGGTCTTAATGTAGGTTTTGTCATGCGCCGGCTCATTTAGAAACTAAAGCAGCAATAAAAAATAAGTTATTGCTGAGGCTACAATACCTGTGTTGTTCGCGAATAGCAGAAAACGATTTTCTCAAGACCTGGCTCATATGCAATATGATCGTCATAGATCGTTCAAGCTATAAAGGTGGCCATTACACTTATTATTCAGAACAATCGAAAAGGAGATAATGGTGAGTGTGATGCATATATAACGGATCTTGGTCATTTCGCATGAAATTTACGAAACGCTTGGGCGAGTTTTCATAAATTTCATATGAAATGACCACTCGTGTAAGCTTCTGTTTATCATATGACCACTTTAAATTGGATTTTAGCGCCTTTGAATTTGATATTTTTTTCCACAAAAAAATGCAGTGTTGACATGGACGTCGTCATGACGTTACTTAACCCAGCCAAAATGTTATTGCACGTGTGGTCATATGAGTTTTATTACACGACGTTATCCGCTGCTTATCAACGACGTCATATGATAAATTACGATAAGACACCCGTGTGAACTAGTGCATTCTTTCATGTTTCAAACATGCTTTATTATCCGATGAAACTTAGTGATATTTTTTCTTATTCTGATTCCAAACATAGGTTGTGGGTGCTCGTTAGAACCGCCTCATTGAGGCGGTTCTAACGAGTATCCACAACCTATGTATAGACGGATCCAATGTTTTGACACGTGACCTTGTTAACATGTCATTTCGCACAAAATTACTTTTCCTTTTGATAACGATCTTTCGTGGTTAGCAAAAAGCCCCTAGTTCCATATAAACACATTGTAAATAGGTTAAATATTAGGGGCAAATTTAAGTTGTCTGTCACAGAAAATCGACCAAAGAACACTTTAAATGAGTAGATAACTATATTTTAGAGTTCATTCATGCATCTTCTGCTTTAAGTCATTCGTTTTGCGCATTTTTATTACAAATAATTAAGACCGTCCCGCCTCGTTACCTGCATAAGTTTAACAGGTAATTTATTCATCAAAATATCCCGAAATCTTCTAGAAACCAATAAGTACTAGCTAAGACATGTCTATTATAAAAGTTTAAAGGTCAATTTTGTCGTTTCGATTCCAAACAAAATACAAGTTTAGAGAAAATAACATCGCATTTACAATGGTGATAAACGACCAAAGACGTTCTTTGCCAACCACCGGTAAGTCCCGGTCAATAGTATTATTGAGTGATGACGTAGTGTTTGGATGTGTCTATAGGAGAAGAAATAAGCAAAAAAAAAAAAAATGTACATCTCTGTAAACTCCAGTCTTCTCTATATAAAATTGGGGCATAGAGGGGTGTTCATTTCACGGACTTGTAATCATGATGCATTAGTAAATATTGTCAAACTTCGATGGGTCGAACATCTTTGGAAGCATGCAATTTTGTTCGAGACAGGGGTAGTGCAAGCCATTTAGGGTTTTTGTTTGTTTGATTTGAGGTTTAACGTCCCAATCAACACTGTATAGGCCGTTTTGGAGACGTCGCTTCCAATTTTTGTGGGACTATTAACCGACATTGAGATGAAATGACATCTCAAGCCCTGTCTCCCAATGAAACCGATAGGGTTTATAAACATGGACGGTCCGACCCGCACTCGGCTTTGCTTGGGCAGGCTTAGTCTTTCTAAACGGTTTACCTGTACTCGTGTGCGGTCTGTTTCAGCTCTGCGTGGCAGCATCATGCAGCCCATCTATTTCTTCAAGCACCGAGCGGCGGGGGCGTCCATTTAGGGTTAATCTAAGTGCAAAGGTCAGGAGACAAAATGTGGATATTTTTTTTTGATTTTCTATAAAACAAATTTATGCAGTTTACATTTTCAAGATAAAATAAGAATATCTATTTTTAGTTTTGTTTGTTTGTTTCATTTGAGGTTTAACGTCCCCGTCAACACTGTAAAGGTCATTTTGGAGACGTTGCTTCCAATTTTGTGGGACTTTTACCAGACACTGAGATTAACTGACATCTCAAGCCCTGTCGCCCAATGAAACCAATAGGGTTTATTAGCATGGACGGTCCGCCTCGCACCGCGGTTCCTGGACAGGCTTAGATGCTCTAAGCGGTTTACCAGTACTAGTGTGCGGGCCGGATTCAGCTCTGCGTGGAAGCATCATGCAGCCCATATATTTCTTCAAGCCCCTATGGATCTATTTTTAGTTATCTCAAGTACATTGGTATCTACAATTATGAAAAATCTAGGCATTTAAGCGCGAGTTCGAAACACATAATGTTAACTAGTCTGGGTAATGCCCCCCCACACACACACACACAAACACACACACAAACACACACACACACACACACACACACACACACACACACACACACCTAAACCCCACTTTATATATAGGGTCGGTTAATTCCTATAACAGGACAATGGTCAATTAAACTAAAGAAGCCATTTAAAAAAAATGTAATCTTCTGATATCATGGTCGGCTTTAATATATAGCGAGCAAACGACTTTAGATTCGGAACTCAAAGAAAAGGTTAACATTTTTGTAATCTTTAAATGATGCTCAGATCTAGTTCCGATCAAGTCTTTACTGTTCTAAACCAAATTTAGCTAAAGCCAAGGAAAGTATTTTCCTATTTATGGCCCATTATTTGGAATAGTTTTTCCAATTAGATAATTAATAGTGTTACCCTGGGTTAATACTCAGATAAATTAATTTCCTGTGACTAACACCTACATATACATGTAGATATGCAAAAACAATCATTATTTGAAACGTACGTATGCCTTTATCGCCGGTTTTTCATTTTATTTTGTTGATCTATTTTACTTATTATCTCCACGCTTTTAAAAGCATTGGGGATATTTTGAACAACTCCTTCCATCTGCCCGTCCGTCTGACACGCTTTCTCCTCCTAAATCACTGGTCGGAACGCAGCTAAATTTGGTACATGGCTTCCTTACATGGTAAGTGCGTGCGAAAGCGGCGTTATATTTTGGTGCGCCGGGGTCATGCCCAACCACACCCCACCCGCCACTTGAGAAAAGACCTAATATCTCATAAACCTTTCAGGTCCCCATCCCTAAACTATATATTTTTATTTCCATATAATAAGACACATTTACTGGCGCCAAGCTGGGTGTCCCCCTACATGCGCCGGGGCCATGTCCCACCAATGCACTTAATAAAAGGACATATATTTCAGAAATCATTCAGATCCCCACCCCTAGACTATATATACTTTTGTTTCCTCTGATAAGACGTTTTCAGTGACACAAACCTTGGTGTCCCCTTGGCTGAGCTGCGGCCATGCCCCAACCCGTCCACTTCATTTAAGGCCTAATATTTCAAAAACCTTTCACATCTCCCCCCCCCCCATAAACCATATCTATTCTTGTTTCTTATGATAAGACACCAAGATTGGGATCCTTGGGGTGTGCAAGGGCCATGCCCCACCCCGTCTACTTCATAAAAGGACTAGTATCTGAGAAACTGTTCAGGTCCCCACCCTTTATCAGCGGTGTTGTCGTCAGTGCTCAAGTACTGATTTAAATAACTATAGTATATCTTTAGTTTTTGCTGTATAAAATTCTATTTTTTCTAAAACTGAGACTGACTTGTCAGGGGAGACATGTATCTTAGCGGATTTGGTTTACACTTTTTGTTATATTTTAATTTTGCAAGTCTCGCTACTTTGGGCATCTCCTTCCTGATGCCCGGCACTTTCTTGGAGTGTTGGTCATGTTTGCTGATGTTGGCTCGGTGGGGGACGCCTATAAGTCCGCGGTGGGCGTCTCTTGCCTAATGCCTCCAGTTGACTTGTCTCATAGGCTACGTTGGTCGGTGTGTGCTCGGAGGGCGATGTGCTGTGTTTGCAAGGTCTTGTCCATCATCCGTTTCGGTTTCAGAACTTTGGGGTTGAGACACACTGTTGAAGATTAAATATCAGAAAGGCCTCTGTGCCACTAAATTTGGTATAGTTACGCCTTAATTCCTTATGATAAGACGCAATCAGTGACACAAACCTTGCCTCCCTCTCCCCTGACCCCGGGTGTGCTGGGGACATGTCCCTACCCTTCAATTCATAAAAGGCCAAATATCTAAGAAACTGTTCATTTTGAACGTGTCACTCCATCTGTTTGGCCGTCCACCCGTATGTCGCGCTATCTCCTCCTTAACAACAGTCCGGAATGCAACACAAATGGTACATGGCTTCCTTACATAATGCGGACGTTCGAGAGCAGCGTTAAATTTGGCTCCGACCGAAGCGTTGGTATTTGCGATGGCCTGCCATCGACTGCGCACTCTGCGTTAAGTTTGCTTTTCATGATTCTCGTCATCATTCACAATTTAGTTGTAAGGAAATGTCGTGACATTTATATATACTCATTTATCTGTGTCGATGTTCGGTATTGTGTTTTAACCAGAGGATCTCGTGGAACATTGGTTATTAATACACTACTCAAAGTAGGATAGGGATCACTTTTTTGATGCAAAATAATTGTTGGGTAAAATAAACTGCTGAATCCAAATTCAATATATAATGATAGAAAACATATCCTTCACAAAGTCTAGGGATTAATTTTGTCAAATGGTCAAGCGTGACAACAACAACCGTCTTGACACCCACAAAATTTGCCGTACCACGAAGGGATTTGGACAATCGACTTTTCACAAATTTCCTTTGTTTATGCCTAGGTCACATAGCCCGGCCGATGAGGTTTCGCTGAGCGAGCGATGCGACTTTCGCCAAACACCGGCCGGAATCCCGTGGTCACCGGCCGGCGTTTGGGGCTTAAAACCGCATCGGTGGGCAGCTCGGCGAAATTTAACTTTGGAGTTAAAATTCGACGGGCTCTCACCGAGCTCCTTCATCGCAGCCCCATCCTTACCACATCGGAATACGCATCGGCCGGTGTACGGCTGAGTATCGGCCGGTGTCCCGTGCATCTGAGGCCACCAGAGGACAAGCTTTTGTGAACGAACACTACCCGAGTTTCGGCCGAGGTCCGACCGATGTGGGACCGAGCCTTGGATAATATAGTACCGGTGGGTGACCGATGTAAGGGAAAGTGGCCGAAGCTCCATCTGTCTCCGAATCCCTCGGCCACCAGGCGCCACTCATCTTCTGTCTGGGGAGTGGCCCACATCTCGTCTTCGTATTCGTCGAAGATGGCCTGACACACCTCGGGGGCGAACAGAGAGATTGTGTTGTGTGGGATATGAAACGCGAACGCCAGATCGCGGTAGCTGCTTCCGGTCGCCAAGAACCTCAAGGTGATCGCCAGCTTCAGCCCAGGGTCCAAGGGGGTTCGATGCCTGCAACAGAAGAGGGTGAGATATGATTAAAATCAAGCAATAATAAATATGTTTGGAAGGCATGTGTTTGCAAAATAAGAAATGAAATTCAGTACATTCAGTACAATTTCACACTAAGTTCACAAAGTGCAATGTTACCTTGTGGTCTTGGCAGTGCGGGGGCCAACTCGGTGAAACAACTCTTGGAACATCTGTGGCGCCATGCGTAGGTAGGCCTTAAAGTCGGCAGCGTGCTCGGCCTCGAGTTCCCTCATGGGCGTCTCATATTGGCCGAAAAGGGGTCTGCGTAGGATCCACTCTCGCACCCACCAACGTCTTTCACTTCTGCTGGTCCTCTGTCCCTCCCCCTCGGCTTCTTCGAGTATTGCCGCCAGGCCCAAGTTGTACTGGAACCTCGCCTGACCTAGCTCGTGTTCTAACAACGCCAATCGAAGTCTTCTCGGTGCAGTCATAGTGATGAACTGACCATGCCAGGCAGGTTGGACATATATACAGTGATGTAATAGCTGACCATCGCCCCCCCCCCCCACCCCGCCAAGTCCGAGTTACAACGGCCTTACATCGGCCGGGCAGTGTTCAAAGACCGTTTACAACCCGTCCGGTGATCGCACGGTGTCCTTTAACCTGCTCGGGTACCGGCCGTATACCCCCCCCCCCCCAATGTCCGATCGACCACCGGCCGGTAGTTGCTACCACATAGGTCGAAAAATCTGCCCTGTTAAGACAGACTCCGTACGGTCATCGACCGGTGTTTGGTCGGTCGCCTGTAGATTTCCGGACGGAGCCCGTTCACGTCACCGAGCTATGCCTCCGATGAGGGGATCTCGGCGACACCCCAAAAATCTACCGAGCTCCACCGATGCCGGACATCGGTCGGGCTATGTGACCTAGGCTTTAGACAAACATGCCTAATAACTTGTATGGCGTCCACTGGCATCAATTACAGCACGACATCGCCTGCGCACGCTCGTAGTCAGAGTCTGTATCCGGTTTTGTGGAATCAGCCTCCATTCAGCAACAAATGCATCTTTGAGCTCATTTAAAGTCCTCGGCTGCACAGGTCGGGCTGATACAGCACGTTGCATCATGCCCCACGCATGCTCAATCGGATTTAAGTCCGGTGATCGAGCACGCCAGTCCATACGAACGATTGTCTCGCGTTCCATATAGACCGTCCATTAGGATAAACATTACGAAAACATGCCTATACAAATACATTGCCATTTTTTTGGGCCAAAAATTAGAAATTTAAAGAGGAAAAATTGTGTTATTTTTTTTATTTCTGCTCAAAATATAGATTGTGGGTACTCGTTAGAACCGCCTCATCGAGGCGTTTCCGATGAGGCGGTTCTAACGAGTACCCACAATCTACATCTTAGAACAGAAATAAGAAAAATAATGCTTACCCCTGCAAACCCCAGTTTAACAATATAAAAGTGGGTTCGAGGGGCTCCAAATTATATAGGCGTCTTTTCTTGATGGTTCTGGCCGATAGCACCGGCATATGGTCTCACAAATTGATTGAAAATCTCATTACAGTACCTCATTGCCGTTAACGTTCTGTTTTCAACCACGGACAAGTCAGTTTCACCGTTCACGCTTATCCCAGCCCAAACCATGACTGATCCCTTTCCACAGCGATCGTGCTCTGCCACATTTAAGTCATCGAATCGCTCTTTAGACATCCGCCACACTCGTAGTGAAGTCTCGACAGAATCTGGACTCATCAGTAAACAGTACTGGCGTCCAGTCACAAATCGTCTGGCAAAGTCCAACCGGTCTTGCACGTGCTGTCTCGGGGCTCAGACGGTTTCTTAACTGTCCTCTGGACGTCTTAGAGTCTCACAAATCAAATGAAACACTTTTTACGCTTAGTAAAGGAACACTGACATGTTTTATTGTTCTCATTGCGCAAACACGCCTATACAAATACATTACCACCTTTATCGCCGAAAAAAATGAAAATTTTATGATGAAAAATTGTGATATTTTTCTTATTTCTATATTTTAGAGCAGAAAAGATTGTGGGTACTCGTTAGAACTCGATGAGGCGGTTCTAGCGAGTACCCACAATCTATATTTTAGAGCGGAAATAAGAATAATAAGGTGATGAGGCGGTTCTAACGAGTACCCACAATCTATATTTTAGAGCAGAAATAAGAAAAATAAGGTATACCCCCGGAAATCCCAGTTTTACTATATAAACGTGGAGTTCAAGGGGGTCAAAATTATATAGGCGTGTTTTCGTGATGTGTTGGAATACAGTCCTACGCAAGATTTTTGGTGTGTAAGAAACTATTTGCGAAGTGTGAGAAGCGTACACTTTCATGAGTACTGAATTGCACATGGATTTCTGCTTAAGATATTTATCAATATACGGAGTACAAATTGGCCCCTGCCAATCGGGGCTTGCAGAAATAGATGGGCTGCATGTATTTGAGCAGAAATAAGAAAAATACAACAATTTTTCATCTTAAAATTTTCATTTTTTTTTTTTTTTCGGAGATAAAGGTTACAATGTTTTTGTATGGGCGTGTTTTCTTGATTGAGCCCCACTTTTTATAGTAAAACTGGGGTTTACAGGGATAAACCTTATTTTTCTTATTTCTGCTCTAAAATATAGATTGTGGGTACTCGTTACAACCACCTCGATGAGGCGGTTCTTATGCATACCAACAATCTATATTTTGAGTAGAATATTGATAAATATCGCAGCTTTTTCATCTTAAAACTTTCGTTTTCGGTGGTAAAATTTACAACATATTTGGATAGGCGTGTTTTCCAAATGTTTAGAACGAACAAAGTGTTTCCTTCCTGACCAAGGAAACGGTTATTGAGATAATTTATTGCAAATATGTATAAACTTCTCGGTTGACTTATTTGCGATCAGAATTAAAGCAAGACAGGTTCGCCCTATCTCATGATCCTTAACCGTACGGAAGATTTTGCAAAAGGCGTGCTAAAAGCCTGAATCAAAGGAGCAAGCAAAACAAACATTAAGATCAAGTTCAATCAATTAATAAAATGCCGCAGGCCAAGTGTCCACCGATGTTTGAAATTTCAATATGTTGCGATTATGTCTATTATGTCTTAAACAATGTTTTAAGATTTTACAGCCAGTAAAAACACTAAACTTTTAATTTTATGAAATGTTGTAAGAAATAATTTACGGTAACACTTGATCTCTAAAACTGTAAATGATGATTATGTAAGGTGAAAAAGGAGTTGCAGAGATAAAACTGTCTCTTGGCAACATGACCAAAACTAACAAAGGGTCGTAAATCTTGTATAAAGTAGTCAAGTCAGTTCAACTTGGTCTAATATGATCTTCTTCGGCTCATAAGAACAATAACTGGAATGTTTCACCCAAAGTACTTGAAACTGCAAGAAGTGCAGGGGCAAGACTTCATATAAAAAAGACAAAGGGAAATAACTTATGTAAAATCAGTACAGCATGACCTTGATAAAATAGGATCATAACCAGGTCATGGGAGCAATAACTGGAACGTTTTATCAAAATCCCTTGAAAACTCTAGACAAGATTGTGTCATCGGATGGATGCACGGACTGACTGAGGGACGAACCCAGTACTATAGTACCTTAGACTAACGTCGGGGGACAACAGTAACTAAAAGTGTTGATCAAAATCCTATGAGAACTGTACGGAGGCAAGCTTACGGAAGGGCGGACGAACCATTCTTATAGTCCCTTCGATTAACACCGTGGGGGGGGGGGGCAGTTTCATCAAAAGCCCTTAAGGAAATGAACGACGAGTTATGGAGACAAGAACTTCAGTTTATACAATGGCCAAAACTGTTAAGGGCCTGACCTCTGTTAAAAAAAATCAAGCTTGACCTCGTTTTCATATGATCCTTTTCAGGTCAAGGGAACAAAAATCTAAAAGTTTCATTAAAATCCACTGCAAGCTGCAAGAGGAGTTGCAAAGAAAAGACTTACTGTTGACAAAACGCCAAAAGACCATACCTCTGTTAAAACCAGTCGTGCACGACCCCAGTAAAATATAATCATCTTCAGGTCATGGAAACAATATCTGAAAAGTTTCATAAAAATCCCCCGAGACAGGTAGGATGAGTTGCGGGGACAAGATATTCTGTTGATAAAATGGCTAAAACTGACAAGGGGACATAAGACTAGAAAAAAAAACACACACAAAAAAAACAGTCAAACGTGACTTCGGTAAAGTATGATTCTCTTCAGGCCATGGGGACAATGTATGGAAGCATTGCGAAAACACGCCTTTACTAATACATTGTAAATTTTACCGCCGAAAAAAATGAAATTTTTCGATACAAATTGTGATATTTTTCTTATTTCTGCTCAAAATATAAACTGAGGGTACACGTTAGAACCGCCTCATCGAGGCGGTTCTAACGAGTACCCACACTCTATATTTTAGAGCAGAAATAAGAAAAATAAGGTTGATCCCTGTAAACCCCAATTTTACTATATTAAAGTTGGGTTGTAGGGGATCAGAATTATATAAACGTGTTTCAGTGATGGTTTCACTAAAATCCACTGAAAACTGCAAGGTCAGTTGCAGAGACAAGACTTACTGTTGAGAAGTGCCATAACTTTGATACAAATCAGTCGAGGATGACCTCGATAAAAAGCTGATCATCTTTAGGTCATGGTAACAATAACTGGATAGTTTCATCATAATTCCTTGACAACTATAGGAGGAGTTGTGCAGACAATACTGTGTCTTCAGACGGACGGATGGACGGAGGACCCATTACTCTAGACTCCTTCGATTAACATCGGGGGACAATAATACCGTGATGAAACCCCTTTTCTTCCTCCTAATTCCACATGTTTTACTTAGCACTATGGGAAAATTATATAAACCGATTATTGTTTTCTGTTTCGATTGTTGTGTAACTTCTACGGAACCCGGGAAGGGACATGTTTTTTTTTTTATTTTAATTATGTTGTCCGAACAAGTTAATATTTTGTCTCCACAACATACATCTTGTGCGGACATGATAATATCTTTTATGCACAAGATTTTATCTTGTTCGCACAACTTAATATCTTGTGCGCACAAGATAATATGTTGCGCGAACAAGATAATATCTTGTCCGCACAAGATAATATCTTGTTCGGACAACTTCCCAAGATCTATGTTGTGCGGACAAGATAATATATTGTCTGCACAACATAAATTCTGTTGTCCGCACAAGATAATATCTTGTCCGCACAAATATTATCTTGTGCGCAGAAGAAAATATCTTGTTCGCACAACTTAATATCTTGTTCGCACAACATATCCAAAAAATTATGTCCCTTCCCGGGTTCCGTAAACTGTACAATAATTAGATGTTCGTAACAAAAATTATCAAAAGCAAGAAGAAAAAAAATACAGCGATACCAAGTAAATACAGGAATATTTTAATGTTTGTCATCATTCTCACTTTATAATAATAATAATAATAATAATAATAACAATCGACCTTATTTATAGATGGTAACACATTTAGTACTAGTACTAATCTTCCATGTAGCCCTCTTTTCCTGGGTAGGAACCAGTACTAAGCAATGTCGATAAAGTCTCTTGCTCTAGGAAACAACACTTGGCGCTTGCGGGATCGAACCGGTTATCTCTCGATCTGAAATTCGATGCTTTACCACTGCACCACAGCGCTCCAGAATGCATTGACAATTCAGAAATGTTCATGTGCAAGGTAGGAATTCTAACTTTGTGCAACTAATTGAGAATCATTATTGGCCTTGTTTGTTGAAGACTATTTGGATTTGTACCGATTCCGACTTTGCTCGGAACATATTCTGACCGGAACTAGAAACTATACGCTTTTAAATTGTCTCGCCTGACATAACACGCACGTGTCTAATTCAGTTATAAAACACTGATTAAGGATTTGACGAATCCTGTAACTCTACAGACATATTTTTTTAATATGTTGTGCGAACAAGATATTAAGTTGTCCGGACACGATATTATCTTGTGCGCATAAGATAATATGTTGTGCGGACAAGATATTATCTTGTGCGGACAACATAATTTATGTTGTGCGGACAACATATTATCTTGTGCGGACAAAATAATATCTTGTTTGCACAACTTAATATCCTGTGCGGACAAGATATAGATATTATCTTGTTCGCACAACATATCTTGTTTGCACAACGTTGATCTTGGAAAGTTGTGCGAACAAGATATTATCTTGTGCGACAAGATATTATCTTGTTCGCACAACATATTATCTTGTGCGGACAAGATATTAAGTTGTGCGAACAAGATAATATCTTGTCCGCACTAGTTATTATCAATATCTTGTTCAGACAAGATAATATCTTGTTCGCACAACTTAATATCTTGGGCGCACAAGACAATATGCTGTGCGAACAAGATAATATCTTGTCCGCTTATTATCTTGTCCGCTCAAGATATTATCTTGTTCGCACAACATAATAAAAATAAAAAGTCATGTCCCTTCCCGGGTTCCGTAGATATGCCACTGATGATAATTTTTATAATCGGAATTCAAATTTAATTAAAAATGTTTTGCCATTGACAATTTGAAAATAAGTGTATAGTTTCTATTTTCTGTCAGTGTATAATGCATGTATTCAAGACCAGTGTTATGCATAAGAATTTATTTTTCTGATTCCCACCTTTACCCCACTGTGACCTAATAGTGCTATAAATATCTTGTTAATCTTTTTATAGAAGATTCTCGAAAACTGAGTCACAGATTAATTTCATTTTTGTAAACAACATGTTTACAAGGAAAAGTACTTCAGAACCTTCCAGAAAGTTCTGGGTTGCATTATTTTTAGAAAATTACCTCATCTTATTCCACAGCCCTCTGGAATGTTCTAGAGAAATCTTAGGGTCTATAAAAGAGCTTGATTTTTCTCAATGAGTCAGACTTTGGAGTTTCAAGTTTGGGCTTAGAAGAAAAGTTATTTCTAAATTTTGTGTTGGATTGTTAAAGGATATTACTTTTCACTTTGGACTGTGAATTCTGTGGGATGAAGGACAATAGATTCATTCAGGATATTTCATTCAGAGCTAAGTACATTTAATTTTCTTACTTCTACAGGTTAAAGTTAACTTGTAAATAAATTTTATTAATTTTTTTCAAAAGGCTTGTTTGCTTTTTCTTTCTGCTACGCCTGGCTCGTAACACCAGTCACTTCTGGGCCGTTGCTGCCCACAGACATTGCGAGGAAGCATTGCGTCTCTTCCAATACGTTAACTATGTATGTAGAATTTGAGAAATAAATTTGTTCCAACAATGATTTGTTGAGCAATCTGTCCATTACGAAAACACGCCTATACAAATACGTTGTAAATTTTACCACCGAAAAATGAAAATTTTCAGATGAAAAATTCGATATTTTCCTTATTTCTGCTCAAAACATCGATTGTGGATACTCGTTAGAACCGCCTCGACCGACGAGGCGGTTCTAACGAGTACCCACAATCTATGTTTTTGATCAGAAATAAGAAAAATAATGTATACCCCTGCAAACCCCAGTTTTAAGATATAGAATGGGGGTTAAGGGGGTCAAATTTTTTCGTGATGATAATTTGGGGGCCGGTTGTAAAGCAGATTATTTCGCTAGCGCACAGCGCGAGTTAATATATTTGTTAACTTACAGCTGACCGACAACCCAGCGAATCACCCACCAGAGCTGATCTATTTTGTTTCTAACACGCTAAATATTGACAATAATATAAGTTGTTTCCTCCAAATTCTCCAAACATTTCGATATTGTTAGAGTGAGTGACTGTTTGAGTTTACGTCTCACCAACAGCTAGAGACCTCGGTTTCAAGACTCATCCGAAAGTCATGAGAAGTCCGGGATCGAACTGCGACCCCTGGTTTACAAGGCGTGTAGCACAACCACTACACCAAGGTGGTTTCTCGATATTGTTAGAAGAAATACCGCTAACATTATTGACATTATTTATATTAGTCAGGGATTTGAAATTCGTAGCACCCGTATTTAAGGAGTTTAATGCACCTTATTTTCTCACACTTAACTATGATATGAATTCATTGTGAGGTCTCTCAGCATCTTGAAAATGGAGTTAGAAAATCAAAAAAGTGGGGGAAAAGTCATAAAAAGGGGAGATAATTGTACGTACCCTCTTATCTCATTTGAACATCTAAACAAATCCAAACGACTTCTACTCTGAAACTACAAGGCCAATTGGAACCAAATTACATGTGAAGCCGCCATGGGGTGGAAGAACAAACATATATTCTGAATGTCTGGGTCACATGACCAAAATGTCCACCATGCCCATATATGGTAAAAGCCTTTGAAATCGCTCGTTTTCAGGGATCCAATAGACCGATGACCTTGAAACTTGATATACAATATTGGGGACCCGGTCCTTTCACATTTGTTCAAATGATGACATTCGGTTGACCTTGACCTTTTTACGTCACGGTTACTTACGGTCACTTAGGGCTTTGTATGGCAAAGACAGGATTTTCTGGTTCTGTTGCAGCTAATGACATCAGAGTTGATTTTTGCAACCAGCTAAATGATCCTGGGGCCATAAGATTACATATTACTTTTTTTCCAAAACTACTGTGCTAACTGTTACCAAATTACATATACTGCACCAATGTGGTCGAGATATTAAAGTTTGTTTGAGGGATCTGTGTGATTGTCACACCAATATATGGCCAAAAGTGATTTTGAATTCTGCATCTCAGGAAATACAAGACCTTGGTATGCAACATTTTGGACTTTAGACCTGCTGAGATAGTTCAAAGCTGACCATACCGTATGCGACGGCAACAAAAAACAATGGTTGATTTCAAAATATTTTGGCAGCAATGGTCCTTCGATTGGCCTCTACTAAACCATTATGGTCGATTAAAATAAATGGCCACCAAAGGTGGGATAATTTATGCCCACTTGAGCTCTGGTGAGCGTAGTTTCCCCATGGTAGTTACTAAAAGTCGCGTAAGCTTGATGGCAAGCGTAAACCATATTTAATTGGCGTTGTCGTGATACACCAGCCACAGTTTTCTGCTTTACTGATTGCGCTTGTTTGGTTATCTTTTATTGCTTAGCTGCATTTTCCAGCCTTCATAAACCATTTATTCGATAAACAGTGGTAGTTTGGTATGAAGTTGCCATGACAGCAATACCTCTGAAAGACAACAATGTTCAGTGAATTTAACAACGCAACCCTATTTCGGTCTATTTTCAAACGGTTCAGTATTTCATAATTGAAGGAAAAACGTATTACGCCTCTGAACAATCCAGCCTCCTTTTGACTGAAGGTCTGCGAAATTTGTCTGCAAACAAAAAAGAAACAGTATATAGTATTTGCATGGTAGAACAACGATTTTACATAAATGTTTTATAGGTTTGTTTTGGTTTTTACCATTAATTTGCTGCAGAAAAAGATACTCAACTAAATTTAAATATCAGCATCTAATTCTCCAACTGCGGATTTGATATACTTCAGCTTATTTGCTGATTGAATGACTCTGGTTTTGGTTGATCTTTTGGCAAACATGCGCAAATTGTGGTGACCACGTTACATGAAGATGCAGAAAAGGTCAGTCGAGAGTCAGTGTTGAACCCGATGTTCCCACCCTTCTTGACAAAAGTGTAGAAGAAGAAGCTTGATTTACATAGGAATCGTTACATTTATTAAGCCAAACATCGGCCCTGTTCAAAATATTTGATGTATAAGGTGTCAGCCTCAAGTAAGTTAAACTTTCATTCAGTTCCTTTCATAAGAACGAATGCATTTCCGCCAGAACGCCTGAAGATAGGTGCCTGATGCTCTGTCTCTGGTAGGGCTAACCGGAGCCTAACTATGGGTTTCCTTTGCTGCAGCATTCTAGCTATTCCAAGCTCTTGAGTCCTCGTCGTTTTCTCATCTCCTTATTCGTTTGATTTTATGTTCGCGGAGAAGTTGCAGAAATCCATCATGCAGACTGAACAACTAATTGGTTTTAACCAAGACAACCAAGGGTGAGGATTGAGGCCAACTTAAATCAATTAAAGTGTCCACCCCAAACCCCAACATCCGTAAAACTTCTTACTGACCCCATTCCAAGGCGGTCCTTCTGTTGTGGTTTCTTATTTTTATAGTTGTTCTTTAAGATGTATGTATTGCTAATGCCTTTTTGTATTTTGAATAGCTGTTTGGCCATGTGGGGTGATAACTGTCCTTCTGACTTTCCATTCGCGACATTTTCATTTTGGTGTTTTGAATGGGAGGTGCGAGGTATTTTGTATATGTTCCTGATCATTGCCTACACTCTGTTTGTCACCTGATGGCTTGACATAGACGGCCCTTTTGGTAAATCTGTATGGGACAATTGGGGTGGTTGGGTGAGGCAAATGTGACGTTTACCTTGCGTCAATATGGCGTCCAAATGATATTGGCCTACAGCTGGACAAGACCTGCTGTTCTTACAGCAGGTAATGGTAGAAGGGGAATACTGTTATTTCTTCTGTTTCTGCACTTATATTTATTTTCTTCTTTCTCTTCTGTCCCTCACTTTCATCTGCTCTACTATCTCTTCTATCGCTTTTCTCTGGGAGAGGACACAAAATGACCAACAAGGGTGGACGTGCCTTTAAACCCAAAAAAATCAATATATGGGACAAATGTCAGTAAAAGGAAGTAGTAAAAAAGTAGATGAAGAACAGGTTAATCAGTGCATCACGTGAACAAGTCCGTGTAATGAAGACCCCTTAACCCAACTTTATATAGAGAAAACTGGGGTAAACATTATTTTTCTTATTTCTGGTCCAAGACATAGGTTGTGGGTAAGAGGCGGTAAAAACGAGCTCCCTCAACCTATGTTTTGAACATTTATAACAAACATATCAAGGATTTTCATCAGAAAAGTAGCGATTTTGGAGATGTGAAAAATGTACTATGTCGCACGGCTGAGTTATCGTAATGTGTGACAAGAGACACAGGATAATTAAGAGCTAATGCCGAATAGAGGGACAGGGTTATCGAAGGGAATGAAAAGGTAGAAAGTAAGATGCACGTTTACAGGTTATACCACTACACTTGGAAAAGGGAAGAAGGAAGAATGTTTAAGGGGTGGCTTTACATAACATTAAAGTTCGGTTACTATTTATTTTTAATCGTGCGACTTACCAGGAAATAAGGTACCCAGTAAGATTTCAATAGAGACCTTGTAGTGGCCAGTAACATTTACGTGTTTAAAATATAATGATATCAATGTTAGTTTGGGAGCCTTCAGCACAAACTGGAAACTTTGGATAATGAAGCTTGAAATATACAATGTATTTATTAAATGTTGATAGATTCAAGTCACTAGTTTAGAGACTCACTGGATAGTTCATCGCTGACAAATATGCTTGGTGATGTATATTCACCTCACTAAATAAAAACCAGAAGGAAATGATCATCGGTAATTTTTCAAAACTATATCTGTTGGCCCCTGTTATGATACATCTGTGACCAGCCAGTAAAATAATTTATTTTATGTATGTTTTAATATGGATTTTTATCACGATCTGTGACTCAGCAGGAAAAACCAGCAAAAGGGTCCATAGGTATCTGAGTCCCTTGTTCATGCCCAGATTGACACAGAGTCATCAAGTTTCACATGCATGTGAAAAAATAACCGTCCTGCATACTGACGAAAAATAAATTCTTTCAAAACATACTAAAAATCATTTAGCGCAAAAATAGTGTAAAATTTACCAAATTTCTGGGGGTAAAATTTCAGTGGTCAAAATTTATTGAAACACCGGATGTAGTTACGTCATATCATGAATTTTGGTATCTTCGAGTATTGACAACTATTTTGGCTGATGCAATAAATCAACATTCAGTTGTAAGCGCAAGACACACATAACTAAACTTAACCCAACTATACCATTCGCATGGGGGTGGGTGTAAACTCATAGAATTTTCAACCCCTTTTCCCCATCAGATTTGCTAAATAATCACATGTCATATAGATTAGGCTTCTATCTCAATGAAACAGCACAAACAAAGCGTGAGAATTTTGAGTGCATTAAATGTTTCAAAATCTGGTCTCGAATCCCGGACTATATGCTTTGGAAATGATAATGATGCGAGAAAATAACGCTTGACCGATCTACGAAAACGTCTTGTTTATGACCTTACTCGCCATGCTCTTCCGCCCAGAGATTTTTGAAGAATTTATCATAGTTCCTTTCAATTGCCATGTTAGGCACACTGTGTTAGAGTTACGATAGCTCAGTTGGCAGAGTGTCCGCTCCGGGGAACGGGAGGTCACGGGTTCGATCCCGGGCCGCGACATACCAAAGTCGTTAAGGATGGTACTAGCTGCTCCTCGCTTGGCACTCAGATTTACGGGGTAGAGCTAGGACTGGTCGATCCAGAGTCAGGATAATGTGACTGGGTGTGGTATCATGTAATGTGTCTGGAACATGATACTGCAGTGAGGCAGCACTATAAAAGTGAGCATTGAGCTCCCTGTCGCAACCAGACACCGTCGTGATATGACTTAAAACTTGTTGAAAGCGACGTTAAACCCGAATTCACACACACACACACACACACACACACACACACACACACACACACACGCACACACTGTGTTAGATCAAAGAATTACCAAAACGAAAATACAGTCCAACCTGTATGAAGCAAGCACCTAAGGGATAACCAAAATTTGCTTGCTTAAGACATGTGCTTGCTTAATACAGGTGAAATTGAAGGCATTTGCCTTTTTGGGGAATGAAAAGTATTGGTTGCTTAAGACAGGTTGCTTACTTAATAGAGGTGCCCACTAAGACAGGTCTGACTGTACACCTATATAATTTTGACCCCCTTGGACCCGTCTTTTATACAGTAAAACTGGGATTTGCAGGGGTAAACCGTAGTTTACTTATTTTTACGTTAAAATATAGACTGTGTGTACTCGTTAGAACAGCCCCGATGAGGCGATTCTAACGAGTACCCACAATTTGTGTGTACTCGTTAGAACCGCCCCGATGAGGCGGTTCTAACGAGTACCCACAATTTATAGTTTGAGCAGAAATAAGGAAAATATCACATTTTTTCCTTATATCGGCGGTAAAGTTTACAATGCATTTGTATAGATATGTTTTCGTGATGTTGAGTCCTTCTGAATTCTATGTTTTACAGACAAATGCTGTTGGATACGTGTGCATGGATATGATAGGATCAAGCACGCTTGTACTCCTGTTCGCGGTTTTATCGTCAAACTGTTTTGATCTGAACAACTCCATAAGCGAAATCGGCTCACAATTATGCCCCTACACAGACTTCTGCCATACAAAGGCATCGAAAGTTCTCTCGAATTCTAAATTCGACCCTTGTTGTAGTAACTGCGCATGTCACGATGACTGTGGTAAATTAAACAACTGCTGTCCTGATAAACAACATGTCATTGTTCAACCTTCGGACATGGAGTGTAAAGACAGTATGGTGAAACATAGAAGAGATTTATCTGAGGTGCACACTCACGATGGACTTTCATTTGGAATCAAACGATACTATATTGTGGCATCGTGTCCTGAACATGAAAACAATTTAGACCTGGTAAACCGCTGTACAAGGGAAAACAGAACTTCTTTAGAAAGTTACATATGGGTTTCTGAAGCAGAAAATGGTGTTATATTCCAGAATAGACACTGCGCGCTTTGCAATGGGATCAAAACTTGGACGAATTGGCAAATAAGGACAGGGTGCTCTGAGATCTTAGTTCTTGGTATTCTTGAATTTGAGAATGTCCTAAAATCTGATCATTGTTATCTTGTCAATGAAGCCCCGGCAGCTTTACTCGATGCAGCAGAAAGGTATAGGTGCTACATTCCACATATTGCATCGTGCAGCCAAACTGGAAAACGAAGAAAACGGATGGAAACTGACATCGACCTCGAGGAAGCTTGTGATAGGTTTGATGTGCCTTTCTTTCTAAAAACCATTTCCGATTCTCTGATCTATAAGAACGTATTCTGCTTCTTATGCAATGGAGGATCTGTCGACTCAAGTCAGAAGGAATGCCTTCCTAGAAGACCAACAAATGCTACGAAAGCTCCACTTTCAATGTCTATTTTGCTAAATATAGATACTGCTTTAGAACTGCCCGTTAGTCAAGTGTGTAAACCAAACGAATTTTATGATGTTTACACGGTGAGTATGAAATAGTAGATACAACAGGTGTTTTTTGTGGGTTTACGTCCCCATCAATTCAATTTAGGCGATGTTTGGGACACTGCTTCCTTGTTTTCGGACTTTTGCCCAACAATGAGATAAACTGACATCTCAAGCCGTACCGCCTAAAGTGTGGAGTATTAGAAGCGGTCTGACTGTCACCACTTTTCCTGGTCAGGCTTAGTAGCAGTACTCAAGTTCAATCGGTTTCAGCTCTGCGCGGAAGCACCATGCAGCCCAGTCTGTTTCCCCACAATGGGCAAGGGCACAAATACAGCAGGTGTAACTCATTGGGTAGATAAAATGCTCGATTACACAGCTTGCGGTCTATTTCGTTAAAGCTGTCCCTACTTAATATTTCGTGAATCAGTATGTAGGGCAAAACGTCTGATATTTAGTTTAAGGCGGTTCTAACGAGTACTAATAATTTATGCTTTTGACCAGAAATAACAAAATAATGTTTATCCCTGTAAACCCCTGTTTTAAACTATAAAAGTTTGGTTTATGGGGTGTGGTCAAAATTATATAGGAGCGTTTTCGTGATGCTATGTATTATTATCGGCATTGGACAACTAACTGTCAATGAAATATAGAGGGTTCTCAGATAAAGGCCATATATCACGAATTTTTACTTATTTCTAGAATTAAGTATACTGAAAGAATACATAAAGATCATTTAACTGTAAACCGTATGAAGAAAATCCCATTTGTTTCAAAGTTATGCTCATTTATATCTGATGCATACCTATTTTCACTTAGGGTAACCTCCCTTGAATTTTGGTTGATTAAGACCTGCAATGCAATATTTTGTGACATCATAGTAGATATTAACTTTTTGGATTAACTTTAAAACTGCCATATTTTCAATATCTATGATTTTATTATGCATTTTTCTTATGTCCACTGATGGCTGCGAATCTAATTAATGACTCTGGATATAAATTTGAACTTTATTTCAAAATTAAAATGTTTATTCAAGTTTTAAATAAAATTTTAAACTGTTTAAAACAAACAGTTTATTTATAAATTCTTAAGTTAAGTTAATAAAAATGTTTTTTTTTGTTTTTTTTTTTCGTTTTTTTTTTGCATGTCTTATAAACACATAGCATGCTCTCTGATCTACATACAAACATAATTTAAATTATTTAAATATATTATTTGAATTTTAATTTATAGACCTTAGGTTTGAAAATAGAAGAAATTGTTTATGAGTTTTGACAGAGATCAATTTCATTGATATTAAAAGAATTTGAAGTCAACTATGACAACATAGAATACTTCATGAATATTTATTTCAAAGGAAGTCATCATGTGGAGACTTGTCTTTATTTGAAATATTTCAGA
The DNA here is from genome assembly GCA_963580285.1 of Lucinisca nassula. Taxonomy (NCBI): domain Eukaryota; kingdom Metazoa; phylum Mollusca; class Bivalvia; order Lucinida; family Lucinidae; genus Lucinisca; species Lucinisca nassula. The sequence goes on along the minus strand of OY757015.1, from coordinate 80,931,263 downwards.
CTTAGAATTGCAATATCTCAGACTCTAATAAAGATAATTTGATCCAGTTTTTAGATTTTTAGGTAGGGCCCATCGGAGTCTAACTGTTGAATTTATTTTGCTCCAGCATTTTAGTGGTTTCCTGCTGTTGAGTCCTCATCGTTGTTTCATCTCTGCGATTGTTTGATTTTTGTATCCACGGAGATGGTGCACTGATCAGTTAGGAGGCCTTCATTCGGACTGAACGAATTATTTGTCTTAATCGCTACGGAAGTAAGGGCGAGGATTGTGGCCACGTAAAACCGATTTAAGCCCCCCCCCCCCCCCCTGGAATTCGTTTCTGCTGACCGTTCCAAGACGGTTCTTCTGTCGCGGTTTATTTTTTATGGTTTGTCTTTGGGTGTTTATGTCGCTTATATTATTTTACTTTGGATAGCCTTTTGGCCATTTTGTGGGAAAGTAACTGTCCGTTTGGCTTTCCGCTATTGATGTTTCAATTAGGGCCTGTTGTTTCATGTTTGTGTTTCTTTCCCTTTGGTGTATCTGATGGGAGCTGTGGCTTAATTGTATCGATTACTGATCATTGCCTCCACTTCTACTTCACTTACCTGAAGCAATGTGCTTTTAGTTCTTAATGATTCCACTGTCATGATAAATGACCTTTAAATAAAAATCGATATCGTCACTGCAAACAGATTTGGATTTTCCCTGTTTGTGAATGGGATGTATCAGCGAAAAATATTCAATATACTGTGCTAATTCGTTGCTAGGTAGCTTTACGTAAATAGTATGTGTCAGAAATTATGTCACGCACGTTCACGTTACATTAAGATATTGATAATGGCACTTTCTGTTATTAATTCACGCGACGCCAGCTAAGCTCAACAACTGCGAGCATTATTTGAATGCGAATTACATGTGAACCATTAGATAAAGTAACATTCCAATATTTCAGTTGACACCTAATATTATACATGTAAGAGGTTTGTTCTCTGTTTTGTTATTGTCAAATGCACATAATGCAGTCTCACTGGAGCTAAACATGTCATACGAAATTACACATTCTAATACATATCGCAGCAGCACAGAGAAAATTAAATTATGGGATAACGAGAAAATGGAAATGTGTGTCAATCATTTACATGAAGGAAGGATTAATGTTATACTAAATGAAATCGAATGCATAGAATCTACACAAAACATCTATCAATCCAAAGTAAATAAGGTTGCTGAGTCATCAGCTGATACATTCAAAATGGCAGCGCTAAACAGTTTTGGTACAGTTAAGTGCGAGATACAGCCCAATGCTTCTAAAATACCTTTATTGAGCAACAGAAAATGTAGAAAAGCCAGATATTACATCCACTTTGATAAATTTGGTACAGAATAGGCGGAAAAGGTTATTTTGTGGTTTAATAGACCTAAAACGAGCTTTCGATACTGTATGGAGCGAAAGGTTGTTTTATAAAACGAAATTATTTAATATAAACGAAAAATGCTAAAACATTATAAAAATAAGTTCTGAAGTATGTACAACGATATAGTCATGCTTTACTATTAATGGTAAACAATCGACACTTTTCCCATGTAATTTAGGAGTTATACAGGGAGAAACTCTGTCCCCACCACTTTTTTCAATATATTTGAATGATTTGGAAAAATTACTAATTCAGAGCAATAATGTAAATGGTGTTAGTTGCTGCATCAAAAATACTAACGACGCTGCCAACACATTTTTGAAACTTTTTGTCCGTTTGTATGCTGACGATACAGTGATCCTAGCAGAATCTGCCGATGATCTCCAAAAAGCTTTAAAAAGCTACGTAATCTCTTCCAAAAAAACGGTACATCAACATAAACAAAACTAAGGTTCTTTTATTTCCCAAGGGAAGGCAGCGGAATTATCATTGTCAGCTAAATGGGGAAGATTTGGATATCACTTCGGAATCGATATCTAAGTGTATTACCTAGCAGAAGTGGCTCCTTTCTGTCAGCAAAAAAAAAAAACAAACAAAAACAAAAAAAAAAAAAAAAAAACATATCGCCAGACTAGCAAACCATGCAGTTTTCAGACTCTGTGGTTGTTTGATTTTTTTTTTTATTTTTTTTTTTGTTCACGGAGATGTTGCACTGATGAGTTAGGAGGCCTGCTTGCAGTCTGAACAAATTATTTATCTGAATCGGGTCGGAAGTAAGGGCGAGGATTGTGGCCACGTAAAATCGATTTTAAGACCCACCCCCCCCCCCCCCTCCCCCCAGTAGAATTCGTTTCCGCTGACCATTCCAAGGCGGTTCTTCTGTCGCGGTTTATTTTGTTATGGATTGTCTTTGGGTGTTTGTTTCGCTTATATTATTTTATTTTTGGTAGCCTACGGGCCATTTTGAGGGAAAGTAACTGTTCTTTTGGCTTTCCACTGTTGCTGTTTCCATTAGGGTCTGTTGTTTCATGTGTATGTTTCTTTCCCTTTGGTGTCTCTGATGGGAGCTGTGGGTAAATTGTATCGATTCCTGATCATTGCCTCAGCTTCTATTTTGAAGAGGACAAGAGCACTTTTTATAACCTATAGATATACAAACTGAAATGTTCGAGAAAACGATTAAACCGATTTTGTTGTTTGCATGTGAAATTAGGGGCCATGGTAATATAGATGTTGTAGAAAAAGTTCAGTTAAAAATTTTAAAGTCAATCTTAAATGTTAGGAAATCCACCCCTTACTACATAGTATATGGTGAAACTGGCGTCATGCCACTGAAAAGTGATATACAGTGTCGCATTATCTCATTTTGGACGAAACATACTCCCTGTTACTAACAGCACCTCATCAAAACTATATGCAATATCTTTGTCTCATTATCGCCATTCCGTAAACTTTGCATGACTGAATAATAAAGGAGGTATTTTGATTTCATGTGGATTTAGTGGATTTCGGGACTCCCAAAGTTTTCCAAACAGAAAGTGGTTTATAAAAGCACGCGGCAAAAACAAAAAACAGAGTTGTTCTTAAATGAATGGAAATCTCAACTAGAAAATAATACATCATGTCAAATTTATAGAATCTTTAAATCAAAGTTTGGCTTTGAAAAGTAGAAGTAAAACAAAGATCAGGAATTGATACAATTAACTTACTCCACCCATAAAAGACACCAAAGCGAAAGAAATACAAACATTAAGCGACCAGACCATAATGGAAACCTAAACAAAGGAAGGCCATAAGGACAGTTACTTTCCCACAAAATGGCCATATGGCCATCCAAAATTAAAAGACACAAGTGATACACACAGTAAGCAACAATCAACAACATAAATAAATCGCCACAGAAGAGCCGCCTTGGAACGGTCAGTGGAAGATTTCCACCGGGGGGCTTAAATCGATTTTACGTGGCCACAATCCTCGCCCTGACTTCCGTCGCGATTTAGACAAATAGTTTGTTCAGTCCGCATGAAGACCTCCAAACTCATCAGTGCAACATCTCCGTGAACACAAAAATCAAAGAACCAAAAAGGTGAGACAACGGTTAGGACTCGACAGCAAGAAACCACTGAAATGCTGGAGCAAAAGAAAACCAACAGTCAGACTCCGAAAGTTGTTTAAAAAAAGTCCGAGTTAATTTTCGAAATTATTTAATCAAATTCTGTACCAGAAATCACAATTACCTATTAAAACAGGACGATGGAGAGGAAACCACAGAGAAAAAATAAAAAAAGGCCATATATGTAGCGCAGATAAGGGTGACGAGTTCCACTACCTCTTCGTATGTGAACAATTAAAGCAGACTCGAGAACAATATTTTGATAGTCGCTACTATCGCCGACCGATTTATTATGGTTTGTCTTTGGGTGTTTGTGTCGCTTATATTATTTTACGTTGGAAAGCCTATTGGCCATTTTGTGGGAAAGTAACTGTCCTTTTGGCTTTCCGCTATTGATGTTTCCATTAGGGTCTGTCGTTTCATGTTTGTGTTTCTTTCCCTTTGGTGTCACTGGTGGGAGCTCTGGGTTAATTGTATCGATTCCTGATCATTGCCTCCGCTTCTATTTTGAAGAGGACAAGAGCACTTTTATTACCTATAGATATACAAACTGAAATGTTCGAGAAAACGATTAAACCGATTTTGTTGTATGTATGTGAAATTTGGGGTCATGGTAATATAGATGTTGTAGAACAAGTTCAGTTAAAAATTTTAAAGTCAATCTTAAATCTTAGGAAACCCACCCCTTACTACATAGTATATGGTGAAACTGGCGTGATGCCACTGAAAAGTGATATACAGTGTCGCATTATCTCATTTTGGACGAAAAGACTCCCTGTTACAAACAGCATCTCATCAAAACTATATGCACTATCTTTGTCTCATTATCGTCATTCCGTAAACTTTGCATGACTGAATAATATAAGAGGTATTTTGATTTTATGTGGATTTAGTGGATTTCGGGACTCCCAAAGTTTTCCAAACAGAAAGTGGTTTATAAAAGCAACGCGGCAAAAAATAACGGAGTTGTTCTTAAATGAATGGAAATCTCAACTAGAAAATAATACGTTATATTAAATTTATAGAATCTTTAAATCAAAGTACGGTTTTGAAAGTTGTTTAAAAAAGTCCCAGTTAGTTTCGAAACTATTTAATCAAATTCTGTACCAGAAATCACAATTACCTATTAAAACAGGACGCTGGAGAGGAAACCCCAGAGAACAAAGAATCGACCATTTATGTAACGCAGATATCGGTGACGAGTTCCACTACCTCTTCGTTTGTGAACAATTAAAACAGACTCGGGACCAATATTTGGATAGTCGCTACTACATGTATCGCCGACCTAATACAGTTAAATTTTATCCTGTACTTAACACAAAATATATTGGCGTTTTAAAAAAAATATGTACGTTTATTAAAATAATATACGAAAGTCTATAACTTCCCTCCCACCAAATTTCCTTAAGTGCTCTATTTTTGCCCGGGGGTTAAAGGAGATTATATAGTGCATATCGGTGTGAAATGTGTTGTATTAAGTTTGTTTCAAAAGCTTTATCCTAAGCCACGTATCATTCTATTGAGTACATAAACATTGTTCCTCATGTTGCCATTGTACAGTGGATTGAATGAAATGAATTGATTTGACTGTTGTGACGACTGAAGCTTTAAAATTGAACTAAAATGCAATTTAAAGCATAAAAGAAACAGAAAATGTTGATTTTTTTTTCAGTGTAAGGCAAATTTTTATTTCACTCATGAACACCAAAAGACTTCGCCACTCGTGAAACTACGTCGGTGAAATAAAAATCTATCTTACACTGAAAAAGTCAAATATCCTCTTTTTACAATGGTGTTTGTTAATGCGATGATTTTCGTTGTAGAGGGGGTGCCAAAGACTCCAGTGTCCATTTGGGACGGCTGTATATGATGGACAATGCAAACAGGTGGTTAAAGGAATAGATCCAGCACAGAATAGCGCCGTTTCCACGGTATTCTATTTAAAACAGATCAGTTTCAATAACTCAACAGGTTCATCTGGTTCCTTCAGTGACACGGAGAACAGAGATCTCGTAGAAAGTATCTACACGGCACTCAATGATGATTTTGGTTCTGAGTCATGCCCTGTCTGTCAGTCCTCGTTGAGAGTTACACATTTTAATGCAGATTTCATATTTCACGTACGAATGCAAATGAAAGATGACTGCGACATAGATGCGGCCTTCGACACTGCATTAAAATTCGATGGAAAGCTGCTCAACATTTCAGTCAATGGACGGGGTGTCTTGCATCTGTCTGTTAGCTTTGAAACACGGTCCCTCGAGACTATAGATTCTGAAATTATTTATGGTTCGGAATTACAGTATTTTAATTGTATTATTTTTTACAGATTTCTTGGGAAACTCTGTCCTGTGGTGCAATTGATTTATTCAGAAGTCATGTCACAACCAAATAACACAGTGAAGGATGGCTTGCTATCTTTCTTTGACAACGTAGCAAATCTAAACGGAGATAGTAAAGTTCAGATTTGTATGGCAGACTACAAAAAATCTATGAAGGCTCTGCACAGCTCTCAGAAGATCCTTACCCTTTCTTATATAACGCAAGCACTCATATTAACTACGATTAATTTTTTATAAAACCGTTCAGCCAGACCCATTTCTTTCACGAACCTAATAAATGTACATCGCTTACGTTTTATGCATTTTATGTATGCTATCAAACGTAATGTAATTTATTTTCTTCTCTGTAGTGAAATCAATGCATATCTGAAACAAATAAATATGAAATTGACATCACCTTGTTATTTTCACATTAGCAGCCCGGACTACTTTTTCTCGCCAAGTCATATGTTATCGACAAAATAATTCTGTAAAATGCCTTGAAAAGCACTCTTTGAACTGTAAAAATATTGTATTCAAAATGGCGATCTATTTATGTTTTAAAACTGACAGTTATGACGTCATAGCCAGGTCAAAATTGTGACGTAGATACGATTGATCAATTACCGTAACTACGCATGAAATTATAAACTGAAAAGAAAATTTCCTTTTTGATCGGCAGATACCAAAAATATTTCTTCTCTTGTGTTGAAAACATCCGAATTTTCACTCGTGCTTCGCACTTGTGAAAATTTGTTTTTTTTTCAACACACTCGATGTTATATTTTTGGTATTCACCTCAAACAAGTAAATATCCTCTATTTATCTGTTAGTATACGTTATCATTATGATGACACAATGCTAATGTCGCGTGGGTTGTATCTCCAGACATTTTGTTATTTTATATACAGTGAAATTCCGCTATAATTTATATTAATAAGAGTATCCTGGATTTCCGAGAAGTCAGTGATCAGCAGTGAAAAGCTCTTGCGCTTTATAACTTTGGGTCGACTAACAATATATCAGCTCAAAAAAAAAACGGATATAATTATATTGCAGACATCAATGCCATATCAGTTTTCTTAATGGTCGAACGCGCAAGGACTTTGTTAAAGAAAAATCACAATATGGTAGAAGTTGTTCTGTTTGTTTTAGCTCACCTGTCACGTAGTGACGAGGTGAGCTTTTGGGATCCCTTTTTGTCCGTCGTCCGTCGTGCGTCCGTGCGTCCGTCCGTGCGTACACTTTTCTTGTGAACACACTAGAGGTCACATTTTTTTGGCCAATCATCATCAAACTTGGTCAGAATGATCACCATGACAATATCTCGGTCAAGTTCGAATATGGGCCATGGCAGGTCACAAAATAGGTCAGCAGGTCAAATCAAAGAAAAACCTTGTGAACACGCTAGAGGCCAAAGTGTTGGTCCGATCGTCATCAAACTTGCTCAGAATGATCAGCTTGACAATATCTTTGTCAAGTTCGAAAATGGGTCATGTCGGTCAAAAAGTAGGTCAGTAGGTCAAATCATAGAAAGGCCAGTAGTTCAAATCATAGAAAAACTTTATGAATACACTAGAGGCCACAGTTTTGGTCCGATAATCATCAAACTTGCTCAGAATGATTATCTCGACAATATCTCGGTCAAGTTCGAATACGGATCATGTCGGGTCAAAAAGTAGGCCAGTAGGTCAAATCAGAGAAATGCCTTGTGAACACACTAGAGGCCACAGTTTTGGTCCGATCACCATCAATCTTGCCCTGAATGATCATTTTGACAATATCTCAGTCAAGTACGAATATGGGTGTTGTCGGGTCAAAAAGTAGGTCAGTAGGTCAAATCAGAGAAAAACCGTGTGAACACTCTAGAGGCCACAGTTTTTGTCCGCTCATTATCAATCTTGCAAAGGATCATCTTGACAATATCTCAGTCATGTTCGAATATGGGTGTTGTCGGGTCAAAAAGTAGGTCAGTAGGTCAAATCATACAAAAACCTTCTGAACACACTACAGGCCACAGCTTTGGTCCAATCATCAAACTTGCTCAGAATGATCATCTTGACAATATCTCGGGCAAGTTTGAATACGGGTCATGTCGGGTCAAAAAGTAGGTCAGTACGTCAAATCATAGAAATCATTGTGAACACACTAGAGGCCACAGTTTTGGACCGATCATCATCAAAATTGCCCAGAATGATCATGTTGACAATATCTCAGTCAAGTTCAAATATGGGTCATGTCGGGTCAAAAATAGGTGAGTAGGTCATAGAAAAACCTTCTGAACACACTAGAGGCCGCAGTTTTGTTCCGATCATTATCAAACTTGCTCAAAATGATCATTTGACAATATCTCGGTTAATATCGAATATGGTTCATGTCTGGTCAATAAGTAGGTCAGTAGATCAGATTGTTGAAAAACATTGTGAACACACTAGAGGCCCCAGTGTTGGTCCAATCATCATCAAACTTGCTCAGAATGATCATCTTGACAATATTTGGGTCAAGTTTGAATATGGGTCATGTCCGGTCAAAAATAGGTCAGCAGGTCAAATCACAGAACAACGTTTTGAACACTCTAAGAGGCCGCAGTTTTAGTCATATCATCATAAAACTTGCTCAGAATGATCATCGAGACAATATATCAGTTAATTTCGAATATGGGTCATGTCAAATCAAAAAGTAGACCATTAGGCTATTTTGTTCTTAACTTTTGAACCGTTTGAGATAGAGCCTTCATAGTTGGCATAAAGGTTCCTTGTGACAAGTGCTTCCCACTCATATAAGATTTGACCTTTATCCTTGACCTGTGACCTACTTTATCATAACTTTTGAACCATATTAGATAGAGCCTTCATATTTGGTATATTTGTTCCTTGTGACAAGGTTTTCTCAACCATTCAAAACTTTTGACCCATGACCTTGACCTTTGACCTACTTTTTCATAACTTTTGAAGCATTTAAGATACAACCTTTATATTTGGCATGTAGGTTCCTTGCAACAAGGTCTTCCTATTTATACATAAAATGATCTGCGACCTTGACCTTGACATTTGACCTTTTTTATTATAACTTTTGAAACGTTTGAGATAGTGCCTTCATATTTGACATGCATGTTCCTTGTGAAAAGGTCTTTCCACAATATTGAAATTTTGTCTCATGACCTTGACCTTTGACCTACTTTGTCATAATTTTGAAGCATTTGAGATAGAGCCTTCATATTTTGCATGTAGTTTCCTTTTGACAAGGGCTTCCTATTCATACAAAAATGACTTGTTACCTTGACCTTGACATGTGTCCTACTTTATCATGACCTTTGAACCATTTGAGGTAGAGCCTTCATATTTGGCATGTATGTTCCTTGTGGCAAGGACTTTCCACCCATACAAACATTTGGATCTGAAACCTTGACATTTGGTCTTCTTACTCATAACTTTGAACCATTTAAGATAGAGCCTTCATATTTGGAATGTAGGTGCCTCGTGACAAGGGCTTCCCACCCATGCACAATTTTTGACCCGTGACCTTGACCTTTGACCATGATTGTCATAACTTTTGAACCATTTAAGGTAGAACCTTCAAATTTGGCATGTATATGCCTTGTGACAATGGCTTCACATCCATACAAAACGTTTGACCTGTGACCTTGACCGCTAACCTACTTTATCATAAATTTTGAACCATTTGAGATAGAGCCATCATATTTGGTATGCACCTTACTATATTACATACCATTTCATTTCTGCAGTGTGGATCAGGTGAGCGACCCAGGGCCATCATGACCCTCTTGTTGTTTGTTTGATCTGAGGATTAACCTCCCCGTCAACACTGTAAAGGTCATTTTGGAGACTTTGCTTCCAATTTTGTGGGACTTTTACCCGACATTGAGATGAAATGACATTTCAAGCCCTGGCGCCCAATGAAACCAATAGGATTTATAAGCATGGACGGGCCGACTCGCGCCGCTTTGCCTGGGCAGGCTTGGACCTTCTAACGGTTTAGCAGTACTCGTGTGCTGGTCGGTTTCAGCTCTGCGTGGAAGCACCATGCAGTCCATCCATTTCTTCAAGCCCCGATGGGCGGGGCCGATATGGTAGAAGTAGAATCAAATAAACACTTTGGTTTTGTTCTCTCCAATGTTTGTTCTTGGCATCATCATTTAAAATATATAACAGATAAAACACGGATCGAAACACAGCGCGCCTATATAGGCAATGGAAAATAGCTGTTTTATTCTACAACAAATCACGGAAAGGAAGAGCGCGCGACGAATGACGTCATTAAAAACTGCCAATCGATGACGTTACTAGTCAATTTCCTTGACGTTAGATGGTGAAACGTCATATTCTCGAATCGAAAACGGTAGAAAAGGATATATATGCGTGTGTTACAGTCGATAATTTTAGCGGGATTTCTTCTAACAATGGCGAAAAGTTGTGAGATTTTGAAGGAAACAACAGCATTATTGCCGATTTTCAGCCTGTCAGAATCGAAATAGATCAGCTCTAGTTTGTGATTTGTTGAATAATAAAACACAATTGTCGGTCAGTTGTAAGTAGATAAATCAAGCGCTACGCGCTCGTGATTTGATCTACTTTACAACTGACCTCCAAACTTTGATTTATTACTCAACAAATCACAATTAGAGCTTATCTATTTCTTAAATAGAATTAACATAATGAGACAATTAAAATACAAACTTGACAAAGGAGGTTGCCGCGATACAAACCATTGGTTCGCCTTCAACTTGAAATATATTTCGCAATTCAGAATGGGCAGTGTGACTGGTAGATCTTTTCTGTGCACATCCTCATGCCGTTGTTCTTGGGCGGCGATGCTAGTAATCTGAAAACGAAGTTGTAAATTTGGGGATTGCTGCATGGAAATGTGTCAATTAGGGATGTAAATCGGAGGTTTTACGGTCGGAAATTGCGTTTTGCGACGACGCATTAGCGGAGCCGTAGAATTTGCGACCGTAAAACCGATGATTTACCTCCCCAAATGACAATTTAATACAGTTCTGATGCACTTATTCATTTGTTTTGTTGAACAAAAATGTTCTTTTTGCACGAAACGCCAAGCGCAGTAAGCTGCGTAAAACTAAATACCAACTACAGCCAGTGTTTATGAAACACTGTGCCCCCAACTTCTTGACCCTAACACTGCTTGACACTAACACTGCTTGCCCCGAAGAGTAATTGAGATCTTTTTTGGATTTGATTGCAATGCTGAAATTTTCAAAGCACCATGACCCAAGAAAAACAAAAGTTAAATAGGTCATCTACTTATCATTCCATATCAGCGCTTGAAGTTAAAGGACAATAGCTCACATAGTTTTAGAGATATTTTGAATGCCCAAATTTTCAAAGGGCCAAAATGCCAATGTCCACAAAGGGGCATAATCTGGTCAATTTCTAATGAAACTATATAACAATTTAATCATATCATCTTCAGATTAGTTCCCAACAGCATGCAAAATTTCAAGAGACTTGCTCAAGTGGCTATTGAGATATTTCGCTTACAAGCTTTTCCTTTGCCAAAATGCATGGGTCTACAAAGGGGCATAATTTGGTCAGTTGTTAATAAAAGAACATGTACACCAAAATGCAATCAGACAATCTTCACATTAGTTCCAAACAGCTTGCGAAGTTTTATAAGCCTACCCTTACGGTTCTTGAGATATTTTGCTTGCAAGCTTTTTCTATGCCAAAATGCCACGCCCACAAAGGGGCATAATCTGGTCAGTTTTTCATAAAATTATACTAAAATTTGATCAGATCATCTTCAGATTAGTTCCAAACAGCCTGTAAATTTCAAGAGACTAACTGAAGCGGCTCTTGATATATTTTGTTTACAAGCGTTTCCTTTGCAGTTTACAAAGGGGCATAATTTGATCAAGTGTTAATAAAATTACACCAAAATTTAATCAGACTACCTTCACGTTAGTTCCAAACAGTTACAATTTTTTATAAGGCTAGCCTTAGCGGTTCTTGTATCTTGCTTGCAAGTTTAAAACGCCCAATGTTTCAAAGGGCCATAACTCAAAAAGAAAAGATCGGATATTTTTTCAAAAGTTACATGTAATCAGTGCATCTACTCACCATCCCCAAACAGTCTGTAAAGTTTTAGGGCAATAGCTCAAATAGTTTTTGAGATATCTTGCTTACAAGCTTAACATGTCCAAAGTTTCAAAGTCAGAACAAAAATTCAGATTTCTTTCAAAATTTAATCAGTTCATCTACTTAACATTCGCCATCAGTCTTTAAAGTTTCAAGACAATAGCCCAAATAGTTTTTAAGATATCTTGCTAACAAGCTTAACATAACGAAAACACGCCTATATAATTTTGACCCACTTGAACCCCACTTTTATATAGTAAAACTGGGGTTTCCGGGGGTATACCTTATTTTTCTCATTTCTGCTCTAAAATAAAGATTATGGGTACTCGTTAGAACCGCCTCAATGAGGCGGTTCTAACGAGTGCCCATAATCTATATTTGGAGCAGAAATAAGAAAAATATCATAATTTTTCATCATAAAATTTTCATTTTTTCGGCGATAAAGGTGGCAATGTATTTGTATAGGCGTGTTTGCGTAATGAAATGCCCAATGTTTCATTTGGCGCATAGCTGAAGTAAAAACAAAATCAGATTTTTTTTAGAAAGTTAATCAGTTCATCTACTCATCATCACAACCAGTCTGTCAAGTTTCATGACAATAGTTCAAGTACTTTTAGAGATATCTTGCTTACAAGTTTGAAACGCCCAACGTTTCAAAGGGCCATAACTCAAGAAAACAAAATCGGATTCTTTTCACAAGTTAATCAGTTTATCTACGCACATCCTCCATTCGTCTGGAATGTTTCAAGTCCCAGACGAATGTTTCAAGACAGTAGCTCGAATAGTTTAAGTCAAAAGTTAATCAGTTCATCTACTCATCATCACAACCAGTCTGTCAAGTTTCATGACAATAGTTCAAGTGCGTTTAGAGATATCTTACTTGCAAGCTTAAAACTTCCAAAGTTTCAAAGGGCCATAACTCAAGAAAAAATATCGGATTTCTTCCAAAATGTAACCAGTTCATCAGTTCATCTACTAATCATCACGCATCAGTCTGTAAAGTATCAGGGCAATATAGCTCAAATCGTTTTCAAACCTTGCTTATAGGCTTAAAATGCCCAAAATGTCAAAGGTCAATAACTCAAGAAAAACTTTTCGATTTTTTTTTCTTCAAAAGTTAATCAGTTCACCTTCTCATCATCCCCAATCAGTCTGTAAAAGTTCAGTGCAATAGCTGTAATGGTTTTTTAGATATTTTGCTTACGAGGACTGTTCAAATATGAATGCAACTAAGCACATAAAAATGAGTCCGTGATAGATTTCGATGACAAATTTATTTTGTCCCCTCAAAGTATTCCCAATTAACAGATATACAAACTTTCAGTCTTCTGATCCAATCATTGAATGCATTTTGGTAGTCTTTTTGAGGTATACAATGAAGGCACTGGAATATTGCAGAACCGAGGTGTTTGCGCTCTACAAATTTTCGACCAGAAAGGTTTTTGTTCAGCCGCGGGAACCAAAAAAAAGTCACACGGGGCAAGGTCAGGGGAATACGGGGGGTGAGGGAGTTCAACAACCTTTTCCTGCTTCAGATAATCTTGCACAATGAACGCCTTGGGCGATGACGCATTGTCATGTAGCAATCTGACATTGGCCAAACCAGTTGCGGGTCTTCGTTCTTTGAAATATTTCTTCAATTTTCGAAGAACTTTATTCTTGTAAAACTTCGCTTTTACAGATTTGCCTTGAGGCACAGCAACCCGAATAGCAGGGCCCTGATTTGAAAAGAATATGGCATACATTACCTTCTTGGCGCTCATGGTCCACTTTGCAATGCATGGTCTTTCGCAATAATTTGTTGCCCATATTTTGTTCTGAATCTTTCGTTTTGGCTAAAAAAAGTGAACCCATGTCTCGTCACCTGTGACGACATTAGAGAAAGACCGTGCATTGTAATTTGGAAACTTTTTAAGCAACTTCTTGGCGCACTGAACGCGTGTCTTTTCCTGCTCATCTGTCAACAGATGGGGAATCCATCTAGCACAGATCTTTCTCATTTTCAAATCCCGTTTCAGAATTGTATGAGCTGCTCCTAATGAGATGCCAACCATACTAGCTATTTGCCTAGTGGTGTATCGTGCATCGGTAGCCACTATTTCTTTCACTCTAGCAACCATCTCGGCAGAAGTTGCTGTTTTCGGCCGAAGATCATGTGGTGCATCTTCTGTTGAGCCTAGGCCACAGCTGAATTTCTTACACCAACGAACAACTGTCGGAAAAGACACTTCATTATGCCCATAAACCGAACATAATTCATCAAAAATGTCTTTGCACCGTATACCAAGAATACAGCGATTCTTAATATAGGATCGTATTTCAACGGCGTACTCTGACCTTCTTCCAACCATGTTTTGTATTAGTATACAAGAGTAGACAGTGTTTATCGAACGATATACATGGCTAAAGTGCACGGATTTTAACAGATTTGGTATCATTGTATAGGTAAAATGTTTTTCTACGCTGTGATATTTATTTCCAGGTGATTTTCGCATTAGTGCATGAGAAAACGTTCTACTTGCATTCATATTGGAACGGTCCTCGTACAAGCTTAAAATGCCCAAAATTCCAAAGGACCACAACTCAAGAAAATAATTTCAGATTTTTTCCAGAGTTAATCAATTCATCTTCTCATCATCCCCAATCACTCTGTAAAGTTTCAGGGAAATAGCTCATATTGTTTTTGAGGTATCTTGCGTAAAAGCTTAAAATTCCAAAGGGCCATAACTGAAGAAAAAAATTCGGATATTCTAAGTTGATCAGTTCATCGTCTCATCATGCCCAATCAGTCTGTAAAGATTCAGGGCCATAGTTGTAATGGTTTCTGAGATATCTTGCTTACAAGCTTAAAATGCCCAAAGTTCCAAAAGGCCATAACTCAAGAAAAAAATCGGATTTTTTCCAACAGTTACTCAGTTCATCTACTCATCATCCCGAATCAGTCTGTAAAGTTTCAGGGCAATAGCTCAAATAGTTTTTTAGATATCTTGCTTACAAGCTTTAAACGCCCAAAGTTTCAATGGGTTATAACTCAAGTAAAAATAGCCCATCGGGCTTAATATATATGGGCTGCATGATGCTTCCACGCAGAGCTGAAACCGACCCGCACACGAGTACTGGTAAACCGCTTAGAGGATCTAAGCATGACTAGGCAATGCGGTGCGAGTCGGCCCGTCCATGCTTGTAAACCCTATTGGTTTCATTGGGCGACAGGGCTTGAGATGTCAATCCATCTCAACGCCGGGTAAAAATCCCTCAAAATTGGTAGCAACCTCTCCAAAATGACATTTACAGTGTTGACGGGGACGTTAAACCTCAAATCAAACAAACAAACTCAAGTAAAAAAAGCAGTTTTTTTTTTCAAAAGTTAACTAGTTCATTTTCTTATCATCCCCAATCAGTATGTAAAGTTTAAGCAGAATAGCTCTAATAGATGTTTAGATATCGTGCTTACAAGATTTCATAGCATTTTTTACTAAGGGCATAACTCCAGAAAGGGGCCTTATCCTGATGAGCAAAAAAAAAAAAAAAAAAAAAAAAAAAAGAAAAACACGAGTCAGTTATTTTTTCATAAGAATTCCATGTATGAAATTTCAAAAACCTAGCATGCACGGTTCAAAGTTTATGCTATGCAGTAAAAAACGGGACGGACAGAAAGACGCAAGGACGGATGGACGAACATGGCAAAAGCAATATGACCCCACAACTTCTTCGGAGTTGGGGGCATAACCAAGGAAAAGCGACGTAACATGATGACGTCGGGTTTCCAACAGTTTTTGTTTGTTTGATTTGAGGTTTAACGTCCCCGTCAACACTGTAAAGGTCATTTTGGAGACGTTGCTTCCAATTTTGTGGGACTTCTACCCGAATGACATCTCAATCCATATCGCCCAATGAAACCAATAGGGTTTATTAGCATGGACGGTCCGCCTCGCACCCCGGTTCCTGGACAGGCTTAGATCCTCTAAGCGGTTTACCAGTACTAGTGTGAGGGCCGGATTCAGCTCTGCGTGGAAGCATCATGCAGCCCATATATTTCTTCTAGCCCCTATGGGCGGGGGCTGCGGGTTTCCAACAGTATATCGTAGAATATACTGTATATATACTGTCGCAAATTGTTGACGTTATCCAATCAGAGATCTTTTTACATACCAAAGTGCATTAGAATTGTCATTTAGGGTCGGTAAAACGGAATTTGCAATCGTAAAATGACAATTTTAAATACATTCATACCCATTCCAATGCACTTATTCAGTTGTCTTGTTGCACATTGTACTATTTTGCACATCGACAAGCTTCGTAACACCACAAACTACCCAATGAAAAGCGACGATATATCATGACGTCGGGTCGCCAACAGGGTCGTACTTGATTCGCCGGGGTCTTCCGGGATATCCGGAAGGCTCCCGATAAATCAATTGACTTTGAGCGGGACATATAGAAAGACTTCGCCTGGAACTCAGGTAGCTACATTAAACTAACCAAAAATATGTTTGTTTGTTTGTTTGATTTGAGTTTTAACGTCCCCGTCAACACAATATAGGTTATTTTGGAGACGCTGATTCCAATTTTGTGGGACTTTTACCCGACATTGAGATGAAATGACATCTCAAGCCCTGTCGTCCAATGAAACCAATAGGGTTTATATGCATGGACGGTCCGCCTCGCACCGCGGTTCTTGGACAGGCTCAGATCCTCTAGCCGAACACCTACGGTAGCTACAAAAGTGACGTCATCGGTCTTCCATTCTGGGGTTGAGTTGCTATGGTACTGAAGAGAATTCAATATGGCAGTCGTGGCTGAAACGCATGACCTGCGAATGTACAAGTCACAGATGTCTCTTCAATGTGTTTTGAAATGAGAAACATTACTCTTTTTATGTTTCGATGATAACAGAATGTATAAATATGAATGGGTTTAAATACTGGGGTTTAGTCACTATTTCTTTTTTTTAGGACAGGTCTCGTTCTTCGCCGGAAATGTCGTTTTCATGGTAACTAAATAACTGTCAAAAAGCTGCAAAAGGCTTTTTGTTGATAAATATATGATGCTTTTGTTTAAACGAAGGTCTTATGACCTACTTATAGTTATGCTCTCATGGCAGTCTACTAAAGTAGCAACCGTAGGTGTTCCTCTGATAATGCTGGTACGCGTGTCATTGGTAGCTACCCGAGTACCTACTTTAGTTCGAATCGAAGTCGACCCTAAATATAATTACGCATTGTACTTACATTTGCAAAACATGCCCGCGAAGTAATTTGGGCCGAAACAGTTTATAGTGAATAACGCAATTATAAAAACTGATGGTTTATTTTAAAATCGAGAAAATTGCAGATGTATATCTTTTTTGATGATTCCCTTTGTGCATTTGAATTAAATGTGTCGAGATTGTTCTCAACATTGTCAAAATTTAATGCATTTAGCGACTCTTCTGTTTATGCCCGTCATATTGAATCACGTGATCCTCCCATTCACCCCTCCTTTTTAAAAGCAGATTTGGAAGAGCATTCCGAACAATCTTCGGCGCCACTTGATTTAAAATTCTCCACTTCAGAAGATTCTTGAGGTCGAATCAAGCACGACCCAGTATTTTGAGTTATACATACACATTATTCCTACAGTAACTTGACATGTGCGACATAGTGCATTTTTCAAATCTCCAACATTGTTATTTTATTATGAAAATCCGTCATATTTTTCTTATTTTTACTGCAAACATTGGTTGTGGGTGCTCGTTAGAACCACCTCATTGAGGCGGTTCTAACGAGTATCCACAACCTATGTCTTCGAGCAGAAATAAGAAAAATATGGTATAACTCCGTAAACCCAAGTTTTCTCTGTATAATGTGGGGTTTAGGGGGGTGTTCATTTCACGGATTTGTTCACGTGATGATCTGCCGCATTGTGGCACTTCAAGTGTGATGCATAAGGTCTTGAAGCACCCAAGAAACAGGATACTGTGCGGCAGATCAAGTTACTATAGTGATAATATATTTATTGTTTGTTTGATTTGAGGTTTACCGTCCCCGTCAACACAGTATAGGTCATTTTGGAGACGTTGCTTCCAATTCTGTGGGACTTTTACCCGAAAATGAGATGAAATGACATCTCAAGCCCTGTCTCCACATGAATCCAATAGGGTTTATAATCATGGACGGTCCGTCTCGCACCGCGGTTCCTGGACAGGCTTGGATCCTCTAAGCGGTTTACCAGTACTAGTGTGCGGACGGTTTCAGCTCTGCGTGGAAGCAGCATGCAGCCCATCTATTTCTTCAAGCCCCGATGGGCGGGGGCGAAATAATATATTTATTATGTACATTTTTTCTTCAAATAAAGTCATATTTTTACAACGTCAACAGGTGGGAACTATTGACGTTACGCTCTGTTTGTAAGTAACGTCATTATTTTCAGTGTCTGATTCCGCGTAACAGATGGTTACTTTCTAACGTAGCAACACATGAAGAGGATTAGAGCTAGCAAGGATGGCTGAGTCCGATTGTGTTTTCTTTTCTTTCTTTTTTTTTTTTTTTTTGTCGTATAACTGGTAGTAGACAACAGTATTTCGTGTAGATCATTACGAAAACAAACCTATACAAATGCATTGTAAACTTTAACACCGAGAAATGACAATTTTACGATGAAAAAAAATGTGATATTTTTCTTATATCTGCTCAAAATATAGACTGTGGGTACTCGTTAGAACCGCCTCATCGAGGCGGTTCTAACGAGTACCCACAATCTATATTTTAGAGCAGAAATAAGAAAAATAAGGTTCATCCCTGTTAACCCCAGTTTTAAAATATAAAGGTGGGGTTCAAGGGGGTCAAAATTATATAGGCATGTTTTTGTGATGTATTAAATAACAAGAGGCCCATGGGCCACTATGCTCACCAGAGCTCAGTGGTGAGGGGGAGGGCACTGCCCACTAGCAGCCATGTATTTTATCAACCAATGGGAGCCCTGCGCCCAAAGACGCTGCAGATAAAATTTGGACCCAGTAAGCCGAGTGGCTTGAGAGGTCTGATATTGCTTGAATTTGTGGTTTCAAGACAACAGACGTCAATTGACAACTGTCCATCTGTGGCAACAAATCGGTCTAAAATCATATGGTAGATAGAACATTGTTTAAGGGAACATTTCTATGAAAGTTTGATAAAATATCTTGAAAGGTGTAAATGCATTTTTTTCAAGTTTTCCCATTATAAGTCTATGGAAACTCTTAACTTCCCATATCAACAAAACTAAAGAGCCACGTTTCATGAAAAACAAGGAACAAAAACATGAAACCTTGAAGGGACATGCAATTTATTTTAATATGCTGTGCAAACAATATCTTGTGCGCACAATATATTATCTTGTGCAAACAAGATAATATGTTGTGTGCACAAGTTATTATCTTTTGCACACAAGATCATATCTTGTTCGCACAACTTAATATCTTGTGCGCATATGATATTATCTTGTTTGCACAACAAAGATCTTGTGCGGACAACATAATATTTTGTGCAAACAACTTATTATCTTGTTCGCAGAACATATCTTGTGCGCGCACAAGTTATTACCATGTTCCCACAACATATTACCTTGTTTGCACAACAAAGATCTTGTGCAGACAATATAAAATCTTGTGCGCACAAAATAATATCTTGTTCGCACAACCTAATTTCTTGTTCGCACAACATATCTTGTAAGCACAAATTAAGCAGACGATATTAAATTGTTCACACAAGATCTATGTTATCTGCACAAGATAAATTATGTTGTCCGCACAAGATAAAATTAACATCTTGTTCGCACAGCTATTCATCACGAAAACACGCCTTTATAATTTTGACCCCCTTGAACCCCACTTTTATATAGTAAAACTGGGGTTTCCGGGGGTATAGCTTATTTTTCGTAATTCTGCTCTAAAATATAGATTGTGTGTACTCGTTAGAACCGCCTCGATGAGGCGGTTCTAACGAGTGCCCACAAACTATATTTTTATTTTTTCGGCGATAAAGGTGGCGATGTATTTGTATAGGCGTGTTTGCGTAATGTAAAAATAAAATTACATGTCCCTTCCCTGGCTCTGTAGAAACCTGCAGAATATAGCCATTAAGTCTAAGCCTCATAGAGCATATGGATTTTTTGAAGTAACTTTATTTTCTCTTTTTCTTTTGGGTTCCAATTGCAACCAATAAAATTGAGCAGTAGGCCTAAAATCATATGGCAGTTAGAAGAACACTACCATGAACGTCTATGCTTGGCAGTCAATTACATGTCTATGGAAAATCTAAGTTGTCATAGCAACCAAAACTAAAGAGTCAAATGTCATAAAAATTACAAAACCTGTTCAGGCAAATATGGTGAATATTTCCATAAAGTCTCAGTCTCATAGACCATATGGCTTTTGAGAAGATGATATTTTTGCGTTTTTCTTTTTTTTTTTTTTTTTTTTTTTTTTTTAGTTATTATTATTGGTTTCCATGTCAACCAATAAAAGTGAGAAGTTGGCCTAAAATCATATGGCAGATAGATGATTGCTTGAAAAATACTTCTATGAAAGTTTTGTCACTTCAATGAAAGTTCTGTCAACATATCTGCACAGGTGTGGTACCAAATGCCATTTTTTCAATTTTCCCCATTATAAGTCAACGGAAACTCAAGTTCCCATAGCAACAAAACAAAAGGGCCGTATTTCATAAACCAGAGGTCATGTGGTTTTCACCATTTACAGGCAGGTGCCCGTCTTGGTCATGTGACAATAATCCCACGTATACCTTTTCATTGTTTCATCCCACAGAGACTTTTCAATCAGCACAGCAGTTTTAGAGGAGAAGAAGATAAAAATACTGAAGACAAAGGATAATAATGACCTTGACATTTGGAATTGATTAACTTGCATTCATTTGATTGCAAATAATATTTCTAGTGTGACACGCTACCATGCAATCAGCAAAGTCCACCGTCTTGTCTTTTTCCATACAAATGTCTAAGTGACCAAATTTGACCTTAAAAACAGGTCAAGGTCAACCAAAGGCCATCATTTGAAAATATTGGTAGGGCCCCGAGTTCCTAATGCTACAAAACAAATTTCAAGGTCATCGGCCACATATATGAGCATGGCGGCCATATTGGTCATGTGACATAATCCTTGAAAAATAATTTCATTCCCCATACCCATAGAGGATCCACGTGTAACTAGGTTTCAATCAACTCACCGGTTTAAGTGGAGAAGAAGATATAAAAAATGAATAGAGACATCATGGGCAAAGGTCAGTAAATGACCTTGGCCCATTGAAACTGACAAACGTCCAATCAACTGACTGTAAATATTAATTTTGATGCCACAGGCTACCAGGCAACCAGAAATATCCACTGTTTTGCCTTTTTTTCTACAAAAAAATGTCTAAGTGACCAAATTTGACCTTGACATAAAAAGGTTAAGGTCAACCAAAAGTCATCATTTGAATAAACTTGGTAGCGCCAACGGTATGGATATTTGGTTCTTGAGAAGAAGATTTTTAAATGTTTTTACCATATATGGGTATAGCGGCCATATTGGTCATGTGACCCAGCCCTTACGAACAAAGTTTTGTTCCGCCTTTACCGTAGAGGCTCCACGTGTAATTGTGTTTCAATCAACCCAGCAGTTTAAGTGAAGAAGATAAAAGTACTGAATATGAGCCACCGAGAACAAAGGTCATTAAATGACCTTGACCTTTGGAATTGATAAACTGCCATTCTGCTGATTGCAAATACCATTTCTGATTCCACAAGCTACTATGCAATCAGAAAAAAAAATCACTGTTTTGCTTTTTTTCCATACAAATGTCTAAGTGACCAAATTTGATCATGTCAAGGTCAACCAAAGGTCATCATTTGGACAAACTTGGAAGGGCCCCGAGTCTCCGATGCCGTATATTAAGTTTCAAGGTCATCGGCCGTTCGGTTCTCGAGAAGATTTTTAAAGGTTTTAAAGCGGTGCTTATAAACCCTATTGGTTTCATTGGGCTTGAGATGTCATTTGATCTCAATGTCGGGTAAAAGTCCCACAAAATTGGAAGCAACGTCTCCAAAATGACCTATTTAGTGTTGGCGGCGACGTTAAACCTCAAATTACACAAACAAAACCAATAAATTGTTGACTGTTTAGCGAAATAAAAAGTAACGAACACTTTCTACTTTGAAAATGATATGTAACCAGTGCTTCAGCTGAAGTGCACGACCCGCCGGATGCTTTTAGCTTTATGAGTGTTACCATATATGGGTATGGCGGCCATTTTGGTCATGTGACCTGTACCTAAAATGGTTGCCCCAATAAATGCGCCTTATCGTAAGGAGCAAAAATATATCTTATACTTTAGTAATGTATTCTGAATCGTTTGCAGGATAAAATGCATTCTCACTTTTCCAATACAAAAGCATATGTGTCAAAGTTTGACCATTAGCAGAAAGAAGGTCAAAGTCAAACCAGGTTCACCAATTTAGCAACTTATGATGGGACTACGTCCAAGATGCTATATATCAAGTTTCGTGGAAATCTGCCAGTGGTTCTTGAAAAGACTATTTTTGAAGGGTTTTTACCATATATGGCTTGGCGGCCATTTTGGTCATGTGACCTGGACCCCATGAGCAAATTTTGGTTCCCACCATCCCATAGAGGCTCCATATGAAATTTGACTTCAATCGCCCCAACGGTTTCCGAGGAGAAGCAGTTCGAAATTTTTTTTACATTTTTCGCCTCGGCGAGGCTATATGAAATGGATTGTAATATTTCTCAAGTTCATTGGTTAGATCTCATTGATATCTATCAGTATGCCAAAAATTGTTTAAATATTCCAAGCGGTTAAGTCACTATCACCAATTTTCACAAACGGGTTACGGACAGACAGACAGACTGACAGAATGACAGAATGACACGGTGATTTAAGGGCACTCTTAGAAAATCGACCGACTTCAGTCGGTCGCTTTTTCTGCGGGTCGTGCAATTTAGATCCAGATTGTAACAAAAAATCATATCCCTTTAGCACAGCTAAATTGGCGGAACCAGAAATGTACTACATTGATGTCTTGTTATTTTGTTTTTATTATTTTGTTTTTATGTCCTTTGATGAAGTTAGTTATTTTTTATGAGATTTCAACCAAGCCAATCGAAAAATTGTTTCCGACCGTCTACGCCTAACTACGGCTCTGATCAGACTGCTCTATTCACACAATCCGATCAGAATTTGCACTGAGTGCACTTAGTCTATGGATTGCCTTTGACCGCAGGTTTCTTTGCGCAGACATTAAAGTCTTATATAAGACTTTCATGTCTGCGCAAAGAACCCTGCTGCCTGTGTTGGAAGGTTGATTCGACTCCTTGCTTTAAGCAGATACCCGAAGATAATTAATAGTATTATTTATTTTTATTGCCCATTTATTTCAATTATTCATGTTTTACACGGTGAACTGTTACACTCTTCAGCTGGTATATTTTAGCACTATACATTTAATTGTTTTACTAACGGCCTTGGCACCTGGCTTTTACACTAAATTCCTTATTTTATAGAAACGCTACAGACATATCAAGTGACTGGTACTAGAGTTTGTCCTTCTGCATCAAACAGGCTTGTATATTTTATCACGAAAACACGCCTATATAATTTTGACCCCCTTGAACCTCAGATTTATACAGTAAAACAGGGGTTTATAGGGGTTAACCTTATTTTTCTTATTTCTGCTCTAAAACATAGAATGTGGGTACTCGTTAGAACCGCCTTGATGAGGCGGTTCTAACGAGTGCCCACAATCTATGTTTTGAGCATAAATAAGAAAAATGTCGCAATTTTTCATCTTCAAATTTGTGTTTCATCGGCGGTAAAATTTACACTGTATTTGTATAGGCGTGTTTCCGTAATGTTTCGTTTAATCTTTCAGTTCCTCATCACTTGAACAAGTCCGTGGAATGAATACCCCCTAAACCCCGCTTTACAAAGCGAAAACCAGGGTTTTACGGGGGTATACCTATTTTTCTTATTTCTGTTCCAATACATAGGTTATTGGTAGTCGTTAGAACCTACTCACTAACGAGCACCCATAACCTATGAAATAAGAAAAAACATACTGATTTTCATCAGAAAAGATGCCATTTTGGGATTTGAAAAAATGCACTATGTCCCACGGGTATGTTATCGTAATGTGTATTTTAAGCAAACAGTGTAGGTCCTGACAAGACACCGTGTTCTGCATTAACTGAGAAATAGATCAGCTGTAGCAGTTCTTTCTTTCTTCCGTTACTTCTTAACCTCATAAGAGGACGTCAGAAGGTTATCCGGTATACCAAGTGCTAAAGGGTGTTAGCTGAATTAAAAGAAAACAAAGTAGGTGAAATGAGTTTGTACAGTGCGAAAAGAAGGTCAGTATAATTAAAAGATAAACACAGAGTCTGGTGATTTAGGGGGACCCATATATACACCACCTGGCAGACAACATGAAAAAACCTATGTCAAGGTGGGTAGCATGACAATACAGTTTGGGAGAGCGTTCCAGTGTACAACTGATCTTGACAAAAAGCTAAACTTGTAATAGTTAGTCTGGGTGGGAGATTTGCTTGTATGCCAAAGGGTGGATAAATTTCGACTCTGCGATTTGGTGTGAGGTAATCTGAGACAGGGATTGCAACAAGGTCATATGAGACCTTGTATAACATGATAAGGCGATTGCCGATGCGTCTCTGATCTAGTGGACGCCACTGGAGTTTGCCAAGCATAGCTGTAACGCTTGAAGTGTACCTATAGTCTCATGTGGCCCACCTGGCAGCTCTGTGTTGGACATATTCGATTTGGTTTTGTTTGTTTGATTTGAGGTTTAACGTCCCCGTCAACACTGTAAAAGGTCATTTGGAGACGTTGCTTCCAATTTTGTGGGACTTTTACCCGACATTGAGACGAAATGACATCGCAAGCCCTGTCGCCCAATGAAACCAATAGGGTTTACTAGCATGGACGGTCCGCCTCGCACCGCGGTTCCTGGACAGGCTTAGATCCTCTAAGCGGTTTACCAGTACTAGTGTGCGGGCCGGATTCAGCTCTGCGTGGAAGCATCATGCAGCCCATTTATTTCTTCAAGCCCCTATGGGCGGGGGCCGGATTCGATTTAGTAGATATCAGTAGCTATATGGGGTGACCAGACACTGAAAGCATATTCCAATTGCGGTCAGATAAAGAGTTTTGTATGCTGTGGACTTAAGGTCTTGGTTGTGTACTTTGATGTTTCTTTTAATGAAGCCGAGGGTTTGGTTTGCCTTTTTTTGTGATATTGTCTATGTGCGTTCCCCAGCTGAGATCATCAGAAATGGTGACCCCAAGATACTTTGCAGCAGACACACTTTCAAGTGTTGTGGAGAAAGTATTTGGAGGAAATAGGTGTCTTCAGCCTGATGACATGTAAAACCTGACATTTTGTTGGGTTGAAGTTCATGTCCCAGGCCTTTTCCCATATCTCGAATCTGCAGAGATCTTGAAGGAGGTTTGCTTTAGACAAGGAGCTAATGCATAGGTGCATTGCTGTGTCATCAGCAAAGAGTCGGACTTTTGACCTAACCTGTTCTCTGCTCTGGGAGGTCATTAATGTAAGCGAGAAAATGTAAATGTCCAAAAACAAGAGCCCTGCGGGACACCAGAAGAGAACGGGATAGTGCTGGAGTTGGTACCATTAGTGACAACGGGCTGTGTTCTGTTATCTAAGAAATTCTTAATCCAGTTAAGAGTGCCGCCCCTGATGCTGTAATAATGATTTTTTTTTTTTTTTTAAGTTTTTCATGGGCGACTTTGTCGAAAGCTTTACTAAAGACGAGTAACATTAGATGAGTCTGCTTTCTTAACTGCATGTTTCTAGATAATTCATCTAACATGATCAACTGGGTCTCGAAGGACCGCCTTTCATGGAACCCGTACTGTAATTCATTGAGAATTTCTTGACTGTTGAAGTGTTTGGAAATACTGGCGGCAACAATGTGTTCTAGCAAATTGCATAGAACACATGATTAGGAGATAGGGCGGTAGTTGGCAGGATCAGTTTTATCCCCCTTTTTGAATATGGGAGATGCGTTGGCCTCTTTCCATATGGTGGGCAATTGTCCCTGGTCAGTAGACCTTTGGACCGCCCCCGCCCATCGGGACTTGGAGAAATAGATTGGGCTGCACGATGTTTCCACGCAGAGCTGATATTGACCGCACATGAGTACTGGTAATCCGATTAAGTCTAAGCCTACCCAGGAAAATTGCTGCGAGTCGGCCCGTCCATGCTTATAAAACCTAATGGTTTCTTTGGGCGGCAGGGACTGAGATGTCATTTCATCTCAATGTCGGGTGAAAGTCCCACAAAATTGGAAGCAGCGTCTCCAAAATGACCTTAATTGTGTTAACGGGGACGTTAAACCCAAATCAAAAAACAAAATTGACCTTTGGAAAATTATTTGGAGGATAGTGGCTAGCTCTTTGTGCAGATTTTGGAGAACTATAGGTTACAGCTGGTCTGGACGTAGTGCCTTATCGGGGTTGAGCTTCTTTAAAAGGTGCTAAACATCACGAAAACACGCCTATATAATTTTGACCCCCTTGAACCCCACTTTGATACAGTAAAACTGGGGTTTGCAGAGGTAAACCTTATTTTTCTTATTTCTGCTCTAAAATATAGACTGTGGGTACTCGTTAGAACCGCCTCGATGAGGCGGTTCTAATGTGTACCCACAATCAATATTTCGATCAAAAATAAGAAAAATATCACGATTTTTCATCTTAAAATTGTCATTTTTTCGACGATAAAGGCTACAATGTATTTGTATAGGCGTGTTTTCGTAATGATTTGGATGCCAGGCATGTGTATAAGGGCTGGGCTGAAAGGGCCGGGGGACTTCGGAATCATGCAGATCCTGCAGAGCCATTTGGGCAACGGCTTTCAAACTTGTAGGGGACTTTGGGCTAAACTGATTGGAACTGCTGGGTGAGCGTGTTATTGCTTAGTAACAAATCACAGTTGGGAGGCAAGTTGTAAAGTAGATCAAATCACGAACGCGTATAGCGCAAGTGATTTGTCTATACTTATCGTTGCATGTAAGTAACGATCCCCTGCCAGCACCAACCACGGGCCAACGTCGGGCCGATAGCGGTACGACGTGGTAACGTCGTACCGCTATCGGCCCGACGTTGGCCCGGCATTCTTTGCTGGCTGGGATCGATACCTTTCATAGTCACAACCGGAATGGTGATTGGTTGTGGCTTGAACGTTGATTGACGAAACAGCCCATGTTAATTGAATGACCGCTGAATACTGAACGATATTCAAGTTGAACGTTCAAATCGACCACGTCTGTCGGGTCCAATCGATATCATTTAATTAAAATACAGAATAAAAAGTAGAAACGAAAAAGATACGGATAATACATGTATTAGAATTAGCAATGTTCATTTATATAGCTATCTTTTTACATATATGTCATATGACGTCGCGTCTGAGAGTACAATAATGCCATGGAATAAATTCGATAATCCACTAGTGAATTAAATATGCAAATGTGTTAGATACGCCCCGTAACGCTACATGTACGTCATTTGTAACGACGTCGCGTTTACTAATGGCAGAATACTGACATTGTAAAACAATCATGAATAAAGTGCGTTTTAAATGGCATATGATAAATAGAATCTTGCATTCGTGCTCATGTATTATTGAATTTATTAAACTCGTTGATCAAGAGGAAAAGGCATAAAATGCTCGGCAAGCCTCGTATTTTATACAATTTCCTCAACGAGTTTAATAAATTCAATAATTCATGAACACTCATGTAAGATCCTCAATTTATATATTGCAACTTTTAAATATATCTTAAACTTTTATGATAATTACTTTTTGCTAAAGAATTAAATGGAATGGTATCGAGGTTTTAAGAGAAAATATTTTACCTCGGCAATGTTTATAATTAGTTTTAATGATATAATATTATTAATCAAGTAGAAGCCTCCGTGGTGTAGTGGTTACCCTACTCGCCTTGTAAACCAGGGGTCGCAGGATCGATCCCGGGCCTTTTCAGACTTTCGGATGAGTCTTTAAACCGAGGTCCCGTCTCCGTATAACCTTAGCTGTTGGTAGGACGTAAAACTCAAACACTCACTCACTTATCTTGATTAATGATAATTTATAAATTGACACAATTAATTAAAAAAACATGATTATTGAACCTCACTTGACCTCAGTTAATATTGGTTGATCTGGTGTGATAGTTAATAATAAAGATTGGCTTCCACGCAAAGCTGAAACCGACCCGCACACGAGTACTGGTAACTTCCCAGGCAAAGCGGGCTGTAAGTCGGACCGTCCATGCTTATAATAAACCATATTAATTTCATTGGGGGGCAGGGCTTGAGATGTCATTTCATTTCAATGTCGGGTAAAAGTCCAACAAACTTGGAAGCAACGTTTCCAAAATGACCTTTACAGCGTTGACGGGTACTCAAATCAAACAAACAAAAAATAATAATAAAGGGTATTGTCACTTTCTTCCTTTTAAAACTCACAACAGATAAAAATACCGAGGACATCACGAACACATGCCTATATGATTTTAAACCGCTTAAACACCACTTTTGTATAGTAAAACTGGCGTTTACAAGGGTATACATTATTTCTTTTATTTCTGCTCAAAAACATAGATTGTGGGTACTCAGTAGAACCGCCTCATCGAGGCTGTTCTGACGAGTTCCCACAATCCATAGTTTGAGCAGAAACATGATTTTTTTTTTTTTTTTTTTTTTTGTCTGAAAATTTTCATTTTTTTGGTGGCAAAATTCCGAAATATACAGTGAAATTTCGCTATTACATGTACGACCACCTAAAATTGCATGTAAGACTAATTCTGCATTAAAAAGCTTATTTAGTCGGTTGCAGTTATTCTTTCTATGTGTTTTCTGCATACAGTGTTCCCTGGTCAGAGACCACCTTTGGAACTGTTCAAAAGTGGTCTGAATATAGGAATTTTACTCAGAATCAGAATCAGAATTGTTACTGGTGACACGTCAAATGACATTCATACACCAGGACCTGTGATGTGGGAAGTTAGTCCCTAGCTCTAACCAAAGAGGTAAATTTAGCTACACAATCATCAGCACCTTCAGCTGTCGAAATAATCGAATCGGGAAGGACATTCCAATCTCTAATGGTTATGGGGAAGAACGACTCTTTATAAATGTCAGTTCTTGCACTAAGGGTCTGAAACGCCAACGAATGGTGATTTCTACAGTGTCTAGCTGGGGGAACAAGGTCATCTGTTGGAATGCTGGCAGCACCCTTTAGACCTTTGTATAAAAGGATTAGCCTACTGTCTTTTCTCCTTTTCTTGAGAGACTCCCATTTTAATTTTCCAAGTATTCCAGTCATGCTCCCAGTTTCAAAGCAGTAATTGCCTGTTACAAATCTAGCAGCTCTATTCTGAACTTTCTCAATTCCATCATTAAGGACCACTCCACTGGGGTCCCAGATACAACTACCATATTCCAAGATTGGGCGAACAAGACCTTTATATGCTGCCTCTTTTACATCCCGAGGGCACTGATGAAGATTCCGCCTCAGGAAACCAAGCGTTCTATTTGCCTTAGTACACATGTTGCTAATATGAGTATTCCATCTCAAGTTGTGTGTGATTGTCACTCCAAGGTATTTAATGGAGTCCACATTCTCGAGGACCGTTCCCTCTAAGGTGTAAGAAGCCTCAACTTTATTAGATCTCTTCCTAGTTATCTGCATAATATTGCATTTAACTGGCTGAAATCTCATGCCCCATTTACGTGCCCAACATCCTAATCTATCTATGTCAACCTGAAGTTTCAATGAGTCATCTGTATCTCTAATTTCCCGGTAACAAACACAGTCATCTGCAAACAGTCTTATTTCTGAGTCAATGTCAGTGGAAATATCATTGATGTACAGGGAGAACAAAAGTGGACCAAGAACGGTCCCTTGCGGGACTCCAGACAAAACTGGAGCCCACTCCGAGGATTCACCATTAACAACAACCCGCTGTTTTCTGTAGCAGAGAAAGGAATCTATCCATTTGAGGGTCTTTCCCCCAATTCCATAACCAAATAACTTAGATTTAAGTAGTTCGTGAGGAGGGGTGTCAAAGGCCTTCTCGAAGTCAAGAATAAATGTGTCCACCTGTCCCCCTTTGTCCAAGATTTTTGCCCAGTCATTAATAACTGTGCTTAGCTGAGTTTCACAACTGTGACTTTTCCTAAATGCATGTTGCCTGTCTGACAAAAGTTTATGCTCGTCCAAGTGGGCCATGATGTTTGAGCAGACTATATGTTCCAGCAATTTACACAGAACACAAGTCAGAGACACAGGGCGATAATTACGGGCAAGAGCCCTATCTCCTTTTTTGAAGAGTGGACAAATGTTTGCTAAGAGCCATTCTTTGGGGATTTCGCCCGTATCAAGAGACTGTTGAAACAAGTGTGCGAAAACTGGACCCAACTCATTTGCTAGTTCCTTCAGGACTCTGGGATGAAGCTCATCGGGTCCTAAGGCCTTACTGGGGTTTAAGCCTTGAAGTAATTTGATCACTCCTGCAGCTGTCACAACAATATTATCCATGAATGGGGCCGATCTTCCAGTCAATGGAACCTCCGTGAACTCAGTTTTATTAAATGCATCATTGAATTGACCAACTAGTTCCTCTGCCCTTTCAGAGTCTGATTCAGCAACCCCGTCCCCTCCTCTTTTATTAAGGGGCGGGATACCTTGCCTGTCCGTCTTCTGGCTATTAATATATCTGTAGAAGTCTCTGGGATTTGCCTTTACATCACCTACCAAGTTATTCACATACAAATCATGCTGATTTATTATATCAGTCTTGATTTCACGTCTCAAGTTTTCAAATTTTGTCCGGAGTTTACCACTTCCCGTCTTTTTTGCCTTTGCATGAATCTTATTCCTTCTGCGAATTTTCCTTCTTATCTCTGGAGTGATCCAGGGAATAGAAGATACAGCCCTACTAGTTTTTGAGGGGATATGATTTTCGGCCGAAGTATGAATGAAAGAAGTTATCAAATCAAAATTCTCCTGTATAGACCGAGCATCTGAATGACCATTAAAGTAATTCTCCTTTGCAAATCTGAGTGCATCCTTCCTCATAGTTTCATAGTCACCTTTCTGATATGAGTACACCTTCCTCCGAGGTTTCTTTATTGGTGGGATGTGAATTTTTAAATATCCGGAGACAACATCGTGGTCACTTAGTTTATCTGGGGAATGAATGTCTTCGAATTGTCCTGGCAAAGTCGTAAGGATCAGATCCAATGTGTTCTTATCACGAGTGGGGAAGTTAACAATTTGTTCAAGGCCATGATCGTTCATAATGTCAATCAATATTTGTCCTTCCGACTGACTCAGCATTGTGCCTTGTTTGCTGAACCTGTCGGGCCAAGCAATGTCTCTGAAGTTGAGGTCACCTAGAACATGTACAGCCGGGAGTTTTTTACCCTTATGCTGCGATTTAATGCAATCCAGTTGGTCTTTAAACAACTGGAAGTTTTCGATTGTACCATTTGGTGGTCTATACCAACTTGCTACGAAGTGGGAAGTTTTATTTGCAAAAACCTTAACCCAGACCGATTCGGTGTCATTTTCAAGTTCCATGAAAGGCATGTGAGGGATGTCTCTATGAATGAGCAACATCACCCCACCGCCATGAGAGTTCCTATCTTTTCTGTACACACTGTACTCACAAGTTTCAGGGAAAAGCTCAGATGTAGTAATTGAACTGTCAATCTTTGTTTCCTGAATAGCAACAATATGAGGTTGAGATGTATCGAGGAAAGCTAAAAGCTCAAGAATTTTCCCTCTAATTCCATTTATGTTTATACTGCAAAGTTTCAAACCTTTCACAAAAGTTGACTTAGTTTCATCAGCAGTTGAAGATTTGCCTCTCTTATCCTCTGACAGAGGTTCAAACCTGTTTGGCTTACTCAGTTCTACATATTCATCAAAGAAGGAGTCTGAAAAGTTACAGACCTCACATTTTGGACATATCCAGTGGCAGCTTGAATTACCAAAGTGCCATATTCTGCATCTGAAATGAAGGAACAGTCAGTGTGTATCCACATTTCACATTGATCACACTGAACGGCTTTGTGGCCATTAAGGACAGCACCACTGCAAAGACCACAGTCAGCTTTGCAGTCTTTGCAATACCAAGTTCCAGCTCTAGATTCAATTTCTAACAATTGACTGTTATCCAAATCAGAACATGAGGAGTGAAAGCGCTTGTTACAGTCCTCACATTCTATCCATTTCTCGGAACCTTTGCAATATTTTTTGCAGCGTCCGCAGCGAAACCTTGGGCCGGGGTTAGTTTCAATGTCTCCGGCCAAGATCAGAAGTAAAGCCAAGTTTGTACCGCGCGAGGACTTGAAGTTTCGCAAGCCCTCCGAACACCTTCTGTTCCCATTCTTCCTTGTAAATGCCAAGTACTTGGAAATTCTACTACTACTCTCCTTAATTGTAATCTTGCACTCCTGATTTCCATCATCTGGATGCATTCTATTAGTTGTTTTCCAAAGAGTGAACCCAAGAATTAAGACCATGGGAAACAGGGAGACCTTCATTTTAATATACCGGGTAGTGATTTGGTGATTTCTAATGACTTATTATGGGGTGTAAACCAACAATCCTGATTCCGAGTTTGTCACAGCCAGCACACTGACAGCTACAAGGACTATTCAGTATACTGGTCCAATTATATACAGCTCAGCACACTCAAATATCTGACAACACACAGGCTCTCCAGAAAAATGAATGTGACAAGCGACCTAATTTTGATCCTAAGAATTTCAGTTTTACGTTACCCCACCCACTAGTGAGGTAATGGCGGGAAAGAATGTCAGCAATTTTTTCGATCTACAAGAAAAATAAATCACAATCTAGGGTAACCAGCAATAAAATGTTGCTGGTTTACGCTTGTCTGTTATGAATCAGACAAGAAACCAAACAGATATCCAAGAAAAAAAAACTTCTCTTTTAGCGAGCTATTTTTTTTTTCAATTCCGTCCAGGTCGAACGGTCGAATGCATTTGGATAATGAACACCGACTATAATGCAAATTGCCAACAGCTGTGTTTCCCCTAATATAAAATGTGTCTCTTACAAAATTAATTACATTGCACAGTCGGATGCGCGTCTGACTGGTGAACACAAGGACGCGGGTTTGATACCTGCCGGGGTCGGCAACATCCGTTCGTGGCTACAGATCATGAAATCTTGTCTACGGTCATTCCCTCACTTCCGCTGATTCAAGAAGGGCAGTTGTCAGTTTCTGGAGAAAGAATGTGCACTGTTCTGGTTAACCGCTTACGTATAAGCCCGGGCAAAGTGTGGATAGGTAAACTTACCGGCTCAAAAATGACTAAAATAGTGTTGTCTGGGCCATAAAACCCCAATACAAACAAACAAATTACATTCACATTGCCGTGCATTGCAGATTGTCTACACATCCGAAACCAGCAGCTAAGGACGCCTATATATTTTATCCCCTTAAACCCCACTTTTATACAGTAACTTGAGCTGAGGTTTACATGGGTATATATATTTTTTTTGTTGTTGATTTTACTTCTGCTGAAAAAAACATTAACTGTGATCACTCTTTAGCGTTGCCTCGTCGAGGCGGTTCTAAGGAGTACCCACACTCTTTGTTTTGTGCATTTATATAAAAATATCAGAACTATTTATTTCTAAAGTATTGTTTTCGATGTATAGTCGGTGTTTGCGCCATTAAGGTCCGTATAACAAACACCCCACGAATACCACACTTTCCCTATTAAATATGCCTGCGTAGCTGTGTGAGTATCATCAGATGAGAGAGAGAGAGAGAGAGAGAGAGAGAGAGAGAGAGAGAGAGAGAGAGAGAGAGAGAGAGAGAGAGAGAGAGAGAGAGAGAGAGAGAGAGAGAGAGATAAGGGGGGAGAGAGAGAGATAAGGGGAGAGAGAGACAGACAGACAGACTCACTTTTTGCTAGTTCTTATTATATGAAGAATAGCGATTTTACCAACGGGTGTGTTATGGCTTATGGAAGTAAATAAATAAAATAAATAGTGACAATAAATAAATAAATAAATAAAAAGGTAATGCTATCACTACAATCGGTCCACTGGTTCTGCAGAAGAAGATTTTTGAATTTTTTTTTTTCTTTTTTTTTTTTTTTTTTTACCATATATGGGTTTGGTGGCTATCTTGGTCCTGCGAGCAAACTTTGATATTTCTTATTTTTGCTCAAAATACAGATTTTGGGTACAAGTTAGAACCGCCTCTTTTAGGCGGTTCTAACGAATACCCACAATCTACATGTATATTTCAGAGCCGAAATAAGAAAAATAGTGTATACCCCTGTAAACGCCAGTTTTACTATGTAAATGTGGGGTTCAAGGGGATCAAAATTATATAGGGGTCATTTCGTGATGGAGGTGTTTTTCTTTCTTTCTTTCTTTCTACTGATACTGCGATCGGTCACATCTGACCATTGCTCGCAGGAGTACATGTACGTTACATCCACACCAAGTTTGCAGGATGAAAGCCTACACAGTAATCATGTAATTACAGAAGGGGTCTTTAACCTGCACAGGGCATGATTCTCCCTGCACAGGGGGGGGGGGGGGGGCGGCTCCAGTTAACGTCCCGATCCGAAGGACGGTGCTCTTTATGACATTCATCACTGCAAATGATGTCAATGGAGCGTGTTCGGACACCGAAATTTTATCGGCGCTGACGGGGATCGAACCTGGGACCTTAAGCATCAGAGGCAAGTGCACTAACCACTGAGCTATCACGCGCCACCCGGTGTTGACTGCCCTTGCAATAGCACTCCCGATATCGCAAAGTTTTTTGCCAAGTACAAGCGTTCCCTGTTAGGGGAGCCGTGTCGGTCGGGTCCGGTTAGTCAGGCACTACAGAACCCTGGAAGGGACAAGCACTTTATTTTATTATGTTGTGCGAAGAAGATAATACCTTGAGCGCACAAGCGAACAAGACAATATCTTTTGCGGACAACATAATATGTTTTGCGCACAACTTAATATTTCGTTCGCACATATTTTTTTTAATATTATCTTGAGCGCACAAGTTATTACTTTGTTCGCACAACATATTATCTTGTTTGCACAACATAGAACTGGTGCAGAAAACATAATATTTTGTTCGCACAACATACTAAACAAATGCATGTCCCTAATACCCCCATTCCACTAGGCGGCGATTCCGCTACGCTTCAAATTTTGGGTCAAATCGCCATGGATCGTAGCAGAATCGCCAACAGCGCAACAGAAGCGCGATGAGCGTAGTAGAAGCGCATCGGAAGCTTCATGATCGCCACCTCACGGCGCTTGTTTTGACCCTGCTCAAAATTTACGTAGCGGAAGCGCCGAGCAGACGAAGCGCAACAGAAGCGTAGTAAAAGCGTAGCGAGAAATTCATGAGCGCAGCCGTATCGTAGCAGAATCGCCAGGATCGTAGCAAGCGCGTAGTCACATCGTATCGACAGCGCGAAGAAATTTGTCCACGATCTAGCTACGCTTCTGCTACGTTCACTGCGATCACGCTACGCTATATGCGCCCAGGCTACGATCCTGGCGATTCCGCGGCGACTAAACAATTTGCGAAAACCTAACTACTACGCTTCCGCTACGCTTCCACTACGGTCTTGGCGACATGGTTGCGTTCCCTCCACGTTCATGCCACGCTCTTGGCGACTGAACTGCGCTCATGACGTTTCGCTCCACGACGTTGGCGATCAGTATAAAAGTAGCACGCTTTCATTTCAATTTTCATTCTTTGCTGACGTTCCGAACTGTTCACAGGTGATGCAAGATGACAAATCCCCGTAAACGGAAGGCCAAATCGGTCAAAGCGAAGCCTACAAAACAAACTCAGCCTGAACCTCAGCCGGGGCCATCCCAAACTGATGATTCTCCAACCCTATAAGTCTATGGTTCATAATAGCCAGCTGAAGCATGGCCACTGGAACTACACGATCCATACCCTTAGACGGTGGGTGTTCAACTGCTGCTTTTCCGTTTTTATTGTCAACTTTATACAGAAATCGTCTAAAAGCGCAACAGCAGCGCAGCTACCGCGCCTTGGTCGTAGTAACATCGCAACTACATCGCCGATAGCGTAGACTAAGCGTAGCCTGATCTCCTTCGTCGTAGCGAAAGCGTAGTAGAAACGCCACGAAGAGACCCAAAGCGCCACGGAAGCGCAACAGTATCGCAGCATGCGCGTGACAATCGCAGCGACATCGCAGTAGAAGCGTACTGGAATCGTAGTAGAAACGCAGAAGTTCCAAAAAGTGTCATATGTCGGCGCTTCTACGGCGATTTGAAGAAGCGCCATGATCGCCATGAGCGCAGCGACATCGCCGTCTAGTGGAATGGGGGTATTACCGGGAACGAAAATGTATTTTTTAGCCTTGGACACGAGAAACCGTGATTGTACGATCACAAAATGAAAATTAAGATGAATATGTTCAATGAGCCGGGAGCATTTCGGGACACCAGAAAATATCCAGTAGGTACTCTACGCAAATCAACACCGAAAGAACGCTGAAAACGTTATTTCAACGTCGATTTAACACTGAATCAACGCCGCGTACCCGTGGAGTACGTTTGAATTGTCACATCTAAAGATTTGTATTAAATATTGAAAGCTAGGTGTAAATAGAGCCTGGCTCGGGTCACACCGGGGTCGCCAAGTTCTGTAGCTGAAGGTCAGGTGGTTTTTCTCCGTGGTGGGGGTGGGATGGGATGGGATGCAAGCAAATGCAGTCGCAATAAATATGCAATAAATCCATGAATGACACAACCAAAGTCTTTGATATCCGCCAACTTCCACGAGAGTTTTTAAATGAGATTTTCCATATTGACACATGTATGTAATTTTTTAAGGTGTCTTGTAATTTTTCGTTCAGCGCGAATTTGTTTCGGATACTTCCTGATTCAATTATGCATATAGGTAGTGAAATCTTTGAGTGAGTGTTTGAAATTTACATGTCACCAACAGCTAAGGTCATACGGAGACGGGACCTTCATTTAAAGACTCACCCGAAAGTCTGGAGAAGCCCGGGATCGATCCTGCGATC
Organism: Lucinisca nassula; assembly: GCA_963580285.1. Lineage (NCBI taxonomy): Eukaryota > Metazoa > Mollusca > Bivalvia > Lucinida > Lucinidae > Lucinisca > Lucinisca nassula. The sequence goes on along the minus strand of OY757015.1, from coordinate 80,894,168 downwards.
CCTGGTTTACAAGACGAGCAGCATAACCACTACACCGCGGAGGCTTCTAAGAGAAATATACGCTCTTCTGAAAGAAAACTTAAAAGTTAATTGTCTACCTGGCTGAATGTCATGTGAGGCATGGTTGTGGCAAGTTGATGCAATTAGCATGGGACATGTTGATACAACCACGTTTTGGTTTGTTTTTGTTTGTTTGATTTGATGTTTAACGTCCCCGTCATCACTATGTAGGTCATTTTGGAGACGTTGCTTCCAATTTAGTGGGACTTTTACCCGACATTGAGATGAAATGACATCTCAAGGCCTGTCGCCCAATTAAGCCAATAGGGTTTATAAGCATGGACGGTCCGACTCGCACCGCATTGCCTGAGCAGGCTTAAGCTTAGATCCTCTAAGCAGTTTACCAGTTCTCGTCTGCGGACCGGATTCAGCTCTTCGTGGAAGCATCATGCACCCCAATGGGTGGGGCCGCCCACGTATGGTTTAGAAAATATAGAAAAGGCGCAGGTAATTAAAGGTTGTCGTCAGTCCTTAAAGCTCACCTTGTCATTTTCGTAATCTATCTTACATCAGTCTATGGTGGGCGAGCTAAGGATAGCTCCGATGCGCGGAGAGAGAGAGAGAGAGAGAGAGAGAGAGAGAGAGAGAGAGAGAGAGAGAGAGAGAGAGAGAGAGAGAGAGAGAGAGAGAGAGATAGAGAGAGGGAGAGAGAGAGAGAGTATTGCAGTTAGAATGTGTACAACGTGCAGACAAAGGCTTACATGTATCACTACTATAACCGTATAAGGCCTAAAAATAGCTGTGTTTCCGCTTATCCGACCGACCCTGCTTCAGAACCCCAGACTCTACTATTTTTATCAACAAAAGAACAAAACACCGACCCTACCATTTTCAATTTCCGACCTACCCAGTGTCCATGACGCAAACACGCCTATACAAATACATTGCCACCTTTATCGCCGAAAAAATGAAAATTTTATGATGAAAAATTGTGATATTTTTCTTATTTCTGCTCAAAATATAGATTGTGGGCACTCGGTAGAACCGCCTCATTGAGGCGGTTCTAACGAGTACCCACAATCTATATTTTAGAGGAGAAATAAGAAAAATAAGGTATACCCACGGAAACCCCAGTTTTACTATATAAAAGTGGGGTTCAAGGGGGTCAAAACTATAAAGGCGTGTTTTCGTGATGCGTCTTTGCATTTTCCCATAGAAATTTCGCGTTTTAAGTACATTTATCATATGACGTCGCGTCTGAGAGTGTAATAACGCCATGTAATATTTTCGATAATCCACTAGTGGATTAAATATGCAAATTAGTTAGATACGTCCCGTAACGTTACAAGCACGACATCCTTAACGACGACGCGTTTACTAATGGCGGAATATTGGCAATTTTCTATAATTAACGTGAATAAAATGCGTTTTAAATGCCATATGATAAAAAGAATCTTGCATTCGTGTTCATGTATTATTGAATTTATTAAACTCGTTGAGGAAAAGGGATAAAATGCTCGGCAAAGCCTCCCGTTTTTTCCCTTTTCCTCAACTCATTTAATAAATTCAATAATACATGAGCACTCATGTAAGATCCTCTATTTTTGTAGTTTTGGCATTTAGTAGGCCCTACCTTGTTAGAAGTTGCAGTTCTGGTCATTTCACCCGAGTGCATGTGATCGACGTGTTCGAGTCTGGAGACGACCCGGAGAACGATACGAGAACTGCAACATCGTGGAAACAGACAGATATGGAGGGGGTCAGTACACATGTACTGCCTTGCGGTACAAGCCGGATTTTATAGCTATAACCTATGGTAGCAAACCACTATTCCAAGCTGTCGGCGAGACTCGGACACGCAGCGGACGAAGTTTTTTGAGCCGTAACAAATAGTACACTTTGCAACCCTTCTCTTTTGCTCTTTTGTGTTATCACTGCATTGTGACTTGCCACAGAATAATTTGAAGCTGGTTTGTATAGCTTGTACACTGTACAGCCAATGTAGTGGCTATGTAAACAAATCCTACCCCACCCACTTCTGCTGCTTTTTTTTTACCATTTTTTGCTGTTTTCAAGGAAGCCCTGGCAGCACACTGCATTTGCAAGGACAATTGTCAGCATTCAGCTCTATTGTACACCTACCAAAAATGAAAGGGGGCTAGAAATTGACCCCTGCCAGCCGTTTACTTTTTTAGCAATATCCAAATGAAGTCTGACAGCTATTTTAAACAGAAAGTGTAGCGATAAATTCGTATAGCAGTAGTTTCGTATTTTCAGTTACATCCCTTGATATCCAGGTCATGTGACCATGAATTAATTCATATTTCTCCACAATGACACAAAAACAATACACTGAATTCAAGATATTGCTTTCATAATTGCCAAACAGTATTTAGACACTGAATTGGATCCCTACTCTTACTTATGAAGAAATTTCCCCATGTGCACAGGCTGGAAACTGTGTACTGCTACCTTTAAGACAAATATGACTTTTCTCAAAAGTGTCAAATTGGTAGTAATTCCACCTTATTATGATAAGTTTAATTGTGGAATCAAAGAAAAACAGTAATAATTGCCATTATTAGCTCACAACACAGCTGCTAGCAGTCAATCTCAGCTGAGAGAAGCTGTGGATACCCCAGCATACAAGACACAATTACGGGCCTCTGTGGCCTATTGGATAGAGAGCTGACTCTTAATCATTAGTTCTGTCAATGTTGTGGTGGGGAGCCTGCCTCGGGTCACACGATGTGATATACCAAGTTCTGCAACTGGAGGTCAGGGTGTTTTTCTCCGGATACTCCAGTTTTGCCACCTATGATGCAAAATCAGCTCGATATCAGTGAAATAATCTCGAAAGGGCAGTAAATCCCCCCCCCACCCGTGCAAGAAAACCAAACAAAAACAAAAAACAAGACACAATTATTTTACGCGTTGGGTTGTTTATAGTAAGGCCAAAAAAAAAAAAATAGGTGTGTTTCCGGTTTCCCGACCCTACCTAAGTTTTAGGCCCGACCCTAAATTTTTTATTGCCAAAAAAAAAAAAATCTTGGGGCGAAACGACACGTAAAAAAAAATCGCGGGGCGAAACGACTCGGAACTACGCGAGCGGTTGCGGGCGGTTTATTTGTTCAAATTTGGTCAGTTTCCGAGCGTTTCGGTGTTTACTACTACTATTTCCGCAGAAATGCTCTATACAGTGTATAAACAAAAATAAAAAATTAAGATAAAAAAAAAAAATTAAATCGACCTTCCCCACCTAATTTTTTTCAAGCTGAAACCTGAAACACACCTATTTTTTTTTTGGCCTAATTTATTATAAAAAAATGACTCTTTCTTGCAAACAGTGAGGGCCCTCATCGTACGCACCAATTTAGGCCGACGACTGATGTGGGCGTGCACTATTTGCCAGTGCCTTAGTTTGGGATTTCCTGTTTAAACCAGGTTAACAACAGTTGGTTACCTGTAACTATTTGTTACGGCTCAAAAAACCTTGTCCGCTGCGCATCAAAGTCTCGCTGACAGCATGGAATACGGTGCTTTGCGACTAATCAACACTATTTCAGTATTACGGCTTTCCAAGCTGAAAATGAGAGAAAATTAATCATTTAAAGTCTATCGTTTGTACACGAAATGCCCAAAATATTGGTCAAAATGGGTTTAATCACCTTTAATTTAAGATTGAATAAGCTTTGACAGCACCAAAATGATTAACAAACATCTAGACTAAAATTCTGATTTTGGAGTTGTCTCCCTTGCCTCAGACCCTACCTGTAGGCTTACATACAAATTTCAGTTTTATGACCCAATTTCATCAGAAACAATGGTGTTTTTGTCTAAATATTGATTCTGGTAAAGGAGTAGATAAAAAAGATTGTCCTAAATGGCACTTTGAAATTTGACATATTGGTTAATGGTAGCAAACTACTATTCCAAGCTGTCGGCGAGACTCGGACACGCAGCGGACGAAGTTTTTTGAGCCGTAACAAATAGTACACTTTGCAACCCTTCTCTTTTGTGTTATCACTGCATTGTGACTTGCCACAGAATAATTTGAAGCTGGTTTCTATAGCTTGTACACTGTACAGCCAATGTAGTGGCTATGTAAACAAATCCTACCCCACCCACTTCTGCTGCTTTTTTTTACCATTTTTTGCTGTTTTCAAGGAAGCCCTGGCAGCCCACTGCATTTGCAAGGACAATTGTCAGCATTCAGCTCTATTGTACACCTACCAAAAATGAAAGGGGGCTAGAAATTGACCCCTGCCAGCCGTTTACTTTTTTAGCAATATCCAAATGAAGTCTGACAGCTATTTTAAACAGAAAGTGTAGCGATAAATTCGTATAGCAGTAGTTTCGTATTTTCAGTTACATCCCTTGATATCCAGGTCATGTGACCATGAATTAATTCATATTTCTCCACAATGACACAAAAACAATACACTGAATTCAAGATATTGCTTTCATAATTGCCAAACAGTATTTAGACACTGAATTGGATCCCTACTCTTACTTATGAAGAAATTTCCCCATGTGCACAGGCTGGAAACTGTGTACTGCTACCTATGACAATCCTGGTATGCAGTGGAATTTCTAATGAAGGGCAAACAGACGTGTATGTGATAAACGGAGGTACATTGACTGCATTACGGTATCGTGATAAAATTCTAGATCCTATTGTGAGGCCTTTCGCCGGGGCAATCGGTGTTGCAGGATATACTGCTAGAATGTGCACGATTACCTTAATCGTGAGACTATTAAAGTAATGGATGCACATGCTGATCCGAGTCTTCACTGGCTGCACATGCAATTGTGGAAATGGCTGTGTCTCGGCTCATTCTGCATGGCATCTATGACCGCGATATTTTCCAGTTTGAAATGTTTTATATATAACATATTCAGAAATTATAAAAAATAATGATCATTAATCGCTACATTTGTTTGTTTTGATGTTTAACGTCCCCGTCACCACTGTAAAGGTCATTTTGGAGACGTTGCTTCCAATTTTGTGGGACTTTTACCCGACATTGAGATAAAATGACATCTCAAGCCCTGTCGCCCAATGAAACCAAAAGAGTTTATAAGCATGGACGGTCCGACTCGCACCGCATTGCCTGGGCAGGCTTAGATCCTCTAAGCCATTTACCAGTACTCGTGTGCGGGTCGGTCTCAGCTCTGCGTGGAAGCATCATGCAGCCTGTCTATTTCTCCAAGCCCCGATGGGCGGGGTGCTAATTAATCGCTACAAGCATATCTCCTAAAGATCTTATGCCTGAGATTATTTCCATGCCTTAAATAATTTAATTAAACGCATCAAGTTCTGACTGGTGATCAGGAGGAATTCAATACCTGTCGGGGTTGGCAACATCCTTTCGTGGAGATTGATCATGAAATTTTTTCTACGCTCATTCTCTCCCTTCCGCTGATTCAAGAAGGGCAGTTGTCAGTTTCTGACGAAAGAATGTGCACTGTACGTATATGCCTGTCCAGGAAAATGTGGATAGTTAAACTGACCGGCTCAAAAATGACCTAAATAGTGTTGACTTAGCCGATAAACGCCAATAGAAACAATTTAAGCCGCCTCGAAAACTTGGCGAAAGTTTGTACTTGTTGTAATCCGATCTACGGAACCACTCGGAATTTGCCGATGATTTATGTTATCCCCCTTGCATATAAAATATTGAAAAAAAATATTCCGATGAATTCGCCTTACATGTTCTTTGTTTAATAATTTAATAAATCCCAGAGTTAGCTGATTTTTTAAAACCTAACGGCAATATCCTGATTCTTTCCCCTAGGGGATCCAATATTTTTTTTGGTAAAAAATACTGAAAATGGAACTACTTTTCTTGATCAGTGTCACACAGACGCTTGCATAGTATATATATATTCACTTAAAAGAAAAGTTTATAGGGGAAAATTCGTATAGGGGAAATAATCAGGAACAATATATACCAGTCGACGACACAACCAACATACTTACCTGCCATGCAAGGGAAAGGAATTCCCAGTGTCTTAAAAGGGTTTTCTTTGGGGATCCATTCCAGAGAGAAAAGGGGCATGGTATGCTTTTGGGGTAGTGAAAGATATTGAAAAATGCAAGATTTCTTGCAGGGGAGAAAACGTATAGGGGAGAAAATGTATAGGGGAGAGAATCAGGAACAATATATACCCACTCAGAAGAGAAATAATCATTCTTTCAATGCATGGCAGGGTAGGAATCTCCCAGTGTCTTGAAAGGGTTTTCTTTGGGGATCCATTCCAGAGAGAAAAGGGGCATGGTATGCTTTTGGGGTAGTGAAAGATATTGAAAAAATGCAAGATTTCTTGCAGGGGAGAAAACGTATAGGGGAGAAAACGTATAGGGGAGAGAATCAGGAACAATATATACCCAGTCCAAATAGAAAAAACATTCTTTCAATGCATGGCAGGGTAGGAATCTCCCAGTGTCTTGAAAGGGTTTTCTTTGGGGATCCATTCTAGAGAGAAAAGGGGCATGGTATGCTTTTTGGGTAGTGAAAGATATTGAAAAATGGAAGATTTCTTACAGGGGAGAAAACGTATAGGGGAGAAAACGTATAGGGGAGAGAATCAGGAACAATATATACCCAGACCGAAGAGAAAAAACTTTCTTTCAATGCATGGCAGGGTAGGAATCTCCCAGTGTCTTGAAAGGGTTTTCTTTGGGGATCCATTCCAGAGAGAAAAGGGGCATGGTATGCTTTTGGGGTAGTGAAAGATATTGAAAAATGGAAGATTTCTTACAGGGGAGAAAACGTATAGGGGAGAAAACGTATAGGGGAGAGAATCAGGAACAATATATACCCAGACCAAAGAGAAAAAACTTTCTTTCTATGCATGGCAGGGTAGGAATCTCCCAGTGTCTTGAAAGGGTTTTCTTTGGGGATCCATTCCAGAGAGAAAAGGGGCATGGTATGCTTTTGGGGTAGTGAAAGATATTGAAAAATGCAAGATTTCTTGCAGGGGAGAAAACGTATAGGGGAGAAAATGTATAGGGGAGAAAATCAGGAACAATATATACCCACTCAGAAGAGAAATAATCATTCTTTCAATGCATGGCAGGGTAGGAATCTCCCAGTGTCTTGAAAGGGTTTTCTTTGGGGATCCATTCCAGAGAGAAAAGGGGCATGGTATGCTTTTGGGGTAGTGAAAGATATTGAAAAAATGCAAGATTTCTTGCAGGGGAGAAAACGTATAGGGGAGAAAACGTATAGGGGAGAGAATCAGGAACAATATATACCCAGTCCAAATAGAAAAAAAACATTCTTTCAATGCATGGCAGGGTAGGAATCTCCCAGTGTCTTGAAAGGGTTTTCTTTGGGGATCCATTCTAGAGAGAAAAGGGGCATGGTATGCTTTTGGGGTAGTGAAAGATATTGTAAATGGAAGATTTCTTACAGGGAAGAAAACGTATAGGGGAGAAAACGTATAGGGGAGAGAATCAGGAACAATATATACCCAGACCAAAGAGAAAAAACTTTCTTTCAATGCATGGCAGGGTAGGAATCTCCCAGTGTCTTGAAAGGGTTTTCTTTGGGGATCCATTCCAGAGAGAAAAGGGGCATGGTATGCTTTTGGGGTAGTGAAAGATATTGAAAAAATGCAAGATTTCTTGCAGGGGAGAAAACGTATAGGGGAGAAAACGTATAGGGGAGAGAATCAGGAACAATATATACCCATTCCAAATAGAAAAAAAAAACATTCTTTCAATGCATGGCAGGGTAGGAATCTCTCAGTGTCTTGAAAGGGTTTTCTTTGGGGATCCATTCTAAAGAGAAAAGGGGCATGGTATGCTTTTGGGGTAGTGAATGATATTGAAAAATGGAAGATTTCTTACAGGGGAGAAAACGTATAGGGGAGAAAACGTATAGGGGAGAGAATCCGGAACAATATATACCCAGACCAAAGAGACAAAACTTTCTTTCAATGCATGGCAGGGTAGGAATCTCCCAGTGTCTTGAAAGGGTTTTCTTTGGGGATCCATTCCAGAGAGAAAAGGGGCATGGTATGCTTTTGGGGTAGTGAAAAATATTGAAAAATGGAAGATTTCTTACAGGGGAGAAAACGTATAGGGGAGAGAATCAGGAACAATATATACCCAGACCAAAGAGAAAAAACTTTCTTTCAATGCATGGCAGGGTAGGAATCTCCCAGTGTCATGGTATGCTTTTGGGGTAGTGAAAGATATTGAAAAATGGAAGATTTCTTACAGGGGAGAAAACGTATAGGGGAGAAAATGTATAGGGGCGAGAATCAGGAACAATATATACCCACTCAGAAGAGAAATAATCATTCTTTCGAGGCATGGCAGGGTAGGAATTTCACAGTCTTGTTACCAATACCTTGATGGTAGTGTTCGCCTATATACTAATAGGACCAACAGATAGATGCTTTTCCAGGTATGATATGCAGATAAAGTTATTATTTTTTTCGAGTAAATTGATTGCATAACCAAGATATTATTTAATAATTACGGAATAAGCGCAGTTCTCATTAATACAGCTTATTCCGTAATTAAGGCATTTGCAGTTTATTATCGTTGGAAAGATTTGATAGATTTTAGGTTAACCTTTCAGGTTTTATCATTACGGAATAAGCGGAATGCTCGAAATGCCGCTTATTCCGTAATTAAAATTATTATTGTTACTGGAAATGTCTGAAATGTAAGATCCGTCTTATCTCCTTTTCAGACAGTGTTACGACGTTCGCGCATCGTACTGGACGGTATTTGTAAAATCAAGCGCCTCAATGACTCAGATTTTGTATTCATACGCATTCATTAGTGTAAAAAGTGTCTTTGAGAAATTTTCCCCATTTTCGAATTTAGGGGAGAGAATCAGGATATTGCCACTAAATGAATATCTTACCCGAAGAAATGCTAGTAAAATTATCGATTTATTAAGACGTCTTACCGCCACCCTTATCGTTTCATAACGAAATTGACCACTATAGCTGTTCGACCCATTACCTCACTCTTCCTTGAGTGCCTAGGCGTATCTTTGATAGTCGCCCTGGGTTTTCTTCATTGTTAGTTAAAAAATCTTTGCAGCAGGCCTACATCTTTGGGTCTGCAGGCAACAAATCTTATGACGAGTCGATAATAATTTTATATTATTGATCAAGTTTAATTTCGTATTGGCCCGGTTACTGGTCCGAGGTCTGCTGTATTGGCCCGAGGCCAATACAGCTGACCGAGGACCTGTAACTTGGACAATACGGAATTACTTGATTAATGACAATTTTATTAATTGACGCCATTAAAAACATGATTATTGATTTTTGACTTCAGCGTTAGTATGAATGACCGCCGAACAATACAGGGTAGTCAATGGGGCATATACCCTTCAACAAATTCATTTACCCTCGTTCTTTTTATATGTCCATTTTGAAAGGGAAAATCGGCCGACCGACAGAAAGACGTTTGTTTGATTTTAGGTTTAACGTCCCCGTCAACAATGTATAGGTCATTTTGGGGACGTTGATTTCAATTTTGTGGAACTTTTACCCGACATTGAGATGAAAATTACATCTCAAGCCCTGTCGCCAAAGGAAATAAATGGGGTTTATATAAGCATGGACTCGCACTTCATGCTTTACGTGGGCAGGCTTAGAGCCTATAAGCGTTACTTGTATGCGGTCGGTTTCAGCTCTGCGTGGAAGCATCATCTATTTCTTCAAGCCCCACAGAAAGAACGTACAATTGATGCGAATAAATTCAGAAAGCGCATTTTATGCTGTTAACTGAAAGAAACTAGGATTGTGTCCATAGGCCACGGATACCCCCGCTATATGATATGGGACGCAGTTAACTTCACCTTGGAGCTGTGGACCTGAACACCATCGCTTGATGGTTAACATTTCTGCCAAGATGTTCCAAAGTGCATCCAGGAATAAGAAAGTTATAGTCTGTGCGCGAAGAAAAGACCCTTCTTTACCTTTGACCTCTAAGTATGACCTTGACCTTAAAAGAACCGACCTGGCTCTTACGCGCGAAAACCTTTTTCTCATGAAGACCCAGCAGGCACTCAACGTTGAACTAACGTTGAAACAACGTTGAAAACGTTGTTTCAACGTTAGTTCAACGTTGAGTCAACGTTTTGTGCCTGCAGGGGATTAACATTTCTGCCAAGTAATTTCAAAATCCATCAAGGAATAACCCCAGCACTCAACGTTTAACAAACGTTGAAAAGTTGTTTAAGAATGGTTGATTGGTTTATAAACTATATATCAAACTTTATTCTAACACAGCGCGCCTATATAGGCAATGGAAAGTAACTGTGTTTTATTCTGCAACAAATCACAGCTCGGAAGAGCGTGACGAGTGACGTCATTAAATTTCCCAATTTATGACGTCACTAGTCGATTTCCTTGACGTTAGACGGTGTAACGTCATTTTCTCGCATCAAAAACTTAAGAAAAGGATATAAATGCATGTGTTTCAGTCGATAATTTTAGCGGGATTTCTTATAACAATGGCGAAAGGTTGTGAGATTTTGAAGGAAACAACAACATTATTGCCGATTTTCAGCGTGTTAGAATCGAAATAAGTCAGCTCTTATCTGTGATTTGTTGAGTAATAAATCACAGTTTGTCGGTCAATTGTAAGTAGACAAATCACGCGCGCTACGCGCTCGTGATTTGTCTTCTTTACAACTGACCTCCACACTGTGATTTATTACTCAACAAATCACAGCTAGAGCTGATCTTTTTCTTAAATAAACGTCATTTTGCCGCCGTTTATCAAACGTTGATATTTTACATTTAATAAGCGTTTGATACATGTTTATACTAAACTTTCAGCAATACAATTAAGTTTAATCTTCAACGTAGAGTAACCATAGAATTCAAGCATTTATTTAACTGTGAACTATGGTTTAGATCTCAACCATTCCTGGAATGCATTACATAAGTATACGTCATCGATACACACCGCCATAGAGTTCCGCGTGTGTTTGAAGAATTGAAGATTTTTAAATCTTGTTTCACCTTCTAGGTAAGTGTTTTCATTGCAATTCTATGAAAACTATGATTTTCAAAGTTACGATAAAACGGATTTGTGTTAGTTGGAAGCGCAGATTTCTGAATTCTTGAAAGTTTCCTGAAAATGTGTTATTTCTTTGACCTGCGCGCGTATTTAACCCATATATCCCAGCAGGCACATGACGTAATTGTGACGTCACATCAACGTCGGTACAACGTCATGACGTTTATGCAACGTCAAATCAACGTCGGTGCAACGTGACGTTGCACCGACGTTGATTTGACGTTGCCGTAGCGACGTGTGCCTTTTGGGTATATGCCTAGCCTCCCACTTGTGGGACACTGGTTAACGGTGAAGACCCAAATCAGACGCCACAGACCGCGGCGTCTGATCTGGGACTACACTGTTTACTTATGCTTCATGCATTGCTGCAAAATTTACCACAGACAAGCCATATTTGGCAGCCCTATAATTGGAAATGGACCAAACCAAATTAAACATATTAAGGTGGAAGATTCCATTGCCACATACGGTTTAATAATCTGGTATGCCAGGCTAAACAGGCTAATTTAATATACTCGAGAGTACATGTAGTAATATTCGAGAAATATGAACTAAATTTAGGTGTGTTTTTTATTTTCAGTCTGTGCATATACTGCAGTGGAGTGATAATCGTTTTTGCAGACGCTGAAATTTATCGGCCATGACTTAGTCAGTTCGAGTTTGTAGATTTAAAATACACACTACACATGGAGGGAAAAGGATTCCATGACATTTGCCCACAAGACAATTGCTCACAAGACAGTTGCTCACAAGACAATTGCTCACAAGACAATTGCCCACAACCTTAATAGATCAAAGCACCAAAGGCACTGAAATGACAGATTCTACGAGAAAATCAAAACACTGTGAAACCGTACAGACAACCTTTCTAAAAAGATCTTAAAATTTCGAAAAGTAGTTCTGCAAATTCCATTGTATGATATGTTTGCAGACGTCTATACACCGGTGGCATTATGAAACGCCATTCGATGTTTCAAATTTTGGAAAGAAACTATTTACGTTTTCAAAACCAAACATTAAAATTCAAGTTTTAACAATGCTACTGTCAATAAGTATCATTTTTGTCTAGTCGGTTGTGGATACCTCACCAAAAAAGATACTCTATGGGAAAGAGATCGGAGGAGAAAGGCTGATCAGTCCAGTACATGAATTCCATTGGCTTGAAGACATTTTTGAGTAAGAACAGCACTATAAACCCGCACGTAATCCTGCTGGATTAGATATCCCGGATTCTGAGCGTAAACAAATAAATGGAACCACGTGAGGCCGACGCACTTGATTGATGTAACGTCTCGCTGTTCAGTTAACGTCTCAGCCATGATCTTGAATGTTCTTAATGTCGCTAGCTACATGCAATAGCTCGACATACCATTTCGCTTATTCCATCCGATGTCATGCTCTATTACGCACGCGTCTCCTCGGCATACCTTACACCTATATGTCGACACATCCCGAAACGACAATCGGCGTATTCGCGCTGAAGTGCGAAGTGTCAATGAAACGCATATAACGCGAGTCGCTTAGACGCCAATATACATGTACGTATTTCATGCACCAGTGTAAGTGTTCCGTACTGTGTCGACGTCTTAATTTTGGTCACGACAGGGACGTCTAGCTCTCAAAAGTGCATCGCATAAGAGCGACGAACAGTGTCAGTGCTTATTAGTCGGTAGTTGAAACCCTTTGTTTATCTACAGGTACAGTGTAGCAGATGCCGGCGGAAATCTGCTTCGCATATGTGTCTGTCGGATGAATCGATCTTGACGTACTGACGTCGGTCTTCCGCTACGTCAACGTCCACTAGCGTCCTCTGTTGATAGTGAGATGTCGCTCCAACAGACAAATAGATCACACACATGTGGCACCCAAAATCAGAGTCAACGCCATCCGCTTTCCGACCAGCTTCTAACTGTCCATTAGAAGCCTCCGTGGCGTAGAGGTTATGCTACTCTCTTTGTAAACCAGGGATCGCAGGATCGATCCCGGACTTCTCCAGACTTTCGGATGAGTCTTTAAACCGAGGTATCATCTCCGTATGACCTTAGCTGTCGGTGGGACGTAAAACTCAAACACTCACTCACTCTAACTGTCCAGGTTTAATGAAAAATGTTGCAATACGTTCTCACTTGATGCTTTTTGAGAACAAAATACAATTTCTTCTTTTCTAGGCACGACCTTACATCACACATCAAAAGTTTGATCCTAAACATGTGGTTTCTATCAGTGCTGGTGTGAAGGTGGTACACAGGATCGTTGGCCCCCGCCCATCGGGGCTTAAAGAAATAGATGGGCTGCATGATGCTTCCACGCAGAGCTGAAACCGACACGAACACAAGAACTGGTAATCTGCTTAGAGGATCTTAGCCTGCCCAGGCAAATCGGTGCGAGTCGGACCGTCCATGCATATAAACCCTATTGGTTTCATTGGTGGCAGGGCTTGAGATGTCATTTCATCTCAGTGTCGCGTAAAAGTCCCACAAAATTGGAAGCAACGTCTCCAAAATGACCTATACAGTGTTGACGGGGACATTAAACCTCAAATCAAACAAAACAAAACACAGGATCGTGGCCGGACTGGTAACCATACGTCACGGTTGATTGATTTAACCTTTTTAGCTTAAGGGCATGGTGCCTTAGCGTCTTGTAATCATGCAATCGTTTGGTTTCAGAATCAAAGCACCGAAAGTGTTGGTGGGATGTAGGTTGGGGTAAAAGTCCAGGGCTGAGATTTAAACTGTTTAGTTTAACTCTGAAATTCCAAACAAATAGTGAAGATTTTGATAAGAAGCGCGTTCTGCAGCGCCCGAACTTGGTCTACACTGTTTGCCATGTTCACTCTATGATTCATGGATGACCCTCTTCAAACTTATGGAATACCCTGATCTCACTGCGGCTATTTTCTGCAAGAAAAAGGTTATTCTAAGAAGTCAGTGATAGTCGCATAGGCGTTAGCTCTGAATCGCTTTTCTTATTAGTAACTTCGGGTTGAATGCCAAACAATCAACCCAAACATAGACGGGTCGTGTGTCAGTCTTGGGTACATGTAAGTGTTATCTGTAAAATCTGCACTTGAATCAATTGTTCGATCTGGCAAACAAGGTATACTAAGATCAAACGCCACAGAACACGGTGCTGATCTTGTTCTACATTTTTTTTTTTTTTTTGCATCAGTTACTAACATCTAAAGTTTAAACGGATCAGTCCAAGTCCTCGTTCATGACCAGCCTGCAATTAGAGACAATCGGCATGAGTGTTGTCAGTGCTTTGATTTATTCACTGTCTTGAGTTTCTGGAGTGTACTCTTCCATCACTGAAGTTGGGCTCGTCCATTCTGCTAAATATGGCACCTAGAATTATATCACAGGACCTACACTGTTTGCTTAGGTATCTGTACCATATTCCAGGGTTGAAAGGGACAGCCTTTCTCGCAAAGTCTGATATACACCTGGTTGTAACTGACCTAGACTTGACCTCGAATGTCGGAAAACCCATTAATATTCTGGTCTGCAGTTGACCGGCTGGTCTTTAAGGATTGAATATTGACAGCACTGTTAGAAAACAGTGTAAAACCTGAACAGACGTCTGAGCAGACGCCGCATTGATCTTGGTATACAGTCTCGAATGATGCAGCTGATTCATATGAAATGCCGAATCTATTCTCTGAAAGGTAAGATAAAATCGTCAAGTGGTCTGCTTCAAAAGTTTGTATTGCGTTTATAGGATGTACAGTTTTGATAACTGCGCCAAACCAGACTACATTTTGTGCGGACTCATATTTCTTTGGCGGTCAAAGCCGGAAGAAAGTCGTAAGAAAGCCGGAACTACTTTACAACACGCAGGATAGCTAGAAATGACAGAGTGAATCTGTCATTAAAAATAGGACAATTGCTCACAACATTATTTTTTTCATGATTTTATTTTTATTTTGAAAGTCATTTATTTATATTGGGATCCATTTTTTTCCTGAAAGTATTATGTAGCAGTTAATCAGCTAGATTTCAACTAATTAGTGATGAGCAGCAGTCAACGTAAATTATTGATTGATTGATTGATTGATTGATTGATGTGAGGTTTAACGTCCCAGTCAACACTATATAGGTCATTTTCGAAATGCTGCTTCCAATTTTGTGGGACTTTTACCTGACATTGAGATGAAATGACATCTCAAGCCCTGTCGCCCAATTAAACAAATAGGGTTTATAAGCATGGACGGACCGACTCGCACCGCTTTGCCTGGACAGGCTTAGATCATCTAAGCGGTTTACCAATACTCGTGTGCGATCGGTTTCAGCTCTGCGTGGAAGCATCATGCAGCCCATCTATTTCTTCAAGCCCCGATGGGCAGGGGCTGTTTTCAAAGTTTTATAAATTCGTTTGATCTCCTTAATCAATAAAATGTGAGCTTTTTTACATGTATCACCTAAAATTGGTGATATGATTCAATTTAATTACTTAATGTTATTACTAAACTACTAACGTTTCAGTTATCACTAACTAGTTGAAATCTAGCTGAAATCCAAAGGAAAAAATAGTTCCCATAATAATAGATGATATAAAAATAAAAATAAAATCATGAAAAAAATGTGTTGTGAGCAATTGTCCCATTTTCCATTAAGGATGTGGACAATTGTCTTGTGAGCAATTGTCTTGTGAGCAACTGTCTTGTGGGCAATTGTCTTGTGAGCAAATGTCTGCGCACCAGGGAAAAGAATCCTGTTAACCAGACCCCAGTAAACCCCACATTACAGTTATACCTGTGCTGCTGATGATATGTATTTATTGGTTTTTCCTTCTAAATATATCTGCTAGCAGAGTCAGTGGGTTTTTATTTATTTATTTATTTATTTATTTATTTATTTATTTATTTATTTATTTATTTATTTATTTATTACATTGTTATCTCATAGTTTCATTATGCAGCATAATTGAATATGATTAGTCAAATTAAAATCAGGGTACAGACTTATTATTTATATACAAATGGATTAAAAAAAACAACAACAGAGATTTAAACCATTTTGTACCACAAACCCCAAAATGGGTAACTGGCAAACAGTGCAGTCCCAGATCAGACGCCACATTGTGCGGCGCCTGATCAGGGCCTACACTATTTGCGAAAAGCTCAGCTATTTTCAAAAAAAAATTTGAAGAAAATACAATCTGACAACCCTAAGTTTTGAAATGGACTCCTGCTACAAATAATAAGAATATTTCGTACACAATCTTTTTGCTGGAGCTGAATAGTTTTCATACAAATCTTTATGCTGGAGAAGAATATTTTTCATACAGTAAGTTTGTCTGCTTTACACCAAAACCTTTACGGCCCCCGCCCACAGGGGCTTGAAGAAATATATGGGCTGCACGATGCTTCCACGCAGAGCTGAATCCTGCCCGCACACTAGTAGTGGTAAACCGCTTAGAGGATCTAAGCCTGTCCAGGAACCGCGGTGCGAGGCGGACCGTCCGTGCTAATAAACCCTACTGGTTTCATTGGGCGACAGGGCTTGAGATGTCATTTCATCTCAATGTCGGGTAAAAGTCCCACAAAATTGGAAGCAACGTCTCCAAAATGACCTTTACAGTGTTGACGGGGACGTTAAACCTCAAATCAAACAAACAAACACCAAAACCTTTATGCTGGAGAAAAAAATATTTTTCATACAGTAAGAGTGTCTGCTTTACGCCAAAATTTTTAAGCTGGAGGAGAATATTTATCACACAGTAAGAGTGTCTGCTTTACAGCAAAATCTTTATGCTGGAGAAGTATTTTTCTTACACAGTAAGAGAGTCTGCTTTACACCAAAATCTTTATGCTGGAGAAGAATATTTTTCATACAGTAAGAGTGTCTGCTTTACACCAAAATCTTCATGCTGGAGAAGAATTTTTCTTACACAGTAAAAGTGACTGCTCTACAGCAAAATCTTTATGCTGGAAAAGAATATTTTTCATACAGTACTTGAAGAGTAACTGCTTTACAGCAAAATCTGTATGCTGGAGAAGAATATTTTTCATACAGTAAGAGTGTCTGCTTTACACCGAAATCTTTATGCTGGAGAAGAATTTTTCTTACACAGTAAGAGTGTCTGATTTACACCAAAATCTTCATGCTGTAGAAGATTTTACAGCAAAATCGTTATGCTAGAGAAGAATATTTTCATACAGTAAGAGTGACTGCTTTACAGCAAAATCTTTATGCTGGAGAAGAATATTTTTCATACAGTAAGAGTGTCTGCTTTACAGCAAAATCTTTATGCTGGAAGAGAATTTTTGTTACAAAGTAAGAGTGACTGCTTTAAAGCAAAATATTTATGCTGGATAAGAATATTTCTCGTACAGCAAGAGTGACTGCTTTACAGCAAAATCTTTATGCTGGAGAAGAATTTTTCTTACACAGTAAGAGTGACTGCTTTACACCAAAATCTTTATGCTGGATAAGAATATTTCTCATACAGTAAGAGTGACTGCTTTACAGCAAAATCTTTATTCTGCTTAAAGATATTTCTCATACAGAAAGAGTGTCTGCTTAAAAGCAAAATCTTACAAAGTACGAAAGACTGTTTCAAAAATAAAACCTTTATGCCGGAGAAGAGAATTTCACGAAAAAGACCTTTTTTTGACATTTGACCTCTAAGTATGACCCTGGCCCTCGAGGTACCCAGCTGGGTCTTGCACGGGGCATATTATCTCAAGATGATGGTTAATATTTCTGCCAAGTAATTTAAAAAAACATCCAGGAATAAGAAAATAATTAACAGGTCACGAATAAAAACAAACTTTTTTTTCTTGACATTTGACCTCTAAGTATGGCAATGACCTTTGAGGTAGCGACCTGGGTCTTGCGTGCTTCACATCGAATCATGATGGTAAACATTTCTACCAAGTAATTTTGAAAACATCACGAAAACACGCCTATATAATTTTCAACCCCCGAACCCCACTTTTATATAGAAAACTGTGGTTTACAGGTGTAAACCTTATTTTTCTTATTTCTGCTCCAAAATATTGAGCAGATGGCAGTTCTAACGAGTACCCACAATCTATATTTTGGAGCAGAAATAAGAAAAATATCACATTTTTTTCGTCTTACAATGTTCGTTTTTTAGGCGATAAAATTTACCATGTATTCGTATAGGCGTGTTTTCATAATGGTTCATCCAGAAAAAAGGACGTTACAAAGGACACGAAAGATTACCCCTTTTTGACCGTTCACCTCTAATTATGGCCTTGACATTGCAGGTACCAATATTGGTCTTGCGCCGTGCGACCCATCGTCTCATGGTGATTAACATTTCTGCCAACTAACTTTGAAAAGTCCATCCAGAAATATAAAAAAAAGATGTTATTGTCCGGACACGAAAAATGGCCGTTTTTACATTTGACCTCTAAGTATGACTTCGACATTGCAGGTACCGTCTATGGTCTTGCGCGCGACACCTGCTCTCCTGATGGCTAACATTTCTGCCACGCAATTTTGAAATTCATCCATCAATAAGGACACGAAAAAAGGCGGCGTAAAGTATGGCGTCGACGTGGAGACCGATTTCAAGACTGTTATGCTAACAGGTGTCACGTCGAGGTGGTGGTTGCATAATGGTGTGGGGAGGGATCTTATAGCGCCACAAACCCCAGCTCATCGTTGTTGGTGGCAATTTGACGGCACGTCGATACAGCGATTAAATCTTAGAGCCTGAGGTGGTACCGTTTTTACGCAATAATGGCGACGTTACGCTCTTCCAACAGGACATTAACGCGCTCATTCTACCAGGCTAACCATAGACTTTTTCAGTCGAAATCGAGTGCAAGTTCTTTCATGGCCTGCGTTTTCGCCGGATTTAAACCTTATTGAGCACCTTGGGACCAGCTCGGAATACGTGTGTACATCCGACGTCATCCGTCAACCAACCGTCAGAGGCTCGCCATGGCGCTACAGGAAGAATGGGACATCAGACAAGACCAGATGCAGCTTTTAATTCGAAGCATGAGGCGTCTATGCCAAGCAACACTTGATGCTAATGGTGGACGTACCCCGTATTAGGATATGAGATTTGAATTTTTAGGGTGTGTGGGCTTATTCGAGTCTCCGTGTCTCTGCATTCAATGAAATGTTGTAACTCTGTAGTGAGTCTGTGTATAAGTTAGTGATAATTCATTAAACGTTATCAAATGCTGAAAATATTGTGAATATATTAAAGTTTCAGGTATAGTTCTAGTGGTGCGTTTTCATTGAATATGAGTATATAAACGGATTTTACGTTCAGTCAGGCAGTCATCACGGACACACGCCTATATAATTTTGACCCCATTGAACCCCAATTTTGTGGTAAAACTTGGGTTTCAGCAGGGGTAAACCTTATTTTTCTTATTTCTGCTCTAAAATATAGATTGTGGGTACTAGATAGAACCGTCTTGATGAGGCGGTTCTAACGAGTACCCACAATCTATATTTTGAGCAGAAATAAGAAAAATATCACATTTTTCTTCTAAAAAAATCGATTTTTCGGAGGTAACGTTAACACTGTATTTGTATAGGCATGTTTTCGTTATGCCTGGTTCAAGTTTGACTGGGTATATGTGAAATATTCGGCACTCGTTCATATGGCAGAGACGCAACCACAAGCTCATGCGTCCTTCGCCTTATGAGATCACAATATAAAGTCAATTATGATGTGCCGTTTTACTACAAATCCCCTATTTTTGTTATATCACTAAATAGAGATGAATTTGCTATATCACAAAATCAAATTAGTGATATCACAATATCAAACAAGTGATATCACTAAATAGAATTAGTAATATCACTAAATCAAAGCTATTTAGTGATATCACAAAATTGAATTTGTAACATAACTAAATTGATTTTGTGGTATCACCAACTCGATTGTGTTATCACTAATTCGAATTAGTGATATCACTGAATATGAACGAATGTGTGATATCACGATATCGAATTAGTGCTATCAATAAATATATATTTGCAAACAACGGGCCTCCGTGGCCTAGTGGTTCAGAGCGCTGACTCTTGATCATTAGCTAGGTATCTCAACGGTGTGATTCGAGCGTCGCTCGGGTCACATGTGAGACGCCAAGTTCTGCAACGGAAGGTCAGGTGGTTTTTCTCCGGGTACTCCGTTTTTCGCCCACCTCCGATTAACGATCGGCTCGATATGAGTGAAATAATCTTGAAAGAGCCGTATAACCAAAAACAACAACAACATATTCGCAAACAACGCAGTTTTTACTCCCTTATAAATTTGACGCCGACAGAGATGACACCATGGCGCATGCCCTATTAGCAATCAGCCGCATGGTGAATGCGACAATTACTTCTATTCAAAAACACTCAGTTTTTGCCGGTGAAAAAACACACTCAATCTCGTATGAGGTTCAAAATTCTATGGAAGAGTATTAGGGCCTGGTATATTTTTATTTCTTTTGATGGGTACGTCGAAATTTCGACATACTATCTCGAAATTCCACAGGGTTTATATGTAGGGACGGTCCGACTCTTCTTTCTTCCACTGCGATCGGTCACATTTGACCATTACTCGCAGGTGTACATAACATACACACCAGCGCCTACACATGCAGTAATCATGTAATTACGGTAGGGGTCTTTAACCTTCACAGGATATGACTCTTCCTGCACAGGGGTGGGGGGGGGGGGAATCCAGTTAACGTCCCGATCCGAAGGACGGTGCACTTTTTGGCATTCATCCCTGCAAATGATACAAATGGAGCGTGTTCGGACACCGAAATAATCACCGCCTCCGGGGATCGAACCGGGGGCCTCTAGCATCAGAGGCAGGGGCACTAACCACTGAGCTATCACGCTCCCATCACTTTGTCTGAACAGGCTTAGACCTTCCAAGCGGTGTACCCATACTCATGTGCGTTCGGTTTCAGCTCTACGTGGAAGCACCATGCAGCCCAATCTATTTCTCCAAGCCCTGAAGGGCGGGTCTTTTTTGTGAAAATGAAGTTGTGGAAAGTTGGCTCTGAGATCTAGGATCTACTTTCAAATCTGAGTTGGCCATAAAGCCTAGGTCACATAGCCCGACCGATGTCCGGCATCGGTGGAGCTCGGTAGATTTTTGGGGTAGTCGCCGAGTTCCCCTCATCGGAGGCATAGCTCGGTGACGTGAACGGGCTCCGTCCGGAAATCTACAGGCGACCGACCAAACACCGGTCGATGACCGTACGGAGTCTGTCTTAACAGGGGAGATTTTTTCGGCCTATGTGGTAGCAACTACCGTCTAGTGGTCGATCGGACATCGTGGGGTATACGGCCGGTACCCAAGCAGGCTACAAGACACCGTGCGATCACCGGACGGGTTGTAAACGGTCTTTGAACACTGCCCGGCCGATGTTCGGCCGTTGTAACTCGGACTTGGTGGGGGGCGGGGGGCGATGGTCAGCAATTACATCACTGTATATATGTCCAACCTGCCTGGCATGGTCAGTTCATCACTATTGCTGCACCGAGAAGACTTCGATTGGCGTTGTTAGAACACGAGCTAGGTCAGGCGAGGTTCCAGTACAACTTGGTCCTGGCGGCAATACTCGAAGAAGCCGAGAGGGAGCGACAGATGGCCGGAGAAGAGAAAGACGATGGTGGGTGCGAAAGTGGATCCTACGCAGACCCCTTTTCGGCCAATATGAGACGCTCATGAGGGAACTCGAGGCCGAGCACGCTGCCGACTTCAAGGCCTACCTCCGCATGGAGCCACAGATGTTCCAAGAGTTACCTGGCCGAGCTTCGGCCATTGTCCCTTACATCGTGCACCCACCGGTACTATATTTTCCAAGGCTCGGTCCCGCATCGGTCGGACCTCGGCTGAAACTCGGTCGGTGTCCGTTCACAAAAGCTTGTCCTCTGGTTGCCTCAGATGCACGGGACAACGGCCGATACTCAGCCGTACACCGACCCATGCGTATTCCGATGTGATAAGGATGGGGCTGCGGTGAAGGAGCTCGGTGAGAGCCCGTGAGATTTTAACTCCGAAGTTAAAATTCGCCAAGCTGCCCACCAATGCGGTTTTAAGCCCCAAACGCCGGGCGGTAACCCCGGGATTCCGGCCAGTGTTTGGCGAAAGTCGCATCGCTCGCTCATCGAAACCTCATCGGCCGGGCTATGTGACCTAGGCATAACAAGATTTCTGTTACATGTATGTCTAATCCTAATTCAAAGTTGAATGCAGATCGCAGATCACAGAGCCAGCTTCGAGTTATTATGTCGAAATTTCGAGATACACTTAGTCTACACTTCGAGTCTAGATCATAAGTCGAAATTTATATTAAGTCGAAATTTCGAGATAAAATAGGAATTTTGAGTTATGTCGATTTTTCTAGTTAGTAAGTAGACATTTCGAGATAGTAGGTCAAAATCTCGAGTTGGTAAGTAGAAATTTCGAGATACAAAGTTGAAATTTCGAGATAATAAGGCGAAAGTTTGAGATCCTAAGTCGAAATTTCGAGATATTATGTCGAAATGTCAAAATTTTGAGATACTAAGTCAAAATTTCGAGATACCTATCAAAATAAATAAATATCACGTGAACAAGTCCGTGAAATGAACACCCCTTTACATCCCACTTTATATAGAGAAAACAGGGGTTTACGGGGGTATAAATTACTTTCTTTATTTCTGCTCCTAGACCAGGTTGTAGGTACTCGTTAGAACCGCCTCAGTGAGGCGGTTCTAACGAGCACCCACAATCTATGTTTTGAGTATGAATAAGGATAATATCACAAATTTTCATCAGAAAATTGAACCTTTTAGAGATGTAAAAAAAATGCACTATGACGAACAGGTGTGACATCGTAATGAGTGTGACTGGCCAGAAATGCTCTTCCGTAAAATTCCCCCGGCTGCTAAGCCCCCGCCCATCGGGGCTTGAAGAAATAGATGGGCTGCATGATGCTTCCACGCATAGATCCATCCGTGAGCACACGAGTACTGGTAAACCGCTTAGAGGATCTAAGCCTGCCCAGGCAAAGCGGTGCGAGTCGGACCGTCCATGCTTATAAACCCTATTGGTTTCATTGGACGGCAGGGCTTGAGATGTCATTTCATCTCAATGTCGGGAAAAAGTCCCACAAAATTTGAAGCAACGTCTCCAAAATGACCTATACAGTGTTGACGGGGACGTTAAATCTCAGATTAACCAAACAAACAAACAAATAAAATCCTCCGGCTGCTGAATGTTGGATAAAATATCGATTTGACATCAATTTGGTCTGAATGATCGTTTCGGGAGCCATTATTTCAAAAATTCAAATGGAAAATATGAATTTATGATATCACAAAATCGATTTCGTGATAGCACGAATTCATTTCTATTTAGTGATATCACAAAATCGAATTATTGATATCATAAAACAGATTTTGTGATGACACTGGTTACAGATGAATTTGCGATATCACTAAATCGAAATAGTGATATAGAATTAGTGATGTCACTAAATTGTTATTATGATATCACAAAATCATGCTCATATTGTGATATCTCAAAATCGATTTTGTGACATCGGGTTAAATCTTGCAAAATAAAAAAAAAAAAAACATATTTGAAAGCAACGTCTCAAAATGACATATACAGTGTTGACGGGGACGTTAAACCTCAAATGAAACAAAAATACAAACAAAATCATCCAGATTAAATTTTGATATATCTGTATGTCTATGTATCATTTTAGCCCGCCTGTCATGTAATGGCGAGGTGAGCTTTTGGGATCACTTTTCGTCCGTCGTCCGTCATGCGTCAGTCCGTGCGTGCGTAAACAATTTCTTCAAACAACATCGCCTCCGAAACCACTGATCGGATTTTGACCAAACTTCATAGGAATGATCCTTAGGTGGTCCCCTTTCAAAGTTGTTCAATGGTTCCGGTCCGTTGCATATCAAGGCAGCCAAAAATAGTTTTTTTAATGAAAACTTAAAAAATCCTCTCCTCTGAAACAGCAAGGCCCAGGCCTTCGATATTTGGTGTGTAGCTTCATGTAGTGGACCTCTACCAAGATTCTTCAAATTATAGTCCTGGGGCCAAAAATGCCTCCGCCCCGGGGCCCTTTGGTTTTTACATCGACTTACATAGGGAAAAGCTTTAAAAATCTTCTTGTCTGAAACCAGAATGCTCAGATGTTTGATATTTGGTATGAAGCTTCGTCTTGTGGACTTCTATCAAGATTGTTTAAATTATAGCCATGGGGTCAAAAATGCCCCGCCACGGGGCCCCTTGGTAAGTTACATTGACTTATATAGGAAAAATCTAAAAAAAATATTCTCCTCTGAAACCGCAAGGCCCAGGTCTTTGAAATTTGGTGTGTAGCTTCATCTATTGGACCTCTACCAATATTGATCAAATTATGGCCCTGGGGCCAACAATGCCCCCGCCCCGGGGCCCTTTTGGTTATACATTGACCTATTTAGGGAAAACATTTAAAAGTCTTCTTGTCTGAAACCAGAAGGCTCAGATGTTTGGTATTTGGTATGTAGCTTGGTCTTGTAGAACTCTCTCAAGGTCATTCAAATTATAGCCCGGGGACCAAAAATGCCCCCGCCCCGGACCCCTTTGGTTTTACTTTGGGTTATATAGGAAAAATCTTTAAAAAGCTTCTCCTCTGAAACCACAAGGCCCAGGTCTTTGATATTTGGTGTGTAACTGTATCTAGTAGACCTATACCAAGATTGTTCCAGTTATAGACCTTTCGCCAAAACTGCCCCCGACGTGGGGCCCTTTGGTTTTACATTGACTTTTATAGGAAAAATCTGAAACCGCAGGGCCCAGGTCTTTGATATGTGATGTGAAGCTTCATCTAGTGGACCTCTACCAAGACTGTTCAAATTATAGCCCTGGGGCCAAAAATGCCCCCGCCCCGGGGCCATTTGGTTTTACTTTGACTTATATAGGAATACTCTTAAAAATCGTCTCCTCTAAAACCGCAAGGCCCAGGTCTTTGATGTTTGGTGTGTAGCTTCATCTATTGGACCTCTACCAAGATTGTTCAAATTATAGCCCTGGTGCCAAAAATGCCCCCGCCCTGAAGCCTTATGGTTTTACATTGACTTATATAGGGAAAACCGTTACAACTCTCCTTGTCTGAAACAAGAAGGCTCAGGTGTTTGATATTTGGTATGAAGCTTCGTCTTGTGGACTTCTACCAAGATTGTTCAAATTATAGCCCTGGGGCCAAAAATGCCCCTGCCCTGGCCCCTTAGGTTTTACAATGACTTATATAGGGAAAACCTTTAAAAAATCTTGAAGGCTCAGTTCCTTGATATTTGATATGAAGCTTTGTCTACTGGACCTAGACCAAGACTGTTCAAATTATAGCCCTGGGATCGAAAACGGCCCTGTCCCAGGGCCCACAGGTTTTATTTAGACTTATATAAGGAAAATCTTCTTGTTTGAAACCAGAAGGCTCCGGTCTTTGATATTTGGTATGAAACTTCACCTTTTAGATCTCCCTCAAGATAATGCAAATTATAGTCCTAGGGCCAATAATGGTTCTCCCCAGGGCCCACTTGTTACACTATGGATCAGGTGAGCGATCCAGGTCATCATGACCCTCTTGTTTATGAGTTTTTGACGTCATTTACGTGTATCATACTTTTGCAGGGATATATTTACATCGACACTGTCATCACAAAATGACGTCACAGGACGCGTCAGTACGTAATGTATAAAGTAAACAGAAGAGCAGGGACGAGAAAGAAGTTTAGCTGATCGACATTTTTTTCTGATGTTTATCAAGGTAAGAACGGGATTTCGGGTGAGAGACAGAGAGAGAGAGAGAGAGAGAGAGAGAGAGAGAGAGAGAGAGAGAGAGAGAGAGAGAGAGAGAGAGAGAGAGATAGAGAGAGAGAGTCTTAAGAACAGTTTGATTTTGTTTACAAGTTCGTTAAGTTTGATTTGAGGTTTAACGTCCCCGTCAACATTGTATAAGTCATTTTGGAGACGTTGCTTCACTTTTATGGAACTTTCATCCGACATCTCAATGACCTACCACCCAATGAAACCAATAGACTTGTGAATGGCTTGCCCATGAATCGGCTATGTCAGAATCAGTCACGAAAACATGCCGAAGCCGGTATGAAGCAAGAAAAATAGAATTGTAGTCGATCACACCTCCAAGGGAAAGAAACACAAAGGTAAAATAACTGCACTAGTGTCGTAGTGACGTCATGCAACTTCGCGGGTGACGCAAGTTCAGTGACGTCATGTGTGTATGTAGGGGAGACCGGGGCTAGTTGGTCCGAAACTTGCATTTTTTTTTCAGATGCTGACATAAATATTCATTAGCTTGTAATACTTTTACATAATGCAACTAGTATAATCCATTTCCCACCTTATTTCATAGTTTTACGTCCGGAAAATGACAGATTCTTACAAATATTGCCGTTTTCCAAGACGGGGTAAAACGGACCAACTTACACCACTATCGGGGTAAGTTGGTCCGAGCCGCCGACTGGGATCCAACGAGAAACTCAGAAAGTGATGATGGGTCGATAAATGCCACTTTTGACAAAAGATCTGAGAAATACGTGGCTTCATTAACAATGCAGTAGACTGCCGGTCGATATCCTGAGATGATCAGCCAACTGTGCATTTTAATAGTTATTTTCTCAAAAACCGCCTATTTGTTTGGAAACCCCATTTAAGTCATACCGTAGAGTAGACCGGGGCTAGTTGGTCCTCTTCAACAGCTGGAGCTAATTTCTATTTCTCAGAACGATTTTGGTACTATGTATAACTTGTTCAATAATTTGCAGCTTTTTCATTCAGAAAATACCAGGTTCTGATAAATACAAATGCTTTTTCGACGGACCAAGTTACCCCGTCGCGAAAGGACCAACTTACCCCGACCCTAGTGTCTTCACAAATGACAGGAACGTCATTGAATGCCTTAGATAATGCGCTTTCAGGAAAAGTATAACATTTGCATGTGTTTTGTTTCACACAAAAAGACAAACAAATGATACCAATTGTAATAAAATCACTTTTGTGGTACAAAATCAGTTTTTGACCTCTAAATTTTTACGCCTTTCTTGATCGCCATCTAATTGTCACGATCAAGCATTCCATTGAGCCAAATCATTTGTCCATGGCCTTTCTCTGAGAAATTGCGCTCGGACAGACTTGCCCCACGGACCAACTAGCCCCGGTCTCCCCCATCTATTGCTTACTACTGATGCCTCAACACGACAAACCACAAATAAAAGCCAACATCTTGTCAGTATAATATTCTTACGTTGCCGATCAGAGAGATACATGTAAATATTGCTAGAGACATTAAACAGTTTTAAAAATCCGCCATTTTAGCTGG
Source organism: Lucinisca nassula (assembly GCA_963580285.1). Classification (NCBI taxonomy): domain Eukaryota; kingdom Metazoa; phylum Mollusca; class Bivalvia; order Lucinida; family Lucinidae; genus Lucinisca; species Lucinisca nassula. Next base: position 80,866,776 of record OY757015.1, on the reverse strand, counting down.
GACTAATCCTATCCCTCACACACATTCTGACATCTTAACTAAACATACCTGCTGTCCCTACTTCAGAGGCTTAATTTTTCTTCTGTGAAACGGAGAGCATTTAGTGAGTGTGATGCTCTTAAGAAATATTAAAACCTTTTTAATCAAAACTTTAGAAAACGTTCTTGTTCTTAGGACATCTAATTCTCGTTTGAAGTAGATATGAACGAACAAATTATAAAAGCGAGCTATATTTTTGGACTCGTATGGAATAAAACAGAATGAACTAAACATATATGTAGAAGAAGAGTAAACATTTGAGCACAAATGGAGAAGATATAAGGCGATTCTCACGAGCACCACAACCGATGTTTGCAGTCTAACTAGGAAATATGTCATGGAGTTTCGTCAGAAAAGTAGCCATTTCGGAGATGTGAAATAAATGCATTTTCTGACACCTCTTGCTTGAAACTCTTAAAATGTCAAAAGGATCGATAAGCCACGCTTCCACGGTCTGTAAGCCCCCGCCCATGGGGGCTTGAAGAAATATATGGGCTGCATGATGCTTCCACGCAGAGCTGAATCCGGCCCGCACACTAATACTGGTAAACCGCTTAGAGGATCTAAGCTTGTCCAGGAACCGCGGTGCGAGGCGGACCGTCCATGCTAATAAACACTATTGGTTTCATTGGGCGACAGGGCTTGAGATGTCATTTCATCTCAATGTCGGGTAAAAGTCCCACAAAATTGGAAGCAAAGTCTCCAAAATGACCTTTACAGTGTTGACGGGGACGTTAAACCTCAAATCAAACAAACAAATCCACGGTCTGTACTCGCACAGCGCGCCTATGTATAAAGGCAATGGAAAATAACGGTTTATTCTACAACAAATCACGGCAAGGAAGAGCGTGACGACTCACTGCCAATTTATGACGTCACTATAGTCGATTTCCGGTACAACGTCATTTTCTTGCATAGAAAACGATATACATATGTTTCAGTCGATAATTTTAGCGGGATTTCTTCTAACAATGGCGAAAAAAGGTTAGATTTTGAAGGAAACAACAGCAATATTGCCGATTTTCAGTCTGTTAGAATCGAAATAGATCAGCTCAAGTTTGTGATCTGTTGAGCAATAAATCACAGTTTGTCGGTCAGTTCAAAGTAGACAAATCACGCTACGCGCTCGTGATTTGATCTACTTTACAACTGACCTCCCAAACTGTGATTTATTACTCAACAAATCACAGTTAGAGCTGATCTATTTCTTAATCAAAACCAAGTTTGCTCTGCGCGAGGTTTCCGTCCTCGCTGACCTCACCTTAGGACATCTGTCGCACGGGTGTGTTATCGTTAAGGCCGACACGATTAATAGTATAATCGATTAATCGATCGATAAATTTCACAAAAATGATTATCATATCTGATTTGCTTTTAATCGATTACTTCATAGGTACACTTTACTACCCAAAGTTATGCCTAAAATAGCTGGATGAATGGCAAACAGTGCAGACCCTGATGAGACGCCGCATACTGCGCCGTCTCATTTGGGTCTACACTGTTTGCTCAGGCCTGTCTGTTCAAATATACATATGGTAAAGTGGAACATATGGTAAGAATCATGCTCAGACAGAAAGCAAGACAGGTAAAATTATGATCAAAACCTTAGCGATTACTAATCGATTATCTATCCCAATGACATGACTGATAATCGATCATCTTTTCAGCTCCGATTAGCCAACTCTAGTTATCGTAATGGTATGATCCGTGCAGTAGTCCCGATAGATTCATATACTTGACACCGGCCCCGATAGCTCAGTTGGTAGAGTGTCCGCTCCGGGGAACGGGAGGTCTCGGGTTCGATCCCGGGCCGCGACATACCAAAGTCGTTAAAAATGGTACTAGCTGCTCCTCGTTTGGCACTCAGATTTACGGGGTAGAGCTAGGACTGGTCGATCCAGTGTCAGGATAATGTGACTGGGTGTGGTATCATGTAATGTGTCTGGGACATGATACTTCAGTGAGGCAGCACTATAAACGTGAGCATTGAGCTCCCTGTCGCAACCAGACACCGTCGTGATATGACTGAAAAATTGTTGAAAGCGACGTTAAACCCGAATTCACACACACACACACACACACACACACACACACACACACACACACACACATATACTTGACATGTTTGTAAGAATCCAGTCGAATCTCACAAATCGTAGTGTCGCGTTACAACTGATTCGTAGAGCGTCACGAATATGACCGGGAATATTACAAAATTCCATGAATCCTTAGGCATCACGCCTATATAATTTTGGCCCCCGCCCTTGAACCCCACTTTAACATGAGTTTAGGGCCTACAGGGGTATATTTCTTATTTCTGCTCACAAACATAGATTGTGGGCGGCCCGTTAGAACCGCTTCGGCGAGGCGGTTCTAACGAGACCCCACAATCTACGTTTATGAGCAGAAACATTAAAACATCTGGATTTTTATCTGAAATCTTCATTTTGTTTGGGGCAAAATACATGTATATTTCTTTCTTTCTTTCTACTTATACTGCGATCGGTCACATCTGGCCATTACTTGCAGGTGTACATCACATACACACCAGGTTTGCAAGATGAAGGCCTACACAGTAATCATATAATTATGGTAGGGGCCTTTAACCTGCACAGGGCATGCCTAGTCCTGCACAGGGGGTGGGGGTGTATGTGTGTGTGTGTGTGTGGAGGGGGGGGGGGGGCTCCAGTTAACGTCCCGATCCGAAGAACGGTGCACTTTATGACATTCATCCCAGCAAATGATGCCATTGGAGTGTGTTCGGACACCGAAATTTTATCGCCGCTGCCGGGGATCGAACCCAGGACCTCTAGCACAAGAGGCAAGTGCACTAACCACTGAGCTATCACGTGTTTTCGAAATGTTAATGGGATTCGTGGTCTGTATGGAATAGGACACAACGTCAAACGAGTGATACACATGTTTACAAAAAGTATACGATTATGAGTCAAGCAGTCAATATTTGACTTTCGGATGATCCTTCTTCTAATGTTCCCATTTCATCGACAAGTCCATTACGAAAACACGCCTATACAAATATATTGAAAATTTTACGACCAAAAGAAAGAAAATTTTCAGATAAATATTCTGATACAGTAGAACTCCGATGGCTCGAACATCGATGGCTCATTTACCATGGATGTGTCGAACTCATTCTTGAGTCCCTAGCGAAATCCTGTACATAAGAAATAATGGGGGATAATTGAGGAGATTTTAGTCTTTTAACTTGCAAATGTATGCTGTGTGTACTCATTAGAATCGCCTCGATGAGGCGATTCTAATGAGTACACACAGCATACATTTTCATTATAGAAATGCGAAAAGATGTCTAAAAGTATCTCGTTATGCCTCCTGACAGTAACCCTTAGTGGCTCGAACTACCCCTGTCTCGAACAGATTTTCGAGGTCCCACAGGTGTTCGAGCCATTGAAGTTCGACTGTAGTTTTAATATTTCTACGCAAAACATAGATTGTGAGTATTCGTTGGAACCGGCCTCTGTTCTAACGAGTTCCCACAATCTTTGTTTTATCCCACATTTACTAAATAAAAGTGTTTTATCAGCAGGTCAACATTACACAGGCGTGTTTTCGTGATGTTTATATAAAAAAAAAAACACCTATGAATCCGCTTAAAAAAAATGCAGAAAAAGTGTAATTTAAAATATCACGGTCATTATTTCTGCTCAGAAACATACACACAGTCATTGGAACAGCAGTAAGGCGGCGCAGTCTAGCCTTGCTGCAACGATACAGTTACCTCACGATACGATACATATCGCGATATTTGTGTCACGATACGATACGTATATCGCTATACACTTTCTGGAATGAAAAAGAAACTTTAAGCAAAGAAATTCCTAAAAAAAACAGCTGTAAGCAATATTTAAATAATATGAATTAAAGGCACTGCCTTTTGAGCAAACACACTCATTTACACCCCTATCTATCTTCATATACTAAGTTTGTCATATTTAGCCAAAAAGGTAAGTGTGTGTGTGTGGGGGGGGGGGGGGGGGGGGGGGGGGTCGTAGGATGAGTCCATAAAACTATTTACAATCTGATTAACAGGTATACTAAAACGCATACCTCTGAGTCCAGATCTATACTGTATGGTCTTTGTTGAACTCCCATGCCGGTCTTTGAAGTCATATGCGGTCTTGGCATCAACCACAGATGAGGGAATACTATATGATGAATAGAGTTGGGGGATGCTTTAGGGCGTCACTATAGGCCTGATACCTACGGTATTGTGTGTAATTTACTTTTGATGCCTTTGTTTGAGTTGAAACTGTTACAGGGGCCGAGTATTATCTTTATAGAGAGACACTATATCAGAGTGTATCTTATGGAGGACTTAGGTAGGTAATCTTGGTGTAGATCATCAAAATACCAGTAGTGCTAGCGTGATTATTTACTGATAGCTCAGTGGTTAGTGCACCTGCCTCTAATGCAAGAGACCCTCGGTTCCATTCCAGGCAGTGAAATAAATTTTGATATTCGAACATCATTTTAGGGATGAATGCCACATAGTGCACCGTCCTTCGGCTCGGGACATTAACTGGAGACTCCCTGAGCAGAAAGAATCATCCCCTCTGCAGGTTAAAGATCATTACCGTAAAGTATTAACACCTCCAAGTAATAGTCAAGTGTGACCTAATGCTGTAAGGAGATCGATCGATAGATAGATTGATTCCTAATTAAGACCACCTTTGGGACTCGTCAAAAGTGGTCTTTAAGACCACGTTTGAACAGTTCGAAAGGTGATCTCTGACCAGAGGACACTGTATGCAGAAAATACAATGAAAGAATAACTGTAGCTTGCTAACTAGGCTTTTTAAGCAGGATAAGACTTAATTTTAGGTGGTCTTAATAGCTGAATTTTACTGTATAAACCACTTACAATGGATCAAGAGCTTCCTGACCAACAGGGGCGAACCATACCTGGTCACAGGCCTGATTACCACGATTGCCCCAGCTGTATCCGGTGTCCCTCAAGGTTTCATGCTCAGACCTTTGTTGTTCTGCCCGTGCATAAATCACCTGTCACAGAATATTAGTCCTGGAGTTCACCCCTTTGCTAATGACAGCCTTTTACATCACGAGGTCTCAAGCATGACTGATACTGCACACTTTAGAGGGATCCTGACAGACTATAGCAATGCCTATAATGGAAAATGGACTGGCAAAGTCTTCTCATTCCAACCAAATGTGCGGCAGTCAGGTAACAAAATGGAGAATATAAGTGAAGGCAATGATCAGGAAACGTGGCCGAAGATTTGGAGCAACTAAATGTTATAGATACACAGTCATGAACTGTCACTCTCAAAGGGAGATAGCCAACTGGTCTGAAGATGTTGAAGCATGATGGTAGAGACCATGATTAGACTTATCCTGGATTAGGTCCATCAGTATGGGACCAACTTATAGTATCCAGCAGTTTGAGACGGTGCAACGGCGAGCAGTTTGGTTTGACAGAGATGACTACCATACAACCGGCATTACCTCCCAAGTGATACAGCACCTTGGCCGGCAAACTCATTAGCATTGCCATTAAGTCGTCAATGCTGGGCATGATCTACATGTATCTCTGGGCTAAGTGGACATTCATGCTTGCAGGTTCTCCGACCCAAAAGCGGCGACCAGCTGGGGATTCTCCCCAGAGTATACGGACCGACATCTTATGTCAACTCTCCTTCGTCGACAGGGGCATCAGACTTAAGGGCCAACTTCCACAGAATATTGTCAGTTCTGGGATCCCTGAGGGCTTCAAAAGGGATCTTCTCCGAACTACATAAATACTGTATTTCAAAGTTTTTGATATGTTCAGTTGTGAGGCAAAGGTGACGGGAGGCCAACTCATATTGACTTACAGTTGGGCAAGGCCTGCTGTCCTTGCAGCAGGCAGGGGCAGCGGGGGAACATTGTTAATTCTCCTGTTTGTACACTTTTATTCATTTTCCCCTTTCTCCCTCTTTCCCGCACCTCTCTTCTCCTCTACTACCTCTTCTATCTCTGTTGTCCCTTTCTCTGAGAGACGACTCCAAATGGCTCACCAGGTTTGATGTGTCATTAAACCCCAAACTATTGTTGAGCCTTCCCACCGCTATGCACATAACCCTAGTATAATGATGCTCCAGTGTTGGTCCTGTGTGCACTTCATTGGAAGAAATTAGATAGTGTGACCCAGTGAGTTTGCAGCATGGACACTAAAGTATCCTGAAGCACTAGCATTATGCTATGGATTTAGGGCTCATCATCATTTTGTAAATCTTGGGAAGGTAGAAATGCACAGTTAGCCAGTTAGCTCATTGTGTCTCTTACTATTCCCAGGGCTTTATTGTATTATTGTACACCCCTGAGTGTTTGTGAAACGTTTTAATTGCTTGGCCGGACGAGAAGCGCTTTCCTCCCAACCGAAAGCTCCGGCAAATGCTCCGGTAACTCGTGGGACCAATCGCGGTGCTGGATTTTACCGGCAAACCTTTTCTGCTCAGTGCGTGACGCAGTTTCGAAACTTTCCCGCGACCAAACTTCAACGTTTGATGCAACGGTCTCTCGAATGCAGAAATCCGCAGGTAGCCAAATGTTACTATTCCCAGGGCTTTATTTTATTCCCGAGTAATAATTTGTGAAAAGTTGTACTTTCTTGTTCAGACGAGAAGCGCTTTCCACCCTAACGAGAATCTCCGGTAAATGCTTCGGTAAATGCTCCGGTAACTCGTTGCTCCAAGCGCGGTGCTAGGTTTTAACCGACTAACATTTTCGGCTCAGTGCGGTACGTTTCAGCTCATTGAAACGCGCGACGCAGTTTCGAAACTTTCCCGCGATCAAACTTCAGCGTTTGATGTAACGGTCTTCGAAAATAGCTTTTTAAAATTATTTCGACGCTTTTTGTGTTTCTTTTGTTATGGGACTTGACTCATTTTGGTTTTGAGGAGCAATGTTTGGATGTGAATACAATTCTCATGAACTCTGTAAAGATGGCGGATTAACGCGAGAAATTGAACGAGATTCCAGGCGAGATTTGGGTGCCTAAGTATGATTCCAGGCGAGATTTTGGTGCCTAAGTATGTTGTTCCAGCTTCTCTACAGTAAAGCAAACACTTCGTGTGTTTGCTATAATTCTTTGTTTTGTTTGATTTGAGGTTTAACGTCCCCGTCAACACTGTATAGGTCATTTTGGAGCAATTTTGGTCCAATTTTGTGGGACTTTTACCCGACATTGAGATGAAATGACATCCCAAGCCCTGTCGCCCAATGAAATCAATATGGTTTATAAGCATGGACGGACCGACTCGCACCGCTTTGCCTGGGCAGGCCTAGATCCTCTAAGCGGTTTACCAGTACGCATGTGTGGTCGGTAGCATCTCTGCGTGGAAGCATCATGCAGCCCATCTATTTCTTCCAGCCCCGATGGGCGGGGGCCAATAATTCTTTGTAATATACACGAACAATGGAGATAAAAGTGAAAATAGGACATGTACTATATTTGTAATATGTTGTAGGGGGAGACTGGGTGAGGTAAATGTGACGCGTATCTTGCGTCACTGCATGGGCGTCCAACTGATGGACAAAGCCTGTTGTCCTTTCAGGAGGTGAGGGTAGGTAGGGAATGCTGTAATTTCTTCTGTTTCTCCTTTTACGTCCATTCATTTCCTTCTTTCTCCTCTGTCCCTCGCTTTCATGTCCTGTACGATATCTTTTATCTCTTTTCTCCCTTTCTCTGGGAGACGACACAACATGACCCACAAGGGTTGACGTTTCGTTAAACCAAAATCAGTCAACCAATCAATCAAAATTTATGCAAAAGCAGCAAAAGTTTACATCTCAACTTTATCAAATTACTCTGAATCGTAATTCGTCAACCTGCTTCATGATTCGATACGCGTATCGTCAGCAGTTGCTTCGCGACTACGATACGATTCAGTGAATCGTTGCACCTCTAGAACACAATAAATTATAAATCATAGCACAAATTTTCCTGAAAAACACACACACACACACACATGCGTTCTAGCTTTTTTTATTATTATGCCCCCAACTTCGAAGACGTTGACGGGGCATATTGGTTCTGTCTTGTCCGTCTGTCTGCCCGTCCGTGTGTCCGTTACGCTTTCACCCTGTAGGAAACTCAAGAATGGTTTTAGCTAGGATCTCGAAAGTTCATATATGGAATGTGCATGAAAAATAAACGGGCAAGCCTTTTTTTTCGCCGGACTTGTCTTTGCAGAGTTACGCCCCTTTTCGGACTTATACATAGTTGCTATGGGGAAACCTTGTGAGTAAGATATCTGGAGAACCACTTGAGCTAGACTCATGATATTTTGTAAACAGTTTGGGTCTAAGGGGTAGATGACCTGATTAACTTTTGACGAAATTCCGAAAATATTTAACGGAGTAACGCCCCTTTCGGACTTATACTTTGCGGCTACGGGGAAACCTTGTGAACAAAATATCTGAAGAAACTCTTGAGATAGGCTCATGATATTTAGTAGAGAGTTTGGGTCTAATGTGTAGATGACCTGATTAACTTTTGATGAAATTCCGAAAATATTTAATGGAGTTACACTCTTTTTCGGACTTACGCATTGTGGCTATGGGGAAACCTTGTGAGCAAAATATCTGGAGAAATGCTTCAACTAGGCTCATTGTATTTAGTAGACAGTTTGGGTCTAAGGTATAGATGACCTGATTAACTTTTGATGAAATTCCAAAAATATTTAATGGAGTTACGCTCTTTTTCGGACTTATGCATTGTGGCTTTGGGGAAACCTTGTTTAATTATGTGTCTGTTAGTGGCAAGCATAAGGTTGGCGGCATAGTGTTTCACAAACACATTTTCTAATTTATTTTTTATTATTTTTAATTATTTATTTATTTCAGGATTCATTTAATTATTTACACGATTATTTTTTTTTGGGGTACATTTATTAATTTATTTTATCAAGGAATCATTTAAATATTTACACAGTTATTAAATTATTAACTTATTTATTTATGTTCTTTTTTCATTTCAACCACGTCATGAGAAAAATCTTTGACAATTTGCCAGCAACTTTCTATATATATAGATAGAGAGTATATTTACTTTTCTGAGGTGGATACCAAAAATATTTCATTGAGTATGTTGAAAACATTATAATTTCCACGAGTGCGAAGGACGAGTGAAAATTCGGATGTTTTCATCACACGAGATGAAAGACTTTTAGTTTCCACCGAAAAAAAGTTAATGTTCTTTTTATTTTATAATTTATTAGGACACTTACGGTAATTGAATGGCATGCACCCAGCCACTGTATTCCATGTGTAGCAGTCGGTCGCGGTCGGTTTTTCACGTTGAAAAAAAAAACACGCTGATTTGAGCACAAATTTCCCTAGAAACTTCTTCCTCGCACAAACTCTTACTCAGCCATTCAGTTATCTGCCAGGGCCCAAGGATTACAATCGATACTTAAGTTAAGGTCGACTTAACGATTTAAGGAGGAATTAATATCTTAGTAAAGTATTTCCTTAAAAAGTGCATTCGAAAGCCACCTATTTCATTTACTTAGCTAAGTATTTAACTTCGGATAAAGTCGTAGTTTTGACGAAAATTTTCACGACGATCAGCACGAAAGTTTCAATTACACATTGATGTAGGCGGCCCACAATTTTCCCGCGATCTGTCAAAAATCACTTCTTCTGTTTCATTGAATGGAGACAATAGAAAATATGATGGTTTAGTTTCCATTTCACCACATAAACCATGAAAAATGTTTTATACACTATAAAACGTGTCTCATTGAAGGATCACACTCGATCACGATTTGTGCGGACAAACATTAGTCACAATGTAGCACCACGCCATATTCAAAACGCTGTTTCTACGGGGTCCCTTTAGAAACAAGAAATCATACAATATTTGGATATACAAACCAAAAGGCTTATATGCAGTGGTGGGGTCTGACTCACATCACTTTGCCTGGGTAGGCTTAGTCCTTTTAAGCTGTTTTCCAGTGCTCGTGCTAGTGTGGTCAGTTTCAGCTCTACATGGAAGCATCATGCAGCCAAATATGAAGCCCCGAGGGGTGGGGGCGGAATCGGTTTTATAGAGTCTGTCCATGATTCAACCCTTCTCATGCCGTTAGGCGTATTGCATAATATCCAATACAATCTGGTACAGTAATAAATATACATGTATTCTGCACTATGGTGAAGAAGAGGGAAGACTTCCGCAGAAACCACCCCAAACTTAACCCCGGCTACAATATTGTTTTCGGATGTCATTATTATACATGTATGTAGTTGATATAGTCATTAACGACTAGATCAAACATCGTGCAGACAAACACAGAGAAAAACCGTAGCTCCACTCGGAGTAAAACAAAGGAAAAAAAAAGTGATATAAAATCTCTGTACATTCCATCTCGGATTGCCCCGTCTTTTTATGAATGTGGTCCTTATCTGCGTATTACCTTACAATTGATGAGGCATAAAGCGCTCACTCACTCACCTCAAAAACACACTCAATCACTCACATGCACAAGCTTACAAGGGGGTGGAAGGCCCCCGCCCATAGAGGCTTGAAGAAATAGAGGGGCTGCTTGATGCTTCCACGCAGAGCTGAAATCGACCCGCACACGAGTACTGGTAATCCGTTTAGAGGATCTAAGTCTGCCCAGGCAAAGCGGTGCGAGAATATAAACCCTATTGGTTTCATTGGGCGGCAGAGCTTGAGATGTCATTTCATCTCGATGTCGGGTAAAAGTCCCACAAAATTGGAAGCAACGTCTCCAAAATGACCTTTACAGTATTGACGGGGACGTTAAACCTCAAATCATACAAAACAAACAAGGGAGGTGGTACGCCTCAAACTTATTTTTATTTAGCATTTCAAGGCAAGGAGTAGAAGCTTATGATTGGTTGCGGCCAATATCAGTTGGACACCCCAGTGACGCAAGATACACGTCACCTTGCCTCACCCAACCAGCACAAGCCGACCACACGCGACCTCCAGTAAACCAATTAGAAGGCTTAAGCCTGCCCAGGCAAAGTGGTGCAAGTCGGGCCGTCCATGCATATACGAGTTTGATTGGGCGACAGGGCTTGAGATGTAATTTCATCTCAATGTCGGGTAAAAGTCCGACAAAATTGAAAGCAACACTTCCGAAATCAAACCTAAATAGTGTTGCGAGGACGAATCTCAAATCAACCAAAAAAAAAAACTTCTTTGTATTTAATAAATTTTGATACCGCGAATCTTACACAAATGGTCCTTTCATATGAAAGTTACGAAACGGGCCTTCGAATTGGATTTTAAATTGGATTTTATTGCCTTTACTATGACCATTTGCCCTGCAAATGTACATCGCTGACATACTTTACAGTTGTTCCCGCCAAAATAGAAATTATTTACATTTCAAGTAAAAATACTAATGTAAACCTATAGAAAACAATGCAGTTCATACTTCCATGAACGCATCAAGTCATATGATTTTCCCTGACGTCAAGTGACGCCAGTCTAAACCATGGTTCTCTATGATCTCATTGGGCGTTCCGCTCTTTATTGAAAACTGCGTGTAATTGTTTTTCAGCTTTAACAGTTTGCCTTATAAGTGAGGAAAAAAGAATGTAAATATAAGAAATATTTTTTTCGATGTTCATGAAGGTATGAACGACAGCGGGTCGCTAGCAAAGTTTATATGAACCCCTTCGGAGTTCATTTACTTTGCAGGCGACCCTGTTCGTTCATACTTTCATGAACAGCAGAAAAATAAAAGTCATTTCTTAAATGCACGTGGCGTCATACTATTTCATGACACTGAATATAAAGACGGCATATGATGGTTGTGAACATTGTATGTGTATAAGTAGCAGGACATGCATAAGCGTAGGAACATGGACCCGCTGTACCACAGGATCAGTTTTTAAATAACAGACAAAAGTGATATGCGCCAGCCTCCCTCCCCAAACACCCCCATCCCCCGACGCACAAACCTGTCGGCGCCACCCACCCATCGGGGCATGGAGAAATAAATTGGCTGCATGACGCTTCCACGCAGAGCTGAATCCGACCGCACACGAGTACTGGTTACCCACTTAGAGGATCTAAGCCTGCCCATAGGGGCTTGAATCTTTTTTTTTTCTTCTTTTTTTATGATTCAAGCCCCTATGGCATGCCCAGGAAAAGCGGCGCGAGTCGGACCGTCACTGCTTATAAACCCTATTGGTCTCATCTGGCGACAGGCTTGAGAAGTCATTTCATCTTAATGTCGGGTAAAAGTCCCTCAAAATAGGAGCAACGTCTCCAAAATGACCTTTACAGTGTTGACGGGGACGTTCAACATCCAATCAATCAATCAAACATACACACACCTACCCTGACAAAAACAACCAAGTCGTTTAAGACCCCCTTTCGCTTGTAAAAATCTTCCTACACCAAACAATAAATTGCTACCCTGTTACCAGTATTATACAGTATTAAGTAAAGGGAAGTTTTTATACAGCTCTATCGATCGAAAACTGTGACACACCAAGGGAGAAATCCCAGTTGTTTTATACCTTATCGCCAAGTCGACTTGCGCTCCAAGGAGAAAAAAAAGTGGCTCGACCAGGACCCGAACCCAGGGCCTCTTGAATATGATGCAAACACTTTACCGTCTGAGATACCGAGCATGATTGCTAATTTCGGGCAAATAAAAGCTCTCGTGTTTGCCGTTGTTGATATATACATTCGTGTGTCAAGGTCAAATCTTAAAAGTTAAGGTACCTACCTGGGTAACCTTAAATATTTAAGGATATTCTCTGGTTAAGTATCGACTTAAATGAAAGAAATTCTTTGTAGTTCACTTTATACGAAAGTTAAGTAAATACTTAGTTTAAGTAGGTAGTTAAAATTTAAGTACGCATTGTAATCCTGGGCCCTGGTACTCCTTGTAGACCATTTGTAACAAAGAGAGCTAAGCCTAAATCTGCATCTGTGAGGGAGCATTGTGCCCGGGATGTGTGTCGGCAAAGGTGAGAGCGCTGCTGTTGTCAGATATGGCGCCTGTTCATTCAATTTTAGTGCCAAACTTCAAAATATGTTCTAACGGCATAAGGAATTATTATTCTTAGTAAATAAAGGGAACATTAACCCTTTTTTCGACCAGAACGTAAACAAAAAGTAGTTCCGGCGCGCTACAGTGAAATGATATAAATGGCATAGGTCACAAGTGAAATGATACGATATCATTTTACTTGTGATTGCTATCATTTTTATTTGTTTCAGATATGCATTGATTTCACTGCTAAGTAGAAATGCTTATATCAGCTCTGCGCATCTGGACAGTCTGATCAGCATCTAAGGGCAACGTCAAATCAACGTCAGCGCAACGTCACAATTACGTCATGTGCCTGCTGGCGAAGACTTCTTTCGGTGTTCATTCGGTAAAAATCGATCTTACGCTGAAAACAAATCAAATATCCCCTATTTCATTTATTGATTTATTTCATAGATATTTTCCTTAGAATCTTTTCTTATTTCTCATCTAAACATAGATTGGAGGTGCTCGTTAGAACCGCCTCATCGAATACCAGCAACCATACATTGTATGGCTGTGACCATAAATAAGAAAAATACAGTCGAACTTCAATGGCTCGAACAACTTTGGGACCTCGAAAATCTGTTCGAGACAGGGGTAGTTCGAGCAACTGAGATTACTGTCAGGAAGCATTACAAGCTACTTTTAGACATCTTTTCGGTGTTCTATAATGAAAATGTATGCTGTATGAACTCATTAGAATCGCCCCATCGAGGCGATTCTAATGAGTACACACAGCATACATTTGCAAGATAAAAGACTAAACTCTCCTTAATTATCCCCCACTACTTCTTATGTAGAGGATTTCGCTAGGGACTCAAGAATGGGTTCGACACATCCATGGTAAACGAGCCATCGGTGTTCGAGCCATCGAAGTTCTACTGTAATGTATACCAATGTACCCGCCAGATTTCTCGATACAAAGTGGGTTACGCCACACTGGTAAAGGCAAGCGCGCAGGGTAAGGAACAAACACACCGGATAAGGAAATTTTTCCACTCAGGATAAAAAAGAAAATGAAGGAATGGGTATCACATGTGCAGGTTTGTTGTTGTTCTAGATCTCGTGTTACGGTTACTTATCAATACGGCTGCTCACATTAGCTTCACGGAAGACACATATTATTCACAAATTTATTTTCGATGGTCCGAATTCGACAGTTACAGCCAGTCAAACGGAGAACCGGACACAGTGGAGCTACTCCACCGCGAAATCTCATTATTTTACATGAAACGCTCTTCTGCGAAGATGGCATGCACTTTTTTGTTGGTTGTAGACATGCATATGATAAATCGGACTGTTGCAAATACGATTTAAGGAAAATTTGAAATTAGAAGGCCCACAGTGAGAAATCCTAGTTCAATTTTCAATACAACGCCCACGGGCAAAGAAATGGGTACACCGCATATGATAAGACACAAAATTTTCCGGCGAAAAGTGAGTGAGTGAGTGATTTTAGTTTTACGTCCCACCAACAGCTAAGGTCATACGGAGACGGGACCTCGGTTTAAAGACTCATCCGAAGGTCTGGAGAAGCCCGGGATCGATCCTGCGATCCCTGGTTTAGAAGGCGAGTAGCATAACCACTGCGCCACAGGGGCTTCTCTTTTCCGGCGAAAATGGTTCTTGTATGGTCGTAGCACTAGGAAATTTCCATCTCAGAATAGGTTTTCCGATATTAATAATTAGTCCTACATAGTTTAAAGCACCAACTGTGACCTTTAGGAAACGTTCAAAGTTATGTACATTGTCTTGGCATGTGCATTGCTCTGGTTCTAGCAATATAATCATCCCCTATGAGGGGACAGATGGATTTGGTTCATCGCGATCATGAATTAGAGAAATGATATTTATGTCCATGCAGTATTTGTGAACTTGGCGAAACCATGCAATAGGCATGTCTCACGAATTTGGCGAAGTTATCTATCTTATTTTCAGCCAAAAGAACAAACATACAATTTTCTACCACAAATACTGCATTGACATAAATATCATGTCTCTAATTCATGATCGCGATATGAATATGACTGATATGTTGTCTTACGTTTCGAGTTATTCCATCTAACTCCGTCTTTTGAGAACTATAACATGTAAGTATTTGATTTGTTTGTTTGTTGGTTTGTATTGGAATTTAACGGCCCAGTTAACACTATTTAGATCATTTTTGAGCCGGTCAATTTATCAACACTTTGCCTGGGCAAGCTTATACGTAAGCGGTTTACCAGTACAGTGGACATTCTTTCGCTATAGAAGCTGACAACTGCCCTTTTTGAATCAGTGGGAGGGATGACGATGATGATTTCGTGTTTAACGACGCGTCAACCCTCTTTGTGGGTCATAAGCTCAGTGGAAGGGAGAGAATGACCGTAGAAAAGATTTCATGATCAATCTCCACGAAAGAATGGTTGCCGACACCGGCAGGTATCGAACCCGCGTCCTCCTGATCACCAGTCAGACGCGCATCCGACTGAGCTACCGGGGCAAAACAAGGAACAGCTTGTTGGACGTAATAATTCGTCAGTCATTAATGACAATGACCAATCTTAATCACATGCGAGAAATGTAACTGAGATAGCCGAAGCTGCAGACAGAGCAAGAGAGGTCAGAGGAGAAAGCTATATTGCTGTTTGTGATGCCTTAGCTCTGACTTTGCGCTGTGCAACTTCGCTGATTCTTTTTGCCTCATATTCATTTGCACCCCTTCTGATGAGACCCCGCCACTTTGCTGTTCCATCTATGGCATTTTGGAGACGTTGCTCCCAATTTTGTGAGACTTTTACCCGACATTGAGATGACATGACATATCAAGCCCTGTGGCCCAATGAAAGGGTTTATAAGCATGGACGGTCGGACTAGCACCGCTTTGCCTGGGCAGGCTTAGATCCTCTAAGTGGTATACCAGTACCCGTGTGCGGTTGGGTTCAGCTCTGCGTGGAGGCATCATGCAGCCATCTATGTCTCAAAGCCCCGATGGGCGGGGGCCTATTAAGGTTTATACGCATAGAGGGTCCGACACGCACCACATTGCCTGATTAGAAAAGTATTTTTGTCTCCCATGTCAATAGGGGTCAAAATTAGCAAATTCTTTCCTTTAAGAGTTGACCACCATTTCAGTGGAACAGCGAAAAGGAAGTCTCGAAAGTTGTCTTCCTTTGAAAAATGGCGTAAGCTTCTGCTAGATGTTCCCATTCCCCTTAAAGTAAAGAACTTGCTAATCAGGTGTAAAGAACTTGCTTCCTCTTGAAGAGAGCAAGCCCTTATTCTAATGCACTCGCGTATGTTTGTTTGTTTGACTTGAGGTTTAACGTCTCCGTCAACACCATTTAGGTCATTTTGGGGACGTTGCTTCCAGTTTTGTGGGACTTAATTTACCCGACATTGAGATGAAATGGAATCTCAAGCCCTGCCGCCCAATGAAACCAATTTAGGGTTTATACGCATAGCGGGTCCGACACGCACCATACTTTGCCTGGGCAGGCTTAGACCTCCTAAACGGTTTACCAGTACTCATGTGCAGTTGGTTTGGTTGGTTTTAGCTCTGCGTGGAAGCATAATGCAGCCCAATCTATTTCTTCAAGCCCAGACGGGCGGGAGCCGCATTTGCGTATGTAATGCGACGTTGGACTATCTGCGACAGTTCTACGATATAATCATCACCAAGCAATATAATCATCCCCATGAGGGGATAGACGGATTTGGTTAATCGCGGTCATGAATTAGAGAAATGATATTTATGTCCATGCAGTATTTGTGGTAGAAACAGAACTTGGCGAAACCATGCAATAGGTATGTCTCATAGATTTGGCGAAGTTATCTATTTTATTTTATTTTATTTTATTATCTATTCTATTTTATTTTCAGCCAAAAGAACAAATATACAATTTTCTACCACAAATACTGCATGGACATAAATATCATTTCTCTAATTCATGATCGCGATGAACCAAATCCATCTATCCCCTCATAGGGGATGATTATATTGCTAGAACCAGAGCAATGCACATGCCAAGACAATGCACCTAACTTTGAACGTTTCCTAAAGGTCACAATTGGTGCTTTAAACAATGTAGGACTAATTATGAATATCGGAAAACCTAATCTGAGATGGAAATTTCCTAGTGCTACGACCATACAAGAACCATTTTCGCCGGAAAATTTTGTGTCTTATCATATACGTTGTACCCATTTCTTTGCCCGTGGGCGTTGTATTGAAAATTGAACTAGGATTTCTCACTGTGGGCCTTCTAATTTCAAATTTTTCTTAAATCGTATTTGCAACAGTCCGATTTATCATATGCATGTCTACAACCAACAAAAAAGTGCATGCCATCTTCGCAGAAGAGCGTTTCATGTAAAATAATGAGATTTCGCGGTGGAGTAGCTCCACTGTGTCCGGTTCTCCGTTTGACTGGCTGTAACTGTCGAATTCGGACCATCGAAGATAAATTTGTGAATATTATGTGTCTTCCGTGAAGCTAATGTGAGCAGCCGTATTGATAAGTAACCATAACACGAGATCTAGAACAACAACAAACCTGCACATTTGATACCAATTCCGCCATTTTCTTTTTTATCCTGAGCGGAAAAATTTCCTTATCCGGTGTGTTTGTTCCTTACCCTGCGCGCTTGCCTTTACCAGTGTGTACGCGGGGTGTTCATTACACGGATTAGTCAATATGATCGAATTGCTAAAAACAAATCCGCAGACGTATCAGGTGAGCCAGTCAGGGCCACGTCGCAATCCTGGTGTTACGTGCATAATTATAATGCAGGTAATGTTATCAAAAATAGGCGAGTGCATCTTGAAATCGATTTTTTGCGACGCATTGAAGTGTTGGGCAAATATAAAAAGTAAAACTTTTCTTGTTTACACATTCGGCAGCTAAATCAGGTAAGGTCTGTCTTAACCCTTCTCTTGCTGAATATTCATTTAAGCCACCCCCATTTCTGTCTATTAACCAACCAAATTACTTGATGTAATTTATTGCTACAAATTCATAAATTGAATGCCAAACAGTGTAGATCCTGATCAGATGGCTGATCTGGATCTACACTGTTTGCAAAGATAAGGGTTGTCGTGAACAGCAAGATAAGGGTTAAAATATCTCTGTTTCCAACTAAATTATATTTAATTATTAATCTTAACCATTTTTGCGCAAAATTTTACGTTTTTTGGTGCCCACCAGCTAATGA
The DNA here is from genome assembly GCA_963580285.1 of Lucinisca nassula. Classification (NCBI taxonomy): domain Eukaryota; kingdom Metazoa; phylum Mollusca; class Bivalvia; order Lucinida; family Lucinidae; genus Lucinisca; species Lucinisca nassula. The sequence goes on along the minus strand of OY757015.1, from coordinate 80,848,483 downwards.
AAGATCTTCTCTAGTTACATGTAGTGGTATTTTTTCCAAAATATGTGAATTTTGGGGGAATTTATTTTCAAATTTCACCGACTGAAAGAGGCGAAAAATCGATACAGGGGCTTGAAAAAATAGATGTGCTGCATGATGCTTCCACGCAGAGATGAAACCGACCCGCACACGAGTATTGGTAAACCGCTTAGAGGATCTAAGCCTGTCCAGGCAAAACGGTGCGAGTGTCGGACCGTCCATGCTCATAAACCCTATTGGTGTCAATGGGCAGCAGGGCTTGAGATGTCATTCCATCTCAATGTCGGGTAAAAGTCCCACAAAATTGGAAGCAACGTCTCCAAAATGACCTTTACAGTGTTAACGGGGACGTTAAACCTCAAATCAAATCAAAATAAAAACGCCAAATGGCATTATGGACGAGTTTTTCAGGGTTAACCAAAAGATAAACCGGGACGCGGACGCCCGGCCTCCCGCCTGCACGGACATCGCTATTCTAAAGGACGGAATTTTTTCCTTGTAAAACCCAGCCAAAAATCCCGAAAGAGGAGAAAAATCGCTACATTTCTTTTGTGTTTATTTTTATTATTATTTTTTTTCTTTTGTATTTAAATTTCCGCTTACTATAAGTTATAATCTTCTTATTACATGCAATCACCGATGTGATATAGTTGAGATCCAGCGAGAACCCTGAATCGTAGTTGTAACTCATATATGCCAGCCGGCCTCGACAGCTCAGTCGGATGCACGCCTGAATAGTGACCAGGAGGACGCGGGTTCGATACCTGCCGGGGTCGGCAACGGCATTCTTTCGTGGAGATTGATCATGAAATCTTTTCAACGGTCATTCTCTCCCTTCCGCTGATTCAAGAAGGGCATTTGTCTTGTTTGTTTGTTTGAATTGGGGCTTAACGTCCCCGTCAACACTGTATGTGTCATTTTGGAGACGTTGCTTCCAATTCTGTGGGGTTTTTACCCGACACTGAGGTGAAATGACATCTCAAGCCCTGCCGCCCAATGAAGCCAGACGGCTTATATGCATTGGGCGATCTGACTCACACCGCTTTGCCTGGGCAGGCTTAGTCCTTCTGAGCGGTTTACCAGTACTCGTGTGTGGTCGGATGTAGCTCTGCGTGGATGCAGCCCATATATTTCTTCAAGCCCCGATGGGCGGGGGCTAAATCGCCGATGTAATAGTTGGGATCCAGCGTGAACCCGCAATCGTTGTAGTTGTAACTCATATATGCCTAGCGTCCCATTTAGGGGACATTGGCAATCAGTGTAGACCCATATCAGACGCCGCAGAATGCGGTGTCTGTCCTGGGTCTACACTGTTTGCTTAAAGAACATAATGTTTTGTAAAACTTACTGCAAACTAAAACCGGACATGAAATACCTGTAATTGAAAATGGACTTCCCAAAACTTAACGGATTTTGTTTGTTTGTTTGTTTGATTTGAGGTGTAAAGTCCGCATCAACACTGTAAATGTCATTTCGGAGACGTTACTTTTAATTGCGTGGGACTTTTACCCGACATTGAGATGAAATGACATATCAATGTCTGTCGCCCAATGAAACCAATAGGGTTTATAAGCATGGACGGGCCGATTCGCACCGCTTTGCCTGGGCAGGCTTAGATCCTCTAAGCGGTTTACCAGTACCCGTGTGCGGTCTGTTTCAGCTCTGCGTGGAAGCATCATGCAGCACATCTATTTCTTCAAGCCCCGATGGGCGGGGGCTAAATCGCCGATGAAATAGTTGGGATCCAGCGTGAACCCGCAATCGTTGTTAGTCATATGTATGCCTAGCGTCCCATGTAGGGAACAATGGCAAACAGTGTAGACCCAGATCACAGCCGCAGAATGCGGCGTCTGACCTGGGCCTACACTGTTTGCTTAAAGGACATACATTTTGTAAAACCTACTGCAAACTAAAACCAGACATGAAATCCCTGTTATTGAAAATGGACTTTTCAAAACTTAATAGATGGAAGATTCATTCCATTGTATATATGGGTTTAATATTGAACATCGTCCATGTTCAGTGCCATGTTCTCCGGCCTACAACGTCAGAGACAACCGACACACAAATGCTGTCATAGCCTTTTTAGATTGGCCGAAGGTTTTGTGAACCTCGTGGTAACATCGTCATTTAGACATATTAGAGTACGAGAGTATGAATTTTATTGGGCTGATAACACATAAAAGCGATATTAGCAAATGATGAAGACCCCGACTGGTCAAAAGTAGTCATAGACGCCACTTTTGAACAGTCACATTGAATTTTTTATGTATGAGTTCCGTCGACCGGAAACCTGTTTTCGTGGTTTCCGACGAGGTAAAACATGAACCAGTCTGTTCAGCACTTCAGGCTAGCAAGTTGTAGACACTAAGCCCAGCAGGCATATGACGTAACTGTGACGTCACATCAACGTCGGTGCAACGTCATGACGTTTATGCAGCGTCGCATATACGTCGGTGCAACGTCATGACATTTTTTCTTGATACATGTAATACCATTCAAAGAATACCTGTCCCTGTTTTTACAGACCTGCAACTACGGAGCCGCACGTGACCCGGAACTTCCGCATTAGATTTTAGTTGCGGAGCCAGCGGCTCCGTTTATGTATAGATAACCCTCTCTTTGCATCCTAGCTTAGAAGCATCCGTGGTGTAGTGGTTACGCTACTCGCCTTGTAAATCAGGGGTCGCAGGATCGATCCCGGGCTTCTCCAGACTTTCGAATGAGTCTTTAAACCGAGGCCCCGTCTCCGTATGACCTTAGCTGTTGGTGGGACGTAAAACTCTCACTCACTCTCTTTGCATATATATGGTTTAATATATTCTTTTAGTAGTACAGTAACAAGTTTGCAATTAACCCGTATATGCCTAGCGACCCTTTTTAGGACATTGTCAAACTGTAGACCTAGAGCCCGGCGTCTGATCTGAGTCTACACTGTTTGCTGAAAGCACATACATTTTGTAGATGCCTCCGTTGTGTAGTGGTAACGCTACTCGCCTTGTAAACCAGGGGTCGCAGGGTCGATACTGGGCTTCTCCAGACTTTCGGATGAGTCTTTAAACCAAGGTCCTGTCTCCGTATGACCTTAGCTGTTGGTGGGACGTAAAACTCAAACACGCACTCACTCAACATGGTATAGGTCACTTTGGGGACGTTGCTTCCTAATGGTATGGTACTTTCACCCGACATTGAGATGAAATGACATCTCAAGCCCTGTGGCCAACTCATAAATAGGGTTTATAAGCAGTCCGACTCGCACTGCTTTGTCTGGGCAGGCTTAGAGCCTCTAAGTGGTTTACCAGTAGGCCTACTCGTGTGCGATCGGTTTCTGCTCTGCGTGGAAGCATCATCTATTTCTTCGCGTACACTCACGTACATTTCGTTAAAAAAAAAACTTACGCCACACAAAACAAACCTGACAACCCTATAATTGGAAATGGACTACTCCAAACTCATTAGGTGGAATATTTCGTTGTCATATATGGGTTGAGCACAAACAGCTTTCTTTACAAAGCACTAGGACCTCACAACAACAAGAACAATACGGCTATAAATAACCATTACGCCGATTTCGGACAAAACAGTGAGGCGGTTCTAAAGAGTATCCACATTCTACGTTAAGAGCAGAAATAAGAAAAACACCACATTTTTTCATCTGTTTTTTTTTTTTTTTTTTTTTCAAAATTTCGTGGTAAAATTTACAGCGTATTTGTACAGACGTGTTTTCCACTGGCACTTGAGCCTCAAACCTTGAATAAATTGATCAAATACACCATATGTATATCTTTGAACCTCAGAATTTGTGAAGACATCGAAAAATATCAATTTTCTACTGATAGCTCCCGTTTAACTATGTATAAATATGGACATGGTCTTGAACTCTTAATTGGGTCATCTCGATTCGACGCATTTTTTCCTGACTCTAACAAATTATTTTCCTTCAACATGACTATCGTTCAATAGTGGAGTGCTTACTCAGTCCCTGGATATATGCCACAACTTTGAGAAACTCACATTTACAGGAGAAAATTTGGCATTATTTCCTTTTTGCACAAACAAACATTCTTCGACTCGATAGCTACTTCCGGTTTCTATTACTTTCGTTTTCGTGTTTTGCTAAAAGCGATCTGATTGGACGGTGTTTTCTTGCGTCATTTTCCCGGTAAGTGTCAGGTATTTGGAGTCCAATCAGATTGCTCGTTTAGCAAAACAATCCTAGACAGCGGAAGTGGCTGGCGGGTCGAAGAATGTTTGTTTGTGCGAAAAGTAAATAATGTCAAATTTTCTCCTGTAAAGGCGAATTTTTCAAAGTCGTGGCCTATAGCTCTAGATGCAGTAAGCACTCCACTGTTGAAGGATAGCCGGGTTGAAGGAAAATAATTTGTTTCAGTAGGAAAAAATGCGTCGGAGCGAGGTGACCCAGTTTATAGTTCAAGACCATGTCCATATTCATACATAGTTAAACGGGAGCTATCAGTAGAAAATTTATATCTGCCGATGTTTTCATAAATTTTGAGGTTCATTGATATACAGGTGGTGTATCTGATCAATGTTTTCAAGGTTTGAGGCTCAAGTGCCAGTGGTGTTTTCTTAATGAATGAACATTTTCCGATGAAAAACTCCGAAAGTTTTTATATTCCTGCTCTAAACATATATTGTAGGTCCTCGTTAGAACCGCCTCTGTGAGGCGGTTCTAACGAGTACCCACAATCTATAGTTGAGCAGAAATAAGAAAAATAATGTAAACTACTATAAGCCCCAGTTTTACCATATGTAAGTGAGGTTTTAGGGTTACATGTAAAATTATATGAGCGTGTTTTCGTGATGTATTACAAACTTTTATCAGAAAAGAAGGCGGTTTGGGGGATTTGGAAGATTATACTATATCAGATGGGAGTTTTATCCGAATGGATGCTTAGGTATTTATTTTATTTTATTTATGTGTATTTATTTAATTATTATTTAGATTTATGGTCCAAACATGGTTGTGTCTGAGGATATCCTTGCGCTCGTGCCTTTTGGGGCACACATGCTCGCAGGCGCATCCGCACTGATGGACTGGAACATTGTTGAAACACAGGTATGTACATGTACTTACAATACTAAGATGCAAATCACAACAATTGTCGTCTGTTCTACTATGTGCTGGTTATTTAAAAACCCATTGTTGCAAATAAGGCTGGCACGATTAATCGGAAAATCGATTATTCAATCAATAAAGTCCACAAAAAATGATTATCGTTACTGATTTGCTTGCAATCGATTATTTTATAAGTACAATTTACTACCCAAAGTTGAGCCTAAAATAGCTGTATGAGTGGCAAACAGTGCAGACCCAGATGAGACGCCGCATTCTGCGGCGTCTCATCTGGGTCGTCACTATTTGCTCAGGTCTGTCTGTTCAAATACATATGGAAAAGTACAGCATATGATAGGAGTCATGCTCAGACAGCAAGCCAGACTGGTAAAATTATGACCAAATTTTCAGTGATTACTAATCGATTATCGATCGCATTGACATGAAAGATAATCGATTATCTTTTCAACTCCGATTAGCCAGCCCTAGTTGCAAACAATGTGGATCCAGATCAGACTGGACTGATCAGGGTTCACACTATTTGTTTGTATGCAAATGCATGTTAGAAATGTTTGCAAGAAAACGCAGCATACATAAACTGACGGCAGGTGTCTTTAGTCTTAACCCCTTATCCTGCTGTTCACGATAACAACTATCTTTGCGATAACTAGTGTAGATCCAGATCAGATGGCCTCCCTGATCAGGATCTAAATTGTTTGACATTCAGTTTTTGAATTTGCAGGACTGAATTATACATCAAATATTAATAGTCTGATTGGTTCAAAATCAGAAATGGGTTTGGCTTAATTAATTATTCGATTAGCGCTATTGTTGTGGTTCAGTTGCTTCTATAAAAAGTGTTTAGATTATAAAACAAGAGGCCCATGGGCAACAATGCTCACCAGAGCTCAGGGGACCACTACCCACTGGCAGCAATGTATTTGAACTAACCATGGAAGCCCTGTGCCTAAGGATGCTACAGATAAAATTTGGACCCAATCAGCCTAGTGGCTTCAGATTCTGATGTGGCTTGAATGTGTTGTTCAGGACAACAGATGACAATTGACAATTTCCCATCTGTGGCAATAAATATGCCAAAAAGAACATTATTAAAGGAACATTTCTATGAAAGGGTGACAAAATATCTTGAAAGGCATTAATGTCATTTTCCAATTTTCCCCATTATAAGTCAATGGAAACTTAACTTGCAAAAGCAAACAAACCAAAGAGCCAAATTTCATAAACCAGTGCTCGGTGGACACTGCCCAGAGGCAGCCATGTGTTATAACATGGTATGATTTTAATCTACCAATTATAAAGTCTCCCAAACAAACCCCATACCCAAATGAGCACCCATGTGGACTGTATCTGAAATATTAGTTGTTTTATAAAGTAGAGAGGGACCGGGACATGGGCCCAATGGAGCCCTGGTTGGTGTCAGTAAACGTGTCTTATCAAACGGAACAGAGACATATATGGTTTAGCGGTGGGAATATTTATGGTTCCTGAGATGTAAGACCTTTTAAGCATTGGAGGGATTCGGGCATGGCAGATCCCAGAAAAGCCCAAGATTGTTGTCACTGAATGTGTCTTATCATAAGGATCAATAGTATATATGGTTAAACGGTGGAGATCTTAATGGTTACTGAGATATGAGGCCCTTTTATGAAGTGGCAGGGAGAGAAATTGCCAATGCGGACCCAGGGGTAACAGAATGAGAGTTTAATGGTTTCTGAGATATATGGCCTATTATGAAGTGGAGTCTTATCATAAGTAACAAGAATATATATGGTTAAGTGGTGGGGATCTGAACGGTTTCTCAGATATATGGATTTTAATGAAGTAAAGGAGTGGGGCACCCCGGGGGACCCGCATGCTGGTGTCACTGATTGCGTCTTATCATAAGGAACAAGAATATATATGGTTTAGGGGTGGGGATCTGAATGGTTTCTGGGGAAAATGGCTTTTTATGAATTGGAGGGGTCTGGGCAATTCCCCGGCACATCCCGGGAGGCCCCCAGGTCGGTGTCACTAAATGCATCTTATCATAAGGAACATGAATATATATATATATATATGGTTTAGGGGTGGGGATCTGTAAGGTTTCCGAGATATAAAGCATTTTATGAAGTGGAGGGGACGAGGCATGGCCCCGGCACAACATAGGGGACCCCCAGGTTGACATTAAAGCATATGGCTACGAGAAGTTTATTCAAGGAACATTTCTATGTAAGTTTTGTCAAAATATCTGCAATAACTTGGCAGTAAATGCCATTTTTTTTCAGTTTTCCACATTATAAGTCAATGGAAACTCTTAGTTGCCATAACAACAAAACTAAAAGGCCAAATTTCATAAAAAACATAAAACCTGTAAAGGCAAATATGGTGAATATTTATGGTGAATATTTTCATTAAGTCTCAGCGTTCTAGTGCATATGGTTTCTGAGGAGATGATTTTTTTTCTATTTTTGCATTTTGGTTTCCATGGCAACCAATAAAAATGAGCAGTGGGCCTAAATTCATATGGCAGATAGTAGATTGCCTATGGAACATTTCTATGAAAGTTTGTCAAACTATCTGCAATGACTTGGCAGTAAATGCCATTTTTCAATTTTCCCCATTATAAGTCTATGGAAACTCTTAAGTTGCCACAGGAACCAAACTAAAGAGCTGATGTTCATAAAAAACACAACTTTCAACCCCCCAGCCCAAGGATGCTACAGATAAAATTTGGGCCCAAATCGGCCCAGTGGCTTCAGAGGAGAACATGTTTAAAAGTGTTGACGGCAGACGACATACGACGACGACGGACAAGTGCCTATCATATAAGCTCACCCGGAGTCTTCGGCTCTGATGAGCTAAAAATGGCATCTTTTTCAGAATCAGAATCAGAATTATTACTGGTGACACGTCAATGACATTCATACACCAGGACCTGTGATATGGGAAGTTAGTCCCTAGCTCTAACCAAAGAGGTAAACTTAGCTACACAATCCTCAGCACCTTCAGCCGTCGAAATAATCGAATCGGGAAGGGCATTCCAATCTCTAATGGTTCGGGGGGAGGAAGATTCTTTATAAATGTCCGTTCTAGCAGTAAGGGTCTGAAACGTCATTGAATGGTGCTTTCTGCAGTGCCTAGCTGGGGGAACAAGGTCATCTGTTGGAATGCTGGCAGCACCATTTAGACCTTTGTATAAGAGTATAAGCCTACTGTCTCTTCTCCTTTTCTTGAGAGACTCCCATCTTAATTTTCCTAGAATTCCAGTCATGCTCCCAGTTTCAAAGCAGTAATTTCCAGTTACAAATCTGGCAGCTCTATTCTGAACTTTTTCGGTTTCTTCATTGAGGACTACTCCGCTTGGGTCCCAGATGCAAATACCATATTCCAAGATTGGGCAAACAAGTCCCCTGTATGCAGTCTCTTTCACATCCTGAGGACACTGATGCAGATTTCGCCTCAGGAAACCAAGTGTTCTATTCGCCTTTGTACACATGTTGCTAATGTGTGTATTCCATCTCAAATCGTGAGTGATTGTCACACCAAGGTACTTAATGGAATTCACATTTTCGAGGACCATTCCCTCTAAAGTGTAAGAAGCCTCAATTTTACTAGATCTCTTCCTAGTTATTTGCATAATATTGCATTTAACTGGCTGAAATCTCATGCCCCATTTTCGGGCCCAACATCCTAATCTATCTATGTCAGCCTGAAGTTTCAGTGAGTCATCTGTATCTCTAATTTCCCGGTAACAAACACAGTCGTCTGCGAACAGTCTTATTTCTGAGTCAATGTCAGCGGAGATATCATTGATGTACAGAGAGAACAATAGAGGACCAAGAACAGTCCCTTGCGGGACTCCAGACAAAACTGGCGCCCAAACTGAAGATTCACCATTAACCCGCTGTTTTCTGTAGCAAAGGAAGGAATCTATCCATTTTAGAGTCTTTCCTCCAATTCCATAACCACATAATTTGGATTTAAGTAGATATGTATTTTGGGATCCATACTAAAACCGTGTTATATCCAAATTCGTGTTATAATAAACGGTGTTTTAAAGATGTTTATGTGAATGCATTCATGATCGGCAAAGATAGGGGTTGCCGTGTCCAGTATAAGATGAGGGTTAAACATGGCTCTAAAATCTTATTCTGAATAATTGTGAGCTTCGGCCCTGTTGGGGTGCTGCAACGGGGTGAAGCTGGCTGCGGCATACCCAAATGTCTTACAATAATATTAACAAGTCCATGGAAAGAACACTCTTTAAAACCAGGTCCAATTAACCGTAAAACTTCTAAAAACATCGGACACCTTGAGGACTTGCAGTAATTCTCCTAACATTTTAACAAAGTTTCATTATCCAACAAAGATCCAAAAAGGTGCAGGCAGACTGGCAAATAGTGCAGACCCTAATCAGACTGTTCCTTCAGGAGTAGTCTGATCTGATCGGGGTCTGCACTGTTTGCTCAGGCTTATCTGTCCCAATACTCAGGATCATTATTAAGGCTGGCTAATCGGAGTTAAAAAGTTAATCGATTATCAGTCATGCCATTGTGATAATCGATTAATAATCAACGAAGATTTTGTCACAATTTTACCTGTCTGGCTTTCTGTCTGAGCTTGACTCTTGCCATATGTTGTACTTTACCATATGTATCAGATGTATTTGAACAGACATGCCTGAGCAAACAGTGTAGACCCAGATGAGACGCCGCAGAACGCGGCGTCTCATCAGGGACTGCACTGTGTCCCACTCAGCCAGCAATTTTAGACACAACTTTGGGTAGTAAATTCTACTAATGAAATAATCGATTCCAAGGAAATCAATAATGATTATCATTTTTGTGGGATTTATCGATCGATTAATCGATTATCAGATTAATCGTGTCAGCCTTAATCATTATGGTATATAGAGAAAAGTGGTGTTACTGTCTTTACTTTTGCTAAAAATATATATACATCACGTTAGCAAGACCGTGAAATAAACACCCACAAACCCCACATTTATATTGAGAAAACTGTGGTCCACGGGGGTGTACAATATTTTTCTTATTTCTACTACAAGGCCTAGGTTGTGGGTACTCGTTAGGCTGTTCTAAGGAGTACCCACAGCCTATTGTTGCAGTATTTATCAGAAAAATATTGCGGATTTTCACCAGAAAAGTAGCATTTTGGAGATATGAAAAAATGCACTACGGCAAACGGGTGTGCTATCATAATGGATTGTGGGTGCGTGTAAGGAACACCTCTTTGAGGTGGTCATAATGAGGTTTGAAGCGGACATGAGAAAAATATCAAACATTTCATGGGAAAATGAAAGAATGTACTTTATCATACAACTGTGTTATCGCTATGTGTTTTTATGAAATTCTGAGAGAATTATTGCAAATTTTGAAAAAAAAACAAAACAAAAAACAATCTAATCAAAATTTGCCATCACGTGAACAAGTCCGTGAAATAAAGACCCCCCCCCCCTAAACCACACATTATATAGAGACAAATAGGGTTTACGGGGGTATACATTATCTGCCTTACTATTGCTCGAAAACATCGATTGTGGGCACTCGCCTCATCGAGGCGGTTCTAACGAGTACCCACAATCTAGTTGAAAGCAGAAATATGAAAGAAGTTATCATTTATACCCAAACTTTGTCCCTTCTGACACCATGCCGGACGCCATTATTTCACACGGACATGTTATCCTAATGGCCAAAGGGGGCATACAGTAGTTTTTCATATGTTTTGCTTATAACCATAAACTATTGCCAGCACTCTAACCTTGAAATGACCTTGGAAAAAATTCGCTTACAATGCACATTTTGTCTATGACAAAGCAATTAAAGGATGCCAGTTCCTGCTGTTACTTGCTGGTAATTGATATATAGGTACTAAAATGTCAGATGGTAAATCTGTGACTGATAAATGGACTATTCAAAATGTCAAAAGTTGAAAGAAAATGAACCACAAGTGTCAAGGCTGTGCATACTTCAGCAAAATATCAAAAGTTGAAAAAAAGGCTGTTCACGTCACGAAAACACGTCTATAAAATTCTGACCCCCTTGAATCCCACTTTTATAAAGTAAAACTCGGGTTAGCAGGGGTATACCTTATTTTTCTTATTATGATTTTTTTCTTATTTCTGCTCTAAAATAGAGATTGTGGATACTCGTTAGAACCGCCTCATCGAGCGGTTCTAACGTGTACCCACAATCTATATTTCGAGCAGAAATAAGAAAAAAAATCATAATTTTTCATCTTAAAATCTTCGTTTTTTGGGCTGATAAAATTTACAATGTATTTATATAGGCGTGCTTCAGCAAAATGTCATTACGTTTGCCATACTGTATTCCGTCATATCTCCAAAATGGCTACTTTTCCGATGAACATCTGTGATGTTTTTTTATTTGTACTCCAAACATTGGTTGTGGGTGCTTTTTAGAACTGCTCTTTATGGCGGTTCTAAGGAGTTTACCCGCATCTATGTCTAGGACCATAAAATAAGCAAAATGACGTATTAATACCCCTGTAAATCCTAGTTTTCTCTTTATAAACTGGGATTGAGAGGGGTGTTCATTTCGCGGACCTTCTATAGTCTAATTCCTCTACTACTAAGACTTGTTTGTGTTTTTAAGAACATCAGACCACCTTTGGGTTTTCAAAGGTGGTCTTAAAAGGCTACTTTTGATCTGGCTCACAGGTGGTCTTGATACAGCAATTTTCCAGTATATCTATTGTCTATGATTTTGTGTTACATCCAAACAAAAATGTATAGGTTATATAGAAAAATGACCATTTATGGTCATTTTTCTATATAATCTATACATTTTTTATGATTCATCTTTAAACAATGTTACAATCCGAAGTTTTAGCCTAAAAATCCTAAAATTTCTGACACCTTGAGAATTTGCTGTAATTCTCCTACAATCATGCAACTTTTTTTTTCTTGATCCAGCATTAAGGCTGGCGAAATAAATCAGATTATCGATTAATCGATCGATTAATTCCACAAAAAATGATTATCATTATTGATTTGCTTGTAATCGATTATTTGATAAGTACAATTTACTAGCCAAAATTGTGCCTAAAATAGCTAGATGAGTGGTAAACAGTGCAGACCTTGATGAGACGCCGCGTTCTGTGGCGTCTCATCAGGGTCTACACAGTTTGCTTCAGGTCTGTCTGTTCTATAACATATGGAAAAGTACAAAATATGGTAAGAGTCATGCTCAGACAGAAAGCCAGGCAAGTAAAATTATATCCAAATCTTCAGTGATTACTAATCGTTTATCGATCACAATGGCAGTACTGATAATCGATTATATTTCAGCTGCGATTAGCCAGCCTTATCCAGCATGGAGTCCAAAAACTTCAGGAGGAGTCTGATTGGGGTCGGCACTGGATGCTTTTGCTTGTCTGTCCCAGTACTTAGGATCATTACATTATCATGGACGCATCATGTAAACAAGTCCGTGAAATGAACATACCTCTAAAGCCCACTTTATGTGGAGAAAACTGGGGTTTACATCTAACGAGCGCCAACGACAACCGGCCTCGGTAGCTCAGTCGGATGCGCGTCTGACTGGTGATCAGGAGGACGCGGGTTCGATTCCTGCCGGGATCGGCAACATTCTTTCGTGGAGATTGATCATGAAATCTTTTCTATAGTCATTCTCTCCCTTCCGCTGATTCAAGAACAGCAGAACTTTGTCATTTTCAGGCGAAAGAATGTGCACTGTACTGGTTAACCGCTTACAATAAGCCGGCCCAGGAAAGTGTGGATAGGTAAATTGACCGGCTCAAAAATGACCTAAATAGTGTTGACTGGGCCGTTAAACTCCAAAATAAACAAACAAATATGCTTTCATCAGAAAAGTCACTATTTTGGAGAAATGAAAGAATATACTACATGTATGTCACATGGGCGTGTTAGCGTGATGCGTCTTATGAAGAGGTCTGAATGTATTTTGTTCCTATGTTACAGGTAGACACTCCAGAATACTGGCTGAAGACGGTTACCAACACCTTCAGCATCTATCCTTCAACGGATCCCGGTATACAGTACTACAGTGCCATTACACAAATCACGTTTGCAGTTCTGGCCGCTATAGCCAACTTTCTAGGCCCAGTCAAACTCAGGCGGCTCAGCTACTGGATTCTCCTAACAATGTTGTCACTTATTGTCACAAGGCATTTCATAAACAGTGATGGCCAATCTTTATTTGGTTGTTTTTATACGCATATAGCTTTCTTTGTGATGCTGGTGTTTTTCCAGCAACGAAAAGAGGGTGTTCCACAGTTAACGCAATCAAAACTGACATAAATTTAAAATGATCCAGTGTGTGTGGGAGTGGGTGGGGGCGGGGGGGGGGATGCAAAATAAACTGGGAAACATGAAGTACTGGGACAGATATGCCTAAGCAACCAGTGCAGACTGAGTGCAGACTCAGATCTGGGAAACCGGAAGTTTTGGGACAGATAGGCCCACGCAAACAGTGCAGGCTCAGATCAGACTGCTCCTGAAGGAGCAGTCTGATCAGGGTCTACACTCTTTGCCATTCTGTCTGCACCATCTGGACTCCTTGCTTGATCGTGAAACAAATTTGTTAAAATTTTAGGAGAATTATAGCAACTCCTCAAGTTGTCCCAATTTTTAGGTTCTTTACGGAACATGTAGATGAGATATGGCATTTTGGGCAACGTTGTTCCGAAAGCATCGTTAGCTTAACCAGCTAATTAGTGGTAAAAATTGTTAACTCTTCTACCTCACGTGAAAAAGTCCGTGAAATGAACACCCCAAGACCCCACTTTATATTGAGAAAAATGTGGTTTTCTGCGGTATACATATTTTTTTTATTTCTGCTCCAAGACATCGGTTGTGGGTTTTGTTTGTTTGTTTGATCTGAGGTTTAACGTCCCCGTCAACACTGTAAAGGTCATTTTGGAGACGTTGCTTCCAATTTTGTGGGACTTTTAGCCGACACTGAGATGAAATGACATCTCAAGCCCTGTCGCCCAATGAAACCAATAGGGTTTATTAGCATGGACGGTCCGCCTCGCACCGCGGTTCCTGGACAGGCTTAGATCCTCTAAGCGGTTTACCAGTACTAGTGTGCGGGTCGGATTCAGCTCTACGTGGAAGCATCATGCAGCCCATATATTTCTTCAAGCCCCTATGGGCGGGGGTAATGCTCAACCAACCTATGTTTGGGGTACCAACAACCTATGTTTGCAGTATAAATAAGAAAACACATTACGAAACCGCGCCTATAGAAATACATTGGAACCTATATCGCCGAAAAAATGAAAATTTTAAGATGCAAAATTGTGATATTTTTCTTATTTCTGCTCAAAATATAGATTCGGTTGTTCCACAGTTAACACTATCAAAACTGACATTACCGTAATGATCCAGGTTCTAACGAGTACCAACAATATATGGTTTGGGGCAGAAATAAGAAAAATAAGGTTTATCCCTGCAAATCCCAGTTTGACTATATAAAAGTGGGGTTCAAGGGGGTGAAAACTATCATAGGCGTGTTTTCTTGATGATATCACTAGTTTTCATAAGTAAAGTAGCCATTTCGGAGATGTGAAAAAAATGCAGCATGCACCATGGTGTGTTATATCATAACGAAAGCATCGTTAGCTCAACCAGCTTATTAGTGGTAAAACTGTTAACTCTTCTAGCAAGTATAATCACAAAACTTTTATTATTTTTGCTGAAAAAAAAATGAGAAGCTTTAGCATATTCAACAGCTATTGACATTTTTGCAGCACAATATTAGTATAATTATTTGCCATATTAAATGATCAAAGTTTTAACGATTCGTTTACTCATGGCGTTTTTGGCTTGCAGCGACGGCTGCATGCCATTTAGATTGGGAAAAGTGGTTCCGGTTTTAGACTTCTCTTTCTATGTTATTTTGGATCCTCAGGTGTTTTTTAAAGCAAAAATCAGAGATACAGTCAGCTTTTTCTGGTGTTCTGGTTCCCTCACCCTATAGCTCAATAGCCTTCGCATACTTTAATGGAATACAGGGTACCAGTTTAGTGAGAGATGGTCTAGTGACATAGCTATCGTTTCTGTGCGAAAGTTTAACTAAACACCGAAGCGAATTTATCCACTAGGCCACGGGCTACTCAGCACTACCGTCAATACAGTTTACCGGACCACGTTCATAAATCATCTGTGTAGCAGTCTACAATTCACTCGAAGGTCAAAACTCGATGGGTTTTTATGCCCCCGCCTATTCGGAGAATAGCGGAAGGGCATTAAGTTTTACCCCTGTCCGTCCGTTCGTTCGTCCGTCCGTATGTCTCGACATTGTGTCGGGGCCATAACTCCTAAACCGTATGGAATATATCCATGAAACTTCACAAGTGCATTCATCACACTGAGACGATGTGTCATCAAGGAAGACAACTCTTGCATTTTTGTTTTTTGGATTATCTGCCCTTGACTTAGTACAATATAGTAAACCGTGTCCGGGCCATAACTCCTAAACCGTAAAAAATAAATTCATGAAACTTCACAGGTGCATTCATCACACTGAGACGATGTGTCATGAACAGGGAAGACAACACTTGCATTTTTGGTTTTTGGATTATCTGCCCTTGACTTAGTACCATATAGTAAACCGTGTCCGGGCCATAACTCCTAAACCGTATGGAATATATTTATGAAACTTCACAGGTGCATTCATCAAACTGAGACAATGTGTCATGAACAGGGAAGACAACTCTTGCATTTTCGGTTTTTGGATTATCTGCCCTTGACTTAGTACCATATAATAAACCGTGTCCGGGCCATAACTCCTAAACCGTATGGAATATATTCATGTAACTTCACAGGTGCATTCATCACACTGAGACGATGTGTCATGAACAAAGAAGACAACTCTTGCATTTTTGGTTTTTGGATTATCTGCCCTTGACTTAGTACCATATAGTAAACCGTGTCCGGGCCATAACTCCTAAACCGTATGGAATATATTCATGAAACTTCACAGGTGCATTCGTCACACTAAGGCGATGTGTCATGAACAAGGAAAACAAATCTTGCATCTTTAGCATTTGGATTATCTGCCCTTGACTTAGTACCATTTAATAAACCGTGTCCGGGCCATAACTCCTAAACCGTATGGAATATATTCATGAAACTTCACAAGTACATTCACCACACCGAGAAGATGTGTCATGAACAAAGAAGACAACTCTTGCATTTTTTGGTTTTTGGATTATCTGCCCTTGACTTAGTACCATTTAATAAACCGTGTCCGGGCCATAACTCATAAACCGTATGGAATTTATTCATGAAACTTCACAGGTGCATTTATCACACTGAGACGATGTGTCATGAACAAAGAAGACAACTCTTGCATTTTCGGTTTTTGGATTATCTGCCTTTGACTTAGTACCATATAGTAAACCGTGTCCGGGCCATAACTCCTAAACCGTATGGAATATATTCATGAAACTTGACAGGTGCATTCACCCCACCAAGACAATGTGTCATGAACAAGGAAGACAACTCTTGCATTTTTGGTTTTTGGATTATCTGCCCTTGACTTAGTACCATATAGTAAACCGTGTCCGGGCCATAACTCCTAAACCGTATGGAATATATTCATGTAACTTCACAGGTGCATTCATCACACCGAGACGATGTGTCATGAACAAAGAAGACAACTCTTGCCTTTTTGGTTTTTGGATTATCTACCCTTGACTTAGTACCATATAGTAAACCGTGTCCGGGCCATAACTCCTAAACCGTATGGAATATATTCATGAAACTTCACAGGTGCATTCGTCACACTAAGGCGATGTGTCATGAACAAGGAAAACAAATCTTGCATCTTTAGCATTTGGATTATCTGCCCTTGACTTAGTACCATTTAATAAACCGTGTCCGGGCCATAACTCCTAAACCGTATGGAATATATTCATGAAACTTCACAGGTACATTCACCACACTGAGAAGATGTGTCATGAACAAAGAAGACAACTCTTGCATTTTTGGTTTTTGGATTATCTGCCCTTGACTTAGTACCATTTAATAAACCGTGTCCGGGCCATAACTCATAAACCGTATGGAATTTATTCATGAAACTTCACAGGTGCATTTATCACACTGAGACGATGTGTCATGAACAAAGAAGACAACTCTTGCATTTTCGGTTTTTGGATCATCTGCCCTTGACTTAGTACCATATAGTAAACCGTGTCCGGGCCATAACTCCTAAACCGTATGGAATATATTCATGAAACTTAACAGGTGCATTCATCACACGAGACGATGTGTCATGAACAAGGAAGACAACTCTTGCATTTTTGGTTTTTGGATTATCTGCCCTTGACTTACTACCATATAGTAAACCGTGTCCGGGCCATAACTCCTAAACCGTATGGAATATATTCATGAAACTTCACAGGTGCATTCGTCACACTGAGGCGATGTGTCATGAACAAGGAAGACAACTCTTGCATTTTTGGTTTTTGGATTTTCTGCCCTTGATGCATATATTTTATGATTGATTTGAAGTACATTTGTAATATTTTTTTATTAATGGCATTTGGCGGGGGCATCCGTGTCCTATGGACACTTTTCTAGTGTTGAAATTTTATAGGGTAGATTCCTGACGTCAGAAGTGTTAACTAGAGTAGGTCAACTGAACTGCTGCGTCTTTTTTTATCGTGTCCGATCAATATCTTTCTTATTCCTGGATTGATTTTAGAATAACTTGACAGTATTGTTAATCATCATGAGAGGATGTGTTGTGCTCAAAACCCAGGTTGGTTTCTAAAACCGAGTTATCATGTTCAAAATGATTCTTTGAGCTACGTTCTTTCATTTCCTTGTTCTTTATAGTTTTTTAACATCAACATTTTCTTACTCCTCTGATAGCGCTGCCGGGGCGCTAGTCAGTTTCACTGACAGCTCTAGTTATATTGAAGGTACTCCCACCAATAAATGAACAAAGTTTACGACGTACTGACAGTCAATTTGTCCAGTTTTTATCAAGATTAAGATTCACCTTAAACAGCTTTATACTGTTTATTTCTTTTTAGACTTTCAGATAAAAACTGTTAACATTGGTAACATTGTTTACTTTGGTTGTCTCTTGTTTATAATATTTTTATACTTTGCTAATAAAAGATGTTAAGATTTAATGTCTCTTCCTCCTTTGTCTTATACTCCCTTATATGTATATTTGTGTCGTCACCTAACAATTACATGTTTACTGGCCACATGACATGAATGTATACTCAGTATGTATGGAAGACCGCCTCCGTGGTCCAGTGATTAAGGTAGCTGACCTACATCACAGTGTAGATTATATTTTCTTGTCCTTTGGGATCATTGATTCCATTGTGGAATTTTGAAAATATCTGAGGGTCACTGATGAGGTCTAATTGGCCGAAACTAGCTAGTCTGGCCCAGAGAACATATACACTCCATATTTTTCACTTCTGTGGTGTATTCCTTGCTTCCCAAAGGATAACCCTTCTATAGAACATTTGTAATCACTGGAGGGTCATGGGTTCGAGCCCCGCTACCGGCCATGATCGTTTATGTGAGAATATTTGGTAGTTTGTGTCGAAGGATAAGAGTCTAGTACTGGTACTTTCCAGGAACGATGGATATAGGAAACTACCCGCCTGTATATGACTGAAAGATTGTTGAACGGGCGTAAAACCTAGCAAAACAAACAGTATGTATGATGTGTTCTACCACATTATTGTCTCTCATAAATCTGTTAGGGACATTTATTTTGTTTTGTTTGTCCATTTCTACTTGCCAAATCGCATATCGTCCGTGCCCCATAAGTCCATTATTCCTCCTGTCTGTCTGTTAACAATGTCTTCTTCAAACTACTATTCAGATACTACTGAGCAAATTTCAATAAAACAGGGTCATCACAATGATCCCTTACTATCATAGTTGGTCAAAAATGAGAATGTGATCATGGGGTCCCATGTCAATGCCTCAGTTACCTTAACATTGAAATATTTCTTCCAATAAATGTCAGGGTAGTGCCACATAGAAAATTGACACCTCATGGGTTTGTCCATTTCCAATGTGTAGATAAACCATATATTGCATTTGAATACACTGCATCAAAAGTCTATGTCCCATTAACAAGAACAGTGCAACTTGCTTCCTCGCCAGTACTTTCATCTACATCAACTCGTACATCCATGTGGCGGCAATATGGCTACATTTACACCAGGAACAGTACCCTTAAAACCAGGCAAGCCTTTCCTTTTAAAAGGAACCTTTATTAGTTTTGACATTACAATAACGCACCCGGGCGACATCGTGCATTTTTTCGTATCATCACGTGAACACGTCCGTGAAATGAAGACCCCCCCCCCTTACACCACACTTTATATAGACAAAACTGGTGTTTACGGGGGTATTCGTTATTTTTCTTATTGCTACACCAAGACATAGGTTGTGGGTACTCGTTAGAACCGCCTCAATGAGGCGGTTCTAACGAGCACACACAACCTATGTTTTGAGCATTAATAGGAAAAAAATCAAGGATTTTCATTAGAAAAGTAGCCATTTTGGAGAATTGAAAACTGCACTTTGTCGTACGGGTGAGTTATTGTAATATTTCCAAAATAACATTCCAGTACGACATCGAGCATTTTTTCACATTTCCAAAATGGCTACTTTTCTAATGAAAATCGGTGATATCTTTCTTATTTATACTGAAAACATAGATCGTGAGTGCTCCTTGAGGCGGTTCTAACGAGTACCCACAACCTGTGTCTTAAAAAGGCGGTTCTAACGAGTACCCACAACCGATGTCTCGGAGCCAAAATAAGAAAAATATATATACCCTCATAAAGCCCAATTTTCCCTATATATAAAGTCGGGTTTAGTGGGTGTTCATTTTACAGACTTGTTCACGTGATGAATCTATGCCTGAAACAAAAAATAGGGTAGAGCTTGTAAACTCCAATTTCCCATACAGTTATGAAGTGGGGTACACCATGCACAGATTATAAATCTTAGCCGCTGTACTGTTTTTTTTTTTTTTTGTTTTGTTTTATTTCTTTTCTTCATCATGTTGACAAGTCTATGTAATGAACACCCCTCGAAAGTCCACATTATATAGAGAAACTAGGGTTTACAGGGGTATACATTATTTTTCCTATATCTGCTCTAAGTTATAGGTTGTGGGTGATCGTTAGAACAGCCTCGTTGAGGCGTTGCTAACAAGCACCCGCAACTCCGCAACCTACAATCTATGTTTGCAATACGGCTAAGAAAAATATGACCAATTTTCACCAGAAAGTCACCATTTTGAACTAATGAAAGAATGCTCTCTGTGGCATGGATGTGTTAACGTAATGTGAATATAGTTACATGGACAGGCTATAGAACTGTATCCATTCTTTTCGATCAAAAAATACCATTACGATAACACACCCGAGCGACATAGTGCTAGTGCTTTTTTTAACATCTCCAAAATGGGCCTTTTTTTTTATGAAAATCTGTGATATTTTTCTTATAAATACTGCAAACATAGGTTGTGGGTGCTCGTTAGAACCGCCTCTAACGAGTACTCACAACCTATGTCTTGGAGCAGAAATGAGAAAAATAATGAATACCCTCGTAAACCCCAGTTTTCTCTATATAATGTGGGGTTTAGGGGGGTCTTCATTTCACAGACTTGTTCACGTAATGCAGGAAACAATGTATCATTACGAAATCACGCCTAAACAAATACGTTGTAAATTTTACCACCGAAAAATGAAAAATTTCAGATAAAAAATTGTTATATTTTTCTTATTTCTGCTCAAAACATACATTGTGGATACTTGTTAGAACTGCCTCGGCAGTTCGGCGAGGCAGTTCTAACTAATACCCACAATCTATATTTTAAGCAGAAGTAAGAAAAATAATGTATATCCCTGCAAACCCAAGTTTTACTTGATAAAAGTTGGATTTAAGGGGGTAAAAATTTATATAGACATGTTTTCGTGATGACCCATGTACATTATGATAACATACCCATGTGCCATGATAGTCTATTTTTTCACACCTCCAAAAAGTGGTACTTTTCTGATGAAAATTCGTGATATTTTTCTTATTTATATTGAAAACATAGCTTGTGGGTGCTCGTTAGAAGCGCCTCATGTATCTGGTTCTAAAGAGTACACACAACCTGTTTTGGAGCAGAAATAAGAAAAATAATGTATACCCCTGTTAACCCCAGTTTTCTCTAAATAAAGTGTTGTTTAGGGGGTGTTCATTTCACAGACTTGTTCACTTGATGTATACCTCTGTAAATGTCAATGTTTCTCCACAGAAAGTGGGTTTACAGGGGTACCGGTGCTCATTACATGAAGCTTTTTTGGCTAGGTTGTATTGTATGGATCGATAGGTTCGATCGCATTACAAAGACACGCCTATGCAAATATTTCGAAAATTTTAGCACCCAAAAACTGAAAAATTGCATATAAAGAAATCTTGATATGTTTCATATTTCTGCTAAAAACAGATAGTGGGTACTTGCTAGACCGTTTTATGGCAGAGATAAGATAAAATATATACCCCTGTAAACCCCATTTTTGCTGTATAAAGTTATAGTTTAAAGGGGTAAAGCAAGTATTTTAAACATGTTTTTGTGATGATTTGTTTGATTTGAGGTTTAACGTCCCCGTCAACACTGTAAAGGGGATGGGTAGTATTAACCCCACAACCCCATCTATTAATAATTAGTCAAATTAATGTAAAAGCCATTAAACTGATTAAAACAGACATTCTAATGCACTTACGTATGTAACGCGACGTCTGATTGGATAACGTCAAAAATTTGCGACAGTATATTCTGCGATATACTGTCGGAAACCCGACGTAATCACGTAACGTCGCTTTTCATTGGCTGGCATTTGGTTTTACGCAGCTCACTGCGCTTGCAGCCTTGTACAAAATAGTACAGTTGTTAGCTTAACAACCGAAAAAGTGCATTAGAATGGGGATAACTGTATTGAAAATTGTCATTTGGGGAGGTAAATCGTCGGTTTTAAGATCGCAAATTACGTTTTACGGCTCCGCTAACGCGTCGCCGTAAAACGAAATTTCCGACCGTAAAACCTCCGATTTACCTCCCCAAATGACAATTTTCAGTACAGTTATCCCCTAATTTTAATATGAATGGAGGAATCAAGATCTTGAAGCAGGTGTTCAGAACCTTATTAGCTCAATAAAATTGTACATTAGGATAACACACCTTCAAAATGGTTCCTTTTCAAATGAAAATCCGAGGTATTTTCTTCTTATTTATTCTGCAAACATAGGTTTTGGGTGCTCGTTTGAACCGCCTCGTCGAGGCGGTTCTAACGAGTATCCAGAACCTATGTCTTGGAGCAGAAATAAGAAAAACTAGAGCTGTCAGTGAAACTGACTAGGGCCCCGGCAGCGCTATCAGAAATTTGTGGACGGACAGACGGACAGACAGACAGACGGACGGACAGAGTGATTACTATAGGGCACCCACACTTTCAGTGCGGGGCCCTAATAATGTTTTCTCCCTAAACCCCAGTACTCTCTATATAGAGTGAGGTTAAGCGGTGCTCATTTCACAGACTTGTTCACTTGAGAGACCACTTTAGCTGTTCTGGAAATTGCCATATGAATGTTTCCTTCGCAGCCTGAAAAAAAAGGCAGAGTGCTGCTCCCAAAAAGGACCTCTTCAAAACGTGATAGCGCATGTCAAAAGGGCACACCCCTGCACACACTCTTATTGAAAGGGTAAATAATTTGATAATAACAAACTTCCTGTTCTAAGATTTGTGTTGTTTTGCTTTCTGTTGTGTTCTTAGTTTTCCAATGATTTTTGCAGAATTCAGCTTCTTTATGTTGTTAGATGAATAAAATAAAGAAATATATTCTTTAGACAATTTCCTTTTATCAGTTTATCAACCACTTTATATGACATTTACAGTGTTGACGGGGAGTTTTAACCTCAAATCAAACAAACAAAACCTTAGAAGTTGAACAGCTGGCAAGGAAAACAAGATTGAAATGACTGTTTAATTCAATCTCAATATCAAAATTAACCATGGATTTTATACAGGAAACCCGGTTTTCCAGTTTATTTTGCCCCCACCCCCACCCCCAGTATCTTGTCCCCGTGGTATCTTGCCCCTGGGGGTTAAGATACCACGTGGTATCTTGTCCCCATCTATTTTATTCTGTCCCCGGGGACAAGATACTGTAGCTATGTTCACATGTGAGACTCCAAGATCTGCAACGGAAGGCCAGGTACTTTTTCTCCAGGTACTCCATTTTTCTACCACCTCTGATTAACCCATTCTGTACCAGACACCTCTAAAGGGGTACCTTGGCAAACAGTGCAGGCCCAGATCAGACGCCGCATTCTGCGGCGTCTGATCAGGGCCTCAACTGTTTGACTTTCCAAATAAAATTTGATGAAAACACAACAAGTCACCCCTAAATTTTGAAATGGACTCCTGCTTTATACAAGGAGGTACAAAAAAAGATTAATGATCTGCACTAAGTGAAATAATCTTGAAAGGGCCGTAAAACCAAACCCCACAAAAATACTGTTTATCCAGATGGAGGCCCTTAACAAATTTGCGTATTTAACACCACTGTAAAGCAAACTTTGTATTGGGAAAAGTGGGGACCACAGAGTATACATGTTACCATTGTCTGAATCATTCATTAAGAAAACACGTCTATACAAATACATTATAAACTTTACAGCCGAAAAAAAAAACATTTTTAAATGACAAATTGTGATATGTTTATTTCTGCTCAAAATATAGATTGTGGGTACTACTTAGAACCGCCTCGATCTTTTCTTATTTATGCTAAAAATATAGATTGCGGGTACTAGTTAGAACTGCCTTATCGTGGCGGTTCTAACTAGAACCCACAATCTATATTTTAGAGAATAAGTAATAAAAATAAGGTATACCCCTGTAAACCCTAGTTTACTATATGAAAGTGGGTTCAGGTGGGTCAAAATTATATAGTCGTGTTTTCACTATGATGTTTTGTTTGTTTGATTTGAGGTTTAACGTTCCCGTCAACACGGCATAGGTCATTTTGGAAATGTTGCTTCCAATGTTGTGGGACTTTTACCCGACATTGAGATGAAATGACATCTCAAGCCCTGTCGCTCAATGAAACCAATTGGGTTTATAAGCATGGACCGTCCTACTTAAACTGCTTTACCTGGCCGGGCTTAAATCCTCTAAGTGGTTTACCAGTACTCGTGTGCGGTCGGTTTCAGCTCTGCGTGGAAGCATCATGCAGCCCATCTATTTCTTCAAGTCCCGATGGGCGGGGGGCGTGAATTATTAAGAAAACCTATCTATTCAAATATACTGACCATTTGATCACCAAAAATTTTTTTTAGATAAAAAATTCTGGTATTTTTCATATTTCTGCTCAATACATCGATTGTAAGAACTTGTAAGGCAGTTCTTATGAGTACCCACAATCTATGTTTTTGAGCAGATGTATACCCCTTTAAGCCAACGTTATACTATATTGAAGTAGGGATGGGTCAAAGGGATCAAAATTGTAAAGGAGTATTTTCAGGTTATAACCTCTTCTGTCGCCATTTATTTTTGTTATGGTTTGTCTTTGAGTGTGTGTATCCCTTATATAATTTTGTTTTGGATAGCCAATTGGCCATTTTGTGGGAAAGTAACTGACTTTCTGCTATTGATGTTTCCAATGGGGTATAGTTGTTTCGTGTTTGTGTTCCTTTCCCTTTGGGGTCTCTGATGGGAGCTGTGGGTTAATTGTATCGATTCCTGATCTCTGCCTTCACTTCTATTTTTCATGATATCTGGTCAAAACGATATATTGTTGGCATTCATTATATCCGTTGTAATATGTACACATCATAATAGAAGAAAACATATATATATAAAAGAAATGCCTTTCTAAGATTCTATGATGATTTAAGCAAATATGACTCTCCATATCCCCTCGATGTTTCCCATCAAGTTTCAGCTCAATGGGACCTTTGGTTAAGGAACTGTCGTTTAAAGAATTTCAAGATAGCTACCATGGCAGCCATCTTTGAAATTGGAATGGAACGATAATCTCCATGTCAAACTAGCTGTTACCTCCTATCAGGTTTCCGCTAAATCTGACCTTTGGTTCAGTTGAAGAATTTCAACATGGCCATCATGACAGCCATCTTGGATATTGGAAAAGAACAATTTTAGAAAATCTGAATCTCCATGTCGCCTCAATGTCTCCCATCAAGTTTCAGCTCAATCCGACGTTTCATTAGGGAGCAGAATGATGTCGTTTGAAGAATTTGAAGATGACCACTGTGGCATCCCTCTTGGATATCAGAACAAAACCTGGATCTCCATCTCGCCCTGATGCCTCCAGTCACGTTTCCGATCCATCCAACATTTGGTTTGAGAGGAGATATCATTTGAAGAATTTCAAGAGGCCACCACGGCAGCCGTCTTAGAAATCAGAACAGAAGATTTAAGCAAATCTGAATCTCCATGTCGTCCCGATGCCACCAATCAAGTTTCAGCTCCATCCAACCGTTTGTTCAGGAAGAGATGTTGTTTGAATAATTTCAAGATGGTCACCATAGTGGCTATCTTGACTATCGGAATGGAAAGATTTTAGCAAATCTGTATCTCCATGTCGCCCCTATGCACCCCCACCGCACACACCCCACATGAAGATTCAGCTTGATCGGACCTCTGGTTTGGGAGATGATGTTAGAAGAATTTTAAGATGGCCTCCATTGCAGCCATCTTGAATATCGAAACAGAACAATTTCAGCAAATCTGAATCCAACCTTTCGGGAGGTAACGTTTGAAGACTTTCAAGATTTTCGGCCGCCATGGTGGCCATCTTAGATATCGGAACAGAAAGCTTTTAGCAAATATGAATCTCCATGTAGACCCGGTGCCTCCCTTGAAGTTTCAACTTTATCCAACCTTTGGATGGCGCCATCTTGGATATCAGGATGGAATGATTTTAGCAAACTTTATCTCCCTGACGCCCTAATGCCTCCCAACAAGATTCAGCTTGATACGACCTCTGATTCGTAAGATGCCATTTGAGGAATTTCAAGATGGCCGCAATGGTGGCCATTTTGGATATGAGAGGGAAGGATTTGATCAAATCTGAATCTCCATGTCATCCCGATGCCTCCCATCTCCATGTCACCAGGATGACACCCACCAGGTATCAGCTAAATCTGATTTCCGGTTCAGGAGATGTCCAAAATGTAAAAAGTTAACAACAGATGGACGGACGACAGAAAATGGGCAACGGACCATGGCAGCTTTGTTCCAGGTGAGCTAATAATAACAAGAGGGCCAAGGTGGCCCTGAATCGCTCACCTGATCTCAAGATGTCTCATAGATTCTAAAAGTTCTGGCGACTATTTTGTTCATAAAAAAATAATAATTTTAGCTACTATGATAGATGGTCCCTTTAACAACAGCCCAGTGAAGTTTGAACCAAATTGGCCCAATAGTATAAGAGGAGTTAGCATTTAAATAAATTGTTGATTTTTTTCAATTTTAGCTCTGGTGGCCATTTTGTTCATACAAGCCAAACAATTTTAGCTATTTTGGTAGAGGGTCACATGCGCAACATTCCTATGAAGTTTGACTGATATTGGTCATAGGGTTTAGGAGGAGATTGCATTTAAAGCAAGTTGGTAACGTTTTTATTTTTTAAGCTCTTGCAGCCATTTTGCGCATAGAAGCTTTTTTGGAAGAGGGTCACCTAAGCAATAATCTTATTAAGTTTAATTGAAATTGGTCAAAGGTATATGAATAGATGCTGTTTGAAGATTTTTTATTTTTAGCTCCGACAGCCATCTTGTTCATCAGAGCAGAAGGATTTTAGCTATGTTGGTAGTGAGTCACCTAAGCAACTTTCCTACGCAGTTTGATTGAAATTGGCCCAAAGGTATAGGAATGGGCATATAAAGCAAACTGCTGACATTTTCGATCTTTACCTACTCATTGAAGTTGAACTAGGAGTCGCCGTTAAAAGATTTTTTTTTCTATTTTAATTAGCTCTGTTACCAGAGGGGAACAATTTTTACTATCCTGGTAAAAGGTCATCTAAGCAACATTCCTATGGAGTTTGATTGAAATTGTCCAAAAGATTTAGAAGCAGTTGACATTTAAAGGTGCATTATTGAGCTATCTTGAAAAAAAATTAAATACATATAGCCGGTATTTTTCTTTAAAACAATACAAATGAATGCATTTTATGCAAAAATGCGAACAATTATGATGACAGGTAAACGAGTTTGAGAGGGATTCCCTAACTAGGTTTCAAACACTAGTTAGATCTATTTTTAGTTCGTGACAAAAATAGAATCCCCATATATGACGTTATGCAACGTTCATTTTTGGCCTTGTTTGCTTAGGCCATGCCTGAATCGGAAAAAAATATGACGCTGAATACCATGCCATAAGTAACGACACTCAGAGACGATACTGTCGCCATGTATGTGTAAAGTGACAGATTTATTTTTATAACAGAAATTCCGAACACATGTTCAGAGCGAAGGGTAAACACGATTGAAAACGACCATTTTCACAAAGTTCTGAAGCTGTATTTGGCTCCAAAATTGTACACATGACAAAGGAGTATGCATTGAAGATAAAAACCAGAAAAAAAAATTTGAGACCCGGTAGCTCAATAATGCACCTTTAAAGCGAATTGTTGATAATTTTCTATTTTTAAGTCTTCATCAGAGCAAAACTGTTTTAGCTATAATTTTGGTAGGGTCACCTAAGTATCATTCTTGTGCAGTTTAAATGAAATTGACCCAAAGCTATAGGAGGAGTTGTTGTTTAATTTTTTTCTATTTTTAGCTCTAGTAGCCATCTTGTTGATCAAAGTGGAACGATTTTAGCTTTTCTAGAAAAGGGTCACATAAGCAACATTACTCTGAAGTTTAATTGACATTGACCCAATGATTAAAGAGGAGAAACCATTCAAAGCAAATTCTTGACACCGCACAACTCCAGACGGGCATTGACCGATCACAGTGTCTCTACATAAGCATGAACCATGAGCACGAAGTGCTCAGGTGAGCTGAAAATGTCACAAATTTTTGTCAGAAAAGTAGCCATTTTGGAGATGCAAAAATGGGCTAAGTCATATCCAAGCAGACACACGTTGCTAGGGCAATGTCAAATCAACGTCGTTGCAACGTCACGACGTTGCACCAACGTTGATGTGACGTTGCATAGACGTCATGACGTCGCACCAACGTTGATGTGACGTCACAATTACGTCATGTGCCTGTTGGGATGGCAGTGTTACTGTAATGACAGTATACTGGCATTACTACAGAATAACAGACACAGATAACCTTCAATTTCAAAATTATATTCATAATTTTACAGGCAATTTACATATCTTGAAGCAAGCAAGCAAAATAACTTTAAATAAATGTCAAATATAATGTTCAAATAACATGGTGTTACATCAGTATCAAGACTAATAGACAAACATGATGACATAAATTAGGATGATTTCTAAAATAATGGCTAGTGTCATGATATACCAAAGCATGTGTCTTTAAGAGATTGTTGTTGTTTTCCAGTTTCCCCGTGTCGCAAGTCGTCAGCTGGTGGGGTCCCAGAGAACGAATCCATGCTGGCACTACCCAGTAACCATTAGGTGGTACCACCATTCCTTGTTACCGGTGAACAGGAAGACCATCGCTCGGCTCCAGCCCGTCTTTTAGAGACATCAGTCATAAACAATTTATACAATGAACACAATATACTGAACACACTTCATTTGGAAATATTATAATTCCATGCATATTGAGACTACATGTACAATCTAACTTCAATAACTTAAATTGGCCCCCGCCCATCAGGGCTTGAAGAAATAGATGGGCAGCATGATGCTTCCACGCAGAGCTGAAACCGACCGCACACGAGTACTGGTTAACCGCTAAGAGAATCTAAGCCTGCCCAGGCATAGTGGTGCCAGTCGGTCCGTCCATAGGTTTGATTGTGCGAAAGGGCTTGAGATGTCATTTCATCTCAATGTCGAGTAAAAGTCCTACACAATTGGAAGCATTGTCTCCAAAATGACCTATACAGTGTTGACGGGGGCGTTAAACCTCAAATCAAACAAACAAAGCAATAACTCAAATACCTTTGGGACCATGAAAATTTCCAATACTATAACACATCCATGAGGCATAGTGCATGTTTTCCTGTCTCAAAATGGACATTTTTCTAATGAAAAATTGTTATATTTTTTTATTTCTGTTCCAAACATAGTTTGAGGGTGCTCGTTAGAACCGCCTCATTGAGGCGGTTCTAACGAGTACCCACAACCAATGTATTGGAGCAAAAATAAAGAAAATAATGTTTACACCGGTAAACCCCACTTTTCTCTACATTACACTGGCTTGTTAACACGATGTTCTAGCACGGGTAATTATAGAATCACAAAATGAGGCATGACGTAGTTGACTTAAGATGAATGGATACACTTGGCAGATTAAAAAGAGACAACTTTCGGGACTTCCTGTTCGCTTTTCTATAAGCCCTGTCCTACTGAAAAAGGAATCAACTCCTACAGGAAAGAATGCTCTTCAGGAACAAATTCTTTCCTTTAAGAGTTGACCCATATTGACAAGGGAGAAAAGATACTTTTGCAGGAGTTGCTTCCCCTGAAGGTGTTCCCATTCCCCTTTAGGTTATTTTTTTTTATTTTATTTTATATCTAGCATTGAAGTCAATGAATATCTGGAAACAATTCTGCCCCTGCCCATCGGGGCTTGGAGAAAAAGAGTGGGCTGCATGGTGCTTCCACACAGAGCTGAAACTGACCACACACTGTTTAGAAGGTCGAAGCCTGTCCAGACAAAGTGGTGCGAGTCAAACTATCCAATGCATTTAAGTGTTTTACTTTCACTGAGATGTCATTTCATCTCAGTGTCAGGTAAATGTCCCACAAAATTGGAAGCAACGTCTCCAAAATGACTTAAGTAGTGTTGGCACGGACGTTAAACCTCAATTCAAACAAACAAACTAAATCTGAAACAAACACAACTGATATTTTCACATTGTGAAAAGATATATTTCCACACTTTGAAAAATAACATACCAAGATATTTTCACAGAAGCAGCCGGGACTACTTTTTTCCACGGATAAAATAAAAAGAAAATTACTTCTTTTCGATAAATACCAAATACATCTCACCTCATGGTGTTGAAAACATCAGAATTTTCACTCTTGCTTCTGATGTTTTCAATACACTAGATAAAACATATATGACTACCACTAATAGTCTATTAACTAATACAGTTAAACCACACACAAATTACGGGGAAAAAATAAATAAATAAAATTAATTGCACCGAAAATAAAGGTCTCACATAACTACCAGGTCACTGAATTTGTAAATGGAACAATGTCAAATTGTGCATACCCAGACCAGAAGCTGCAAAATGCTTTTGCGTATTGAATTTTTAACACATATATGTCTGGGGTCCAAAAATTGATGCGATTCTAATGAGTCGCACAACATTTTTTTCAAGATAAAGTCAGAAACAAACAAAATTCCAAAAATTATCCTTCATTTACGTACATCTAGAGCTAAATGTATGGAAAAGAATCCTCTACAGACTCGTGAACGGCTCCAAATTTGCCATGTTAAACGACACATCTGTGTAGGAGTTACCGAAGTTTCACTGTGCATCCACTAAGTCATATTTTGAAGGTACTTCTTAGAACTGCATCAGTATGGATTTTTTTTTCCAATTGCTAGTGTACATACTTTTTTATTATTTGAGTTTAACACCCCCATAACACTTTATATATCATTTTGTAGGTGCTGTTTTCAATTTTGTGGGACTTTTACCCGACATTGACATGAAATGACTTCTCAAGCTCTGATGCCCAATGAAACCAATAGGTTTTATATGCATGAACTCACAGAACTTTGACTGGATAGGGCTAGACCCTCTATGCGGTTTACCATTATTCATGTTCGGTCAGTTGCATCTCTGCATGCAAGCAACATGCAGCCAGCGTATTTCTCCAAGCCCCGACGGACAGAGCTCCACATGTATGTAGCTACTTGTTAGGAATGTCTTGTAGAGTCCATTATCATAGCAACAGATAGGGTGTGTATTTTGTGACAACTGAAGGGTATGTTTCCTTATTTCTGCATATAAATCTATGTTGTGGGTATTCAAGAGAACGGTTCTAATGAATACCCACAACACAGGTTTTTATATGGAACTGACAAAAACTCACAATATACATGTACCAACCTTATTTGTTGCTGTGGATTAAATGTTTCTATAAAGACATGATGCAAATTATCTCTTAACCCTTCTCTTGCTCTTCACGACAACCCCTATCTTTGCAAACAGTGTAGATCCAGATCAGATGGCTTCTGAAGAAGCCATCTGATCAGGATCTGCACTGTTTGGCATTCAGTTTATGAATTTGTAGCAATAAATTATGTCAAGTAATTTGATTGGTTGATAGACAGAAATGGGTGTGGCTTAAATGAATATTCAGCAAGATAAGGTTTAATTAACCTCATTATTCCTCCCTATCTAGGACGAGAGTCCAGGGGCCAGTTGTTCAAAACTAACGACATCGTTAGTTAACGTATCGTTAAAACCTTGATTATTTATTATGGCAAAAATGCTGATATTTTTGCTGATAAAATGTGAGCAGCTTTTGCAAATGCAAAAGCTGCTCACATTTTTTCAGCAAAAATACCAAAATTTTAAATATTACACTTGCTAGAACAGTTAACAATATGACCCCTAACGAGCTCGTTAAGCTAACAAAGCTTTGAACAACTGGTCCCAGAGTATTAGATACCGATAAACAATATGACCACTAATGAGCTCATTATTACAGCTAACGACGCTTTGAACAAGTTGGTCAAAACTAACAACGCTGTTAAGATATTGTTTAAACTTTGATCATTACTGGCAAGTGTGGCAAGTACATATTTTTACAGAAGATTTGCAAACGCAAAAGCTGCTGATTTTTTTCTGACAGCAAAATTACCAGATTATTAAACATTTTACTTACTAGAACAATTAACAATTTGACCACTTATGTGTTTGTTATGTTAACAATGCTTTGAAATATTGAGCCCAGGAGCTTTTCACCTTCAGTAGAAGCAAGATGTACATATACAGGAAGAGACTGTTCAGGACACTGAAACACTCACTGATCACAAATCTTCCATAATCAGCCCTATTTTCTCATTCACACGCTTACATCCAGTTGTTGAAAATATTCCAACACCTTCAGGATAATAAGTGAGTTCATCAGCTATTTCTTGCACTTTCTTCTCTGAGACTCTGTCCTCTGACTTGTAATAACCATTCAGTATCAGCCCATCTCTGATACACTGTTTGATGTGACGACGCTCCAGAGGCAGGAACGGGATATAGGCCGTGATAAGATGCTTCGTGATCAATTCACTGTGCCATAAACCACCTGCAAAATATTACATGTTATGAGCTGGTCTATGAATAAACGGTATTTATTTTATTTTTAGCTCGGCTGTTTTCGAAGAAAACGACGAGTTATTGTCATAGCTCTGGCGTGGTCTGCGTCATCGTTGTCGTGCAAAAAACTTGGACATTTTGTAATATCTCTGCCATGATTACTGAACATATCTACTTGAAACTCGGACTAGTTGTTCATTATGAAAATGGGAACTTATACCAATAGGTGAGGTAACCCTCAAGATAGTTTTGGCACAGTTATGCCCCTTTTTCGACTTAGAATTTTTGTTTTCTAAAAGAAACAGCAGCCGAGCATTGGCACCCGCATGCGATGCTCTTGTTCATTACGCAACAGGTTGCAAAAGCCTGTCCAGTCATGCAATCTGAATATTGATTGTGTTTGGGTTTTAACGACATGTCAATCCTTGTTGGTCATTTTGTGTTGATTCCCTTTTCTGAGAAAGGGAGAGGTGAGATGGAAGCGATAAGAGAAGAGAATTCAAGAGATGAAAGACAGAGACGGGGAAACAGGAAAATGATTGAAAGTGAAGAAACAGAATAAATAAAAATATTCACCCACTAACCTTACCTGTTACAAGGATAGCAACAAAACACTAAATAATCCTAGCAATCTGAGTATAATCTTTACAAGCAATAGGCAGATCCAATGTTTTGACACCTGACCTTGTTTACATGTCATTGCGCATGCACAAGAATACTTTTCCTTTTGATAACGATCTTTCGTGGTTGGCAAAAAGTCCCTGGTTACATAAAAACACATTGTTAATAGGTTTAATATTATGAGCAAATTTTAGTTGAGCGTCACAGAAAATTGATCAAATTACACTTTAAAGGAGTAGATAAATATATTTTACAGTTCAGTCATGCATTTTCCGCATTAAGTTCTTCATTCAGCGCATCTTTATTACAAATAATTAAGACCGTCCAGCCTCGTTACCTGTATAAGTTTAACAGATATTTTAATCATCAAATCAAAACTCCTCAAATCTTCTAGAAAACCAATAACTTGCTAAGACATGTCTATTATTAACGTTTAAAGGTCAATTTTGTCGTTTCGATTCCAAACAAAACACACGTTGAGAGAAAATAACACCGCATTTACAATGGCGATAAAAGGCTAAAGACGTTCTTTGCCCGCCACCGGTAAGTCTCGGCAAAGAGTATTATCGAGTGATGACGTAGTATTTGGATGTGTCTATTAGCCCAACATAAAAAGAAGTTACAAATATTATTCAGGGACCGCTTTCCTTATTTCTTTCAAGAGACATGATTATATTATGGTTGTCATTCAAATCAACTCACTGGGACAATTCAAATGAGTATCCATAATGTCCTAAAAAGCTGTCGACATATGTTATGTTCATATCAAGAAGTAAGGAAAGAGAATTGGTGGCTTGGGGTGATTTTCCTTATTTATTGACAGAATTAGATATTCCAGTTACTCATTGTAATTTCTTCTTTGGGTCATTTCAAATTAATACCTACAAGTCATTGCGCGATCAAAACCAGTTGACACTCAGCTTCACCGATTCTTTTTGCCTCATATTCAATGGCACTCCTTTTGATGAGACCTCGCCACTTCGCTCTGTCCTGTGCAATTTGTTCCCACGACTCTGTTGGAATATTATAGTCCCTGAGGGAGGCTTTGAGGGTGTCCTTGTAGCGCTTCTTCTGGCCGCCTTGGGAGCGTTTGCCCATGTCTAGTTCTCCATAGAGAATTTTCTTCGGCAAACGTTTCTCAGGCATTCTGGTAACATGGCCTGTCCATCTTAACTGAGCTAATTTCAGAAGAGTATGTACCCTTTGCAGCCCTGCCCTGTTCAGGACTTCCGTGTCTGGAATCCTGTCTTGCCACTTAATCTTTAAGAGTTTTCTAAGACAGCTAGTATGGAAGTGATTGAGTCTTTATGCGTGCCGTTGGTTAACTGTTCATGTTTCACATGCATACATTAGTGTTGGCAGCACCACAGCTCTGTAGACTTTCAGTTTTGTGTCACGTCTGATTCCACTTTGATCCCAGACACTACCACGTAGCTTTAGTAATCCTGGCATTGACTTCATCATCAATGTGCACGGCTCTTGACAGTGTGCTCCCAAGGTAGGTGAATTTGTCTACCACTTGCAATCTTTGACCTTTCACTGTGATGGTGGACTCTTTGTAAGGCTTACAAGGTGCGGGCTGATAGACTACTTCAGTCTTTTTATGCTGAGTGTGAGATCATAGCTATCACAGGATTCGGATATTTGATCTATACCTTTTTTGCCTCTTCTCTTCTGTAGGAGCACCTTTCGCCATGTCATCAGCAAAGAGGAACTCATCTAGCACCTCTGTCTGCCCCTTGGATTTGGCTTGCAACCTTCTGAGATTGAAAAGCTTCCCATCAAAGCGATACCTAATCGGTATGCCATTGTCACCATCCTGGAAAGCATCTGTGCGTATGGCAAAAAACATCATGCTGAACAGTGTTTGGGCTAACACACAGCCTTGTTGACTCCGTTTGTCACAGGGAATGGATCTGAAAACTCACCATCATTTTGGACCCGTGCAAGCATACCATCGTGGAACTGTCTCGCCATTTTCATGAACTTGGTTGGACATCCATACTTCACCATGATCTTCCAAAGGCCCTCACAACTGACCGTGTCAAATGCTTTGGTGAGGTGAACAAAGGTCATGTAGAGGTCCATGTTCTGTTCCTGGCATTTCTCTTGCAGCTGCGTTGCTGTGAAGATCATGTCAATTGTTCCTCTGTCCTTCATAAACCCACACTGGCTTTCTGGTAGAAGCCCTGAATGTTCATGATGTGCATTTAGTCGATTAAGTAGGACTCTTGCAAGGACTTTTAGGAGGCCTTCATGCGGACTGAACAAATTATTTGTCTAAATCGCGACGGAAGTAAGGGCGAGGATTGTGGTCTCGTAAAATCGATTTAAGCCCCCCAGTGGAAATCATTCCACTGACCGTTCCAAGGCGGTTCTTCTGTGGTGGTTTATTTATGTTGTTGTTTGTTACTTGCTGTGTGTATCGCTTGTGTCTTTTTATTTTGGATGGCCATATGGCCATTTTGTGGGAAAGTAACTGTCCTTATGGCCTTCCTTTGTTTAGGTTTCCATTATGGTCTGGTCGCTTAATGTTTGTGTTTCTTTCCCTTTGGTGTCTGTTGGGTGGAGTAAGTTAATTGTATCGATTCCTGATCTTTGTTTTACTTCTATTTTCCAGCAATTGACAATAAAGAGATGCCATGGTGATTGTCACAGATCTGCGGGTTCCTTTTCTGTTTGAATAGGTGGATAATTGACGCATCCTTGAATTCTTGGGGGATGGTTTCTTTTCTCCACATAATGAGAAATAACTTTGTCAACTTCTTTGCAACTGGAGTACCTCCTGGTTTGTAAATCTAAGCAGGTATTGCATCTGGTCCTGGAGCCTTGCCAGAAGTTGTATTGCTTTCACTATTTCAGTTACGGTTGGGAACTTATCAAGCAGCAGAAGCATCAGATGTCATTCAACCTGTGGTAGTCTGTTGATTGCATTAAAACCTAGGTTGTTGGTGCTCAATCGAATTGCCTCCTTAAGGCGGGTGCTCATTGGAACAGCCTCTTTGAAGCCAATCTTACAAGGACTCACAACCTATGTCTTGGAGCAGAAATGAGAAAAATGATAAATATTCTCTGGGGTTTACGGGGATGTTCATTTTATGGACTTGTTAACGTGATAATGTGTTTCTATCAAGAAAAACGGAATAGTTTTGAGACTATTTTCCTTATTTCTTCATAGAAACATATACTTAGAGAAATAAGATTAGCATTTTTTCGGCCAACTTTTTGTTTCAAACTCTGTGGTGCTAACTTAATAAAAATATGACGTATACGTCAGTTGTGATACCAAACTCACGAATTCTGTTTTTTTCACGCTTTTCTAACTGCCACGGAGGTTTGACGTAATTCTACTCAATTCACGCCGTGCACGTGTGCAGTCAATATCGATGATACCCATTTCACTTTTGTAGTTCATGCCCATAAACAAATAAACAGTCGAAGAAAATCATGAAAGTTCTAAGATGGGGCGCCGTCCTGGACTGACGTTAGACCAGCGTAATATGGCTATTGGAATGCTTACTGACGGTATGAGAGCTAAGGAGGTTGCAGAACATTTTCGTGTTAGTGAAAGTTCCATGTCAAGACTCAGGTGAAAGTTCCGTAAAACTGACACCGTCAAAGACAGACCACGCTCTGGTAGACCACTAAAAACATGACGTGAGGACAATTATATCGTGACGTAATCTCAACGTAATTGGTTTCTCAGCGAGCCAGAATCGCCGGAATGGTTCTGAATGCAACTGGAACACAAATTTACGGTAGGAGTTTGAGGAATAGCCTACAAGCTGTGCGGTAAGATGGACGTCGACCGTATGTAGGTGTTGAACTGACGCAGGACCACAGACTGGCTAGACTCAATTGGACAAGGGCACATCGTCGTTGGACAAGACGGCAGTGGGACCAAGTTGTGTTCAAGGACGAATCACGGTTAAATTTGACATTTGCTGAGGGAAGAGTGCATGTTTGGATGCGAGACGGAGACAGGATGGACCTTGCCAACGTCATTCAAGATGACCGTTTTTGGAGCGGAATTTCGCATCAGGCTAAAATAGACTTAGTGACTATTCAGGGAAACTTGAATGACGTCCGATACTGTGATGAAATTATTCGGCCTGTGTTAATGTCTTTCTTACGTCAAGGACACGCCATGATTTTTCAGCAGGTAAAAAGGCACGCCACCATGTTGAACGTCACACAATGGACTTTCTGCAGGCAAATAATGCGAATGTGTTGGACTGGCCAGCAAGATCACCGAATCTTTCATCTACTGAGCACCATCTGGGAAGATTTGTTTGTTTGTTTGTATTGGAGTTTAACGGCCCAGTCAACACTATTTAGGTCATTTTTGAGCTGGTCAGTTTACGTATCCACACTTTCCCGGGCAGGCTTATATATGTAAGCGGTTAACCAGTACAGTGCACATTCTTTCGCCAGAAACCATCTGGGAAGACGTATCAGAACGAGAAATGACGCCAACAACGTAAGAGACCTTGAATGTGTTCTTCATGAGGAATGGAATCGCATACCCATGTATGTGGTTCGGAGGCTTATTTCAAGCATGAGAAGACGGTGTGAGGCTGTTGTGGACTCAGATGGAAGGCATACCAGATATTGATATGTGTGAATTTTTGTCTTACACCCCGACGTTGACTGACGCTATGCAGCGGTTGTATCTGGTGCTTTTTTTAGATCAAATTTGAAAACTTTCACAGCAAGTACATAAAATATTAATGTGTAAAAATTTGGTTCTGTTTTAGATCCAGACAAGAGCGAAATAAGTGTTATTACAAAAAAATGCTTAACTTATTTTTCCTTTAGTATATATAACTCAATGAGACAATACTAACAGGTACCCATGATAACATGTTTCGTTCAAGTTCTAACTCCACCATAGGTGGTAATTTTTTCAGCCTCTGATATGCTTCTCTCCTTTGTTGTGACTTTTATGTTACACGATGAGGAATCAGATTTGATGTTGCCAAAAATGACTATGTTCATTATAAAAGATGAATTCCTTGAATAGTGGGTTGCTATAGACTGCAATTCCTCCCATCAATTACCTAACTTGATATAATAGATTAAGCATAGCATATAGGTTTATATCCAATCCCTGACAACTCATCACGAAAACGCACCTATATATTTTTTACCCCCTTTTACCCCACTTTTATACAGTAAAACTGTGGTTTACAGGGATAATCATTATTTTTCTTATTCCTCCTCTAAAATATAGATTGTGGGTACTCGTTAGAACCGCCTCGTTGAGGCGGTTCTAACATGTACCCACAATCTATATTTTTAACAGAAATAAGAAAAAAATCACAAGTTTTCGTCTTTGTCTTTGTATTTTTTGGCGGAAAAATTTACAATGTATTTGTATAGGCATATTTTCGTAATGTGCATCAAGGATTCTACTCTTTGACTCGGTGGCTACAGCACTGGACTTCAACCAAGTTACCAAGATTAAAATCCAAACATGTCTGGGAATTTATTTCAGCTATGTTACAACTTTCACGACCTATGAATATATGGTGGTAGATAAAGAAATAGATGGGCTGCATGATGCTTCCATGCAGAGCTGAAACCGACCCGCACATGGTAAACCGCTTAGAGGATCTAAGCCTGCCCAGGAAAAGCGATGCGAGAGTCAGGCCTTCCATGCTTATAAACCCTATTGTTTTCATTGGGCAGCAGGGCTTGAGATGTCATTTCCTCTCAAAGTCGGGTAATAGTCCTACAAAATTGGAAGCAGCGTCGCCAAAATGACCTTTACAGTGTTGACGGGGACTTTAAACCTAGAATCAAACAAAACAAACAAAGATAACTGTTGAAATTAATAGACAAATGTATATCATTATGCCCATTATCAAGGAAATTTGACTTGCTGACGTGTGTTTGAGAAAATTGATGTATTTTTCTAGTCTCCGACATGAACCCCAAAGCAATATACAGGATTGGTGCTAGCACTGAATAAAACTACGAACTAGAATTGTTTTCTAAGAAAACAGATGTCCCCCACCACACTCATTATTTCAAATTCTGCTTTTACCCTTTACTTTTACTTCTTCAGCCCTGTGACCTTGAAAATTAGGTCAAGGTCACCAAAAATCTAATCAGTTCTTAAGATCAGCCCACTGATATACTGTACCTAGTTTGAACCAAATCCATTCACTGGTTCAGGAGATAGAGTGCAGACAAGGCAATTTTCAACAGTCTAAGTCCCGTGGTGACCTTGAAAATTAGGTCAAGGTCACCAACATCTAATCAGTTCTTTAGACCAGCCCACTGATATAATGTACCAAGTTTGATCAAAATTCATCCACTGGTTCAGGAGAAAGAGTGCAGACAAGCCAATTTTTAAAAGTCTAACTCCCGTTGTGACCTTAAAAATTAGGTCAAGGTCACCAAAAGCTAATCAGTTCTTAAGACCATCCCACTGATATAATGTATCAAGTATGAACCAAATCCTTCCATTGGTTCAGGAGTTAGAGTGCAGACAAGCTTTTTTGGTCTAAAATTTGACAATGGTTTCAGCCCTGTGACCTTGAAAATTAGGTCAAGGTCACCAAAATCTAATCAGTATTTTCCCCCTCCCAATGGTGTATCTGTGTAAGTTTAATCAAAATCCATCCATCCATTCAGGAGATAGAGTGCAGACAAGAGGCAACGCCGACGCCAACAGGATCCGCACCAAAACCAACATGTCCCCCTCCCTTTCGGGTGGGGGGACATAATAAAATTATCATTGTGTTAACCAAGCAAGCGTAGGATCACAGTTGCATGCTTTGAACAACAGTACTTACTCTTTGCATTCAGTGCCGGTAGTTGAATAATTTTCTCCATGTCTTTCAATGTTATTTTTTCCCTAGGATTACCAACACTCCAATGGCTTATAGACTCCTCTGCGATATCATTGCCAGCTGTATTACTGAAAAAAGCATAATATTGAAAGCACTGGCGGGGCAGTTACTCATCTCTGAGTCCAGACTGGATATTGTTCCTGCACTTGGAGTTCGGTATGTATTTACCCTAAACGTATTCGGACACCTCAACTTCTAACCATTTTAGTTATAACTTTTGAACAAGTATGATATACTTACCGATGTTGTGTCTAAAGGTAGCCAAATGATTGGCAAACAGTGTAGATCCTGATGAGATGCAGGACTTGAGATGTCATTTCATCTTAATATCAAAAAAACTGGAAGCAAGTCTCCAAAATGACCTATATAATGTTGAAGGGGACACAAACAAATCAGGCCTGTCTGTCCGAATACATATGGTAAATACAGTAAAATAGAAGTGGAGGCAATGATCAGGAATCGATACAATGAACCCATAGGCTCCCATCAGAGACAACAATGGGAAAGAAACACAAACATGAAACAACAGACTCAAATGGAAACATCAATAGCGGAAAGCCAAAAGAACTGTTACTTTCCCACGAAATGGCCGATAGGCTATCCAAAATAAAATAATATAAACGACACAATATAAGACTGTTTTGTTCGATATCAACCCATTGCATACTAGTGGACTCTTCCTTTGCTATGTGTTGGACAAGTCCTTTTTCATTTAAGGGTAGTCAGGTCTATTTCATTTTTATTCAATTTTAACAGAAAATCCTGTTAGCAAACAGTGTAGACCTGATCAGGCGCTGCGTTCTATGGCATCCAATCCAGGTCGAACCGTTTGCCAAGTACCACTTTAGGGGTTTCCAGCCTGAAATGGGTTAACCTTAATCGTATAACGTCACTGTTAATTAGCAGATAAAGTCAAGACATAAAAATCATATGTCCACATATACAAACACATTGTTACACCGTAGATGACAACGCTGTGTTTCTTTTAACTTCTTCGGCGATAAACTCCGATTCAAAAATGTTATATGATAAACAGAATCTTACATCATGTTGTTTTTTTTTCATATGAAATTTATGAAGCTCTGCCTCAGGCTAGTTTCATAAAATTCCATACGAAATGACCACTCATGCAAGAGCTCTATTTCAAGAACTTAAGAAAAATTTAGAGCAGATAACAATCTATTTTTCAGGAAAAATAAGCTTTGTCAAATGTTACAAGTGGTTATTTAATGTCAAGCCTTATTCAAAGAGAAGTAACCAAAATTTGGTTTCTGTCTTACCTATGGAGTACTTACTGCCCCTTGCATATGGCAGGCAGTAAACAGTTTACCTTAATGATTCTAAAAATTGAGACAAATTACAGTGCAATTAAGCTTACAGTGCAAACCCAGATCAGACTTCTCATGAAGGAGCAGTCTGATCAGAAGCAACATTGTTTACCGTAACGTTTGCACCTATTTGGAACCCTTGCAGGATCAGTGTACCTAATAAATAATCCTAAGTAATGGGACAGCTAGGCATAAACAGTGTAGACCCTGTGCAGACTGCTCATCAGGATCTACATGGTATGCTTTCTTAGGGCTACCTGTCCAAATACTTAGGATCATAAGGGCAGTTTCTGAAGCAAACATAAGTAGGACTGAGTATATATATATTTGTTTTCCAATTTCAACTCTAAAACAGGTAAAGCCATGTAGACTGTGGGTCCTTGATTTTACCGTCAATATAGTAAAGCTTTTCTGTATAACTTAAGATTCTGTCTGTTTGCTTTTTTGTAGTTTTTACGTGTGTTTCATTTGAGGTTTTATGTCCATGTCAACACTATTTAGGTTAATTTGGAGATGCTGTTTCCAATTTTGAAGGACTTTTACCCAACACTGAAATTGATATACCAAGTCCTACCGCTCAAACAAACCAACATGGTTTAGAGCACAGACGGTCCAACTCTCACCATTTTGCCAGGGCAAGCTTAGACCTTCTTAGCGGTTTACCAGTACCCACGTGTGGTTGGGCTTTAGCTCTGCATGGAAGCACCATGCAGTCCAATCTTTTATCAAAGCTCCAATCTATTAAGATCATATCAAGCCAGTCAGTTTACCTATCCACATTTTTCTGTGCAGGCTTATACACAAGTGCTTAACCATTACAATGCACATCCTTTTGTCAGAAACTGACAACTTCCCTTTTTGAAAAAAGAGAGAATGCTTGAGTGAGAGGAGTGTTTGTGATTTAAGTCTCACCAATAGTTAAGGTCATACGGAGACGGGACCTCGGTTCAAAGACTCATCCAAAAATCTGAAGAAGCCTGGGATCGATCCTGCGACCCCTGGTTTACAAGGAGAGTAGCAATACCACTACACCACGGAGGCTCATTGAGAACGTTTGTAGAAAAGACTTCATTGTCAATCTCAGCAAAAGAATCTTTTGCTGATCAAGGCAGGTATGGAATCCCTGATGGGGGTGGTTGGGTGAGACAAAGGTGACATGTATTTTGCATTACTGAGACGTCCAAATGATAATGGATTACAGTTGGATAAGGCATGCTGTCCTTGCATCATGTAGGAGTATCGGGAGAGCAT
The DNA here is from genome assembly GCA_963580285.1 of Lucinisca nassula. Classification (NCBI taxonomy): domain Eukaryota; kingdom Metazoa; phylum Mollusca; class Bivalvia; order Lucinida; family Lucinidae; genus Lucinisca; species Lucinisca nassula. The sequence continues at coordinate 80,805,812 of OY757015.1, read as the reverse complement.
TGTTACTTTTTCTGTTTTTATACTTTCATTCATTTTCCTCTTCTATTTTCTCCCTTTCTCTGGGAGACGACACAAAATGACCCACAAGGGTTGACATGTCGTTAAACCCAAAACAATTAAATCAATGTTATCCCTAGCCACCCCGATCACAAGGCAGATGAGGTACCAATGTCAGCATGTGCCCATTATTATATACCAGTAAATGCAAGCTTGTGCATTTTACGCCATATGAACTCTTGCCGAATATTTCACACTAAAACGTCAATAACCTATAGATAGAAGATACACCATGTTACCTACCTTAAACACTTTTGGTTGGGTCAAAATTAGAAAAAACAGCTTTGTAAAAGAAAAATGACAATAATGGTCACTTTTATTGTATCTGCTTTAAGCACGACACGATATAGGTGTCTTGTTTTCTGTCTGTCCCTTTGTTCGACAAGCTGTCAACATCTGTGACGACACTAACTTTAAACCTAATGTAAGAGTCCTTTTCTTAATTGGTGACATAGCCTTATCAGAATTCTTGTTCCTTATAATCTACATGTTTTGGAATCCGTCATAAAACCAGGTGTTTTTTATCCAAACCCATGTTATAATGAACAGTTTTTAAAGGAGGCCTGGGCTTCTTCAGACTTTTGGACGACTTTTAAAACAGAGGTCCCATCTCCACAAAATCTTAGTTGGTGGTCAGGTGTTTTTTTTTTTCCTTTTTGGTTTTACGGCCCTTTCAAGAGCATGTCACTCATATCAAGCGTACCGTTAATCAGAGGTAGGCAAAACAACGGAATATCCGGACAAAAGCCAGCTGACCTCATCACATGAACAAGTCTGAAATGAACATTCCACTAACCCCCCTCTTTATACCGAGAACACTGGGGTTTGTGGGGTATACATTATTTTCTTAAAACCGCTACAGGGCATAGGTTGTGGGTATTCATTGTACAACGTCCACAATGAGTTGGTTCACACGAGCACCCGCAACCTGTTTGCAGTATAGATAAGAAAAATATCATGGATTTTTTATCAGGAAAGTATCAATTTTGGAGGTGTGAAAAATGCACTAAGTCACATGGGTTTGTTATCGTAATGTTTCATTGCAGAACTTGGCGTTACACATGTGACCCGAGCCAGGCCCTGGCCCCATTGGTGAGAGATCTAATGATTAAGAGCTCGAAATGATCCATTACGCCATGGAGGCCCATTTTTCAGTTGTAAAAATCAAACACGCATGTCTGGAGTCTTGAATATGTATCCATGCCCAGTATGACTGCAATTCAAAAGTCTTTGCAAAAAGACCCAGAAAGTTGTGCTTTACATTACGATAACACACCCGTGCGACTGTGCATTTCTTCAAATCTCCAAAATGGTTGTTTTTCTGATGACAATCCATGTTATTTTTCTTATTTATACAGCAAACATAGGTTGTGGATACGCGTTAGAAGCGCCTCATTGAGGCGGTTCTTACGAGTACCCACAACCTATGTATTGGAGCAGAAATAAGAAAAATAGCGTGTACCCCAGTAAACCCCAGTTTTCTCTATATAAAATGGGTTTAAGGGGGTGTTCATTTCACGGACTTGGTCACGTGATGAAGTGTAGAAGGCAATTAGACATTAGCATACTATAAGTAATAAACCTATTGTAGACGAAAACCCCAAAACAGGCTACTGATAAGCAGTGCTAGTCAAGACCATATGCCGTCTGAACTCGGCCTTCACTGTTTGCAGAACATTCAAACCTTCTTAAACCAAAAGTAAATTAATATTTCAAAATGACCTTGGATCCCTAAAGTTTGAAATGGACCCCGCTATACATAAGTATAAAATCACATTCAGCACGAACTATAGGTACGCTTGCTGCCAGCCTTGGTAGCTCAGATGCATGTCTGACTGAGTGAGTGAGTGTTTAAGTTTTACGTCCCACCAACAGCTAAGGTCATACGGAGACGGGACCTCGGTTTAAAGACTAATCCGAAAGTCTGAAGAAGCTCGGGATCGATCCTGGGTCATTCCAAAATAAATGTGCGTTTAATGTCCCTGTAAATCCTTGAAGCTTAAAACACACCCAGTTACGTTTTAATGCACACTACTTATTTTCTATGTAATATTAATCAAAACTGAGTCTAAACATATTAAATTTTTTTACATTTTATATGAATATATTTACACAAATGATCATCCGAGATGGTAGGGGCTTGCTTTTTGCCATGTCCCTGTATGGTACCTTTGATATTTATCAAGAATGAACTTCAATAGCATGCCCCTATCTGTCACCCACCTGGAAATTTTAAGCTAATGATACTTAACTGTAATAAAATCTAGAAACAATGTGTACAATAAGACAATTTCAAGCGTTCATTTGAGGCTTTACGTTTTGTCCCTGTATTTTTTGTCAGTTCTGTAACGCTAACAAATAGTTTATTTCAGAAAGCTATTGAAATTTCTAAAAGAAATGCCCTTTGACCACCCTTCAAGCACTTAATGTTGGGAATAGTTCAGTGAATATTTAACTTGGATAGCTGATGATAAAAGTCAGGGACAAAGACTTAAAGACGTCAATTTAGATGAGTACCTTTACTGTATGTCATTACCGTACACCTGTTTAAAAGTTTATCTTCCCCTGGACGTGTTTAGTTATCGTACTTACAGCTACATCATAAGTGTACATACAATAATTGAACAGCACTACAAGGCCTCCATTAAAATAAGGTATGAAAAACTGATAAAATCGATGAAACTGTCATTTCCGTAACCGTCATTTCCGAAACATTGTTGGTTACGGTAATGACATGATACCAAATAATACTGGGATTTGTTCAGTTTTTTCGTGCTAAATGCATTGTTTGATGCATACTGAAGTGATACAATTAATATTTGTAGCTATAAACTGACCTGTGTCTATGATATGACCGATAATTTAACTGTCATTTCCGTAACGTCATTTCCATAACAAGAAAAATGTGTCATTTCCGTAACTTTTCTTGTGATTAAACCCCTCTTACCGGCTAATTATACCATGCAGACAAATGTATGCATGTTCTATAGATACTTGCTTGTCCAAGAAATAATATAACACAGTAACTGATTACTTTATCCAAGTTTTAAACAGAAAAAGCAGAAATCAAATTTTAGAAAAATGTATTTTGGCCTTTTGAATGTGTAAACTTTCAATGTTTTCTGTATTTCGAGTAACATATTCATTGATTTTTGAGAAGCCTCCGTGGCGCAGTGGTTACGCTACTCGCCTTGTTAACCAGGGATCGCAGGATCGATCCCGGGCTTCTCCAGACTTTCGGTTGAGTCTTTAAACCGAGGTCCCGTCTCCGTATGACCTTAGCTGTTGGTGGGACGTAAAACTAAAACTCACTCACTCACTGATTTTTGGTTGTAATGATTGCATCATAACTGCAACATATAATTTATATAAAAATAATACATTCAAAATTAGAAATCAAAATCTAATGGGTCTTTATATGTGTGTTACGGTAATGACATCATTGCCATGGCATGCACATTAAAAGAAGATGAAACATTATTTTTTGTCAAGAATGAGGTGTAGTCGGCGATGCCTTTTCATTCAAACCCTATCACAATATAACTATATCATGAAAAATGATAGAAATAACAATATTGCACATGAAGCATTTCACTGTCCAAACTGTACATTATTTTAAGAATGACCCTCCTGCGACCCCTGGTGTACAAGGCGAGTAGCGTAACCACTGCACCACGGAGGCTTCTGCATGTCTGACTGATGATCAGGTTGTAGTTCGATATATGCTGGTGTCAGCAACATCCTTTCATACCGATTGACCTTTTCTATGGTCTGCTGATTCAAGTAGGCCAGTGTCAGTTTCTGGTGAAACATTGTGCACTGTATAAGTTAATCGCTATTGTGCACTGTATAAGATAATCGCTAATGTATAAAGTGTGGCTACTGGTAACTGACCAGATCAATATGACCTAAATAGTGATGATGAGGCTGAGTACCTAGGGTTTTAGAAAAATTCAGTATACAGACCTGAGGAAGAAAAATGTAGCCTTTCTGTAATCTACACCTTTCAGCTGATCATAATAATCCAGGTAAGGTTTGATTGTATCTATCAATCCAGTTGGCATTTTATCCATCTCATCAAATATGAAGAATGAGCGTGGACATTCTTTCACTTTACTCTCTATCAGTTCTCTCAAATTATCCTGCAAACAAAAAGAATATATCTAAGAAAAGGTTAGCTCTAGAAGTGATATTTTTGGGAATAAAACACAGTTTGTCAGTCAGTCAATTAATTGTCAAGTAGCTCAATGCACGAGTGTTCAGTGCCAGTGATTTGTCTACTTACAACATTTACTTTTCGACAAACTGTGAATTGTTCCTTAATAAATAACACACCTAAGAGCTGATATATTTCAATTTTAATTGCCACACTAAAAATCAACAATGATTCATTTGCTCCCTTCAAATTCTCCAAACCTTTCGCCATTTTTAATAGCAACCAGTGCTTCAGCTGAAGTGCACGACCCGCCGGATGCTTTTAGCTTTATGAGTGTTACCATATATGGGTATGGCGGCCATTTTGGTCATGTGACCTGGACCTAAAACGGTTCCCCCCAATAAATGCGCCTTATCGTAAGGACCAAAAATATATCTTATACTTTAGTACTGTATTCTGAATCGTTTGCAGGATAAAATGCATTCTCACTTTTCCAATACAAAAGCATATGTGCCAAAGTTTGACCTAGGCACTAAGAAGGTCAAGGTCAACCCAGGGTCACCATTTTAGCAATTGATGGGCCTACATCCCAGATGCTATTTATCAAGTTTCGTGGAAATCTTCCCAGTGGTTCTGGAGAAGACTGTTTTTGAAGGGCTTTTACCATATATGGCTTGGTGGTCATTTTGGTCATGTGACCTGGACCCCATGAGCAAATTTTGGTTTCCCCTATCCCATAGAGGCTCCATATGAAATTTGACTTCAATTGGCCCAACGGTTTCCGAGGAGAAGCAGTTCGAAAATTTTCACATTTTTCGCCTCGGCGAGGCTATACTACATGGAATGTAATATTTCGCAAGTTCATTGGTTAGATCTCATTGATATCTATCAGTACACCAAAAATTGTTTAAATATTCCAAGCGGTTAAGTCACTATCACCAATTTTCACAAACGGGTTACGGAAGGACAGACAGACAGACCATATATGGCTTGTCGGCCATTTTGGTCACGTTACCTGAACCCCATGAGCAAATTTTGGTTTCCCCTATCCCATAGAGGCTCCATATGCAATTTGACTTCACTCAGCCCAACGATTTCCGAGGACAAGCAGTTCGAAAATTTTCACATTTTTCGCCTCGGCGAGGCTATACTACATGGAATGTAATATTTCGCAAGGTGATTGGTTAGATCTCATTGATATCTATCAGTATGCCAAAAATTGTTTAAATATTCCAAGCGGTTAAGTCACTATCACCAATTTTCACAAACGGGTTACGGACGGACGGACAGACAGACTGACACGGTGATTTTAGGGCACTCTTAGAAAATCAACCGACTTCAGTCGGTCGCTTTTTCTGCGGGTCGTGCAATCTCACCATCATTATTGACTGAATCAAACAACAATCATGCCTTTTTGTAATGTTTTTGATGCAAGAATAACATAATGGCATAAAATATTCAAGTGACGTCATGAAACAGTGGCTTTTTATATACTGCCACGCTCTTCCGCCAAGTGATTTATTGCAGGACAAATCACGGCTCCTTTCCATTGCCCACATGTACATAGGCACATACAAACATGCTCAAAAACATGTATCGGTGACACTGAGATGTACCAGAGAGAAGTTAGGTCAAAATTGGTAGTTTTCTAAAAAGGAAATCAAATATCATAGAGTCAAAAGCTTTAGTGCCAAACAGAAAGGACTTTTCCAAAATTAAAAGGCAAAAAACAAACATTCCCAGTATGAAAACTGTATAAAAGCAGTATATTGGGCAAATGGTCAAAAGTTATAGTCAATGTTAAAGTTTTGTCATAGATAGGCAGACAGACAGACAGATGGGCAAACAAACAAACTGACAAAGACCAAAAACTAATGCTGTCAAACACTGGATTTCACTGTCCGAATCTAACTGTTGGTTTTCTTTTGCTACCGCATTTCAGTGGTTTCTTGCTGTCGAGTCCTCACCGTTGTTTCATCTCTGTGGTAGTTTGATTTTTAGTGTTCACAGAGATGTTGCACTGATGAGTGTGGAGGCCTTCATGCGGACTGAACAAATTATTTGTCTTAATTGCGACGGAAAAAGGGTGAGGATTGTGGACACATAAAATCACAAGCCCCCCACCCCAGTGGAATTTGTTTCACTGGCCGTTCCAAGGTGGTTCTTCTGTCATGGTTTATTTTTGTTATGGTTTGTCTTTGAGTGTTTGTATCGCTTATATTATTATGTTTTGGATAGCCAATTGGCCATTTTGTGGGAAATTAACTTTCCTTTTGGCTTTCTGCTATTACTGTTTCTTTCCCTTTGGTGTCTCTGATGGGAGCTGTGGGTTAATTGTATCGATTCTTGATCATTGCCTTCATTTCTATTTTCAGAGGCAAAGAGACAGATGTTTCTCATAAGAGAGTAGAACAAGAAGACCACATAAGAGTAGCTCCCTGATGACAAGTGAAACTACAGTGAAATTCCTATATTAAGACCACCTTTGGGACTGTTCAAAAGAGGTCTTGAAGACCATTTTTGAACAGTCCAAAAGGTGGTCCTTGACAAGGGGACGCTATTTTCAGACAGCTCAAAAGAAGAGTAACTGCACCCTTCTAAATCAGCTTTATAAAGCAGAACTAGTACTAATTTTAGGTGATCTTAATAGTAGAATTTCACTGAATTGATAAATTTGGCAGTTCTTCGCAGTCTCTTTATGACATTAATAGTGGAGTCCAAAGCAAAATTTTCGTTAGTTAAACAACTGTGAACATAATTAATCAGAAATATGAAAAGGAAAATGATCATTTTTTCTATATATAATCTTTACATTTATTTGATCCATTGCCAGCCTCGGTAGCTCAGTAGGATGTGCGTTTGACTGGTGATCAGAAGGACATGGGTTCAATACCTGTCGGGTTCAGCAACATGCTTTTGTGGAGATTGATCATGAAATCTTTTCTATGATCATTCTATCCATTCCATTGAATCAAGAAGGGCAGTTGTCAGTTTCTGGCTAAAGAATCTGCACTGTACTGGCTATCTGCTTATGCAGTTGTCGGGTTCAGCAACATGCTTTTGTGGAGATTGATCATGAAATCTTTTCTATGATCATTCTCTCCATTCCATTGAATCAAGAAGGGCAGTAGTCAGTTTCTGGCTAAAGAATCTGCACTGTACTGGCTATCTGCTTATCCATAAGCCTGCCTAGGAAACGTGTGGATTGCTAAACTGACCAGCTCTAAAATGACCTAAATAGTGTTGATTGGGCTGTTTAACTCCAAAACAAACAAACAAATTATTTTATCTCTCTTTAAACCCTGAATTGCAAAAGAAACCTAAATGGAAACCATGCAACGATATTTAAAGAAATTACGGAAATTTGGCTTGACAATTTATTAGAAGCCTCCGTGGTGTGGTGGTTATGCTACTCGCCTTGTAACCCTGGGGTCGCAGGATTGATCTAGGCTTCGTCAGACTTCCACATTACGATAACACACCCCTGCCAACCGTTTCATTTTTACAGACCTCCAAATGGCCATTTTTCTGATGAAAATCCATGATATTTTTCTAATAAATACTGCAAACATAGGTTGTGGGTGCTCGTTAGAACCGCCTCATTGAGGCAATTCTAACAGTCCACAACCTATGTCTTGGAGCAAGAAGAAGAAAATTAATGTATACCCCCATAAACCCTAGTTTTCTCTATATAAAGTGGGGTATAGGGGGGTCTTCATTTCACATATTTGTTCACGTTATGCAGATTAGTCTTTAAACCGAGGCCCCGTCTCTGTTGGTGGGACTTAAAACTTGAAAATATATTCACCTTATTTGCATTATCTGCTGGTTCCTAGTCTGAAGGTTATCATGAGTGTAGGGAAAACAGGTAACCATACCCCCTCCCCTGACCTTTCAAGGTCAGGGGTCTGGTTACCTGTTTTCAAGGTTGGGCGGTCAAAACCAGAGGCGGTTTTAACTGGTGGTTTTAACCGGTTAAAACCGCCCCGGTCAACACTCCCAAAGTGGCCAATACTGGTCAATACTGGTCGATTGAAATATTGAGTGGTCAATTGAATAATTTTAGTGTTAAACAGCAAAGCTACTGAAATTATTTTGAAGTTTTGCTGTCTTTGCTGGAGGCTTATCATTTGATAGAGTTTCAGGTTCAGATGTTATTTCTTCAAGTGGCCTCTTAGCAATACTTTCTGGCTTTTTTAGTCCTAGGCATTTTTGTCTATCACTCATCAGTCTTAAGACAGTGCAAGGTGTTGAAGTTAGTGCTATCAGTCTTAAGACCTTAGCACTAACTTCAGCACCTTGCACTGTTTTTTTTCCTTTTTTTTTTTTGTTATCTTCCAAAATAGTGAAGAAGTTCCAAATTGGGTCTTTAGGTTTCATTCATTTTTGACACCTTCAGTAATAGCTTGATGAAAAGATACTGTCCATATTGCATATACATGCACCTTCAGTAATAGCTTGATGAAAAGATACTGTCCATATTGCATATACATGTATATCAAAATTTCACACATTATGAATAAAGCCTGGTGTCAGTTTATAATACCCCTATTAGGGACAAGTAATTGGTCAATTTAGCAATCAGATCTTTGCCACACCCACTGCAGTGGCATGGGTTAGTCTGTTTTAACAGCAATTTACAGGTGTTGCGGATACTTTTAAATATTCAAAGACATCAGTGAATCTTCAAATATTGTTTGGTTAATAAATAAAGGACCGTTCATAAATCCTTCAAAATCCATGATACATTCAGCTTAGTATTCATATTCCTGTAAATCAAAATATGAACAATCAATCTAACCTATATAGGAAAAAAGAATAATTATAAAGATTGTTTGATTGAAAAGAACTGGCCTGTCTACAGTTCAGTGAGTCAATCGACCAGCAATAATGTTTTTTGATGAAATAAAAGATACCTCAAATAATTACTGTTATATTAATAAACACTATTTTGTCTTGTTCAGTGATGAAAATATAGTCTAACTACATATACATGATGTAGGGGGAAAGCTTTTAAGACCAGTTTAGCAAAATGACAGAGGTATATACTCCAGTGATTTAATCGACCACCAATCGACCAGTAATGACCGGTTAAAACCGGTTTTAACCTCCGGCCCAGTCAATACTCATATTGACCGGCTTTTTGCCAACCTTGCCTGTTTTTCCAATATTGATAAAGTGTAAGCTGGGAGCCAGGAAATAATGCCAAAATAATGTAATACTGTTTCAGCCCTGCTTCTCCTTCTTGTCTTTCACTTTGCCATGTCAGGGTTGGAAGGAGAAATCATTTCGCCCTACTTTGTTGGCCTAGGATGACTCCTGTATCTAAAACCGTGTTATAACGAACCCTGATATAAACAGGTTGAGGTGTATGTATATATTCGACACATTCTTCTTAAAATTATGTCATCACTTTGTACATTTGTTATATTTTAGACAACTGTTTATCATTACTATACGTTCATACCCATGTGGTGTGTGGCTTTATCCCACTGGGAGGGCCTCAGAGTAAGCAATATATTAAAAACCTGATTTGTTTTTCCAAAGGACATATTGACTATTAAGTAATTAAACAGGGTCATAAATTTCCCTATCTTTCAAGCATTGCAAGCAAACATTTGTAATTTTATACATGTGCCAATACAATCATCTACTAAATAAGTGCATTTTGTATGCACATGTATACTATGTGCTAACAAAAATTAATCATTACAAAATTATGAGTAAGTAGATGTACCTTATACAAGGGCACCATCTCTGCATGCGGGAACTCTTTTGTGGCGGAGATAAGATGAACATATTTACTCTTCATACCATTTCTGTACATGTGCTTGGCTACAATGGCACTGACATAGTTCTTCCCCGTCCCTGTCCAACCATGGAATGACAGAGCCAGTGCTTTACTAGGGTTTTCTCTTGCATGAGCCTTCAGATGTTTGATGAGAGGTTCAATCACTAGGTGCTGCCCATATATTTTCTTGATAAGCTCTTGATGCAAGGCTTGTGGATTAAAAAACAGTAATTATACAGTAAAACTCCTTTATTAACCCCTATTCTGCTGAATAAATTAATTAGCTACATCCATTTCTGATATCAGCCAACATGAAGTAATGTTTTCGTTCAAATTCACAAACAAATGACAAACAGTGTAGATCATGATCAGATGGCTTCTTCAGAAGTCATCTGATGTGGATCTACACTGTTTGCAAAGGTAGGGGTTGTCATGTTCAGCAGGAAAAGGGTTAAGGCCAGCTGCAGTACACCCAGAAGCCATCTGATGCGGATCTACACTGTTTGCAAAGGTAGGGGTTGTTGTGTTCAGCAGGATAAGGGTTAAGGCCAGCTGCAGTACACCCAGAAGCCATCTGATGCGGATCTACACTGTTTGCAAAGGTAGGGGTTGTCATGTTTGGCAGGATAAGGGTTAAGGCCAGCTGCAGTACACCGAGAAGCCATCTGATGCGGATCTACACTGTTTGCAAAGGTAGGGGTTGTTGTGTTCAGCAGGATAAGGGTTAAGGCCAGCTGCAGTACACCCAGAAGCCATCTGATGCGGATCTACACTGTTTGCAAAGGTAGGGGTTGTCATGTTTGGCAGGATAAGGGTTAAGGCCAGCTGCAGTATACCCAGAAGCCATCTGATGCGGATCTACACTGTTTGCAAAGGTAGGGGTTGTTGTGTTCAGCAGGATAAGGGTTAAGGCCAGCTGCAGTACACCCAGAAGCCATCTGATGCGGATCTACACTGTTTGCAAAGGTAGGGGTTGTCATGTTTGGCAGGATAAGGGTTAAGGCCAGCTGCAGTACACCCAGAAGCCATCTGATGCGGATCTACACTGTTTGCAAAGGTAGGGGTTGTCATGTTTGGCAGGATAAGGGTTAAGGCCAGCTGCAGTACACCCAGAAGCCATCTGATGTGGATCTACACTGTGTCTTCTATGTCCCCCAAACCCAGTGTCTTCTATGTCTGGTGCAACCTTTGAGACTATCCAAAGTGACCTTTTTTTTTTCTTTGTGTTTTCTACACCCAGCATCCTCCAGTTAGGGACCACCTCACAGCTTGAGATAAGATGCTTTTTCATCCAAAAAGTACTGATATTTTTCTTATTTCTGCACAATTAAAAACCTAGGTTGTGGGTATTCATTAGAAGTGGCTTGGTATGGCGCTTCTAATAAATACCTGCAGAAATAAGAAAAATAATACAGTCGAACTTCCCTTTAGGACCTCGAAAATCTGTTCAAGACAGGGGTAGTTCGAGCCACTGAGGGTTACTGTCAGGAGGCATAACGAGATACTTTTAGACATCTTTTCGGTGTTTTATAATGAATATGTATGCTGTGTGTACTCATTAGAATCACCTCATCGAGGCGATTCTAATGAGTACACACAGCATACATTTGCAAGATAAAAGACTAAAATCTCCTTAATTATCCTCCACTAATTCTTATGTAGAGGATTTCGCTATATGGGCTCAAGAATGGGTTCGACACATCCATGGTAAACGAGCCATCGATGTTCGAGCCATCGAGGTTCGACTGTACATGCAATACCCCCTCTTATCTGGGGCTACATGTATGTCCCCTTTGAGAATGAAAGAAGAAAGCGGTCTTTTTTTTCTTTCATCCAGTATCTTCCAGGGAGAGACACCATTTGGACTGTTCAAAAGTGGTCTAAAGGTGATCTTGCAAGAGGCATGTTGCTGTATAAACCCAATTAATTAGAATCTTTCACTTCATAACTTGAATTTGCAGAGACATATGTTTTCAAGTTTAGGAGTGTCTGCATTGACTTTAATTTAAACATTCAAACACTTAAAGCAAACAGTGAGTGTAGACCCTAATCAGAAGTGTCCCATTTGTGTCCTGTAGACTGATGACCTTGTTTTGATGCTCAGACATGTTTATGTGTACATAGATTTTGTGTTTAACAGCCCTGTAAACACTTGTATGTGCAGCTTTTTTATTTATTTATTTTTTGTTTTGGTATGGTTTGATTGGTTCCCTTACAAGATAATTTCACTTATTTTGAGCCAATAATTAATCAAAGTTGGACAAAAACCAGAGTACCAAGAGAAAGAACACCCTTAACTTCCATTGCGGAACTTGCAGTCTCTTTAATATCAGACCTGAGTAATACACAAGTAGTTTATCTGTGTCATATCATGGCATTAAGGCGCAATTGGAAGTAAAAAAAGAAGGCACGGGCATGATCCGCCATTCCATACCCAGCCCCAGCCCTAATACAGCTATAATAGCCATCACCAAGAAAGACATGTAGAAATTTATGACTGAGATTTTGTTTTTCCAAAACAAGACCTGTCACCTCATTTGGCCTAACAGAGCTGTATTCCAACTTGATCGAGTTGTCTTAATTTAGATAACATACCTATGCGACATAACACATTTTTCACATCTCCAAAATGGCACATTTTCTGATGAAAATCCTTGATTTTTTATTTATTTATACTACAAACATAGATTGTTGGTGCTCGTTATAACCGTCTCATTAAAACTGCCTCTTTGAGGCAGTTTTAATCAGGTCTGAGAGTTTAGCTATTTCTAGAGACTGTACATAAAAATAAAGACAGTCTTATGGACTCACGTGTCTGTAGAAAGCAATGCAAATCTTGAAAATTTTCTAAAGTTCGAAAATCGCAGTACATGTGTTATGCAACCTTCTTTATAACAGGAAAATCCGTTTGTAGCTGAAAACTGAGTATGATCCGTTGTCTTGTTGATTAATAATTCAAGAAACTAAATAATTGATTCTGTGTAGTTCAGGTTTTCTCCCTTACAAGTTATAAACATTGAAACATGTCACCTGATGCGTGGCACACTTGTTGTAAAGTACATGCATGTAATCCCCGCGAGGGGGTGATGCAGTATTGATATAGATATAGACATGAAGGGAGAAAACCTAAAAAAGAATATCTTCCGTTGCCATTTTATATAAATACTCGAAAATTAGACAACAGATTCGAGAAAAATCTTTCTGTGTATGTAACTGATCATATAACATAGCAGTTTATATAATACATATTCTGCGATTTTCAATTTTTGAGAATTCTTACGATTTGCATTGCTTTCCAGAGCCACGCTTGTCCATAAATTTAAAGACCGTCTATATTTTTATGGATAGTCTTTAGAAATAGCTAAACTCTCAGACCTGTTAATGGGTACCTACAACAAATGTCTTCTTGCCCCCGCCCATTTGGGCTCAAAGAAATAAATCTGCTCTATGATGCTTCCACGCAGAGCTGAAACCGACCGCACACGAGTACTGGTAAACCGCTCAGAGGATCTAAACCTGCCCAGGTATTGCGGTGCGAGTCGGACCATCCATGCTTATAAACCCTATTGATTTCATTGGGCGACAGGGCTTGAGATGTCATTTCATCTCAATGTCAGGTAAAAGTCCCACAAAAATTGAAGCAACGTATCCAAAATGACCTAGACAGTGTTGACAGGGACGTTAAACCTCAAAACAAAGTTTCAAACAAACAAACAACAAATGTCTTATAGCAGAAACAAGAAAAATAATATATTCCTTTGTAAATGCCAGTTTTCTCTATATAAAACGGGGTTCGGGGGATGTGTTTGTGTGTGTGTGTGTTTGTACGGGGTGGGGGTTGGGCCTTGTTCACTATCTATCTTCCTATACTGAGTCGGTCATATCTGGCCATTACCTCAGTTGATTGGGTGGCTAAATTTAGAATTTAGCTGGGAAAAAAAAAAAAAGAGAGAGGCACTGGATGCGTCCTTAAAACTATTTACAATCTGCATAACAGAGGTATCCTAAAACGCATACCTCTGAGACCCAATCTTACACTGTGCGGGCTTTGAACTCTTCTGCGGACTTGGCATTCACCGCAGAGGAGGGAAGACTATTCCATTGGGGAATAGTTCTAGGAAAGAACAAGTTCTTCAGGGCATCACTATAGGACTGGTATCTACGATATTGTGAGTCGTTTACTTTTGATGCCCTTGTTTGGGTCGACACAGTTACAGGGGTCAAGTACCTATTTTTATCAATAGACACTGAATCAGAGTGTATCTTGTAGAAGAAGGTTAAAGAGGACTGCTCACGACGGGCCTCCAGGGACGGCCACTCTAGCTCATTAAGCATGTCACCGACGCTACTTCTATTTCGCCATCGCCTACAGGTCCACATGAAAAACCTTTTTTTGTTACCCTCATTACTGAGTATTATGTGCAAGGATGCTTGATTTGTCTCTGATAAATACCTGTAAAATTCGTAGAGATCCATCTGTCATTGCAGCATTCTTTCACTAAACATAAACCGCCAGCAAGAAAAACTGAAATTGCCCCTACAGCTCCTACCGCTGCTACTGTCATTGTCACCGGTTCGGCATTTAAGAAATGTAGCTCAAAAACAAGTGGCAAAACAATGAGAGCTAACGGTTTAGGCAGTTTCATCTTGCTGTTCTATTTTCAGCTTAGAACTTTGCAAAATCGTCATTCACATTTTGATTCAGTTTGAAAACGAAAGTAGAACAGAACCGGAAATGAAACTAAAGGTACTGTTGACATAAAAGTCGGCGAACACTAATGTCCGGGAATTGTCCGGGAAATCGCCGGGAATTGGCCGGGAAATGTCCGGGAAATAGGGGGTAGTGATGCGTTATCCCTAATATCTCCACTTCGGATCGTCAGAAATTAATAAAATTAGTATCAAATAAAATTTTAAGCTCCATTCTAAAAGATTATTAAAAAATTATTTACTTTTTAAACGTTTTAAGGGTCCATTTATTTAGTTAATTTGTCCGGGAAATTCTCGGATTTTGTCCTGGATTTTGGGGTAGTGGTGCGTTAACCCTAATATCTCAACTTCGGGTGGTTAGAAATTAATAAAATTAGTTTCAAATAAAATTTTTAGCTCCATTCTAAAAGATTATTAAAAGATATTTTTCATTTTGAATATTTTAGGGGTCCATTTCTGAAGTTAATTTGTCCGGGAAATTCCCGGTTGTGTCCTTGATGTTGGGGTAGTTGTGCATTTTCATAGTATGATAACGATTGATATATATTAAAATTTTAAGTTCAGTTCTAAAAGAATATAAAAAAAAATCTTTTCATACACCTCATTGAGGCAGTTCTAATGAGTGCACACAACATGACTAATTTATAGAAGATCTCAAAGAATCTTTAATTACGGCACACAGTGTAGAACTTGGTCAACGGTTTAACACATATATGCCTAGCGCCCCAATGTTGGGCCATTGGCAAACAGTGTAGATCTTGATCAGTTTTTAACCCATATATACCTTGAGTCCCACTTGTGGGGGCATTGGCAGATAGTGTAGATCCACTGGCAGATCAGATATTTAACCCAGATATTTAATCTATATATGCCTAGCGACCCATTTGTGGGGCATAGTCAAACAGTGTAGACTCAAATGATCAGACGCTGCAAAACGTGTCGTCTGACCTGGGCCGCAAAATGCTACATCTGATCTGGGTCTACACTATTTGCTTAAACAACGAGGAAATTTAACCGCATCCATTTCTTGCTAGCAATGAATTAGGTGTATGGACTTTGACGGACCATTATGATCAGTAGCTGCGCAAACCTTGGCGTCTGATCTGGGCCGCTAAGTGCGACGTCTGATCTCGGTCTACACTGTTTGCTTAATCAACGACGAAATTTAATCGCATCCATTTCTTGTTGGCAATGAATTAGATGTACGGACTTTGACTGATTTGACGGACCATGATGCTCAGACGCTGCAAAACTTGGCGTCTGATCTCGGCCGCAAAATGCGACATCTGATCTGGTTCTATACTGTTTGCTTAAACAACGAAATTTAAGCGCATCCTTTTCTTCCTGACAATGAATTAGGTGTACGGACTTTGAGCGATTTTACGGGCCATTAATTTTCTAACGAGATTAAAAAAGTGTTGAGTTAATTGCTTTAACTCATAATAAGTTGGCGTGTGCTGCTTACCTGGATTGAAATAGTAGAAAGACTTCATTCATTCACTTGTGTGTGTGTGTGAATTCGGGTTTAACGTCGCTTTCAACAATTTTTCAGTCATATCACGACGGTGTCTGGTTGCGACAGGGAGCTCAATGCTCACTTTTATAGTGCTGCCTCACTGAAGTGTCATGTCCCTGACACATTACATGATACCACACCCAGTCACATTATCCTGACACTGGGTCGACCAGTCCTAGCTCTACCCCGTAAATCTGAGTGCCAAGCGAGGAGCAGCTAGTACCATTTTTAACGACTTTGGTATGTCGCGGCCCGGGATCGAACCCGTGACCTCCCGTTCCCCGGAGCGGACACTCTACCAACTGAGTTATCGGGGCCGGTAATTTTTTCATTTTTCATAATTCATTCACTTGTAAAATCGTAAAAATTCAAGTCTGGTGATTCTGCAAAATGCCTGAGTATATTGATAGCATGATTTGCTGTGAAAATCGTAAGTGCAAAATTTGGTTTTATAGAATATGTTTAGGTCTGAATTCATCATCAAATCAATGGCAGTGTCCGTCTTGTGACCAGCAACATGTGTGACATCATAGAAAGCTGTGTAATGGAAACCCATGTAAATCCAACTTTATACAGAGAAAAGTAGGATTTACAAGGGGTGTGCAGTCTTTCTTTCGTTCTCACAAGTCGATATATTAAGGAAAACGAACCAATACCCCGGCATCCTGGATACAATCCGGGTTGTGGGTACTCATTAGAACTGCCTCATTGAGGTGTATAAAGAGATTTTTTTATAGTTTTTTTAGAATTGAACTTAAAATTTTAACATATATCAATTGTTATCAATAAGTGATCACCACAAACCGAGATATTATGAAAACGCACAACTACCACAAGATCCAGGACACATTCGGGAATTTCCCGGACAAATTAACTTCAGAAATGGACCCCTAAAATATTCAAAATGAAAAATATTTTTAACTATCTTTTAAAATTGAGCTAAAATTTTTATTTGATACTAATTTTATTAATTTCTGACCACCTAAAGTCGAGATATTAGGGTTAACGCATCAATACCCCAACATCCTGGACAAAAATCCGAAAATTTCCCGGACAAAGTTACTTAAAAAATGGACCCCTAAAACGTTAAAAAAGTAAATTATTATTTTTTTATCGTTTATAATAGAGCTAAAAATTTTATTTGATACTAATTTAATTAATTTCAGACAACCCGACGTGGAGATATTAGCGACAACACACCACTACCTCCAATTTCCCGGACATTTCCCGGCGAATTCCCGGACATTTCCCGGACATTAGTGTGCACCATAAAAGTCGGTCGGGTATAAAAGCCAAGGCCGCGCCGGGCCGCCGAGCCTACCGAAAATTTTATTTTTAGTCTCTAGATACAAGTTAGATATATATTTTGGTAAATGTGGGATTAAATTATTATAAATTAGATATGTTATAACTTCAAGTAGTTTCACGTATCTGCATTGCTTATTTATCTTTTAATAACTGTTTTCCGAAATCCAGGGGTATAAAAGCCAAGGCGGCGAAAGAGAATTGCCGAGCCGCCGAGCCTACCGTAAATTTTATTTTTAGTCTCTAGATACAAGTTAGATATATATTTTGGTAAATGTGGGATTAAATTATTATAAATTAGATATGTTATAACTTCAAGTAGTTTCACGTATCTACATTGCTTATTTATCTTTTAATAACTGTTTTCCGAAATCCAGGGGTATAAAAGCCAAGGCGGCGAAAGAGAATTGACAATTCCGAATTTCTTTCAAATTCATCGGTTTAATTACTTCTTTTTGGCCTTATGATATTTGAATTTGATTATACTTACTATGTGTTCGTGATAAAATAAAATATACTCACCAGAATCACCTTAATTGATCGAATTTCTTATTTTATTTTTGTTTCTATTTTTAGAATTACCTTATTACAGGAAACGACCGAAAATGACCGAAAGGGAATGCATACAGCGACCGAAATGATCCGAATCGAATGACGACCCATGTTGTTCAGTGACATCAGACTGTTATCCCAGTGAACAAAGTTTGTATATGTGACGTTCTTTTAATGATTGGTCAAGGACTTCAAGGTTTTACGACGTTGATTCGACGTCGTAAAAACGGCACTGGGATACTGTGTAAGGGATATAAACAATCTTGTCCACCAAACTTTTTTCAGAAAAAAAAAAGTTTAAAAAAATGTTCCCAGAAGGCACTCCACGTTGAATCAATGTTGAAACAAAGTTGATTCAACGGTGTGTGCCTGCAGGGTTCTGTTTTTTTTTTTTTTTTTTTTTTTGTTTTTGTTTTGTTTTTGTTTTTTTTGTTTTTTTGTTTACTGCCAGTAGGAGCTGTTTACTGACTGAGGATCAGGAGGATGCGGGATCGATACCTGCTGAGGTCGGCAGCATTCTTTCGTGGAGATTGAACATGAAATATTTTCTTCAGTCATTCTCTCCCTTCCACTGATTCAAGAAGGGCAGTTGTCAGTTTTTGGCGAAAGAATGTGCACTATACTGGCGATTTATCTGCAGGTATGCAAATTGCATCGTTTTGGTTGCAACCCTTTCTTTTTAAAGTGACGGCTGAGATCTAAAACAATTAGATGAGTCAACTAATGCACTAATCACTTACTGACTGAAGCATATTAATAAGCAATAATAACACAATAGGTAAGTATCAAAACATAATTAATATGTCTAAAACATGATTAAGAAATATGATGCGTTTCATAAAGCTTTAGTTCCTACCATTCAGATAGAATTTTTAAAAGCCCTTATCATTTATCTGACATTGCCGTCCGTTGCGGTTCATTACGACTTGGCCTACATAAAACCACCAAAAATACGGTTATTACAGATACTCAAAGGAATTGACTGGAATTATTACAATAAAAGGTTTAGAAAATACTTATTTGGGGTTGTCATGTACATTTTTTCACACATCCATGTCCATTTCATTCAAATTCGATCAAAACGTACGATAAAAACCGCCTTGGCTTTTATACCCCTAAAAATTTGCAAAATTGCAATAAAACAAAAATTAGGGCACCAAAAAGAACAAAACATATGCTGAGTATCAAATTTGATACAATTGAAATTATCATATTAAAATTTACCACTAACATTTCTTCTTTGGTTAGAATTCCGAAAAATAAAATCTTCGGATCGGCAATTTTTGGCTCGGCGGCTCGGCCCGGCCCGGCGCGGCCTTGGCTTTTATACCCGACCATAAAAGTCGTGCAGACTCGATCCTACGACTTGCCGTGATAATCGACGGCAACAAACGTCGTTCGTGAAAATGTCTCTGACCCAGTGCAGGGTTATAAGATGGACAGACGAGACAGAAACAGGCATGGTGGTGGAATCATGACGTTTGTGCGTTCTGATCTGCCAATAAAGAGAAGAACTGACTTAGAGTGCGAAAATTTTGAAACCATCTGTTACGAACTCTCGCTGGATAAACGTAAGTGGGGCATTCTGTGTAGTTACAGACCCCTGCTATGAGCGATACATCATTTGATGCTGACATGTCAACCACATTAGACCGTATGTTTATCCACTTTGATCACGTGGTGGTTTATGGTGACATGAACTACGACATGATGAAGGAGGATAAAAAGAAACCTATTGTGAATATCCTTGATACTTTTAATCTTGTAAACCTTATACAACGGCCAACTTGTTTCACAAAAAATTATGCACCATCTCTAATTGATTTAATCCTGACCAACTCGAGCAATCTTCTATGCAATACAACTGTATTAAACTGTAGCATAAGTGACTGTCACAGCATGATCTTTACGTCCATCAGGGAGTATGTGCAGCCAATCAAAAGGAAAAGGGTCACTTTCAGGAGCTACAAGAACTTTGAAGAACAGAAGTTCAATGATGAACTCCTGAATGTGCCCTTTCATGTTGCACATGTCTTTGATGATGTGAATGATGTGTACTGGGCACACGAAACTCTTCTCAGACAAGTGATTGATGACCACGCTCCAATTAAACAGAAATATCCAAGGAAAAACCCTCCACCATATATGAATTCAGACTATAGGAAAATTATTTACAAAACCCGTCAAGCCCATAATGCCTTTTTGAAAAACAGATCAGATTCTAATTGGAACAGATATAAATATCTTCGAAATAAAAAAACCAAAATTAAGCGTGACTCTATTCAAGTGTATTTCATGGAAAGATGTGGTGGAGGGCCAAAATCCAAGGATTTCTGGCCGACAATTAAACCGTTTTTATCATCAAAACAACTTCTTAAGAATTCTGATGGTATTATTCTAAAAGATAATGATACACTCATCTCGAACAAAGAAGAAGTTTGCAGCACATTCAACGATTTCTACATAAATATCGCAAAAAACATTGGAATCTCAAATACCACTCCAGTTAATGAAAATCACCCTAGTATCGAACGGATCTATACTAAGTGCCAGCTTGGTCCAAGTTTTGATTTTGAATTGGTTTCTGAAAAACAGATCAAAACACATCTGAAAGCCCTGGATCCGAAAAAAGCCACAGGCATTGACTGTATCCCTCCAAAAATACTGAAATGTGCTGCAGACTCTATATCTTTGCCTGTAAGTAATGTTGTAAATAATATGATTTTAACATCCCAGTTCCCAGATAATCTCAAACTAGCGCAGGTTACACCAGTTTTTAAAAAAGATGACCCTTTTATTGTAAAGAACTATAGACCTGTAAGTATTTTACCAACCATGTCTAAAATTTTTGAGAAGATTCTAAATGAACAATTAGTGTGCTATTTTAACAACTTATTTCATGAATATTTGTCAGCTTTCAGATCTGGATATGGCTGTCAGACAGCCCTCCTGCGCCTTATAGAAGACTGGAAGCACGCGCTTGATGGGGGGGATCATGTGGCAGCAATACTCATGGACTTGTCTAAGGCATTTGATTGTCTGCCGCATGATCTCACGCTTCTCAAGTTGCTTGCTTATGGGCTGTCGGACAAGGCGTGTTCTCTTCTGGGCAGCTATTTAACAGACCGCAAACAACAGGTTAAAATTGGTCAGACCTGCAGCTCATGGCTAGGAACCATTAAGGGAGTCCCGCAGGGATCTATACTTGGCCCTCTTATTTTTAATATTTTTATAAATGATATATTTTATTTTATTAATAACTCCACACTGTATAACTATGCTGATGACAATACTTTGTCTCATCATAGTTCTACTGTGGCGGATTTAAAATCTACCCTGGAAACGGAAAGCAATATTCTTATCGATTGGTTCAATTTTAACCAAATGCAGGCAAATCCCGATAAGTTCCAGGCCATAGCTGTAGGAAAGAAGACGTCTCAAGCATTGCCAAGTTTTAACATCTGTGGATCAGAAATAAAATGTGATGACCATGTAAAACTTTTAGGAATTGAAATTGATTTTATGTTGAATTTTAACCACCAAATTTCTGTGATGTGTAAAAAAGCTGCACGGCAACTGAATGTTCTTTTAAGGCTCAGCAAATTTTTAAACCCTTTAAGTAAGATTGTAATATACAAGTCTTTTATTCGATCAAATTTTAATTTTTGTCCGTTGGTATGGCACTTCTGTAGTCAAGCAAACAATGAAAAACTTGAGAAACTGCAGCACAGAGCCCTGAGAATAACCTTTAATGATTTTAATGCCTCATATGAAGATCTTTTGAATAAAGCTAATATGCCAACATTACACCTCTCTCGGCTCAGAACAATGGCAATAGAAACTTTCAAATGCATTCACAAATTGTCTCCTGCATACCTACATGACTTAGTTTCATTAAAGAATAACTCATATTCTTTCAGGTACCAAAATACAGCAGAAGTGCCGACTGTCCGAACTACTATGTACGGTAAGAGATCTTTCAGGTATGAGGCTGCTCAGGTCTGGAACAGCCTTCCAAATCATATCAGACTGGTAGAGAATTTCAAAGAATTTACAGGGCTGATCCGGACCTGGACTGGCTCGTCCTGTAGATGTTCTATGTGTACATAGTCTGGTAATACATGTCTATGTCCTGTATTGTAAATTGTTGCAGTGTTTAATCTTGTTATTTGTCTTTGTGGTTACAAGAGCTCAGTCAAGCATGTTATTCAGTCTCCAATGGCAGTTTTTTTTTGTTTTGTTTTTTTTGCTGACTTTTCACTGAGCCAAGATTAACTTTTGGCATGCTTGACTGATCTCGGTGTAACACATCTACATGTCTGTGTATTATTTAACGTCTATTTTAGTGTTCTGTGCTTTTTATGTATCATTTACTGTTTTGTTTTGTGAGTTTTATGTTGTTGTATAATATTAACATACATGTACCAATTTTATTTCATAATCATAGCTTGCTTTCTAGTTGTAGTTTTAATCGCCATTTATGCCTTCTTGCCTTAACTCTCGTCTTAATCATGCCATTTCTATCCACAGGTTGTTTGTTAATTAATGTTAAGCTTTTGGTTATTTGTCGGTAAATAGCTGTATAGCTAGTGTTCTCATGTTGTAAAAACCGACTTTAAATAAAGCTTCTTGTATCTTGTATCTTGTACTTCGAACCCAATATACCGATATATTAGGTCCGTGTAAATATGACGTAATTTTCAATTAAAAAATCCTCGCCATATTTCCACTAGTCTTGTTGTTGTAGTCGTAATGCCCCTCCTATCTATCTACTGATACTGCATCGGTCACATTTGACCATTACCGCAGGTGTATATTACATACATTCCAGGTTTTGCAGGATGAAAGCCTACACAGTAATCATGTAATTACGGTAGGTATCTTTAACCTGCACAGGGGATGGTTCTCCCTGCACAGGGGGGGGGGGGGGGGCTCCAGTTAACGTCCCGATCCGAAGGACGGTGCACTTTATGACATCCTGTTTCTGTTTCTGTTTCTTCTGTATGTTCCTCCTTTTCTTTCAGGAGCACCGTCCACCGGACGTAAACGTTAAACGACAAATTTACTAAAGTCTAAAATCTAACTAATTGTAAAAGCAGCCATCATTCTCGTTGTTTACATAATCTTAGTCTTTTTAGATGTAGTTTATAAAAGAAAGTTCTGGCAAGTCTCTCGATACAGACGATTGACACTGACATTCTGGCACCAGGGGCGTAACACAATCCGGACACATCAACACCTTTAGCGTGATAGCTCAGTGGTTAGTGCACTTGCCTCTGATGCTAGAGGTCCCGGGTTCGATCCCCGGCAGCGGTGTGAAAATTTCGGTGTCCGAACACGCTCCATTGGCATCATTTGCAGGGATGAATGTCATAAAGTGCACCGTCCTTCGGATCGGGACGTTAACTGGAGGCCCCCTGTGCAGGGAGAACCATCCCCTGTGCAGGTTAAAGAACCCTACCGTAATTACATGATTACGGTGTAGGCTTTCATCCTGCAAAAACTGGAGTGTATCTAATACACCGTCTGTGTCCCCTCCGGGGGTTAAGGCGAAACCGGAAGAAGAAGAAGAAGAAGAAGGATAGTGTCCCAATTACAGAAAGGGTTTCTCATTCGTCAGTGCTGCACTGCTCCAAAACTATCGCCATATGGTATATATCCTCGTTTTCGAGTCGGCAAAACTGACAAGCTGGATCAACAGCTCCACCACTGAACGTGTGTCTGTTGGACTGCAGGATGTAAACACCAGTTAATACTCTTGCTTTGATAACACCTTTCTTCACTTCAGCTTCAGACTCGATGCTACTCCATACTGAATGGGTGATCCCCGTACGTAAAGTTTTTATGTTAAGAAAAATCAATGTTTTCTTCGTTTTAATGTCATTTATGTATTGTTCTGTCCAAAATTGTCCTATAGCCTTATTGCAAGTAGTTTTCCACTGCAACTTACTGGTACTTGAGGTGAGTAACTGACTCACAGTTGGTAAATCATACTTTTCAAGAACTTGTGAAATTATGTTAAAGAAACTGTTCGCTATATCAAAAGCACAAGCCAGTTGTCGCTGAATAACTTTCTGTAGACATTGGTTTCCACTGGTAATGGCAGCATATAGGAAACTCAGCTGTCTTTTGTGCATTTCCGCTTCAATTGGAAGAGCTCCAAACAACATATACACAGCAGAAGAAGCTGTCCTTTTAGGTAAAGACTGTATCTGGCGTAGAGTGTTCAGATGATATTGTTCTAACTGTTGCAGTTGAGTCTTGTTTAGGCGTACGACTTCGAGCCCATATAGCAATCTTGGGATTACATAAGTTTTATATATGACATATGAAATTTGTGGATTTAGGCCATTGGTACCATGAAGTCCCGTGTTTATAAGTGAATAAGAGGTACGTCTTGCCAAAGATATTCTATTCTGTACATTTAATTCTGATTCTTTTCTACCGGATCTGACCAGTCCAAGGTGAACAGTACTGTCGCTGAGTCAAAGTTCATTATCATTAAGAGTCCATATTGGATTTTCCTTGACAACTGAATTCCCCAGTGAAGCAACTTGTGTCTTTACAGGGTGTATCTGATATCTGTTCTGTCCTGAGTATCTACCGGCCTCCCCAAGCATTAACTGAAGTTCATGCTGGAATTTTGACATGAAAGCCAAATCATCTGCAACTGTTGGGCTTCCGATATACACCGTACCCAAATGAAAACCGAGTCGTTTGCCATGCAATATATTCAGAAGTGGATCTATATATGTCTTGTAAAGATGCGTCGATAAAATGCCGCCCTGTTTGACGCCCTGATTCACAGGAAAACTATCGCTGCAGTCACCAAGCCATTTGACTTTAGACGAGATGCCTGTATACAGGTTTTTTTATAATGTCAGTTCTTGCAGTAAAGGTCTAAAACGCTATCCATCCCTGCAAATGATGCCAATGGAGCCTGTTCGGACACCGCAATTTTATCGCCGCTGCCGAGGATCTCACCCGGGACATCTAGCATCAGAGGCAAGTGCATTAACCAATGAGCTATCACGCTCCACTGCTATCACGCTTCTAGAACCTTAAGCTCTCAAATATTTAGCTGGGGATATTTATTCACAAGACTAGTGGAGTTAAGGTATATAGTTCATCTGCCTATGTAAACAGTTTATAAAACAGACAGTCGAGTACACTAAAACTTCAGATTCAGCCCCATAACTGCAATATTATGCAGATAACTAGGAAGAGAACAAATAACATTAAGACTTCCTACACCTCAGAGGGAACGGTCATCGAGAATGTGGATTCCATTAAATACATTGGTGCGACAGTCGTACACAATTTGAGATGGAATACACACATTAGCAACATGTGTACTAAAGCAAAAAAAAAAAAAAAAACGCTTGGTTTTCTGAGATGCAGTTTTCACCAGTGTCTTCAGGATGTAAAAGAGGCAGCATGTAAAGGACATGCTCGCCTATCTTGGAATATGGAAGTCGTATCTGGGACCATTGTGGAGTGGTCCTTAGTGAAGAAATTGAAAAAAAAGTTCAGAATAAAACTGCTAGATTTATAACAAGCAATTATACTGCTTTGAAACTGGGAGCGTGACTGGAATACTTGGAAAATTAAGATGGGTGTCTCTATAGAAAAGGAGAAAAGGCTCATACTTTCATACAAAGGTCTAAAGGGTGCTGCCAGCATTCCAACAGATGACCTTGTTCTCCCAGCCAGGCACTGTATAAACCACAATTCATTAGCGTTTTAGACCCTTACTGCAAGAACTGACATTAATAAAGAATCATTCTTTCCCGAACCATTAGTGATTGGAATGCCCTTCCCGATTCGATTATTTCGACGGCTGAAGGTGCTGAGGATTGTGTAGCTAAGTTTTCCTCTTTGATGAGAGCTAGGGACTAACTTACCATATCACAAGTCCTGGTGTATGAATGCCATTTGACGTGTCAGGAGTTTAGGATTTGCACCTAGGCAGACAAAAATGTTGCATATAAAACATTGGTTCGCCCTTGAATATGCATCACCCATTTGGCATCCATATGTTAAAACTCAGCTTCAGCAGGTCGAGAGGGTGCAGAGGACAGCTGCCCGATGGACCTGCCGGCGATGGCGAAATAGAAATAGCGTCGGTAACATGCTTAATGAGCTACCGTGGCCGTCCCTAGAGGCCCTTCGTTAGCAGTCCTCTTTAACCTTCTTCTATAAGATACACTCTGGTATAGTGTTTATTAATAGAGATGGTACTTGACCCCTCCAACAGCATCAACCCAAACAAGGGAATTAAAAGTTAACAACTCACAATATCGTAGGTACCAGGTCTATAGCGATGTCCTGAAAAACTATTTCTTTCCTAGAACTATTCCTCAGTGGAATAGTGTTCCCTCTTCTGCGATGAATGCCAAGACCGCAGAGGAGTTCAAAGCCCATACAGTGTAAGACTGAGACTCAGAGGCATGCGTTCTGGGATACCTCTGTTATTCAGATTGTAAATAGTTTTATAGACTCATCCAGTGACCTTGTTTTCAGCTAAACTCTTAATTTAGCCACCTATTCAACTGAGGTAATGGCCTAATGTGACCGACTCAGTATAAGAAGATAGAAAGATAGATAACATTTCTGATTCTGACTCAATGTCGTTATGTGCCTTACATACAACCTATGTAGATATTCTCTGGTAAAGAGTTCAAAAGATCTTAAATCTTCTGAGCCGGCCTTTTCTTTACTAATGACCCTCGAACAATCCAG
Organism: Lucinisca nassula; assembly: GCA_963580285.1. NCBI lineage: Eukaryota > Metazoa > Mollusca > Bivalvia > Lucinida > Lucinidae > Lucinisca > Lucinisca nassula. The sequence continues at coordinate 80,778,983 of OY757015.1, read as the reverse complement.
TGTTATTTGCGTGATCTTGTAACTGTAGAACATGATGTTGCAGTATAATCGGACTCGTTGCTAATTTATCTGTGTAGGACATTTTTCATTACTATAGAATGTACACTCTCCAATAAAGTGTTCCCGAGTTTCTGGTGTCACAGGGCACAGTTTGCAGGTTGAATTCACACCATATTGATTAAAGGCAGCTCTATTCGAACATCATGAAGGCCTAAACGTTGAAAACCCACGCCAAATGGCGCCAAAGTGAGGAGTAAGCATGTGCCCGTTAACAGTTTGCATTTTATTTCTGCCATTCTAATATAATATACATTATTTCTCACAGTGGACCATATATTATGACTGATACCTATGCTTATTATACTAGGATTCAAGCATTTTGTAGACGGTTTACTTTGAATATCGGTTTTCCATCCTGACACCACCAACTCATGATTTTTTGGATAAGTTTACGTTTCCATTCTGCTTTAGTTGGAGGGTTGTTCAGCAGCTCAAAAACTGACAGCAAGCCATAATATACCAAAATGCTTTTAATATGAGTGAAAATACCCTCTCTTGGGGAATCTCTCATTACTAGTTGTCTTTAAGCGATCTCAGATAAACAGAATTTTCATTTCTAATGGAGTTGACAAACAAACTTAATTCAGGTTTTTATTCAGAATATTTTCTATTGGTAAAATACCAAGGAGAGCCAAACAAGCTGAATGTGAAGCATATAGAGAATATTTACTTTTTTGAGGTGGATACTAGAGTGTGTTGAAAACATCCAAATTTTTACGAGTGCAAAGCTCGAGTAAAAATTCAATACTCAAGATGAAATACATTTGGCATCCGACGAAAAAAGTAATTTTATAAGGACATTTACGGTAATTGATCAATCGTATTGTACGTCACAATTTTGACCAGGCTATGACGTCACAACTGTCAGTTTCAAAACATAAACATATCGCCATTTTGAATACAGCATTTTTACAGTTCAAAGAGTGCTTTCTTTGGTATTTTACAGAATAATTTTATCGATAACATATGAGTTTTGACGAGAAAATGTAGTCCGGGCTGCTTTTTGAATATAACAAGGCCATGTTATTTTTCATAAACCCTATGTGTCCGCTCTGGGCGGTCTTTAACCCATCCCACATGGATGTTTGTCCCCATTAAAGATCAACCTTTCCCGAAGTGCTTCTAACTATCCCTAAATAGACTTTTGAAAAGTAGAAGTAAAACAAAGATCAGGAATCGATACAATTAACTTACTCCACCCACCAAAGACACCAACGGGAAAGAAATACAAACATTAAGCGACCAGACCATAATGGAAACCTAAACAAAGGAAGGCCATAAGGACAGTTACTTTCCCACAAAATGGCCATTTGGCCATCCAAAATTAAAAGACACAAGTGATACACACAGTAAGTAACAAACAACAACATAAATAAATCGCCACAGAAGAACCGCCTTGGAACGGTCAGTGGAAAGATTTCCACTGGGGGGCTTTAATCGATTTTACGTGGCCACAATCCTCGCCCTTACTTCCGTCTGTGATATCCAATTGTTCTCTAGGCATGAATATTTCCAGTTCAGTATTTTTCTTCTTTTTGTTGGTGTAACATAAGGTATGGCTTTTGGTTGGATGTATACAGTATCTCTCAAGATCAGCACTTCTATCTACAGACCAGCTACAGGATATAACCCATATTTTTTTTCTCCGCGGTAATAGGCTTTTCTTTTTCTCGGAGAACAAGCGAGAAATTTCTCCGAGAAGAAAGAAATTTCGCGTTTCAAAGCGGTTGATTTCTCCGCGAAACGCCGCAAAATTTCTCCGCAAAAATCGCTTTTTCTCGGAGAAAGATAAATAATACAGATGAAGATGTCAACGGTTTTTCTCCGCGAAATCTGCCTATACCTACATGTTCATATGCATGTATTTTTATGCATTCAAATTTCGTACACAAAGTTTGAAGCATGTGACGAAATGCATGTTCTTAGTTCAAACCTGCAGACCAGATAAATGGTTTTTGCACACTAACATCAGATGAGACGGTTCATAATATGTTGTCTTATCAGGCTCTCCACTGTTTGCCGTTCTTCGCCGGTTCACACCCAATGCCCCTTTTTGCAAGGTTAGACACCCCCAGCTTGATGCTGGAACAGTCCATTGTGAACTGAACCCTCGAGGATTATAAACATTTTGACCCTTTTTGTACCAAATGGAATCTTCCTCCTTATATATACATGTAGCAGCATTTCATTTTATAATTTAGGGGTGACAGGTAGTGTTTTCCTGAACATTTATTTGGAAAATGAGTGAACTTTTAGCAAACAGTGGAGGCCTTGATTAGACCCCGCGTTGTGCGGCGTCTGATCTGGGCCTGTTCTGTTTGCCAAGGTACCCCTTTAGGGGCTTCAGGTACTGAATGAGTCAATAGCCAAAATGGTTCTAGACCTCAGAGAGTTTTTAATTCTCTTTATTTCTATGGTTGGGTTGTGTGTGTGGAGCCGGGGGCGGTGGGACACCCTGCCGAGCTTGACTTAGCACATTCTGAATTGTCTTCGCACGAGACTGTCCTGTTGTAATGGTATGGTACGTGTTGTCTGCTCGTATACCTACATGTACATGTAGATCTCTACATACATCCAGAGTTTCCTTGAGTGCATATTTAGGGCCCCGCACTGAAAGTGTGGGTGCCCTATAGTAATCACTCTGTCCGTCCGTCTGTCTGTCTGTCCGTCTGTCCGTCCACAAATTTTCCTACTCCTCTGATAGCGCTGCCGGGGCCCTAGTCAGTTTCACTGACAGCTCTAGTTACATATCGTCTTACATACACCCTCTATTACTATCAGACAAAATTTCGTGACAAAAAGAAAGAACACACATATGTGAACATATACAAAGTTGTCAAATTCAAAGGAGAGGAAGAATGAAAAAAAAACAAGACCATTTGGTAATGCCGCAGTATGCACATATATACAGAAGGGGCTAACCCGCTGCACATGAGTATTGGTAAACCATATAGGAGGTCTATGCCTGCCTAGGCCAAGTGATGCGAGTTGGACCGCCCATGCATATAAACCCTGTTGGGTTCATTGGGTGGCAGAGCTTGAAGTGTCACTTCAGCTAAGTGTCGGGTTAGAGTCCCAAACAATTGGAGGCAACGTCTCCAAAATGACCTAAATAGTGTCGAATGGGGCGTTAATCCTAGAATCAAACAAACAAACGGAGTTTCCACATTTTAATGGGGCGGACTCAAAGGGTCAAACGACGCTCACGTTGGAGCACTTGTACGGGGTTCGCTCGTGACTCTTTCCTATAGGTAGAAGATTTGTTTTGTTTGTTTGTTTTGGAGTTTAATGGCCCAGTCAACACTATTTTAGGTCATTTTTGAGCCGGACAATTTACATATCCACACTTTTCCTGGGCAGGCTTATAGATAAGCGGTTAACCAGTACCGTGCATTTTCTGTCGCCAGAAACTGACTACTGCCCTTCTTGAATCAGCGGACGGGAGAGAATGACCGTAGAAACGATTTCATGATCAATCTCCATATAGGTCCCTGTATGTGTACTGTTTATATCATTTTAATACGAAATATTTTAGTACACATCGCGATAACACACCCATATGCACTCATTCATACCCCTGATGAAAATATGTGATAATATTCCTATTTAACTCCTTAAGCAACTTGCGGGTTCACATTGGAATTGTCTCACTGAGGTAGTTGGAAACGAGTACCCACAATCTACATGGGACGTCTAGGGACAGATTAATGTATACATGTACCTTGACAACCCAAGCGTGCATGTAAAGTGGGGAATAGTGGGTTATTCATTACATGGGCTTTATTAACATGTTGATGCACCACCTGTTTGCTCCAACTAGGAGTATTTATTAGTTAGGGATTGGTGAGGGGTCGGAGAAGGAGACTTGGTAGCGCAAATAATGAGTGTTCATAAATGCGTGCGAATGCAAAGTAGCATTTCCTTTTTCACGCGCCTGCATGCGCGATATACATGTAGGTGTCTGGTTTTTCGTCCGTTTGTCCGCGACATAGACCTGGCCTGCGGTGGAATTATTGTGTTCCTCGTAAACTGGTCACTAACATTGCATTCAAAGCACTGCTTGCTATACCAATTTGGCAGTTTGTAATCATAAATATTTGAGGCAAATCTCAGCTTTTGGTTTGTTTGTGTTTGATTTGAGGTTTATCGTCCCCGTCAACACTACAAATGTGATTTTGGAGACCTTGCTTCCAATATTGTAGGACATTTACCCGACACTGAGATGAAATGACATCTCAAGCCCTGCAATCCAAAGAAACCAATAGGGTTTATAGGTATGGATGGTCCGACTCACACCCCTTTGCCTGCGTAGGCTTAGATCCTCTAAGCGGTTTTCCAGTACACCTGTGCGGGTCGGTTTCAGCTCTGCGTGGAAGCATCGTGCAGCCCATCTATTTGTTAACGCCGCGATAAGGGGACCGCTGAGCTTTTGGTAAATGTCATACATCATTATGGTGTTAATAACCTACATGTACGACTCATTATGAAAAAATTCGCCTATTCAAATATATTAAAAATTTTACAATTAAAAGCGGAAAATTTTCGGATAAAAATTCTGACATTTTCTCATATTTCTGCTCAAGATTGTGGGTACTCTTTAAAAGGACTCGGCGTGGCGGTTTTAACGAGTACCCACACTCTATATGAGCAGCAATTAGATAAAGAGTGTATACCCTGTAAACCCGAGTTAAAAGTGGGATTTAAGGGAAAACAAATAAATAGGCGTGTTTTCGTGATGTGAATAAAAGTTGTCTTGAGACTTTTTAAAACGGGATTATACAATCGAGAAATAAATTATTTAACTGTAGTCTGTAATTGTGTAACATGAACGAATGTTTGATTATGATTTAACAATGACTACCATTTGCCTTCGTTTACAAAAAAAAAAAAAAAAAATGAGCCCAAAATTTGACTTTTTCTTTCACGTAAGCCCATTTGTTTTGTGTGTGTTCAATGAAAGCAATCGGTCAACTTTTCGCCGAGAATTTCTGCAAGGAGAGCCAGGTCGTCGGCCACTGTTATATGTGGGATGCTAATTGAGCCTATCCTTGTGCCGGTATATCTATAAGAGGATTGCTATAACTCCTGCAGTGTCCTGTTGAGAGAACTCCACCCTGTCTCAACACTGCCTGATACTGATCGGATGTGACCACTCTCCAGCCCAATTCACCATGCATGAGCACCCAGAGTAGAGATCTTTCAATACAAGCCAATTCCCACTCAGTACCATTCAAGTAAAGTTTTCTCTCAACAAAAAAGTCTGGTCGAGTACGTCAAATGCTTTTTGCGTATCTAAGGTTGTTCATGTTCCCTGCGTATTGTATCCATTCACTCAGAATAAGGGCGGCATAAAGAGATGGACAACGTGATGTAAATCCCATCTGATATCTTGATTGTCTTTCCTAAGCCCATCTTATGTCGATTATTAATGATATTCCTAAGAACCTTATGTACGACTGGAGTCACAGTTATTCCTCTGTAGTTTCCTGGGTTGCTCGGCTCATCTTAAAAACCGGCGTCAATATACCTTCCTTCACAATAATATTTATAGATTTAGATTTGATAAGATAGTAAAATAAAGAGGTAAGGAACGCTTTGCCTTCATCTTCGGCTAGTGTGAAATGCTCACTATGATGCCCATTATATCTGCGATTTTATTGTTGATAACTCGTTTTAAGGCTGCGCTGACTTCCCTCTGTGCCACCGACCAAACCCCACCCCTAGCCCGGGCAAATAGGCCATATTATTTTTGGTTTGTTTGATTTGAGGTTTATCGTCCCCGTCACCATTGTGTAGGTCATTTTGGAGCCGTTGCTTCCAATTTTGTGGGACTTTTACCCGACATTTAGATGAAATGACATCTTATGACGTAAGCCACGCCATAAAGTTGGGTTTACCACGATCGTATAGTTTTGCATTATGAAAGTTAGTACTTCACAAATAATTAAAGTCAGAAAGTTTCTGTTTTTCTGTTTAATTTCTGACCAAGTAAAATGGTCTCTTTTAAAAATTCAGTGTCACATATTTTAACATATCGAAAATCGAAAGCTTTTGAGAAGGTAGTGTTCAGGGCTAGATCTAGCGCGATATGCACACCAAACGTAACTAGAAACCTGACTAATTTGACATGATCAAACAGGACGTTTTATATGATTCAGAGCATTCCACAGGTTTTTGTTATCACGTTTACACAGTTTCTGTTTTTACCAAATGTCTATAATTAACTAAAATGATAAAAGTATTTCAACATCTATTAGCCACCTGAACCCACACCTACAGGGTACTATGCACCTAGACAATGGCTAATATTGTCCACATGATTGGCATAAACGGAAACATGCACCCATATGATTGATGCTTTGTAGATACATTTCAGCTTTTATGTAAGCTTACTTGTTTTTCTCGCGCCAAATTCGGTTTGAATAACAGCACATATTTTTCTACGTAATGCATAACGGAAAGGGCAATTTAAATTTTAGTGGATTTGAATATGCTCCAAAGTAAACACCTCTATGCATACTTGTGGCTTTCAAGTGCACATTGCGATTTTATAGAAAGAATTGATTAAAATATTTGAAAGGTAAAAACGTTTCAATTTACTAACTGTCAAAGCTTATAATGTTTCATAGCCCAATCAACACAATTCTTGGAGTTATATCCCTTGGAAGGTTTTCAAAAAACTAAAATACATTTTGTTCAATAACTTTTATGTTTGTGGCCCTACCTCAATGAAACATATACCACACTTCGTCTCTACAAAGAGGAAGGTGTACTGACAGAACAGTTGTGAAGGACCCTTAAGTTACCCATTTATGTAAGTTCGCATTTTATCCCTTTTCCTTAAATCGTTTAATAAATTCAATAATACATGAGTACTCATGTAGGATCCTCTATAAAACACATATAAACATGGAAAATGACTGTATGTATCGTGTAAATCAGAATACGAATCCGTGGTCCATATATCTTGGAGTTATGTCCCTTGGTAGGTTTAAAAAAAATAATTGCTTAAGGGGAATAGGAACACCTTCAGGGGAGGCAACTCCTGCAAAAGTATTTTTACCTCCCATGTCAATAGGGGTCAACTCATAAAGAAAACAATTTGCTCCTGAGGAGCAAATTCTTTTCTTTAAGAGTAGACCCCTTTTCAGTGGGACAGGGCTTATAGAAAAGCGAACAGGAAGCCCCGAAAGTTATCTCCCTTTGAAAAATGGCGGAAAAATATGCCAGGTGTTGCCATTCCCCTTAATAGCTTTTACGTTTGTTGTTCTATTCGATGAAGCTTTTATCTATTCTCAAGAACTGTAATGATTACGAAGCTGCAACCTGGTAAACACATGACCAGTGGGTTGATGAATTGTGTATATCGTAATTAGGCCTTATAGCCCAGAACTCATGGAGTTAAATCCTTTGATACGTTTTATGTTGACATGTAACATGCTCTACAGTGATGTTTTCTCGTAAGCATGAATTCAACATACAGTAAAACTTCGATGGCTCGAACATCGATGGCTAGTTTACCATGGATAAGTCGAACACATTCTTGAGCCCCTAGCGAAATCTTCTACATAAGAAATAGTGGGGGATAATGAAGGAGATTTTAGTCTTTTATCTTGCAAATGTATGCTATGTGTACTCATTAGAATCGCTTCAATGAGGCAATTATAATGAGTACACACAGCATACATTTTCATTATAGAACACCGAAAAGATGTCTAAAAGTATCTCGTTATGCCTCCTGACAGTAACCTTAGTGGCTCGAACTACCCCTGTCTCGAACAGATTTTCGAGGTCTCATAGGTGTTCGAGCCATTGAATTTCGACTGTATTTCAACACTATGGGGTTTTCTCTTCTTATGGTGCTGTAGTGGGGCTATAGTCAGATCCTCTGACAACTCTATTTTTAGAATCGAAATTCATACCAGGTTACATCGCACAATTCTCGGCCTGGCAGATGATTCTATAAGGAACGTGTGGAGTGGCGAAGAGGCAGACAAAAGGTGGATGGGAATATAAGAATCTGATATGGGGTTCTGTTGTAGATGAGCGTTTCCAACCCGAGGGATGACCGTGCTGAGCGGAACCGAGGCTACGCCGAGGTTCCGCTCAGCACGGTCATCCCGAGGGTTGGAAACGCCCATCTACAGCAGAACCCCATATTGGATTCTTTTTCTTGCACAACACCTCCGGTTAGTTTTGACAGCTCGCACATGTATATTGTTTACAAAATAAAAGTAGTGCGGAAGTAGTTCCGGCAGTTGAAAAGAATTGAAGCGCATTTATGTTAGTTGCCTTGGTCGGAACACCAGGGTCAGAACCTAAATTTCTATCCCAGGGTAAAATCACGGATTTCCTTGTCTGGTGTGCAAGAATACCATATCAAATACTTTGGAAGTCTTAGCTGAACGTGATCACAAATAATGTGAGACAGATCAAAATGGTGAGCGATAAGTATACTGGATTATTAGCGGAGTGTTGTGCCGGTAGATCCACCTTCGACCCTAGGAGTCCGGAAAAGGAGGAATATTACCACAACAAGACGTCGGTATAGTCCGTAACCCATCGAGACACGTGACCAACTTTTCCACGAGATTCTTGGGCCTATCTGCTGCGTGTACAATGCATTAGACGACTACAGCTACAAGCGACAACACCTACCCTTACAGAGCACAGCTTACGTGACCTGACATACAGGTGAGTCGGCTGCACATCAAATGGCGACGAAGATATAAGGTTAGTAAATTGTTGAATATGTAAATGTAATGTAACTATATTTTAAATGTAATGTTTTTAAATTGTTAGCTGTAGTTCGGTGGGGAAACACCATTTTGGAAAAAAAATCGAAAATGTTAAAATAGTCCATTTTTTTTTTGACACGTGGCTTTAAATTATAAAGAAAAATTTGTTTAAGTAGAAATTATTATTGTGAGAAAGTTTTTCGGCAGAATTTGAATAATTTTAAAACCAGTTTTAGGAGCCGTCATATGTAGTAGTGATAGGTATAAGATACACTTGTACTGCCTTGCGGTACAAGCTGGCTTTTATAGCGACGCGGTAGAGTGTTGGCCTGTCACTCCGGCGACCCGGGTTCGATCCCCGGCCGGGTAAAGGTGATTAGCATTTTTTTACCTGTTACATTTTTTTTTGCGCACTTTTGATTTTAGGTTAGCCACGTGGAAATTTCGAAATTCTAAAATGTAATTTGTAAATTTCAGAGCTCTAATTTTTTCACAAACCATGAGCTACAATTTTCAACCTTCATTATGATATATATGTGTCATTTTTAGCTTTCGTCCTCTTTGCTAGCCTGATAAAGTGAAATTGCTCCTGAGGAGCAAATTCTCTCCTTTTAGTAGTGACAGTAACAGAGGAAAAAATTCCAACATGTCACGTGCGACCATTTTCTTGAAAAAATGTGAAGGCTTACTGTCTTTTTATAATTTGAGTATTTTTGGCTCTGTAATATATTAACCCTATCACTGGGTTATTGTGTTGTTTTTTGTAGGATGTCTTATAATAATTGCACTGCCTCCATTTCATTTATTTGGAGAAAAGTTTCCCCAAATGTCGGTGAAGTTATTTCTGTGAGTTGTTTTATATGGTTGCCATACCTCTATTCCATTTATTTGGCGATATTGTCTTAATTGTCATTTCACATTACACTGCATTACTATTTTGTACTGCTATAATCGCATTACCTCCGGTTTATTGGTGTCATTTCTCTTATTTACATTATTTGTAGCCTCTAGGCAGCATCTTCATCTTTCACGATAGAATGAAGATGAAACACTTGAAATTTTAGCGCATATCACAAATTGTGATGAATGGCTATATTGATCTTTTACCCACAATAAAATTGTGACGAATGGCTAGATTGATCAATTACCCACAATAAAATTGTGATGAATGGCTATATTGATCAGTTACCCACAACATAGTAACAGTTGTCTGCAGATGCACTTCTGCCAGGCTGCACCCTCAAGCATGCAACCATGGCAGTGATGAGTGGCTATATTGATCAATTATCCACAATAAAACTGTGGTGATTGGCTATATTGATCAATTACCCACAATAAAAGTGTGATGAATGGCTATATTGATCAATTACCCACAACATAGCAACAGTTGTCTACAGATGCATTTCTGACAGGCTGCACTCGCAAGCATGCAGCTATGACAGTGATGAATAAAAGTACAAAATATATTCAAGAACTTTCATACGAATCTAAATTGTTAATGGTGGTATGTAAAATTTAATTTCTGTACAAAGAGAACACTAGACACAGAACAGTTCCTTGTGGGACACCAGATAAAATTGAAGCCAATATAGTTTTCTCATTAACAACTAGCTGTTTTCTGTAGCAAAGGAAGGAATCTATCCATTTTTGGAATCTAAAATCTTCATCAGGTTTTTTAATATTCGAAAGAAAAAGTAAGTACATGATTTAGTTCAATTGATAAAGACTACACCCAGTTTTTTATAGATCTCCATCCAATTCTCCAGCTCGCAGAACCAAAATTGGCCCAGGCAAAGATCTCCAGATGTATACCGGGGTGGGTCCCCTCGTGGCAGACAGTCATATGGTTACAGGAATTCATCAGGGCAAGAGATGCCTTATAGAGGTGATCGAGCATTCAATTACTCCAATAGAAGTTCTAATGTAGTGAATGGTGATGGCAACTATACTATGGGTGATAGGTATCACCGATGCTATAGTCCTTCACCAGGTCCTGCAAACACGATCGTTTCTTTAAATCAGTTCTTGTCATTTTATCTTCCGAGATACACATCTCAGCATTATTTATATGATGGACATTCGTATCCATCGTCTGGTAACTTTAGGAATAGAGGCTACAGACAAGGTTCTCACGTCATTTTTTGCAACATAAATGTTTTAATTTTAATAGGTTTATATTCTGTCGCCGATCACTATCGTCGATTACGGTCAATGATGATTGTCGGCGATTTTCTTATCTATTGTCATCCGTGTGATTTCTTCACGAGAATGACAATTTTGTGTTTTGTTTTGTAGTTGTATTTTATTTTTGTGTCCATACTTTTCTACTCTAATAGTTTACAAGAGCAGTTCAATTGGTGCCAACCATTCTTTTATTTTTGCCCTGAGTTTTGACTGTTTCATTATGAAAGGGGGAGAAAGTTATGCATTATATGTAGCTAAGGGTGTGACATATGTGCAGTTCTGAAACTTTTATGGTGATATATCTGGCTGCAAGATATGATGGAACTAAGTACATGCTTGTTGTATAAATTGGTTATCTGTATGTCAGAATTACATTGTAACTAGTTGCGTTACGGTTTTATCACTATTTGCTAGTGTACCCCATTACTGGCACTATTTGCTAGTGTACCCCATTACTGGCACTATTTGCTAGTGTACCCCATTACTAGCACTATTTGCTAGTGTACCCCATTACTGGCAATATGCCATTACTGGCATATTGCGTGTCTGTTCAAACTTTTATCAAAATGAGTTTTTTGGCAAAATAATGGCTATGTTGGTTATATTTCTGTAGAACATGAATTCTTCTAACAAATTATAGATTATGCTTATTGGCTTCATTTCTTAAACTACGCTTTAATAAATGATCTTGCTTGGCTATTTTGGAACAATTCTTCCTGAACTTTATAGGTACAATAGATTTGCATTATTTATACTGTGTGTGTCCTTGCATTTGTAGCTTTAATGCTTAATGTTTGAGATATATATTTATTCACTAGATTGAACTATTTTGTAGCTCAGTTTTAGGGAAGCGGGTTCAGTAACTTAGTAGTCATCGCATGGCACACCTATGTAATTTTTGCAGTTGTTTCTTTTGTTTATTTGGCAATACAGGGGTGTTCTGTGTATATGGATTCGGGAGCTGATATAGCTTGTATGTTAGTCAGCTGTTGTGTCCATGTATGCGGAATATTGCTGATTTTGGGAAAGATATTCACTGTACTGGTTAACTGCTCAGGGCTGAGCTTGCCCAGGAAAGTGTTGTTGGGTTGACTGGCTGGCTCGGCATGACCATGTCCTTTTTGAATTGGCCGTAAAATCGGACAAATATTAAATTATTTATTTGACACTGGCAGGAGTGCCTCAGGGATAAGTTTTCGGTGGGCACTTCTTCCAGTAATACACGGTGGGTTTTTTTGTTTTGTTTCATTCAGACATACTTCTGCACGATGGTTTGTATTCTGCAGGCTGTCGTGTAGAATTCGAAATTCCTGTTCATTATGAACTACTCTTTAGATATAGATTTCTGCTATGGGTGATTGTTGTTCGGTGATGTGTCCCTCCACTGCATACTTTTGTCAACATTTGAGTGCTCTTAGAATTGGGAATAATAGCTCGGTATTTGGTTAAATAATAATAATAATAATACTTATAAAATACACTAAATTTTCAGTACAGTATTATGGTAAGGGTCCTTTTTTATATTAAAGTACTTATCTGCGTTTAGCAGTTATTTACAGCAGAATCCTAAAATCAGAAGTATTTAAAATTGATAGATTTGTTATTAGTGGAACTACAATTTTCCAGGCTTTACTGAAGGTGTGTATGCTGAAACTCTCTCGCATTTCTGTTTCTATTCAGTTACTCTCTGTAGTTGTTTAACATGTGCACACAACATCATGTACCATAAAATGCATTTGACCTCAACGGTTTTTACCACAAATTAATTTTCCTTTTGTTCTATGTATGTTAACATGTGTGATTGTATTAATGTATTATCATGCTGGTACATTTAGTGTGCCAGAATGATATTTTTTTCATGCTGTGCATCAAGTGCGCATGTGATATTTATGATGTATTTTTGTATTTTTATTTGTGGTAGATTCTGTTCTGTTTTGAATGCTTATTACTATTAAAATGCTCTGCATTCACACTTGACAGCAAGATTTATTATATGAGACAAGCATTAGAAAAAGATAATTTCTAAATTACAGATTCAAATCTAGTTGCTTGTCCTTTCTATGTAATGTGAAGCATGCACACTGCAGTGATTCTTGGATGTTATCTCTCTGGCTAACATTGCTTAGTGTTATCCCTTCACTTTTAGGGCCCTTAACACTGACAAGTTGTGTGCTGTGGCTGGATGCATTATTGGGGAATTCTGTCGCCTCAGAAGCATTTTTCTGTCAAGGAAGTTTGTATCTTGAATTGTAGTCTGTTATTATCCTGAAAAGCTATTCATATGTCTCTATGTGGTCTGAGCGTCGACTTGAAGGTGATGTGTTTTCCTACATGGCATCAGTTTGAGTGACGTCACACAATAGTTCTTTGTGCCTGTGTGGGCGTCACACATCCTGGTGTCATACATATGTTTTTCTATATGACATCAATTTTGGGTGACGTCACGCGATAGTTCTTTGTCTGTGTGGGGGTCATCCATCTTGGTGACATACATTTTCATGTTTCCTACATGGCATCAGTTTTGGTGGCGTTTCACAATAGTTCTTTGTACCTGTGTGGGCGTCATCTTTTCTGGTGACATGTATTTTCATGTTTCCTCATATGACATCAGTTTGAGTGACGTTTCGCAATAGGTTTTGTACCTGTGTGGACGTTGTCTTTTCTGTTGACATTCTTTTTCATGTTTGCCGAGTGACAATGGTTATGATGTTGCACATGGTGCTTTGTAGCTGCGTGGGCATCATCTGCCCTTGTTACAATTTTCATATTTCTGTCATCACCTTGCAATTGTGGTGTTTGATCTGGGGCTGTTCCATGCTAGTGCTTTGTAACTGCATGACTAGTTCCTGATCAAGTGCCACGTGTTCGTATTCCATTTTGTCACATTATCATTATCAATTGGCAACTACAGTGGCAGAGCTTTGAAACTCTATGCCATTTGTCAATTCAGACATCAAACTCCTGAACATATGAATGGGAATGTATTATGGCTGATGATACCCATTTTCTGTCTTATTGATTGGCTATTTTCTACAAAGAGATGCGGTTGAATTTTGGATTGGTTCAACTAACTACTCTTTTGCCTGGCTTCATATGGATGAATTTTGTGCATCGTTCTTGGCATAATGTTAATGATGCATTGATTCATATGAACATTTTGTGCAGTTGGTTAACTATGGGTGTTGTTCATCTGGCATTTTTCTCATTCAGTTCTGGACCTTTGGGTCTGCATTGTGCTGTGGTAGAATGCTTACATACATTTTTCCGTCTATCTGTTATCATCTGTCATGTCGTATCATTTTGTAAAAAGTCATGTGTGACTGAGTGGTCTGGTCTGTGTTCACACCCACATAGATCGGATCATTATGATCAAACATATGTATATATGTTTATGCACGCGCCTGTATAGAAATGGACCAAAAGACAAGTTTTTTTTATATGAATGACTTTTACTACTCCCAGTTATTCATATTGTTTTAGGATGCCACCATTGTCAGGTCTGCGGGGCATACCATCCCTAGGTTCATAAGCACATGCTAAGGGCCATTTACCTTGGTATCTGGACTCTCCCACTTCATGCGTAGACTGCCATATGTTAACAGGGAGCGGGAGTGAGTGCCAGAAGGTGCATGGCTGGCGCCAGGTTTTCGGTGGGGAATATCTGCTGCAGGCCTGGTTTCTGCTGATGAACGGGTTATTCCTGTTCCTCAGTCGGGAACTTGGCCTGGGTCCCCCATTGAGTTGCTGGGCTGTGCTGCAATTCAGGGGCTGGCTCCCTCTACCGTTAAGTTCTCGGAGGAAGAATATTTCTTCCTCAGAGAGTACGACCAGAGAGCTGGGTTGGAGCCACTTCAACCTGGTGAGTACATGGTGATTCCCCCTAAACGACTCATTTGCCTGATACACCCTGAAACAATGTCTCGACTCACCTCCCACCTCAACTCTCAGGCAATGGCTAGGCTTCAGAATTACGCCAGGTATTCTTTGGCTAATGGTTCCGATCCGCAATTAGGGCATCCTGTGGTGAAGAGGGGCGTCATTGATACCCATTTTCACCTGGGTAGCTACTTTGGTCGTCAAAACCATTCATTGTCAGACCTGGAGTACTCGGAATCTCTCCCTATACGTATTCCTTTTGCTGTGGCAAACTATGTTCCCTAAAAAGTGGCATCTTCTATCTGATCATGTGGGGGCTGATCAGAGGTTAAGAATAACCTTAGGGGTCCACCCACACATGGTCTCAAATAATCAAGTTGACCAGCTATATGGCAGACTGAAGAGGTTGTTGGATGCACATCCAGAGGCCGTTGGAATCGGCGAGGTTGGCTTGGACCTGACCACACAGTGTAGACATGGCTGTCATAACCCGAAATACTGTTATGATCAAAAGGTCCAGGGACAGCGCGGATTCCGTCGACTTGCTTTTCAGCTTGCAAAAGAAACGAATAAAGTACTGGTATTGCATATACGAGATAGTGGTATTGGTGAAGCTGCTGAGGAGGTTCTAAAAATCCTCACAGAAATGGACATGTTTCGACACCCAATTCACCGCCATTGTTTTGTTGGGAAGGAGGAGTATATTCAGTGGCATACTTCTTTACCCAACTGTTACTTTAGTATTTCCCCTGTGACTGTTGATGACCCGGTAACTATGTCTGCTCTGAGAACACAGGATTTCTCGAAGCATATTTTGCTTGAGTCGGACTCTGGATATCCAGGCAAATTCCCCTGGGCTGTCCATAAAGTAGCAAATGATGCTGCTAGATCATTGAACATTACTGTTACAGAATAAGTGTGGAAGTGCAATAGTAATGCAGCCAGGTTGTACAACTTGCCCTGGTAATTTCACGCTATTCATGATATAGCCACTGTTAAACCCTGTTTGGTATTATGCAACCAGTTCGCGGAAGACTTGACATGTTTGATTGTTTATTTTTCGGATTCGGATTCAGTCAGTCTTCATTTTACATTGAATACACATCGCGTTAATTTGCATTGACTCTAAAAACATCTAAAATATTGTAAGTGTGGCTTGTTACTTGAAAGGAAAATGAGGTATGTTGAGGATAAGCTAGCTCGTTAAGACTCGCTACCCTGGCATGGATTATATAACCGTTTGCTAAGCTAACTCCTTCATTTATTTCTGTTGCAGTTCTGAAATCTAAATAACAGTAAGTGATACTTGTAAATTGTCACTGTAGTGGTTTGGAGCTGCACCCTCCTTGTATGAGCATGTTTTAGGATTCACTATGAAATGCGCATGCTATATATATAAGGTTTGTAACATAGGGGAGCAATGTCATTTTTTGTTATCTTTATAATTGTCTGACCAATTTGGTGCCGGAGGCCCAAAACGGGTAGTCTGATCAGGATCTACACTGTTTGCAATCTTGTTGCAATCTACACTCTTCCTTATAGGTCAATTACCATTGTGGATTCTGGCCTCGCCTGGGCCATGTGCTGAATGCCAGATTCTGCATTGGAAAGGCAAGTGTTTTTTCTTCAGGTACTCCAGTGTTCGCTAACCTTTGATGAATAATCGGGTTCACATGAATATTAAAAGTGGAAAATATCATTCATCTTATTCGTACATGAACCAAATGGTGTAAAGCATGTGCATGGTAGTGGCTCTTAAGAGAATGCTATTTCTAGCTTTAAAGTAGTCTTTCAAGTTTTATATTTAGTCAATATCTTGACTATACTATTGGTCGTTTTCTACACTTTGTGCTAGTATAGGCCACGAGTGGTTGCAGCTTATTTTTTCTGTCCAAAGGTCTCGAGTCTTCAGGTCTTACACTGATATATTTTTTCAGCAATACACATTGTATTATATTTTGCTTGTAAGTGTGGAGCTGAATTCTCATATGGCCTATGGCATGAAGTGGCTATATTCATAATTTGTTTCATAGGATTCAGGGAAGTTCCTATGTCTGAGGAACAGCTTTTCGACTGTGTAGAATTTTGTGCATATATATGTATAGGTACCGCAGTAAAATATCACAGATGGATTGTCACTGGACTATCAAGTTTCAAAAACATTCATGTCATCTGGGAAAGGTTCGTTCTCTGGGAGTTGGGAGTGTTCCGGAGAACTGTAACTTATTAGGACATTTCCTCTTGGTCCAGACTGGTTGCTTCCGGTTAGCTGAGTTCCATCAGTGATCCCCATATGTTGAGTTTCAGTGATGGATTTCGGTTGGCATATATATATGCATGAAATAAATCCTGTCTCGGGAAGTTATGGTTGGTCAGAGGTAATCCGAGTCCAGTGGCGGTGCATCTTATTTTGTGCATACTAATTAGGATGTTGTAAATGTTAAGGGAATATTCTCTGTTTAATGCTACATGTATTATGTTCTCTGGTGGTGGTTTTCGTGCTATTCATTTAGTCTGACTATCTGTTAATCCTAAGGTATTCCACATCTCTATATGATCACACAGAAGCTGACTATTTGTTAATCCTAAGGTATTCCATATCTCTATATGGTCACACAGAAGCTGACTATTTGTTAATCATTAGGTATTCCATATTTCTATATGATCACACATAAGGTTACTGAAAACTTTCTTCATCGCAAAGTTGTCTCTGTATGGGCCATTTCTGACTATAATTCTAAATCTTACAACTAATAAAGATAAAAGTAGGGGTTCTTTAAAGTTTTATTAATTAGTTAAGGTTAATAACATTTTATTAAGATTAAATAAGTCTCCTAGCATTTGAAATCTAGCATTTATTTTAAATGCGTGTTAGAGTCTTTTGTAATAGGGGGAGAGTGTTGTGCCGGTAGATCCACCTTCGACCCTAGGAGTCCGGAAAAGGAGGAATATTACCACAACAAGACGTCGGTATAGTCCGTAACCCATCGAGACACGTGACCAACTTTTCCACGAGATTCTTGGGCCTATCTGCTGCGTGTACAATGCATTAGACGACTACAGCTACAAGCGACAACACCTACCCTTACAGAGCACAGCTTACGTGACCTGACATACAGGTGAGTCGGCTGCACATCAGGTGCATTCATGTTGAATTGCAAAGGGCATTGAAAAAAAATAACAATGGTACAGCTTTCTGTACAACCGATGTTTTTTTTTTTTTTTTTTTTTTTTTCTTTCTGGTTTTGATTTTACGGCGCTTTAAAGATTATTTCTCTTATTTCGAACCGGTCGTTAATCACAGGTGGGAGAAAACGGGAGAAGAACAACATCAACGCGGCGTCCCACATGTGACCCGCGCGATGATGAGAGACCGAATGATTAAGAGTCAACGCCCATACCCACTAGCCAAGGAGGCGCTCAACCAATGTTTAATTGATTGTTTTATCATTCTCTGTTGTTGCATTCGCATTCCGGCCATGACAGTACTTGTCATAGCATGTCATTATACAGTAAAATCTTATATTAAGACCATCTATGGGACTGTTCAAAAGTGGTCTTTAAGACCACTTTTGAACAGTCCCAAAGGTGGTCTCTGAGCACATGACGCGATATGCAGAAACCACAAAGAAAGAATAACTGAAACTTTCTAAATAAGCATAATTAGTCTCGATATTTGGTGGTCTTAATAGCAGAATTTCACTGTATTTTAATTTATCTAAAACAAGAAGGAACATCAAAACTTTTCTGACCTGGCTTTTTTCTTTTTCCAACCGCCACCAGTTGTATCACCAACAGTAGTTCTGCTGGTAACAATTCCAAAGAAGATAAATAACAGCCCCTAAAGGACTATTATTTCTTGCACACCAGAAACGGAAATCCATAGCTAAGCTTGGGATAGAAATTCTGTTCTAAATAGAAGTGGAGGCAATGATCAGGAATCGATACAATTAACCAACAGCTCCCATCAGAGACACCAAAGGGAAAGAAACACAAATATGAAACAACAGATCCTAATGGAAACATCAATAGCGGAAAGCCAAAAGGACAGTTACTTTCCCACAAAATGGCCGAAAGGCCATCCAAAATAAAATAATATAAGCGACACAAACACCCAAAGACAAGCCATAACAAAAATAAACCGCGACAGAAGAAACGCCTTGGAACGGTCAGCGGAAACGAATTCCACTGGGGGGCTTAAATCGATTTTACGTGGCCACAATCATCGCCCTTACTTCCGTCGCGATTAAGACAAATAATTTGTTCAGTCCGCACGATGGTATTCTTACCCAAAATCGAATATTCTCGCGTATTTGATAAATGCACTGTTTGAATACGACCTCAAAGGTTAACGCCACAGCACGTAACGTTTGTTTGTTTGTTTGTATTGGAGTTTATCGGTCCAGACGACACTATTTTAGGTCATTTTTGAGCCGATCCGTTTACCTATCCACACTTTTCTATGGCAGGCGTATACGTAAGCGTCTGACCCGTAAATGCACATTCTTTTGCCGGAACCTGGCAACTGCACTTTTTATATCAGCGGAAGGGAGAAAATGACCGTAGAAAAGATTTCCTGACCAATCTCCACGAAAGAATGTTGCCGACCAGGCAGGTATCGAACCACCAGTTAGACGCGCATCCGACTGAGCTACCGAGCCCGGCGGCACGTTGTCGAAGTGACTGCAGTATTAAAAATCCGCGCTACGACATGGAAGGTATGCATGAAAATGAATCCTATATGGGTGTGAGGGGTGGATTGAACATGTGTCCCTCGGGATCACTGTCCGGCATCACTCGGTAAGCCTCGTGACCCTCGGGGCGGATTTTTCAATCCACCTCTCACACCCATTTAAGATTCTTATAACCGAAGTTCCATAGACAGTTCTTACACGAGTGATCATTTCATATGAAAGTTATGTAATGACTATTGATCCTTTGCGAGTTTCATAAATTTCATATAAAATTACCATGAGTGTAAGATTCAGTTTATCATGTAACGATTTTAATAGTAATAGTTGTCAAAATCGGATTTTATTTTGGTGTGGTTCTAACGAGTACAAACAACCTGTCTTTGAGTAGAAATAAAGAAAATATATTCTTCTGTAAATCCCACTTTTCTCTACATAAAGTGGGGTTTAGAGGAGTATCTATTACAAGGACATGTTTACTGATGTGTTCACAGTGTGCCTTTATAGGCAATGGAGAGGCACCATGATTTCGGGTCGGTTACTCTTTAAGAGACAGATCAGCTCAAGCAGTGATTTGCTGAGAAATAAATCACAGTTTGGAGGTCAGATGTAAATCTCGAGTTCTGTGCGCGAGTGATTTGTCTATTTACAACTGACCGACAATATTCACACACTGGAGCTATCTATTTCGATTTTAACATACTGAAAATCAACAATATTTGTATTGTTTCTTTTAAATTCTCCTTACCTTTAACTATTGTCTGAAGAAATCCCCCCAGACTCCCACCCTCGAACCCCACAATATTATTGACAGCATCACACAGAAATGTCTTTTAGTAATCAATCTTTTATGTGAGAAAATAACATTTCATCGTCAAACGTCACAGAATCTTCCAGTGACGTCAACAGGGCTTTTGCGTCACGCGCTCTTCCGCCCAATATTTGTTGCAAGATAAATATTACTGAGACTGTGCAACTTCATTTTCTTGCATCCAAAAACAAAAACAAAAACAAAAAAAAATGTTTTCATCACTTAAACAAGTCCGTGAAATGAAGACCCCCCCCCCCCCCCTAAACCCACTTTATATAAAGAAAACTGGGGTTTACGGGGGTAAACATTATTTTCCTTATTTCTGCTCCAAGACATAGGTTGTGGGTACTCAATGAGGCGGTTCTAACGAGCACACACAACCTATGTTATGAGCATTTATAGGAAAAACTATCAAGGGTTTTCATCAGAAAAGTAGCCATTTTGGAGATGTGAAAAATGCACTATATCGTATGGGTGGGTTATTGTAATGAAAAGGACTTAATTGCCCGGTTACATTCAATCGTGTAAGCGGGATTTTTTCTAACAATGGCGAAAGATTGGATGAATTTGAAAGAAACAAAACATATTATTGTTTACTAGAATCAAAGTAGATTAGGTCTAGTGTGCGAATTGTTGAGCAGTAAATCACAATTTGTCGGTCAATTGTAAGTAGACAGATCCCTCGCGCTACGAGCTCGTGATTTGGTATACATTACATCTTCCATAAATTTCTGACCCTGCAACTCAGTGCTAGAGCTGATCTTTTTGCTACAGCAACAACACCACCACCAACAACAACAAAAATGCAGTTGAAGGCCTGGATAGAGGATATTTACTTTTTGAGATGAATTCCAAAAATATTTGTTCCCGTGTGTTGAAAATATCATTTTTTTTTCGTGCTTCTCACTCGAGATGTAATATATTTGGTATTCACCTCAAAGAAGTATTTTTTTTTTTTTTGGGGGGGGAGGGGGGGGGGGGCGATTTTACTTCAAAGATGGATATAAGTATATTTACTACTTCTTAGATAGGTTATTGATGTGCCCAACTTAAAATTGGTTTTGTTTCAATCACTACTAAGTAATTGCCTTGTGGATCAGTTGGATCAGTTATCAGCTAATCACATTTAGTGGGTGTGGTTTTGAATGTAAAAAGTACATTATCCGTGCGACATAGTGCATTCTTTAATATCTCAAAAAATGGTGACTATTCTGTTGAAAATTTGTGCTTTTGTTCTTATCTGTACCCAAATATAGGTTGTGAGTGCTTGTTGGAACCACCTCATTGAGGTGGTTCTAACGAATCCCCTCAACCTATGTCATAGAGCAGAAATAAATAAAATAATTTCTTGAACACCAGACAAAGAAATCCGTGATTTTACCCTAGGATAGAAATTTGTGTTTTGACCCTGGTGTTCCGACCCAAAATCGAATATAATCAGTGTTTGATAAATGCACTGGTTGAATACGACCTCGTATGCGCCGTAGTTAATGTTGACGTCATGCACGTTACGTGACGTCACTAAACAGTCCTGTACTGTCATCACAATATGGCGGCCGTCGGTTTCCGAAGTGACTGCAGAAAGCCCGGGATCGCTCACCTGATCCATAGAGTAACAAGGCGGCCCGGGGAGGGCCATTATTGACCCAGGGCTATAATGTGCATAATGTTGAGGGAGGTATAAATAGGTGAAACTTCATACCAAATATCAACAAAGGCTATAATTTGAACAATCTTGACAAAGGTCCACTAGATGAAGCTAAACACCAAATATCAAAGACCTGGGCCTTGCGATTTCCGAAAAGAAGATTTTTTTTTAAAGATATTCCCTACACAAACCTATGTAAAACCAAAATGGCCCCGGGGCAAGGGTGTTTTTGGCCTCAGGGCTATAATTTAAACAATAGAGGTCCACTAGATGAAGCTTCACACCAAATATCAAAGACCTGGACCATGCTGTTTTAGATAAAAAGATTTTCAAAGATTATCTCTATATAAGTCTATGTAAAACCAAAGGGCCCCGGGGCGGGGGGGGGGGGGGGGCATTTGTGGCCCGAGGGCTATAATTTGAACAATCTTTGTAAGGTCTACTAGATGAAGCTCCATACCAAATATCAAAGACATGGACCTGACGGTTTCAGAGAAAAAGATTTTTCAAGATTTTCCCTATATACGTCTATGTAAAACCAAAGGGCCCCGGAGGGGAGGGGGGGGGCATTTTTGGCCCCAGGGCTTTAATTTGAACAATCTTGGTAGAGGTCCACAAGATAAAGCTTCATACCAAATATCAAAGACCTGGGCCTTGCGGTTTCAGAGAAGAAGATTTTTAATGATTTTCCCTATATACGTTTATGTAAAACCAAAAGGCCCCGTGGCGGGGGCAATTTTGGCCCCAGCACTATAATTTGAACAATCTTGGTAGGGGTCCACTAGCTGAAGCTTCATACAAAATAGCAAAGACCTGGGCCTTACTGTTTCAGAGAAGAAGTTTTTTTTAAAGATTTTGCCTATATAAGCCCATGTAAAACCAAAGGGCCCGGGGGATGGGGGCATTTTTGGCCCCAGCACAATAATTTGGAAAATCTTGGTAGGGGTCCACTAGATGAAGATTCATACCAAATAGCAAAGTCCTGGGCCATGCGGTTTCAGAGAAGAAGATTTTTAAAGAGTTTCTCTACATAAGCCCATGTAAAACCAAAGGGACCTGGGGCGGGGGCATTTTTGACCCCAGCACTATAATTTGAACAACCTTGATAGGGGTCCACTAGATGAAGCTTTATACCAAATATCAAAGACCTAGGCCTTGTGGCTTCACAGAAGAAGATTTTTAAAGATTTTCCTTATATAAGCCCATGTAAAACCAAAGGGCACCGGGGCGTAGGAAGTTTTGGCCCCAGCACTATAATTTGAACAATCTTGGTAGGGGTCCACTAGGTAAAGCTTCATACCAAATATCAAGGACCTAGGCCTTGCGGTTTCAGAGAAGAAGATTTTTAAAGATTTTCCCTATATAATCCTTTTCAAAACCAAAGGGTCTAGGTGCGGGTGCATTTTTTGCCCCATCACTATAATTTGAACAATCTTGGTAGGGGTCCACTAGATGAAGCTTCATACCAAATATCAAAGACCTTGGCCTTGTGGTTTCAGAGAAGAAGTTTTCGGTGAAAAAAAATCTGTTTTTGGCTCCTGTGACCTAGATGTGCAACGGACCGGAACCATTTGAACAACTTTGAAAGGGGACCACCTAAGGATCATTCCTGTGAAGTTTGGTCAAAATCCGATCAGTGGTTTAGGAGATGTCGTTTGAAGAAATTGTTTACGCACACACGCACTGACGACGGACGAAAAGTGATATTAAAAGCTCACCTTGTCACTACGGGACAGGTGAGCTAAAAACCGCGCTTAGAAATGGAAGGTATGCAAGAAAAAGAATCCTATATGGGTGTGAGGGGTGGATAGCAAAATCCGTCCCTCGGGATCACTGTCCGGCATCACTCGGCAATCCTCGTGATGCCGGACAGTGACCCTCGAGACAGACGTTTCCATCCACCTCTCACATCCATATAAGATTCTTATATTATACCCCTGCAAACCCCAGTTTTCTCCATATAAAGTGATGTTTAGAGGGATGTCCATTGCACGGACTTGTTAACCTGATGAGGCCATCATATTTTGTTTGTTTGTTTGTTTGTTTGTTTGATTTGAGGTTTAACGCCCCCGTCAACACTGTAAAGGTCATTTTGGAGACGTTGCTTGGGACTTTTACCCAACATTGAGATGAAATGACATCTCAAGCCCTGTCGCCCAATGAAACCAATAGGGTTTATTAGCATGGACGGTCCACCTCGCACCGCGGTTCCTGGACCGGCTTAGATCCTCTAAGCGGTTTACCAGTACTAGTGTGCGGGCCGGATTCAGCTCTGCGTGGAAGAATCATGCAACCCATATATTTCTTCAAGCCCCTATGGGCGGGGGCCGCGGCCATCATATTTCCTGAATGTTTTATGCCAAAGTGAATGTCAAGTTATGTTAGATTTAAACTGTGTTCAACTTGATAATAGTTGACTTTGAATACAGTTTAACTAAGATAATCTAATAAGCACAATCAACCTGTGCTTGGATTAAAAAAAAATCACAAATTTTCATCAGAAAAAAATGTCCGTTTTTGACATATACAAATGCACCATGTCTCAGATGTAATATGGTAATGCACTTACTATACCTCTCCGCTGTTCAAAGAGAATAATTATTGTAATTGGACGATGTAAATAAAGATAACAAAATATTATGTCAATTAATGGTAATAATCAAAGATCAGAGCCAGTAAATGACTCATATTGAAAAAACAAAATACAGTTAAAATTCCTATATTAAGACCACCTTTGGGACTGTTCAAAAGTGGTCTTAAGACCACTTTTGAACAGTCACAAAGGTGGTCTCTTATTAGGAGACACTGTATGTGTAAAACACAAAGAAAGAATGTTAACTGAAACCTTATCAATAAGCTTTTAAAAGCAGATTTAGTCTCAATTTTTGGAGGTCTTACTGTACAAAGAACAAATACAATCAAAGCGCTGACAACACTGGTGTGTCGATTATCGCTGAATGAAGGTCGATAGAAATTGTCCAGAACTTCAATATAGACTTTTTCATTGGTTAACATGTCCATGAAATGAACACCCCTCTAAACCCTACTTTATATACTAGAGAAAACTGGAGTTTACAGGAGTATATATTATTTTGCTTATTTTTCTGCGTCAAGATATAGGTTGTGGGTACTGTTAGAACCGCTTCACTGAGGCGGTTCTAAGGAGAACCCACAACCTTTATTCAGTGTATATAAGAAAAATATTCATCGTGAAAGTAGCCATTTTGGAGAAAGGAAAGAATGTACCATGTTACACGGACATATTGTCGACAAGCAATTTCGAAAACACATTTCAAGGTACACGTCCTTGCGTTCTCTTTGTTTTCATTGTTCTCTGTTTATTAAATAGTACCAAAATCTTTATTCAGCGCACACTGTAACCAAATTACTTTGTGAGGACCACATGGTCAAATATAGTGAAGATCCGAATTCTTGTTAACTTTGGCCAGTTGCTTGACAAAAATTTGGTCGAGTTTTTAACGATTGCTTGTCGACCAAGTCGATCCGGAATGTCTCAAAATAAATAAATAAATAAATAAAGCCACTCGTTCTGTATTTCTCCTAAGCTAACTAAACCCTTTCGACTCTGAAGAACGGTAAAAAAGCGTAACATTCGTATATTTAGACCATCTTTGGGACTGTTCAAAAGTGGTCTTTTAGACCACTTTTGAACAGTCCCAAAGTTGGTCTCTTACTAGGGGACCCTTGGTGAAGCGAACATGAATACAGAACAGCTGAAACCTTTGTAATGCACGTTTAAAAGCAAAAAAGTCTTAATTTTGGTTGGTCTAAATAGCGGAATTTTACTGTATCTGTGCATGCAGTGTAGATCAAGAATGGGCATGTCCAAATAAAAACATGAATAAATCAATTCAAACATGTATGAATCCACTCCAGAAACTCAGGGCAATACAGTTTCTTTTCTTTTTTTTTTTTTTTTTTTTTTAAACCAGTCCTGCACCAGCACCCAGGTAAACTGGATATCGAAGTATCGGAGGTCGCTGGATTTCGGAGTTAAACAAACCCTTACTTGCAGCGACTTTTTCCTTGCTTATGTCCTCGTCATTAAGTTTGATATAATAAAAAGCAACAAATAAGAAGTGTGTCCATCGAACACGGATGCCCCCGCCATATGCTATGGGACACAAGTAAGTGTTATGTAACACACTGTGTGGGTACAACATTTTTTAGCTTGACCTTGGAGGTACTAATCCGGGTCATGTAAGCAACCATAGACACAGTATAAACAAAAACATGCTAGTACAATACGGTGCTAAGTCTGTGTTAAGATTATAAGAATCCATCATGACTGTTTATGTAGGCTAGGGAAATCTTATCCAAGGAGTCTGAATTTCAACCAGGGATGTGGCTTTGCCGAGTCCGTGGTTAAAATTCAGACCCCGAGGGTGATATTTCCTTATCCTACATAAACAGACTCATGATGGATTTTTCTCCTACTTTTTAGGCAAAAGCGAGTGCCACGTAGAAAGCAACTGAAGGGAAATATAACTTTTTCATCCATGCATTCGGCACAGCGAAAGATTTTGTTTGTTTGATTTGAGGTTAAACGTCCCCGTCAACACTGTGAAGGTCATTTTGGAGACGCTGCTTCCAATTTTGTGGGACGTTTACCCGACATTGAGATGAAATGACATCTCAAGCCATGTCGCCCAATGAAACCAATAGGGTTTATAAGCATGGACGGTCCGCCTCGCACCGCGGTTCCTGGACAGGCTTAGATCCTCTAAGCGGTTTACCAGTACTAGTGTGCGGGCCGGATTCAGCTCTGCGTGGAAGAATCATGCAGCCAATATATTTCTTCAAACCCCTATGGGCGCGGGCCGGCACTGCGAAAGAGACTGCCTATGATAAGTACACACGCTTGGGTATGTACCAAAAAAAATCATCGCCGTACCACTTGTGCAACTGTGAATGTTATATATTTTATTTACATTTAAAATATCCTTGAAGCTGTGCGACTCGGACCGTCCATGCTTATAAGCCCTATTGATCTCATTGGGCGACAGGGCTTGAGATGTCATTTCACCCCAATGTCGGATAAAAGTCCCACAAAACTGGAAGCAGCGTCTCCAAAATGACATATACAGTGTTGACGGGGACGTTAAACCTCAAATCAAACAAACAAAACTAACACTTGAACGGATTAAGATCTCTGGAGCTTGATGTTGATGGAAGCAATGTATCTTAAGCACTTGAATCTGTATTTGACAATATGTTCGAAATAGTCACCTTGTGATTGTCACTCATAGAACACTGTGTCAATATGCAAATGTCTGATCATGTGCTCATAGGAGAAAGCTGTCACGTGGTCATATAAGAAAGAAGTTTCTTCCATGAGCTGAGGACATATCTTGTATATGCAAAAGTGGGAGAAATTAGTGTCTCTATTTGTAACAATTCCAATTGTAGCAGGTGACGTCGCACACCTACAGTTATCTTAATTGCTGGAGGCACCCAGGCTCTTTTCCAACAGAACTTTAATGAACTTTCCTTGTAAATGACGTTCTTGTCCTTTGGAAAATTATAACTAAATCTTGATTATTTTATTCTTATGATCTTTAAGAGCAATCACAGGCACGTATTAACTCCTTACTTAAGTATTTTATCACTGTGGGATAATTGATCAAAAATGAATAAATTTGTACACAAAAACCTGCCTGGTGTCTCCAATATGGCGGATCAAGGGAGAATAATCTTACAAAAAATGTTGAACCTGCAACCTCTCAATTGGGTTTGATAGGTTTGAAAGAGAGTTTAGTGCAATAATAGATCCGTCAACCGGGGCTTGAAGAAATAGATGGGCTGCATGATGCTTCCACGCAGAGCTGAAACCGTCCCACACACGAGTACTGGTAATCCGCTTAGAAGGATCTAAGCCTGCCCAGTCACAAAGATGGTCTCTTATTAGGAGACACTGGCTGTATAAAGCACAAAGAAAGAATACTTACTGAGACCTTATCAATAAGCTTTTAAAAGCAGATTTAGTCTCAAATTTTTGTGGTCTTACTGTACAAAGAACAAATACAATCAAAGCGCTGACAACACTGGTGCGTCGATTATCGCTGAAAGCAGGTCGGTGATATTGTCCAGAACTTCGATTTAGACTTTTTCATTGGTTAACACGTCCATGAAATGAACACCCCTCACGCCCCACTTTATATACTAGAGAAAACTGGAGTTTAGAGGAGTATATATTATTTTGCTTATTTTTTCTGCGTCAAGATATAGGTTGTGGGTACTGTTAGAACCGTTTCACTGAGGCGGTTCTAAGGAGAACCCACAACCTTTATTCAGTGTATATATAAGAAAAATATCACAACGTTTCATTCATCCCAAAAGTAGCCATTTTGGAGAAAGGAAAGAATGTACCATGTTACACGGATGTGTTGTCGAAAAGGTACACGTCCTTGCGTTCTCTTTGTTTTCATTGTTCTCTGTTTATTAAATAGTACCAAAATCTTTATTCAGCGCACACTGTAACCAAATTACTTAGTGGGGATCACATGGTCAAAAATAGTGAAGATCCGAATTCTTGTTAACTTTGGCCAGTTGCTTGACAATTAGGTCGAGTTTTTAACGATTGCTTGTCGACCAAGTCGATCCGGAATGTCTTAAAATAAATAAATAAATAAATAAATAAATAAATAAAGCCACTCGTTTTGTATTTCTCCTAAGCTAACTAAACCTTTTCGACTCTGAAGAACAGTAAAAAGAGTACAATTCCTATATTTAGACCATCTTTGGGACTGTTCAAAAGTGGTATTTTAGACCATTTTTGAACAGTCCCAAAGTTGGTCTCTTTCTAGAGGACCCTGTATGTAGCAAACATGAATACAGAACAGCTGAAACCTTTGTAATGCACGTTTAAAAGCAAAAAATAATCTTAAGTTTGGTTGATCTAAATAGCGGAATTTTACTGTATCTGTGCATGCAGTGTAGATCAAGAATGGACATGTCCAAACGAAAACATGAATAAATCAATTCAAACATGAATGAATCCACTCCAGAAACTCAGGGCAATACAGTTTCTTTTTTTTTTTTCAAACCTGCACTAGCACCCAGGTAAACTGGATTTCAAAGAATCGGAGGTCGCTGGATTTCGGAGTTAAACAAACCCCTACTTTTTTCCTTGTTTATATGTCCTCATCGTTAAGTTTGATATAATAAACAAGAGGGCCCAGAGGGCCCTGGTTCGCTCACCTGATCCAATGTATAACAAGTGGGCCCTGGGTAGGGTCAATTTTGGCCCCAGGGCTATAATTTGAACAATCTTGGTAGAGGTCCACAAGATGAAGCTTCATATCGAATATGAAAGACCTGGGCTTTCTGGTTTCCGAGAAGAAGATTTAAAAGGTTTACCCTGCATATAGAAGTCTATGTAAAACAAGATTTTCCCTATATAAGTCTCTGTTAAACCAAAGGGCCCCGGAGCAGGGGCATTTTTAGACCCAGGGCTATAATTTGAACAATCTTGGTAGAGGTCCACTAGCTGAAGCTTCATAACAAATATCAAAGACCTAAGCCTTGTGTTTCAGAGAAGATGATTTTTAAAGATTTTCCCTATATAAGTCTATGTAAAACCAAAGGGCCACATGGCGGAGGCATTTTTGGTCTCAGGGCTATAATTTGAACAATCTTTATAGAGGTCCACTAGCTGAAGCTTCATAACAAATATCGAAGACCTAAGCCTTGTGGTTTCAAAGAAGAAGATTTTTCAAGATGTTCCCTATATACGTCTATGTAAAACCAAAGGGCCCCGGAGCGGGGGCATTTTTGGCCCCAGGGCTATAATTTGAACAATCTTGGTAGAGGTCCACAAGATGAAGCTTCATACCAAATATCAAAGACCTGGGCCTTGCAGTTTCAGAGAAGATGATTTTTAAAGATTTTCCCTATATAAGCCTATGTAAAACAAAAGGGCCCTGGTGCGGTGGCATTTTTGGCCCCAGTACTATAATTTGAATAATCTTGGTAGGGGTCCACTAGATGAAGCTTCATACCAAATATCAAAGACCTGGGCCTTGCGGTTTCAGAGAAGAAGATTTTTCAAGATTTTCCCTATAAGCCCTGGTAAAACCAAAGGGCCCCCGTGTGGGGGGCATTTTTAGCTCCAGCACTATAATTTGAACAATCTTGGTAGGGGTCCACTAGATGAAGCTTCATACCAAATATCAAAGACCTGGGCCTTGCGGTTTCAGAGAAGAAGATTTTTAAAGATTTTCCCTATATAAGCCTATGTAAAACAAAAGGGCCCTGGTGCGGAGGCATTTTTGGCCCCAGCACTATAATTTGAACAATCTTGGGTAGGGGTCCACTAGATGAAGCTTCATACCAAATATCAAAGACCTGGGCCTTGCGGTTTCAGAGAAGAAGATTTTTCAAGATTTTCCCTATATAAGCCCATGTAAAACCAAAGGGCCCCCATGCGGGGGCTTTTTTAGATCCAGCACTATAATTTGAACAATCTTGGTAGGGGTCCACTAGATAAAGCTTCATACCAAATATCAAAGACCTGGGCCTTGCGGTTTCAGAGAAGAAGATTTTTAAAGATTTTCCCTATATAAGCCCATGTAAAACCAAAGGGCCCCCGTGTGGCGGCATTTTTGGCCCCAGCACTATAATGAGAACAATCTTGGTTTGGGTCCACTAGATGAAGCTTCATACCAAATATCAAAGACCTGGGCCTTGCGGTTTCAGAGAAGAAGATTTTTTAAGATTTTCCCTATATAAGCCCATGTAAAACCAAAGGGCCCTCGTGCGGGGGCATTTTTGGCCCCAGCACTATAATTTAAACAATCTTGGTAGGGGTCCACTAGATGAAGCTTCATACCAAATATCAAAGACCTGGGCCTTGCGGTTTCAGAGAAGAAGATTTTTCAAGATTTTCCCTATAAGCCCTGGTAAAACCAAAGGGCCCCCGTGTGGGGGGCATTTTTAGCTCCAGCACTACAATTTGAACAATCTTGGTAGGGGTCCACTAGATGAAGCTTCATACCAAATATCAAAGACCTGGGCCTTGCGGTTTCAGAGAAGAAGATTTTTAAAGATTTTCCCTATATAAGCCTATGTAAAACAAAAGGGCCCTGGTGCGGAGGCATTTTTGGCCCCAGCACTATAATTTGAACAATCTTGGTAGGGGTCCACTAGATGAAGCTTCATACCAAATATCAAAGACCTGGGCCTTGCGGTTTCAGAGAAGAAGATTTTTCAAGATTTTCCCTATATAAGCCCATGTAAAACCAAAGGGCCCCCGTGCGGGGGCATTTTTGGCCCCAGCACTATAATTTGAACAATCTTGGTAGGGGTCCACAAGATGAAGCTTCATACCAAATATCAAAGACCTGGGCCTTGCGGTTTCAGAGAAGATTTTTCAAGATTTTCCCTATATAAGCCCATGTAAAACCAAAGGGCCCCGGGCGGGGGCATTTTTGGCCCCAGCACTATAATTTGAACAATCTTGGTAGGGGTCCACTAGATGAAGCTTCATACCAAATATCAAAGACCTGGGCCTTGCGGTTTCAGAGAAGAAGATTTTTAAAGATTTTCCCTATATAAGCCCATGTAAAACCAAAGGGCCCCCGTGCGGGGGCATTTTTGGCCCCAGCACTATAATTTGAACAATCTTGGTAGGGGTCCACTAGATGAAGCTTCATACCAAATATCAAAGACCTGGGCCTTGCGGTTTCAGAGAAGAAGATTTTTTAAGTTTGCGGTGAAAAAAATCTATTTTTGGCTACTGTGACCTATATGTGCAACGGACCGGAACCATTTGAACAACTTTGAAAGGGGACCACCTAAGGATCATTCCTGTGAAGTTTGGTCAAAATCCGCTCAGTGGTTTAGGAGGAGATGTCGTTTGAAGAAAAGTTTACGGACGCACGCACGGACGCACGGACGGACGCACGGACGCACGACGGACGACGGACAAAAAGTGATCCCAAAAGCTCACCTTGTCACTACGTGACAGGTGAGCTAAAAAGAAACAAATAATATTGTGTCCATAGGATACGCATGCCCCCGCCATATGCCATGGAGCACAAGTGAGTGTTATGTAACACACTGTGTGGGTACAGCATTTTTTAGCTTGAGCATGGAGGTACTAATCCGGGTCATGTAAGCAACACAAAGAAACAGTATAAATATAAACCTGCTAGTACATTACGGTGCTAAGTCTGTGTTAAGATTATAAGAATCCATCATGACTGTTTATGTAGGCTAGGGAAATCTTATCCAAGGAGTCTGAATTTCAACCAGGGATGTGGCTTTGCCGAGTCCGTGGTTAAAATTCAGACCCCGAGGGTGATATTTCCTTATCCTACATAAACAGACTCATGATGGATTTTTCTCCTACTTTTTAGGCAAAAGCGAGTGCCACGTAGAAAGCAACTGAAGGGAAATATAACTTTTTCATCCATGCATTCGGCACAGCGAAAGATTTTGTTTGTTTGATTTGAGGTTTAACGTCCCCGTCAACACTGTGAAGGTCATTTTGGAGACGCTGCTTCTAATTTTGTGGGACGTTTACCCGACATTGAGATGAAATGACATCTCAAGCCATGTCGCCCAATGAAACCAATAGGGTTAGTAGCATGGACGGTCCGCCTCGCACCGCGGTTCCTGGACAGGCTTAGATCCTCTAAGCGGTTTACCAGTACTAGTGTGCGGGCCGGATTCAGCTCTGCGTGGAAGAATCATGCAGCCCATATATTTCTTCAAACCCCTATGGGCGCGGGCCGGCACTGTGAAAGAGACTGCCTATGATAAGTACACACGTTTGGGTATGTACCAAAAAAAAATCATCGCCGTACCACTTGTGCAACTGTGAATGTTATATATTTTATTTACATTTAAAATATCCTTGAAGCTGTGCGACTCGGACCGTCCATGCTTATAAGCCCTATTGATCTCATTGGGCGACAGGGCTTGAGATGTCATTTCACCCCAATGTCGGATAAAAGTCCCACAAAACTGGAAGCAGCGTCTCCAAAATGACATATACAGTGTTGACGGGGACGTTAAACCTCAAATCAAACAAACAAAACTAACACTTGAACGGATTAAGATCTCTGGAGCTTGATGTTGATGGAAGCAATGTATCTTAAGCACTTGAATCTGTATTTGACAATATGTTCGAAATAGTCACCTTGTGATTGTCACTCATAGAACACTGTGTCAATATGCAAATGCCTGATCGTGTGCTCATAGGAGAAAGCTGTCACGTGGTCATATAAGAAAGAAGTTTCTTCCATGAGCTGAGGACATATCTTGTATATGCAAAAGTGGGAGAAATTAGTGTCTCTATTTGTAACAATTCCAATTGAGATGTAGCAGGTGACGTCGCACACCTACAGTTATCTTAATTGCTGGAGGCACCCAGGCTCTTTTCCAACAGAACTTTAATGAACTTTCCTTGTAAATGACGTTCTTGTCCTTTGGAAAATTATAACTAAATCTTGATTATTTTATTCTTATGATCTTTAAGAGCAATCACAGGCACGTATTAACTCCTTACTTAAGTATTTTATCACTGTGGGATAATTGATCAAAAATGAATAAATTTGTACACAAAAACCTGCCTGGTGTCTCCAATATGGCGGATCAAGGGAGAATAATCTTACAAAAAATGTTGAACCTGCAACCTCTCAATTGGGTTTGATAGGTTTGAAAGAGAGTTTAGTGCAATAATAGATCCGTCAACCGGGGCTTGAAAAAATAGATGGGCTGCATGATGCTTCCACGCAGAGTTGAAATCCGACCGCACACGAGTACTGGTAATCCGCTTAGAGGATCTAAGCCTGCCAAGGCAATGCGGTGCAAGTCGGCCCGTCCATGCTTATAAACCCTATTGGTTTCCTTGGGCGACAGGGCTTGAGATGTCATTTCATCTCAATGTCGGGTAAAAGTCCCACCAAATTGGAAGCAACGTCTCCAAAATGATCTTTACTGTGTTGACGGAGACGTTAAACTTCTAATCAAACATAAACAAAGCAATAATAGATCCAATGTTATTACGTCCAACAACCTATATGCAATATAACAGATTGTCGCTGCAAAATGAAGTTCTGTGTGTGAAAGGTTGTGATATTTTTCTTACTAAGCGTGGGTTGAAATGTTGATTTTGGAAACTCGTTAGAACCGTGACTCCGAAGCGATACCAACGAGTGCCATTAACCTATGCTTCAGAGCAGAAATAAGAATCATAGCGTTACCACTGTAAATCTTTGACATGCCATACTCTAAATAAACATTTATAGCAAAATCCTAACTCGGAATAATACCCAATAGTATCGGCGCAATAGCCTTATAAAATTAACCAGTTCTTATTCCTCCCACGGACTGGCATCAGTGTATCTGGCTATACGAATCTATCCTGGATGCTGGGATCGCACATAACGTTCAAGGGGTCACTGGTGACGTCAAGAGGCTGTGCCAAGTGATGCCAAACTGTAAATTTAAGGGAGGGATTTTAGCTCGCCTTGAAGAAGTCCAGGTCGGGCTATTGCACTGCCTTCGGAGTCGGCGTTGACAACGGCGTCCACCTCAACTTTAACATTTTTAAAGCCCTTACTTTTCAGACTGTGTGCTGGATTTGGTTCATATTTGGTATGGTAATAGATATAGGCCTACCATCTTAGTCCGTAATACACACATCCATACCTGTCACCACAAGGTCAAGGTAACAGACTTTTAATTTCCAGACGAGCTACGTTGTCTGATGACAGCTTTTGTTAATAAATTCCAAACTCTCATAGGGGTTTGCAAAATGAGTTGCAGTGACTTGCGAAAATGATAGGAGCGATAGTTTAGTTTTGCCGTTATATTTAAGCTCTTCGGAATAAGGGAGCTTCCTAAGACGATGAAATGTCACTCGGTTGCCCCTTTGATGCGTCGCCCCTGGGAATGTCTATTCTTTGACCAAAAACACACTTTACATCCCTAATATTTGCTCTTAATTAACATTTGCTGAGTATTTGCACCACCCTAATTGGTAACACCCTTCCCAATTTAAAAGGTACAGGCCTGAGGTTTTAAACTTAAATGTAAATGTTCAAACCCCGGAGTGACATTACCAACCAAAAGATTAAACGAGACCGGTTGTAAAACTTTTTTAAAATTATGTAGATTTGACCATAAAATCGCATTGCATTTATTAAAATTGTACCCCCATCCCCACCCCGATCGACACTTTGCTTGATCTCTATTTCCCTTTTAAGATTAGCTAAAGATTCGCAAACCCACTCCCTTCCATTTGAAAAGTCTGCGCACAGGCTTGGTAACCTACCTAAAGATCAACACGTTGTGATACACAGATATGAAAATACCCACACGAGGCAGATATAATGCCATCTTCATGTCTTAAAAATACAAAGTTTTCCAAACGAAATCTCTTAATTTTTGTATTGTTCTCATCGGGACGGTTCTAACGAGTACCTCAAAATGTGTTTAGCAGGAATAAGATGAATAAGTTTCTAATAAGTGCCTACAATCTATGTTTAGAGCGGAAACAATATAAACTCTTTTGACCAAGGTTGCAGCAAATACCCACCATTTCTATGTGAAGTCGCGTGTACCGGGATGATCATTGCGTAGGCTGGTTTTCTTGATGTTTTATGATGAAACCATGACGCATTATTTCATTAATTCTTTGCAAGTTAGCAAATAAACGTTTTGTTCGCTTGCTACATGTAGCCGTTGGTGTTTAATGTAAACGTCTTCAAAATATTTAACCAGGCGAAATCCGTTCAGAAAGCTACAGAGCCATTTTAACGAGAACACACAATTTCCGTTCATCCGATATCCTGTTAACGGTTTTAAATCTGTCCTGCGGTACATGTATTCCCTGCATCAAACCTCCGACATTCTGAACGAATAAATATGACAACAACCCTGAAGAATTGTTAGTATCTGCCACCTTGTTAATTCTTAAACATCTGCTACTTCTTGCTTGTTTTAAAGTAAGATACTAGCATATATATGCAATGGAATTTTTGACATGATACAAACTATAAACAATTGAAATGGATCTAGGTGCAAAATAGAGCAGTTTGTTCTTCAAACGCGATTTTGAATAAATAGAAGCATACATTTTACTGAAATGCCTTTTACATACGTTTAATTATTCTATTAAAATATATATCTAATATACGTCGCTCATCCTCAGGACGCACTTATCTGATAATCAAAAGATGATTTATATATCACGTCGCTGCATGTAAACAAATCTCCGAAATCCAGCAACCTCCGATATCCGGGTTACCTTTGGTTACATTTTCACCAGTATGCAAACGATTGTCTACTCCCAAGTGCTTAGACAATCTTAACAATAACTTTTGCTCCGAAAGGTCATGACCAGTTGGATGTTATTTTCTATTAGCATGTCATCGGTGACATTGTCTTCGCCTGTGGGTGTAGACTACCTAAGGCTTACTTTTGCTCCAGAAGCATTAAAGAAAAGGTCATTACAGGCAGACAGATATATTCTATTGACTGTTGATCAGTGTTATTTGTTAAAATGATTATAAACCCGGATTGACCGGCACACTTCCAAAAGTTTATCACACCCTCTTCGCATACAAAACAAACATGTATTCTGGGTTCACATGGTGTTGAGTTCTCTCCTATGATACAGTACATCTAGTTTTGTTTGTTTTCACTAAAAGAAGGCAGATGCATCTGTTCTAATGATTTTTCGTTTCCCTAGTACGAGTGGTTATCATAGTAAACGATAGGTAGTTTTGTTTATATATGAAACTGGAGTCAGCTTTTGGAATCGTTGGCTATTATACAAGTTTCCGTAATTGCTGGCACGCCTATACCGGATACACATGAACAGCTTTGACTTTCCAATCCTATGACTACACAAATTAATGTGTGCTAAGCGTAGACTCAAGCTTTTTGTAAAAGCTAATACTTGTACAAACTACTGCCGTAACATGACCTCTCTGGTTCTATTGCAAGGTCAGTTCGATACAGCGCTTGTCTGTTTTGTTCTTCAACCAACATTTGGATATAAACACATGCATGTGATATATATTGCCTTGTATGGCTTATTTAATGCTTCTGAGATGACATTTTTCTTATTTAAATTTGCGATATCCGCCATAGTTCTAGTCCAGATCCAGTAGAACATCTATGGCTCGAACTCCTATGGCTCGTTTACCATGGATGAGTCGAAGCCGTTTTTGAATCCCTCTGGAATTTCTTTTCATAAGAAGTAATGCGGGATAATTAAGGAGATTTTCTACCTTCATCTTGCAAATGTATGCTGTGTGTACTCATTAGAATCGACTCGATGGGGCGATTCTAATAATTTCATACACCATACATTTTTTACTATAGAACACCGAAAAGATGTCTCAAAATTATCCCCATTCTGCCTCCAAACAGAAACCCCATATGGCTATAACTAGTCCTGTCTCGACTAGACTTTTGTAGTCCAAAAAGTGTTCGAGCCATTGAAATTCGATTGTATAGATTGTGGGTGCTCGTTAGAGCCGTCTCATAGAGGCGGTTCTAACAAGTACTCCTAGCATACGGCTTTGGGCAAGAATAAACAAAAATAAATGCATATCTTTGTAAGACCCATCTTTCGCTACACAAAGTTTGGCTTATTAGCGTATTTATTTTACGGACATGTTAAGATGACGCATTCTAATACGGGCTTCCAGCCGGCCTCGGTAGCTCAGTCGGATACGCCGCTGACTGATGATCAGGAGGACCCGGGTTCGATACCTGCCGGGGTTAGCAACATTCTTTCGTGGAGTTTGGTCATGAAATTATTTCTACGGTCATTCTCTCCCTTCCGCTGATTCAAGAAGGGCAGTTGTCAGTTTCTGGCGAAAGAATGTGCGCTGTACTGGTTAACCGGTTACGTATAAGCCTGCCCTGGAAAACTGTGGATAGGTAAACTGACCGGCTCAAAATGACCTAAAATATTGTTGACTGGGCCGTTAAACTCCAATTCAAAAAACAAATACGGGTTTCCGTGGCCTAGTGGATAAGAGCATTGACTCTTAATCACTAGGTCTTTCACCGCTGTGGAATCGAGCCTGACTCGGGTCACATGTGAGAAGCCAAGTTCTGCAACGGTATGTCAGTTTGTTTTTCACCGGCTAATTCGGTTTTCGGCCCCTCTGTTTAATGATCATGAGTGAAATAATCTTGAAAGGGCCGTGAAACCAAACACATAAAATAAATAATAATAATAATGTAAATAAATAAATAAAACAAGAGGCCCATGGAACACAATGCTCACCAGAGCTCAGGGGGCCACTGCCCACTGGCAGCAATGTATTTTAATTAACCATGGAAGCCCTGTGCCCAAGGATGTTACAGATAATATTTGGACCCAATCAGCCTAGTGGCTTCAGATTCTGATGTCGCTTGAATGTGTTGATGCAGGACAACAGATGACAATTGACAATTTCCCATCTGTGGCAACAAATAGGCCAAAAAGAACATTATTAAAGGAACATTTCTATGAAAGTGTGACAAAATATCTTGAAAGGCATTAATGTCATTTTTTAATTTTCCCCATTAAAAGTCAATGGAAACTCTTAACTTGCCATAGCAAACAAACCAAAGAGCCGAATTTCATAAACCAGAGCTCAGGTGGACACTGCCCAGAGGCAGCCATGTTTTATAAAGTGATATGATTTTAATCTACCAATTATAAAGTCTCCCAAACAAGCCCCAGACCCAAATGAGCACCCATGTGGACTGTATCTGAAATATTAGGTGTTTTATAAAGTAGAGAGGGTTGGGCATGGACCAAATGGAGCCCCGGTTGGTGTCAATAAATGTGTCTTATCAAAAGGAACAGAGACTTATATGGATTAGCAATGGGGATATGTATGGTTCCTGAGATGTAAGGCCTTTTAAGCAATGGAGGGATTCGGGAATGGCAGATCCAAAAAAAGCGCAAGATTGTTGTCACTGTAAAGACCAAGAGTACATATGGTATGGTTAAACAAACGGTGGGGATCTGAATGGTTTCTGAAATATGAGTCCCTTCTATGAAGTCGCAGGGAGAAAAATGGCCCCTGCGGACCCCCAAGATGGGGTGGGGTAACTGAATGTGTCTAATAACAATGAACAAGAATATACATGTATGTGATTATAGGATGGGGATTTGAATGGTTTCTGAGATATATGGCCTATTATGAAGTGGAGTCTTATCATAAGGAACAAGAATATCTATGGTTAAGGGGTGGGGATCTGAACAGTTTCTGAGATATATGGATTTTAATGAAGTTAAGGGGTGGGGAATGGCCCGTGGCACCCTGAGGCGGCCCGCATGCTGGTGTCACTGATTGCGTCTAATCATAAAGAACAAGAATATATATGGTTTCGGGGTGGGGCTCTGAACAGTTTCTCAGATATATGGTCTTTTGTGAAGTCGAGGGGTGGAGCATGCCCCGGGCACGCCCTGCGTTACACCTAGGTTGGCGTCACTGAATGTGTTTTATCATAAGGAACAAGAATATATATGGTTTAGGGGTGGGGATCTGTAAGGTTTCTGGAATATTTGGCCTTTTATGAAGTGGAGGGGGTTGGGCATGGCCCCGGCACATCCCGGGGGACCACCAAGTTGGTGTCACTGACTGCAACTTATCATAAGGAATGAGAATATATATGGTTTAGGGGTGGGGATCTCAATGGTTTCTGAAATAAATGACAACTTTATGAAGTGGAGGGGGTTGAGAATGTCCCCGGTACATCCCGGGGCACCCACAGGTTGCTGTTACTTAATGCGCCTTATCATAAGGAAAAAGAATATATATGGCTTATGGGTGGGGATCTGAATGGTTTCTGAGATAAATGGTCTTTTATGAAGTGGAGTGGATGGGGAAGGTCCCCG
Organism: Lucinisca nassula; assembly: GCA_963580285.1. Classification (NCBI taxonomy): domain Eukaryota; kingdom Metazoa; phylum Mollusca; class Bivalvia; order Lucinida; family Lucinidae; genus Lucinisca; species Lucinisca nassula. The sequence continues at coordinate 80,739,094 of OY757015.1, read as the reverse complement.
GCACATCCCGGGGACCCCCAGAATGGTGTCACTTAATGCATCTTATCATAAGGAACAAGAATATATATATATGGTTTAGGGGTGGGGATCTGGGGATCTGAGATATAAGGTATTTTATGAAGTGGAGGGGGCGGGGCATGGCCCGGCACAACCTAGGGGACCCCCAGGTTGACATAAAAGCATATGGCTAAGAGAAGTTTACTCAAGGAACATTTCTATGTAAATTTTGTCAAAATATCTGCAATGACTTGGCAGTTAATGCCATTTTTCAGTTTTCCACATTATAAGTCAATGGAAACTCTGAAGTTCCATAGCAACTAAACTGAAAGGCCAAATTTCATAAAAAAAACAAAACCTGAAAAGGCAAAAATGGTGAATATTTTCATAAAGTCTCAGCCTCCTAGAGCATATGGTTTCTAAGAAGATGATTTATAAGTTTTTTTTTTTCTATATTTTGCATTTTGGTTTCCATGGCAACCAACAAAAATAAGCAGTAGGCCTAAAATCATATGGCAGATAGTAGATTGTCTATGGAACATTCCTATGAAAGTTTTCTCAAAATATCTGCAATGACTTGGCAGTAAATGCCATTTTTAATTTTTCCCCATTATAAGTCTATGGAAACTCTAAGTTGCCATAGCAACCAAACAAAAAGCCGGTTTTCATAAAAAAATACAACTTTCAATCCCCAGCCCAAGGATGCTACAGATAAAATTTGGGCCCAATCGGCCCAGTGACTTCAGATGAGATGTCGTTTGAAAGTGTTAACGACGACGACGCAGATGACGACGGCGGACACTGTCCATCCTATAAGCTCCCCCGGATCCTTCGGCTCTGGTGAGCTAAAATTGACGCATTCTATCGGAACATTTTCAATGTTTGCAATAATTATTTGTCGTAAGTTTGAGAACAATCTGGACTCTCCCACTCCAGTGTGATACCATAACTGTTACAGTAGAGACCATAACACGAGTCAGTGTCTGCGTCATAATATTCAGAAATTACAGTGTCCACATGATAAAACTGTTCTTCGTATATACACCCCGGTGGTGTTGTTGGTTCTGGATTTCGTACCGACTCTTGCGATCTGATATTTGACGCAAATTTTGGTCTGATCGTCGGTAGACATGAACTATCATTGAATGTCCATACCAGAAGCAGAAATAGACTTGCTGTCACCCGTGCATGCATACCTCTTGATATGTGGTGGTGTGAAACCTGAAAAGAAGAAGAACATCATATTAACAAGGTCTAAAATGAATAGTCAGCCTCGATAGCGCAGTGGTTAAAGACACATTTTTTGATTGCATAACACCCTAATGACCAGTTATTGAAGGAATCAGTTTTGAGATACATTTGTGGTATTCTGACTGTCATACAGGTAGGGGACCAAGAGAGGGTAATCAGTTACCTAGAGGCAATTCACATCTATTTATTTACTTGTTTGATAACTATGTCGTGGTTTTGATATTAATGGAATGTATTCTGTTGTTTTTTTTAATATTCTATTTTTAGTCACCATTATTGATAATCATTACTAAAAACATGCCTATTGAAATATCTTTGTTAAATTTTACGACCAAAAATGATAAAAGTCCTGATATCTTTAATATTTCGGCTCAACCATATATTGTGGGTACTTGTTAGAACCGCCTCGGGGAGGCGCTTCTAATGAGAACCCACAATTTGTGTTCAAAACATATATTGCGGGTACCAGTTAGAACTGCATCGGTAAGGTGGTTCTAACGAGAACCCACAATTTATGTTTTTGAGTAGAAATTAAAAAAATAATGTATCCCCTCTAAACCCCAGTTTTACTATACAATATTTTTACACTGTGAGTACTCGTAAAAAAACGCCTCTGCTAGGGGATTCTAACGAGGACAATATATGTTTTTGAGTAGAAATAAGAAAAATAATGTATACCCCTCCAAACCCCAAATAAATAAATTAATAAATGTTCATTGAATGATTAAATCGCGGTGCAAGTCCATGCTTATAAACCCAATTGGTTTTATTGGGCGATAGGGCTTGAGATGTCATTTCATCTCAGGTAAAAGTCCCAAAAAAAGTGAAAGCAACAGCTCCAAAATGACCTATACAGTGTTGTCTGGGATGTTTCACCTCAAATCAAACGAACAAACACAATCTTGAATTAATAAATTCATTAAATTACTTCTTTTCAGATTTGAATCAATGAAACAATGACTGTCAGAGTTTTCCTTTACCTTTACTTTTTAAAAAAAAAAAAATAAAAAAGATGTAATTTTAACCAACATTTTGTTGGAAACAATCTAAGTAAAAAATATATCATCACACAAGTTCCCCTTATAGAGCCCCCTTTTAAACATATCTCTCAGAGAGTTTCTACTCATAATCACCTCATAATCACTTAGATAAGATAAGCCTTTGATGTGCACTATGGTCCGAAGGACTTGATTATTGGAGATTATGTAACAGGCCACCCCTTTTATATAGAGAAAAAATGTGTCTTTAAAGGCATTTATTCTTGATTATTGAGGACAATCATCTCATTACATAATATTATGTAGCCCTCAGTGGTGACTGAAGAGAGCTCCTCTGTCTGCAACAGGTAAGGGGCCTCCTTGGAGAAAATCAATAATTGACTATTTGTTAACTAGAGTGTACCTTATTGATTTTCCCCTTTAGTGCCTCAGTCAGGGGATTCAACAGGAGCTACTAATCATCCTATTAAAGGCCGCCTTTGATCTGCTATATTCAATATATCACAGAAGCCAATAAAACAATTATGAACACACAGTGTGCACTACTGTCTAATAATAAATGCCTTTAACGCGTTCGACTCATGATCGAGAGGTTGTACGTACGAACCCGGCACTGGGTATCGAGGTGTGTCCTTGGGCACATAATGACACTGCCTCACTCACCCCAGGTGTAAATGGGTAGCAGTGGTGTAACCGCCCCTGCCTCTCTCTCGCGCGCGTGAAAACATCCGGAATAAGTGTTCGAGAGGGATTAAATAAGCTTGAAGCTTCCATCGCAATTGACCTAAAATAAATTAGTATAAACTAAACTAAAATGAATAACCGTATAAATCCCACATAATGTATAGAAATCAGGGGTACTCTGCTCCAATACATAGGTTGTGGGTACTCGTTAGAACCGCCTCAATGAGAATGTTCTAACGACCACCCACAACTTATATTCGGAGTATAATAGACTAGCTACTATAATAAAAGTTTGATCATTTTAGGTGTTTTTCATTACATTAAAAACGAATCGTCTTGTTAGTAATGGCACGTCTATTTGGTAGAGTCTCCAAAATTGAGTCACAGAGGCTTGACTAGCTATACTGTAATACACTGTTCATTTTAATGCAGGGACTGATTTTAATTCCATATTATTCATTTTAACGCCTAGTGGCTAGGCTAGGTGTATAAATAAGGAAAATATCACACATTTTCATCAGAAAAGTAGCCATTTTGCAGATTAATGATTACAGAAATAATGACCGATGTCCCACGGGTATGTTAATGCAAAGTTCATATTGTACATCTTGCAAATGAAGATGTTTATAACCATGAGTAGAACTACAGCAACTCGAATGCGTTTGGGATCATTACATCACGAAAACACGCCTATATAAGCTTGACCCCACTTGAACCCCACTTTTACATAGTAAAACTGGGGTTTACAGGGTAAACCTTATTTTTCTTATTTCTGCTCTAAAATATAGAATGTGGTTACTCATTAGAACCGCCTCGATGAAGCGGTTCTAATGAGTACCCACAATCTATATTTTGAGCAGAAATAAGAAAAATATCACAATTTTCCATCCGAAAATATTCGTTATGTCGGCGGTCAAAGTTACAATGTATTTGTATAGGCGTGTTTTCGTAATGATATAATTACTCGAGGCATAATTGGAATCACTTGGTCTTCCTTGAAATCAAGTTATATTGCGGGTACTCATTAGAAACGCAACAGTTAGGATGTGTATGGGTGTACATATCATACCTTTTAAGGATAACATAGGGAAAACCGCCCTAAAATGTTCAAATCATTATGAAAACACGCCTATTCAAATACATTGTAAACTTAACGCCGAATAAACGAAACTTTTCAGATGAAAAATTGTGATAACTTTCTTATTTTTGCTCAAAATATAGATTGTTTGTACACGCAGAACCGCCTCGTCGAAGCGATTCTAACGCGCACCCACAATCTATATTTTAGAACAGAAATAAGAAAGGTAATGCATACCCCTGCAAACCCCAGTTTTACTATATAAAAGTGAAGTTTAAGGGAGTCAGAATTATATAGGCGTGTTTTCGAGATGATAAGGCTGCTGGAGCCATGAATAAATCCAATCTGGACTAAAAACTCTTCGATTTAGAAATAGTAAATGAGCTGAACTTCCTTTCTTCTTCTTATTATTCTTCTTCTTCGACTTCTTCTTCTTACACATAGAAACTCATTACGAAAACACGCCTATACCAGTACATTGTAACCTTTATCGCCGAAAAAATGAAAAATTTAAGATGAAAAATGATGATATTTTTCTTATTTCTGCTCAAAATATAGAGTGTTGGTACTCGTTAGAACCGCCTCATCGAGGCGGTTCTAACGGGTACTCACACTCTATATTTTAGAGCAGAAATAAGAAAAATAAGGTTTGCCCGGCATGTAAACCCCAGTTTCACTATATAAAAGTGGGATACGAGGGGGTCATAATTATATAGGCGTGTTTTCGAGATGTCAAGGTCGGTCGATGTGACCTTTTCATGTTGCATAGGAAAAGTTTATCGGTTCCCACTTTATCTACTCCGTGTAATGAGCACAACTGTAAACCCAACTTCATATACAGAGAAAAGTGCGGGTTTACAAGAGTATAGTAATTTTCTCATTTTTGCTCTAAGACAATAGGTTGTGGTTCTTGATATATATAGAACCGCTCCACCGTGGCGGTTCAAACAAGAACCTGAACCTTTGTCCTAGAGAGCAAAAGTGAGAAAATTAATGGGGCGATTCTAACAAGTACCGGTTTAAAGCGCAATCTGTAACGCATGTCATATCTGCATGTCCACCTGGTCATGCGACATTAGTGTCTTGAATCAAGGTTCCAAAACTCTTTGCGATATTGCTTTCTGGATAACGTAACAGTGAGCTGGTCCCTTTCTCACTACCAGGAATTATCGTACTACAGGAAGTGTTACTCAGGTTATCGATATTCCGTTTTTGATATGCTTCGATTAATTCCCTTTGACCGGTCGAATTACCTGTGTAAACTGGTGTGTAATTACACAGAGTGTGACACATCCGCCTGTTGTATTTTGTCAAATATAGCTATATTCTGCAACCTTTTTAATAACTTTGTTTTTCAATAGTTTACCACAAAACTGTAGATATTAAATAGATCTATCGAATGAGAGGTTATAACGAGCGGAGAATATTTTAAAAATATGAATTTTGGGCGTTTGAATTAAGGCTGTTGTTCAGTTTTGTTGTAAAATACAAAGACTAAATAAGGAACAGCCCTAGTAGCATTCAATACAATCCGGACCATTTTAAAATATATCTTATTTCAACAAAGTCGGTATCTAACTGAAGCAGATACATTTTTCTATCAATTACGGGATTATAATTATATCTTGTTTCAATGAAAATAAAAGATTTAATGGGTTAAATGTCGGGCTCCTATATAATTTTATACATTTCTCCATTGCTACCTGTCTGGGAAGTAGCGACAGGCTGTGACGTCACAGAAGAAACTAGTACCTGTAGTACGAGAATTTCTGCATATGACTTCTTTACTTGCTTTACGAGTACGGGAACCAGCAGCGTCGTAGTTTGACCCAGATTTCCCTGATGCAAAAATGCAGAAATAAACTTACACTTGTAGTTTGACCACGTTTTCCCCGGATAATGATAATGATAATGTAATTATATGATGTCACGCGGGCGTCTCGGTTAATATTTGTATAAGATCATATCCAATTACTTAATAGTCAATTATAATACAATACAGATGGGTAATCGTAATGAGGATTTAGCCCTTCTCTTGCTAAATATTCAGTTTAGCCACACCCATTTCTGGCCTTGAACCAATCAGATTACTTGATGTAATTTATTCCTACAAATTCATAAATTGAATGTCAGTGTAGATCCTGATCAGATGGCTTCTGATCTGGATCTACACTGCTTGCAAAGAAAAGGGTTGTCGTAAACAGCAGGGTAAGAGTTAGAATCAGAGTAAGCATAAAGTTGACATTTGTAAGTAGTTCATGGCACCATGTTATTGGCTGCCCTATTCACATCCCATATATACCGAATGTAAGACAATCTGTGAACATTTTGCCGTGATCTGAAAGTATTGCCGAAATACACACATATAAGTGACTATCAAAACTCTAACGCTAACTGGAGAAGGGACTGTTGTTATTTTTGCCCCATTGTCCCACCAAGAAGACTGACCCACAGTTTTCATTGTACCGTCTCAAAGGCATTGCCATTCTAATATCAGGTACGAAATGTGAAAACAACCTGCCGCAGGGTTGCTTTCGAAACCTGGCACACTAGCCGTTGACAAAAATTGCAACAGTGATTCATACTTACTGCCCACCGGCCCCACACAGGAGCCTGACTCAGGGGCGTCATGGAACCATTACAGGTTATCCTATATCAAAGACGAGAAGAGCCTCCCAAATGATTGACGAGCTGTGTTAACAACACAAACTTGAATACAAAACTTTGACGTAAATGAAAACAGTCTCACCATTTATCGAATGAACAAAGATAGGAACTAACTGGCTTATAAACCAAAAGACGGAAAGAAACGAAAAAAAAAATAATAAGATACCCACGATGTTTTATGTATGGCGGGTGTTAACTTATCAACGCCTTCTGTATTTAACTCTGCTAAAAGGCATATGCCTTACCAGATAATCATAATGATGCTAGCTTACTACGACGTGAATGTCACAGATATTATCATGCAAATATGACACAATTACTCGTGTCAGGTGACAACGAAACGAGCCAACAAAATAGTTCTCTTAGCGACTTAGTATCAAATTTTGTTCTAATGGCTTTCTTAATTTTGGGTCGATATATTACAATTTGAAACCCCAATACATGAATATAGTATAAACATATATACATGAATATGGGCGGGGTGTTTGAGTTATTCGTCTCAGTAACAACTTAGTTCATATGGGGTAGGGACCTCTGTTAGGGACTATTTTGAAAGTTTGGAGAAGCCAAAAATTTAGCCTTCGGCCACTGGTTGATGAAGCGGGTAGCGTACCAAATACACCATGCAGCCTTCTAAGTTGCAGGGATATACATTATTTTATTTATCCGGAGGCTGGTTCTACCTTTGTTCAATGTCACGTGAAAGAACGCATTTTGTCATTCGTTTTGTCATTTGTCATTCATTATGCTGTGGATGAATTGAAAAAACTGCTTTATCTCCCTTATCCTAACATTGACTAAAAAATAAAAATGGAGACACTTTTTTTTATTTATTTTGTTTTATTTATTTATTTATTTATTTATTTATTTATTTATTCATAGAAGTGATGGCAATGAACAGGAGTCGATTAAATTACCTCAATCCCATTCTAGAACATATTGCCCATACAAAACTCCCCGAGGGTTCATTTTTCCACAATCACTCTGCGATAATTTCGACAATTAGATACGCAAAACTGGGTGCGCGCACAGTCCGGTTCGGCAGAAAAGCTAAAGCAAAAGAGTCTGAACCAAAATTTTAACAAAGTCGAGAAATTTTGGAACCAAAATGTTTTATTTTGATTAAATTAAGACCCTCAAGGGTTTTATTAAGAAATAACGAAGTGATATACGTTTGAACTCCAGAATATGTGTTTCACCAACTAACGTCGCGTGTGTAGACGATAATTTGGAATGTCATGACGTCAAAAGTCGTGTGAGCTGTCCTGTATATTTCATTAAAAATGCCTTACCTTAGTTTTGTTCGATATAATAAAATACAGTTGAACTTCAATGGCTCGAACACCTTTGGGACCTCGAAAATCTGTTCGAGACAGGGGTAGTTCGAGCCACTGAGGGTGACTGCCAGGAGGCATAAGAGATACTTTTAAACATCTTTTCGGTGCTCTATAATGAAAATGTATGCTGTGTGTACTCATTAGAATCGCCTCATCGAGGCGATTCTAATGAGCACACACAGCATACATTTGCAAGATAAAAGACTAAAATCTCCATAATTACCCCCACTATTTCTTATATAGAGGATTTTGCAAGGGGCTCAAGAATGGGTTCGACACATCCATGGTAAACGAGCCATCGGTGTTCGAGCCACCGAATTTCTACTGTAAATATTACATTCCTGAGAGGGTGATAGTAAATAAATGCCACCCTTCGGAATATGACTATCAACTTCGCCCGCGCCTTGGTTGATATTTGAGCCCCGCCAAGCGAATTTGTGTCTTCGAGCATTCCGTCATGACAAATTTTAACTGCGCATGCCCAGCCATTCAGAGGGGCCAGGGATATTGCTTTCTGTCTGAAGGTTCCTCTTGATTCACTGCTTGTATGAGCGAGCAGCGAAGGTTCTGGCGAGACTGCGCGGATGCGCAGGCTCGCCTGAACCTTCGCTGCTCGCATAGGCGATAAGTACCAAAATCGCTTGACGGGGCCCATTTATTTTCCTCAGTGTGATATTTTTCACTATCACCCTCTAAGGAATGTAATATTCATATACTATCACCCTGCCAGGAATGTAATGTTTATATAATATACAGTCGGAAACCCCATTACGTGAACAAGTCCGTGAAATGAAAACCGCCTTTACCCCACTTTATATAGAGAAAACTGGGGTTACGGGGCTATACGTTATTCTACGTATTTTTGCACCAATGCATAGGTTGTGGGTACTCGTTAGAACCGCCTCAGTGAGACTGTTTTAACGAGTTCCACAAACAATGTTTGCAGTACATATAAGAAAAATATCAAGGATTTTCATCAGAAAAAAAAGATCATTTTGGAGATGAGAAAAAAATGCACTATGTCGCATGGGTGTGTTATCATAATGCGACGTCATCACGTAAGATCGCTTTTTATTGGCTACGCCTGCCTCCTTGAGCAAAATAGTACAACTTTAACTAACAACCGAATAGGTGCATTAGAATGGGGATAACTGTTTTAAAAATATTATTTGGGGAGGTAAATCGCCGGTTTTTCAAGGCTCCGTTTGCAAGTCGCCGTTAAACAAAATTTTCGACGTAAAACCTCCGTATTACTTCCTCAAACGATAAGTTTAAATACAGTTATCCCTTGAATATATGGACATATAAACATTGTTTATGAGATGAACCTCATGTTACATAGAATGGAAGGCAATGATCAGGAGTCGATATAATAAACCCACAGCTCCCTTCAGAGACACCAAAGGGAAATAAGCACAAACATGAAACAACTAGACCCTAATGGAAACATCTGGAAACATCAATAGTGGAAAGACAAAAGGACAGTGACTTTCCCACAAAATGGCCAATCGGCTATCCAAAACAAAATAATATAAGCGATACTCACACTCAAAGGCAGACCATAAAATAAACCGCGACAGAAAAACAGCCTTGGAACGGTCAGTAAAACGAATTCGGGGGTGGGGGGGGGGGGTTAATCGATTTTACGTGGTCACACCCTTATTTCCGTCGCGATTTAGACACATAATTTGTTCAGTCCGCATGAAGGCTCCTAACTCGTCAGTTCAACATCTACGTGAACACTAAATAAAAAATTAAACAACCACAGAGTCAAAAAAAACGGTGAGGACACGACAGCAAGAAACCACTAAAATGCAGGCTCGCTTCAAACAAGCATACAGTCTGTGTTCGGACCGGGGTTATCTTACATAGAAAACGTATTTCTAAAGCCATGAGTGTTGCCATATTGCTACTCTAACAGTTAGCATATCAAAAGATTTTGAATTAACACCAGCATATTGTATAGAGAAAAGAAAATTTTATATGTGGGCAACATTATTTTCATACTGTTGCGATCTTGTAGTATTTAGAACCGCTTCAGTGAGGCTGTTCTGAGGAGCATCCATGATCTATGAATTAAAACACATTTTTCATCAGAAAACATAATGTTATAGCCATTTATCACAATGTAAAATTAACATACTAACCTTAATGCCTGTAAGTTCTTCAGAGAAAACTAAATGTCACAGATGTCAAAATGTCCTGGTAATGAACTTCTCGAATAATTCTTCCGTCTGAAACACTGTAACATCAAACAAAACGCAGGACAGCTCTGCTGTCTATAAAGTTAATAAACATGCTAATTTGAACGTAATACGTGTAGGTTTATACTATAATTCGATAAATGCCTAATGGGTCTATTTTATTGTTATTTCCGCTGGGATGTTGACAGAGAGAAAGTGCAGAAAAATATCAATAAACTTCCCGCCATCACGCTAATAATTCCATGAAATCCCGAGTCACTTGAAAAGTATTAAGGATTGTTAATTCCATTGCATTGATATATACAATGAAACCAACAGTAACTGTCATCTTTATTAACGGCCACCTCTCTTCAGCCGCTACAAGTATTCACCCAAAGCATCCAGCCACCTCTTTCCTCCAGTCAGCAGCTAATTCCTTTTATTATGCAACCATAATTAACTTAACTACAAAATTTGGAAGTAAAATATTAATAATTTCTTTTCTTGTGTGTAAATGTCTAACAAAAGTTCAATTTCATTATCAGTGTAAACACATAAACATAGCAACAGATAAGGTAAGTATTTTGTGATAACTGGGGGCTAGCTTTCCTTATTGCTCCATAAAAGCCCATGTTGTAGGTACTCATTAGAACTACCTCGGAGAGGCGGTTCCAATGAAAACCCACAACATATGTTTATAAGGAGAATTGACAAAAACCTATCCTCCAATTGTAACAAATACTTACCTAATCTGTTGCTATTGTTAAAGGAAACTATGGAAATATCAAGTGAGATACTCATCTTACATTTCTTCAACGTATTTTTCTTTTGGTGGTTCCATGTGGAGCTACCAGTAGTTATCGCAACATTTTGCAGGCCATGTGTCACAACGTGTGCATCTCGAAAACAAGCCTATATAAGTTTTGAGTCCCTTGAATCCCACTTTTATATAGTAAAAATGGGGTCTACAGGGGTAAACCTTATTTTTCTTATTTCTGCTCCAAAATATAGACTATGGGTACGCGTTAGAACCGCCTCGATTCTAATGAGTAACCACAATCTATATTTTGAACAGAAATAAGAAAAATACAACAATTTTTCATCTTAATTTTTTTTTTTTTGGGGGGGGGGGGGGTGAGGGTGGTAAAATTTACATTTGTATAGACGTGTTCTCGATACGTCTTCCCCTCATTACGATAACACACCCGTGCGACCTAACTCTAAAATGGCTTCTTTTCTGATGAAAATCTATCATATTTTTTTTATTTATACTGCAAACGTAGTTTCTTGAATTAGTCCATGGTAAACTCTTTTCTATATTTTAATTTTACTGTGTACTTGTACCATTCGCGTGTCACGCTTAGTCTCTGCTTATTTAATTGTAATAGGCCGCCGCCCATCGGGGCTTGAAGAAATAGATGGACTGCATGATGCTTCCACGCAGAGCTGAAACCGACTCGCACACGAGTACTGGAAAACCGTTTAGAGGATCTAACCTGCCAAGGCAAAGCGGTGCGAGTCGGACCGCCCATGCTTATAATTCCTATTGGTTTCTTTGGGCAGCAGGGCTTGAGATGTAATTTCATCTCAGTGGCGGGTAAAAGTCCAACAAAATTGGATGTTCCGTCTCCAAAATGACCTTTACAGTGTTGACGGGGACGTTAAACCTAAAATCAAACAAACAATTTAATTGTAATACATGTAATTCATCGGCTGATTGTGTGTACTTAAAGAATATTTAGGGAGACCGATTATATACTGTATATTATTGTAAATTTACATTATTTTGTGTGCACAGTATTGAAAAAAAAATCGTAGCATATTAAATATTAGAATTTTTTATCTGAAAACCTTCATACTTAGGATGGTATAATGTCCAATATATTTTGGTGTAGGTGTGTTTTCGTAATTCAACGAATTCCTGACATGGAATAAGAAAACTACCACAAAATATTATCAAACAAAACATCAAAACATATTAAGTGACAATATACATATCATCAGTATTATCGCATATTAGTATTATTGTTATTATCGCATATGGGTATTGTATATTGAATTCCAGACTAGTAAACTGAAGCCCATTACCACAACACGCCTACAAAAATACATTGTAAATCTAACAACCGAAAATGAAAAATTTTAGATGAAAAATTTCGATATTTTTCTTATTTCTGCTCAAAACATAAAGTGTGGATACTCGTTAGAACCGCCTCGTCGAGGCGGTTCTAACGAGTACCCGCAATCTATGTATTTGAGCAGGAATAAGAAAATATAGTGCATATCCCTGCAAACCCCAGTTTTACTGTATAAAAGTGGGGTTTAAATGGGTCAAATTTATATAGGCGTGTTTGCTTGATGTATTACTGGGGCTTACCGTAAGAGGAATAGTGCCTACTGATGGTATTCAGATTACTACACTTACTTAAACAGCCCAAAAGGAACCTTAACTGTTGGTTTGAGAAGTTGGAATCCAAATAAACGGTAGACGTATGTATGAGTAAAAACTGTTAGGTTCGCCATTTCGCCCCGCTTGAAAAGTCGGCGCCTATAGGTGAATAGGGAAGTTCCTGACAGAACTCCGTCCAATATTGTCCAGATCAATCTTCCCGTGCTCCGTGTCTACTACTAAATTTAGTAATATTGTCACAGTATGACAAACACCAATAAATTACGGTTCTTTTTCTCGCTGTTCGATTCATATTTATTCATTAGAAACGCTTCTGTTTTTATGGAGCGGTGTGTCAACAGATGTTGCGTCTATTTGTAATGCCAGCTTCCGGTATTTAGCGTAAGCCAGGACACAATAAAACTAACAAGAAAGCAATTCAGACCAGCGAAGACTCAGATCAGCTTACGCATCGCAGGCTGATCTGAGTCTTCGCTGGTCGCATGCTCCTTCTGTTACCCCTGGACTATTCACCGAGCAACAAACAATGGCTCCAGCCAGACTGGCTGAATACACAGGCTGATCTGGGCCATCGCCTGTCGCACACGTTACTTGTGCGATTTGTTATGTTCTGGCCCATATCATTTAGTCGATTTTGGCGATAAAGGTGCCGCAGGGAATGTGATGGTTATTCCGTATTCAGGGTAATTAATGGATGATTGCCGATCTCCGTTAGATTTGCATACGTCAATAGCCTAAAGTGATGGCCTTCCATATATGGGCATATAATGAAAATAAAAACTTTATTGTCATTCAATACAATTCAACACAGACTCAATATACGTTATGTGTATTGCGTCCGAGAATACAATAACTTTATTTCAGAATAAACGTCCCCAACCCCCTCAAAAATGTTTTTGCTTTCAACAGGAAAATGAAAATAGGTTTGTAAAGGACTATGACTAGTCAAACCTTCCACAGAACATTTTCTATATAATACGTAGCATTTTGAATGGTTTTTTTTTTACATCAACTAAAATCATAAAAGCCATTAACAATGAACGCGACTGACCCCACCCATCAGGGCTTCGAGAAATACATTAATGTCCCTACAGAGCTGAAACCGGTCGCACATGAGTACTGCATAAACAAGGTCAATCGGAGTTTATATGATGGTTTTCTTGTGCTCCAGCATTTCAGTTATTTATTGCTGTCGAGTCCTCATCGTTGTTTCATCTCTCTGATTGTTTGACTTTTGTGATCGCGGAGATGTTGCACTGATGAGTTTGGAAGCCGTCATGCAGACTGAACAAATTACGAGGACTGTTCAAATATGAATGCAACTAAGCATATAAAAATGATTCCGTGATAGATTTCGATGAAAAATTTATTTTGTCCCCTCAAAGTATTCCCCTTTAACAGATATACACTTTCAGTCTTCTGATCCAATCATTGAATGCATTTTGGTAGTCTTTTCGAGGTATACTATGAAGGCACTGGAATATTGCAGAACCGAGGTGTTTGCGCTGTACACATTTTCGACCAGAAAGGTATTTTTTCAGCCGCGGGAACAAAAAAAAATCACACGGGACAAGGCCAGGGGAATACGGGGGGTGAGGGCGTTCAACAGCATTTTCCTGCTTCAGATATTCTTGCACTATGAACGCCTCGTGCGATGACGCATTGTCATGTAGCAATCTGACATTGGCCAAACCAGTTGCGGGTCTTCGTTCTTTGAAATATTTCTTCAATTTTCGAAGAACTTTATTCTTGTAAAACTTCGCATTTACAGATTTGCCTTTAGGAACAGCAACCTGAATAGCAGGGCCCTGATTTTAAAAGAATATGACATACATTACCTTCTTGACGCTTATGGTCCGCTTTGCAATGCATGGTCTTTTGCAATACTTTGTTGCCCATATTTTGTTCTGAATCTTTCGTTTTGGCTCAAAAAAGTGAACCCATGTCTCGTCACCTGTGACGACATTAGCGAAAGACCGTGCATTGTAATTTGGAAAGTTTTTAAGCAACTTCTTGGCGCACTGAACGCGTGTCTTTTTCTGCTCATCTGTCAACAGATGGGGAATCCAGCACAGATCTTTCTCATTTTCAAATCCCGTTTCAGAATTGTATGAGCTGCTCCTAATGAGATGCCAACCATACTAGGTATTTGCCTAGTGGTGTATCATGCATCGGTAGCAACTATTTCTTTCACCCTAGCAACCATCTTGGCAAATGTTGTTCTTTTCGGCCGACAATCATGTGGTGCATCTTCTGTTGAGCCTAGCCCACAGCTGAACTTCTTACACCAACGAAAAACCGTCGGAAAAGACATTTCATTATGCCCATAAACCGAAAATATTTCATCAAAAATGTCTTTGCACCGTATACCAAGAATACAACGATTCTTAATATAGGACCGTATTTCAACGGCGTACTCTGACCTTCTTCCAACCATGTTTTATATTAGTATACAAGAGTAGACAGTGTTTATCGAACGATATACATGGCTAAAGTGTACGGATTTTAACAGGTTTGGTATTAATGTATAGGTAAACTGTTTTTCTACGCTGTGATATTTATTTACAGGTGATTTTCGCATTAGTGCATGAGAAAACGTTCTACTTGCATTCATATTTGAACAGTCCTCGTATTTTTCTAAATCGCGACGGAAGAAACAGCTAGGATTGCGGCCGCGTAAAATCGATTAAAGCGTCGCGGATTATTTTTGTGATTGGTCGTCTTTGAATGTGTGTATCGCTTATATATTTTTGTTTTTAATAGCAAATTGGTCATTTTTTGGACAAGTAACTGTCCTGTTGGCTTTCCGACATTGATGTTTCCATTAGGGTCTAGTTATTCCATGTTTGTGTTTCTTTCCCTTTGTGTTTCATCAAGAAAACACGCCTATAGAACTCGGACTCATTAATATGTTTATATCATATGACGTCGCGTCTGAGAGTCTAATAACGCCATGTATTATTTTCGATAATCCACTAGTGGATTAAATATGCAAATTAGCTTGATACGTCCTGTAACGTTACATGTACGACGTCCTTAACGACCTCGCGTTTACTAATGGCGGAATATTGACATTTTTGTAAACAATCGTGATTAAAATGCGTTTTAAATGTCATGTAATAAATAAAATCTTGCATTCGTACCCATGTATTATTGAAGTTATTAAACTCGTTGAGGGAAAGTGATAAAATGCTCGGCAAAGCCTCGCATTTTATCTCTTTTCCTCAACTCGTTTAATAAATTCAATAATACATGAGCACTCATGTAAGATCCTCTATATATTGGGTCCGTGATTAAATAATAATAATAATAATAATAATAATAAATCGGGCAATTTTCCTACTCAGATCAGCATAGAATGCCATTATCCAGATAAATCTCATACTCGGATCAGTTGAGCATGAGTGTGTGTGAATTCGGGTTTGTGTGTGTGTGTGTGTGTGTGTGTGTGTGTGTGTGTGTGTGTGTGTGTGTGTGTGTGTGTGTGTGTGTGTGTGTGTGTGTGTGTGAATTCGGGTTTAACGTCGCTTTCAACAATCTTTCAGTGATATCACGACGGTGTCTGGTTGCGACAGGGAGCTCAATGCTCACTTTTATAGTGCTGCCTCACTGAAGTATCATTTCCCAGACACATTACATGATACCACACCCAGTCACATTATCCTGACACTGGGTCGACCAGTCCTAGCTCTAACCCGTAGATCTGAGTGTCAAGCGAGGATCAGCTAGTACCATTCTTAACGACTTTGGTATGTCGCGGCCCGGGATCGAACCCAAGGCCTCCCGTTCCCCGGAGCGGACACTCTACCAACTGAGCCGGTTAGTTGAGTTGAGCATGAGAGAATAATTTTATAACCTCGGAGGCAAGTTTTGTATGAACCGATGTTTAACGTCACCGTCAATTCAACACTATTTATGACATTTTGGAGAGACGTTGCTTCAAGTTTTGTATGGCTTTTTCTAGACATTGAAATGACATGACATCACAAGCCGTGCCGCTGAATGAAACCAAAAGGCTGGACGGTCTGACACACACCACTTTGCCTGGACAGGCTTAGTTCTTCTAAGCGGTTTACTAGTACTCATGTGGTCAGCTTCAGCTCTCCCTGGAAGCAGCATGCCCCTAATGTACCGGGGGAGGGATGGGGGCGGAACGATGTATGCTATACACTAGACGCCATGATAGACAGCCTCGGAGCGTGTCTCTGCATCATCCAGCTTGGCGGACGAATTAGTTCTCAACACAAGAAGGAATAAGTCGTACAATACGGTGATTAGACCTAGGAACTTGAAGATGAACGTGATTTGCTTCCAAAGGGAAACGGGGATCACATTAAACAGTTCGCGGAACTCTTGCAAGTACCATACTATTTATTGACATAGGAGAATTTACAATCCCTTATACGTGTATCTAATCGAGAACATTTTTATCATGAAAACATGCCTATTCAAATACATTACAAATTTTACCGCCGAAGAAAGCAAAAACAAGCAGATGAAAAATTGTAATATTTTTTCTTATCTATGCTCAAAATATAGATTGTGGGTACCCGTTAGAACCGCGGTTCTAACAAGTACTCACAATCTTTGTTTTATACAGAAATAAGACAAATAAGGTTAATCCCTGTAAACCCAAGTTTTATTAAATAAAACGGGGATTAAATGGTGTCAGAACTACATTAGCATGTTTTCGTGATAGTAGGCGCATCATAATAAAAAAGTCTGTGTAATGAACACCCCATATCCCCACTTTTCACAGAGCAAACTTGGATTTACAGGAGTATTCGTTATTTTTCTTACTTTTCTTCCAAGAATTTGATTGTAGGTTCTAGTTGAAACCGAGCACAAACGGCCCATGTTTCTTGCATAAATAAACAAAAATATTACAGCATCACAGCCCTTCTTTAGAAAATTAAGCCTTTCATTTGATAAAAAAGTACGGGAATGTTATCGTAATGTTTTTCTGTCTAGTTTGCAAAGCAAAGCCCTTTTGCAGCATCACGTTTACAGAAACGTGTAATAGATACACCTGTGAACCCTACTTTATATGGCGAATTTGGTTTAAAAGCCTAGACGTGCACATCATTTTCTAAATCTGTGCTAAGAAACATCAATTGTGTGTACTCGTTAAGCCACGGTAATACTGTATTGAGGGCTAGGTTTTAGAACGTTGCCTAGAACGTAGCAGAACGGCAATAAACGTAGTAAAACGCAGTGAAAACGTAGTACATGCGGCTATATGTGGCTACATATGTGACCCAGCTACGTTAGATTTGAATTTTTCAAAACACACGTGGCATGTCAATATACGTAACTTATACCTAGCTAAAACACGAAGAGAACATACTAAAACGTAGACGAAAGGCATTCGATACTTACACCTTTGGGTCCTCAACATCTTACACTACGCATCACATACGCTTTCCTAAGTCTTAATATGTTTTACGAAGTTTTATTCTATGTTTTTATTACGTTTCAGAAGGTTTTGGTATCACTTCCCTACAAAACGGCGGAAAATTTCGGTAGCTCAATATTTGCTTAAGGGGACGGTTTTAACATGTCACGTATGCAGTCACGTTAATTTTGCAGGGAATGGATACCTAACAATACCTATCAAAACTTACTGAAACGTAATAAAACGTGAAATAAAATGTAGCAAAACGAATTAAGGCCTAGGAAAATCGCACACATAGAAACTTTGCATATATGTACATAAATGTTTTACGACAGACTGCATGCATTGTTATTAATCCAATCACGGTTGACAACTTTGCTTCCCTCTTTAATTGCACGCTGGTCGGTCAAGCCTCAGATTCTATGACGGTTCCAGCATAAAGGCTTATTGAGAATTAGAGAGATCCAATTCAATGTAATGTTGGTTGGCGCTCTGTCTCTGGTCGGGCCCAACGGAGTCTAACTGTTGGTTTCCTTTTGCTTCAGCATTTCAGTGGTTTCTTGCTGTCGAGTCCTCACCGTTGTTTCATCTCTGTGGTTGTTTGATTTTTGTGTCCACGTGTTCACGGAGATGTTGCACTGATGGGTAAGGAGTTTTTCATGGGGACTGAACAAACAAATTATTTGTCTAAATCGCGACGGAAGTAAGGGCGAGGATTTTGGCCACGTAAAATCGATTTAAGCACCCCCCTCCCTGTGGAATTGGTTTCGCTGACCGTTCCAAGGCGGTTCTTCTGTCGCCGTTTATTTTGTTATGGTTTGTGTTTGGGTGTTTGTGTCGCTTATACTATTTTATTTTGGACAGCCAATTGGCCATTTTGTGGGAAAGTAATTGTCATTTTGGCTTTCCGCTATTGATGTTCCCATTAGGGATAGCTGTTGTTTCATGTTTGTGTTTATTTCCCTTTGGTGTCTCTGGTGGGAGCTGTTGGTTAATTGTATCGATTCCTGATCATTGCCTCCACTTCTATCAGGTCTGAGAGTTTAGCTATTTCTAAAGACTGTTCATAAAATAAAGACAGTCTTTAAATCTATGGACTCACGTGTCTGTAGAAAGCAATGCAAATCGTAAATTTTTTCAAAAATTCGAAAATCGCAGTACATGTGTTATGCATCCTTCTTTATTACATGATAATCTGTGTGTAGCTGAGTATGATCCGTTATCTTGTTGATTAATAATTCAAGAAACTAAATAATTGATTCTGTGTAGTTCAGGTTTTCTCCCTTACACTATAAACAATGAAACATGTCACCTGATGCGTGCCACACTTGTTGTAAAGTGCATGAAGAGAGAAAACCTAAACAAGAATATCTTCCGTAGCAATTTTATATAAATACTCGAAAATTAGACAACAGATTCGAGAAAAATCTTTCTGTGTATGCAATTGATCATATAACGAAGCAGTTTATATAATACATATTCTGCGATTTTCGAATTTTTGAAAATACTCACTACAGTTGAACTTCGATGGCTCGAACACCGATGGCTCGTTTACCATGGATGAGTCGAACCCATTCTTGGGCCCCTAGCGAAATCCTCTACATAAGAAATAGTGGGGGATAATTAAGGAGATTTTAGTCTTTTATCTTGCAAATGTATGCTGTGTGCACTCATTAGAATCGCCTCGATGAGGCGCTTCTAATAAGTACACACAGCATACATATTCATTATAGAACACCGAAAAGATGTCTAAAAGTATCTCGTTATGCCGCCTGACAGTAACCTCAGTGGCTCGAACTACCCCTCTCTCGAACAGATTTTCGAGGTTCCAAAGGTGTTCGAGCCATTGAAGTTCGACTGTATTTGCATTGCTTTCTAGAGACACGCGAGTCCATAAATTTAAAGACTATCTTTATTTTTATGGATAGTCTTTAGAAATAGCTAAACTCTCAGACCTGTCTATTTTGCAGGTATGGGCTCAGCATTGTCATGTTGCAGCGGCACACATTTTGTAATTTTTCCACGCCTTTTCTGTACCATACCTACACGTTATTCGTCCAAAATATTATCAAATAGTCTGGCCATAAGGTAAATAGTCCATGAACAGGACCCCCCACGGCTATCCCAATGCACAATTACCATGATCTTATCAACTGAAAGCTGAGTCTTGAATTTCTTTGTACTCGATCCGTTACCTGCCCATTGTTTACCCTGATGTTTAGTCTCAAGATCAAAGTGATGTATCCATGTTTCCGATACCAATTCTTTCAAGAAAGCCTTCCGGATCAGAATCCTATCTTTCCAGAAGCGAGTAAGACATGGACACTCGGACAGCTCGTTGTTCTTTACTTACGCATTTTGGCACCCAGCGCGCGGAAAGCTTCCTTATGTCCAGCCGTTCATGTAAAAGTTTTTAGGCTCCTATAGTTTTTACAGATCCTGAAAAAAACTTTGATGAAAAGTTTGTCATTGGCACTGCCAATGTTGAGAACAAAAAGTGAAACAACAGATGCACAAATAAACCAAAGCGTATTTAAGGCCTACGCTTTCTCGTTTCAGATGAGATAAAAAAGTGGTTTGTTTTCCGTATAAGTCTACATCGAAAAGTGTGCCCCAGGGTGGGGCCATCTTTTGCCACAAGGCTATGTTTTGAACAATCTTGGAAGAGGTCAACTAGATGAAGCTTCGAGTACATAACAAATATCAAAGATCTGGGACATGTATCAGACAAGTTTATTAAAGGTTTTCCCTTACAGTGTCTATGTAAATTATGTGAGCCAAAGGGCGGGACAATTTCTACCCCTGGGCTATTATTTGAACAACTTTGGTGGAGTTCTATTAAGTAAAGCTACATAACCCTAATGTCAAACACTTTGGCCTCCTGGTTTCAGTCAAGAAGATTTGTAAAAGATTTAACTATATATGTCTATGTAAAGAATGTCGGCCCCTATGCAGTGTCATATTTTGCCCCAGGGCTATAACTTAATCAATCTTTGCATCGGTCCACTAGACAGGGCTGCGTACCAAATATAAAAGCTTGGGCTTCTGATTTTAGACAAGAAGATTTTTAAACGTTTTTCTCATATACGTCTAGTGCAACAAGTGGGTTCTGTGGCGGTGCCATTTTTGGCCACAGGCCTATAATTTGAACACACTTCGAAGAGGTCTACTAGACGCAGCCACACACGTGGATGCATTTTGACCCCAGGGCTATAATTTGAAAAATCGTAGTAGAGGTTCAATAGATGATGCTAGATATCAAATAACAAAGCCCTGGGCCTTCTGATATCAGACAAGAAGGATTTTCCCTTATAAGTCAGTGTACAACAACTGAGTCCCCTGTGCGTGGGCATTTGCGGCCCCAGAGCCATAATGTGAACAATCTTGGTAGAGGTCCTTCAGATGAAGCTATATTCCAAACATCAAAGATCTGACCCTTCTTGTTGCAGGCAGGAAGATTCTTAAATGTTTTTTTTTTTCTCTCGTAAAAATTAAAAAGAGAAACGATCAGAACCTGATAAATCAGATCCGAAATTCTTCCCACAATATCACTAGGGAAAGAAGTCAAAACATGGAGTGACGACCATAAACAAAACGGACAACAGGTAAATTTTAGAGTCAGCAGATCTTTCCAAAACCGGGTGGTGACTCAAAATAACCAAACCTAACTAAAAAGAGCAAGGTACATCAGAATGACAAATAAAACAAACATTAAACTGGAAGGACAAACGTAACTCAAAATGAACAACCAAAAAGGAGGAAAAATGAGAATCACCAAGGCAACAACGAGCAAAGAAATCATAATTAAAGCCAAGTTGACACAAGGATGTTTACCCGACAGTAAAACGCGCTGATCCATCCGGTGCAACGCAACTGAAAAACTTGAGCAAAAGAAAACCAACAGTTAAACTCCGTTTGACCAAGCAATAAAATTTCCGGCTCCGACCAACTAATACATAATTTTAAGCTAAAGCCATCATGGAGTCTGAACCCCGATCCACCGACGTGCAATAAAAAGAGAAAAACATTATGTCTGAACGTGATTGGATCAAACAAAATTCATGCAGACTGTTGAATAGAATTTATATTACGAGATATCAATGCGTTTGTATCGTTTATTAATATTCTGGAATTGTCCCAAAAAAGTTTGCATTTAATTCTTTATTTATATATACAGTCGCCAAAAGCTCAGGGTGTGACACACCCTGCAGCGAAAATCTATTTAATCCACTCTTAAATTTAGAAATTAATTGATGGTGTTGGCGATAAAACTTAGAATTTATGATATCGATATTCCTAATGTAGCTGTGTAGCCGTTAAATCTTTATTATATCCCCCGCAAACGAAGTTTAAGGGGGTATACTGTTTTCACCTTTTCCGCTCGTCCGTCTGTCCGTAACACTTTGGTTTTCCCTGCATATCTTGCTTAATAGTTTACAGAAACACCATTTTTGCATGAATGTTGATATTGATGAGATGGTGCTGTTACATGTAAATAAAGTTCCTGCGATCAATACTGTTACAGTTATTCCCCTTTGTAATTCTTGAAAACTTGTCCGCTCCTGTATATATCTTGCTTAATAATTTTAATAACTTTTGTATTTATTGTTCTACATTAATGAAACTTATATCTTACTTGGTGCCTGAGGTAAGGAATCTGTTGTAGTAAAATATTTAACAAGGGTCCATAACTCTTGGAGTTATGTCCCTAGATAGGTTTTCATTTACCATAGCCATGTTTTGAGGTCTAATAATGTTAAAGTGTATAGGGACAGTTTTAGGGTGATCGTCTTGAAACTTTGCATGTGTTTTCATATAGGTCTGAAGATGTGCATTTGTTTTTTTTTTCTTACTCCTAAAATTATTTCTTTCACTTTTTTTGTCTTTTTTAACTTAGCCATTTTTAGGTCTAATGATGTTAAAGTGTATAGGGAGTGGGTACCTTGTTAGCGCAACTCCTCTCACAGTTTTAGGGTGATCGTTTCGAAACTTTGCAGGTGTTTTCATATAGGACTGAACACGTGCATGTGGGTTTTTTCATACTCCTAAAATTATTTCTTTCACTTTTTTCGTCTTTTTTAACTTAGCCATTTTTAAGGTCTAATAGTGTTAAAGTGTACAGGGAGTGGGTACCTTGTTAGCACAGCTCCTCTCACAGTTTTAAGATGATCGTTTTGAAATTTTGCAGGTGTTTTCATGTAGGTCTGAAGATGTGCATGTGGGTTTTGAATACTCCTGAAATTATTTCTGTCACTTTTTTCGTCTTTTTTTAACTTAGCCATTGTTTGAGGTCTAATTATGTTAAAGTGTATAGGGAGTGGGCACCTTGTTAGCGCAACTTCTCTCACAGTTTAGGGTGATCGTTTTGAAACTGTGCAAGTGGTTTTATATAGGTCTTAAGATGTGCATGTGGTTTTTTCACACTCCTAAAATTATTTCTTTCACTTTTTTTGTGTTTTTTAACTAAGTCATTTTTAGGTCATATAATGTTAAAGTGTATAGGGAGTGGGTACCTTGTTAGCGCGAAGTTGAATTATGCTTAAAACTCATCACATAGATCTTTGTGTTTCAAAAGTTTTGGGCCAAGTTGCCGGCTATGAGTTCATCTTCTTTTTAACATGTCTGCTCTTTTTTATTATTGGCCATTGTCATGCGGGGGGGGGGGGGAGGGGTTATCTAATAAGCAGTGCTTATTCACTTTTTTCATTACAAGTGTTAAAATCAGCGACAAGACTTGACACTCTTGCGAAGCGAATAAGCTGCGAAATATAAACACCGTAAGATGGAAAAAGAAGGGACATCATCATCTAAAAATGGGAAATTAACTATAATATTAAAATCAAAATCATCGCATTTTTCATTCTTTTTAGTTGAAACAAAATCATTTGAAATATTTAAATGCAAATGCAAAAACGGGGCTTCGATGTTAGAAGTATTGGTTTTGTTTAACTGCAGTTCAGATGGATAAATTTGACTGACCATTCCTTCAAAGTAAGGGTCGTCAATATTTAAAAGATCATCTAAATATATTTATGTAAACCTATGTTAATAAGTGGGCCCCTGAGCTGGTGTATATTGGTCACATGGCTATAATTTAAATACACTTGGTAAAGGTCTGCTAGCGGCCCCGCCCATCGGGGCTTGAAGAGATAGATGGGCTTCATGATGCTTCCTCGCAGAGCTGAAACCGACCCGCACACGAGTACTGGTAAACCGCTTAGAGTTTCTAAGCCTGCCCAGGCAAAGCGGTGTTTGTCGGACCGACCATGCTTATAAACCCTATTGGATTCATTGGGCGGCAGGGATTGAGATGTCATTTCATCTCAATGTCGGGTAAAAGTCCCACAAAATTGGAAGCAACGTCTCCAAATGGCCCTTACAGTGTTGACGGGAACGTTAAACCTCAAATCAAATCAAACAAAAGGTCTGTTAGACGAATCTACATACCAAATATCAGAAACCTCTTTTTGGTTTCAGAGAAGATTTTTTTTTAAGTTTTCAATTAAACAAAAAATGTTTTAGCTCCTGTGACCTAAATCTGCAATGGACCGGAACCATTTTAACAGGTTTGAAAAACGACCACCTAAGGATCATTCCTATGACGTTTGGTCAAAATCCTATTAGTGGTTTAGGGGGAGATGTCGTTTGAATGAATTGTTAAAGCATGGATGGAAGGACGCGCGCACGCACGACACCCAAAATGTGACCACAACAGCGCACCTTGTCAAGACGTGACAGGTGACTTAAAAATCCATACAGATGATTAAAGGATTTAGCTTCATGCATTTGTCATATGAAGTCGAGTCTGAGAGTGTAATATCGTGATGTAATAAATTCGATAATCCACTAGTGGATTGAATATGCAAATTAGTAAGATACGCCCCGTAACGTTACATGTACGACGTCCTTAATGGTGTCGCGTTTACTAATGGCGGATTATTGAAAATTTTGTAAAACAATCGTGAATAAAATGCGTTTTAAATGTCGTATGATAAATAGAATCTTGCATTCGTGCTTATGCATTACTGAATTTATTAAACTTTATCCTATAATACATGAACACTCATGTAGAATCCTCTATATAAAGAATGCCGAAGTACACAACCTCATAGGAAATGCATTGTGGTGAATTTGTTTTCATTAAGGGGAATGGGAACACCTTGCATATTTTTCAGTTATTTTTCAAAAGAAGACAGCTTTCGGGACTTTCTGTAGCCCTGTGCCGTTGAAAAAGGGGTCTGCTCTTAAAGGTAAGAATTTGCTCCTCATGAGCCATCACGTGACCAAGTCCGTGAAATGAAGACCCCCATAAACCCCACTTTATATAGAGAAAACTGGGATTTAGTGGGGTATGCATTATTTTCCTTATTTCTGCTCCAAGACATAGGTTGTGGGTACTCGTTAGAACCGCCTCAATGAGGCGGTTCTAACAAGTACCCAAAACCTATGTTATGAGTATAAATAAGAAAAACATTATACATTTTCATCAGAAAATTATCTTTTTTTTTTCAGGTATGAAAATGAAAAAAATGCACTATATCACACGGATGTGTTATCGTAATGAAATTCTTTCCTTTAAGAGTTCACCCCTATTGACATGGGATACAAAAATACTTTTGCAGGAGTTGCCTTCTGAAGATGTATCCATTCTCCTTAAATGCTCAGTTATGTTAAGGTGCAATGAAGTGCACTGCCTCGGTAGCTCGGATGCGCTCTTTGAAAGGTCGACTACGCTCATCAAGAAATCTTTTCCAAAATCATTTTCTCCCGCTGATTCAAGAGGAGCAGTTGTCTAGCAAACGAATGTGCACTGCAGAGCCACAATGCGCTTTGTTACAACGCATAATGTAGTAATGTAGTAATTTCTTCATTTTGAAAT
This sequence comes from Lucinisca nassula, assembly GCA_963580285.1. Taxonomy (NCBI): domain Eukaryota; kingdom Metazoa; phylum Mollusca; class Bivalvia; order Lucinida; family Lucinidae; genus Lucinisca; species Lucinisca nassula. The sequence goes on along the minus strand of OY757015.1, from coordinate 80,713,215 downwards.
TTTTACTACATTATGCGTTGGCATAGTCGACGCGAAATGAAATAAAATGTCGTTTTTACTTCAATATGCGTCGATACTAAGAGGTTTGAGCAAAATGAAAGAATTATTTCATTTTGCGGCGATGGGTGGCATACTTAATTTTACTTCATTATGCGTCAACAGTTTGTTTGTTTGATTTGAGGTTTAACGTTCCCGTCAAGACTATTTAGGTCATTTTGGAGACATTGCTTCAAATTTTATGGGACTTTTACCCGATATTGAGATGAAATGACATCTCAATCGCTGCCGTCCAATTAAAAGCAATAGGGTTTATATGCATGGACGGGCCGACTCGCAGCAGTTTTCCTGGACAGGCTTAGACCTTCTAAGCAGATTACGAGGACTCATGTACGGGCGGTATCAGCTCTGCGTGGAAGCATCGTGCAGCCCATCTATTTATACCCCCGGCATACGAAGTATGCAAGGGGGTATATAGTTTTTGTCCATTCTGTCTGTCTGTCTGTCTGTCTGCCTGTCTGTCTTTTGTTTGATTTGTTTGATTTGAGGTTTAACGTCCCCGTCAACACTATTTAGGTCATTTTGGAGACGTTGCTTCCAATTTCATGGGACTTTTACCCGACATTGAGATGCCGCCCAATAAAACCAATAGGGTTTATATACATGGACGGGCCGACTCGCAGCAGTTTTTGACCTTCAGTGTGCTTTTGTGGAAGACCGTCTTTTGGACTGTTCAACTGTGGTCTTAAAGACCACTTTTGAACCGTCTCAAATGTGGTCTAAATTGTAGGAATTTAACTGTATTGCTTCCTTAGTCTTTTCGAAGACAGCTATGTTCTACCATCATTACTTCATTATGCGTCGATATGGTGCATATCAACGCGAAATGAAATAATTTTTTTACTTCATTTCGCGTCGACTATGCCAACGCATAATGTAGTAAAAAAAATCAAAATGAAGAAATTACTACATTACTACATTATGCGTTGTAACAGCGCTTCCTACACAATATTCACCAAGGATCATATTGGGTACCCAGCCTGTAAATTTTGTGCAGATTATGTTATGATAATTACACAATATACACCCATAAGTGTTATGCAATTATGTGTGACGTGACGTCTGCGTGTTTGCTTTACTCGTATTTTGGTTTTGTTACAAATGCACTTTAGATTTTGAACTCGAGCATGTTTAAGGTAAGTCGCATTTACATGTAGTTGGTATTTTACATCGGTCGATAGTCGCAATTGTGTGAGAGCTCATGCCTCTGATGCTAGAGGCCCCCGTTCGATTCCCGGCAGTGGTGATAAAATTTCGGTGTCCGAACACGCTCGCTCCATCGGCATAATTTGCAGGGATGAATGTCATTAAATTCACCGTCCTTCGAATCGGGGCGTTAAATGGAGCCCCCTCCCCACCCCGACACCCCCCCCCCCCCCACCCCACACACACACCCCTCTTTGCAGGTTAAAGATATCTACCGTATTTATATGACTACCGAACAGGCATTCATCATGCAAATCTGGAGTGTATATAATGTATAGTCCGTCTGTGTCCACTTCTGGGGTTAATGCGATTTTTTGGGGGGATTGGATTTTACGGCCCTTTCAAGATTATTTCATTTATATCGAGCCGCTCCTTAATCAGGGGTGGGCGAAAACCGGAATACATGGAGAAAAACTACCTGGCCCTCCGTTGCAGTACTTGGCGTCTCACATGTGACCCGAGTCCGACTCAGAGACCTAATGATTAAGAGTCAGCGCTCTTATTCACTAGACCATAGGGGCCCGTTAAGGCGAAATGGAATAAAGATAGAAAGTGCTCTGATTTTTTACTTCGTGTTGCCATATTTTTGTTGTTGTTGTTTTGGTTTCACATTCCTTTCAAGATTATTTCACTTATTTCGGCCGATATTTCGAGCCGATCGATAATCATAGGTGGGCGTAAAAACACGGGATTACCCGCAGAAAAACCACCTGCGCTTCCGTAGCAGAACTCACATGTGACCGGAGCTCGGCTCGGAGTCCTATATATATAATGATTAAGAGTCAACGCTCTTATCTACATACAGGGCCACGTAGATCCGTTCGTGTTATCGGATAGACGGTATATTTTGGCAGTCGTAAACATTACGAAAACACGTCTATGCAAATATATTGTAACCTTTATCGCCGAAAAAAAAATGAAAAATTTAAGATTAAAAATTGTGATATTTTTCTTATTTCTACTCAAAATATAGATTGTAAGCACTCGTTAGAACCGCCCCATCGAGGGGGTTCTAACGAGAACCCACAATCTATATTTTAGAGCAGAAATAAGAAAAATAAGGTATACCCCAGTTTAACAATATAAAAGTGGAGTTCAATACGGTCAAAAGTATATAGGCGTGTTTACGTGATGATTACGAAAACACGCCTATAAAAATATATTGTAACCTTTATCGCCGAAAAAATGAAATATTTAAGATGAAAAATTGTGATATTTGTTTATTTTCACTCAAAATATAGATTGTAGGCATTCGTTAGAACCACCTCTATGAGTCTGTATTTTAGAGCAGAAATTAAGAAAATAAAGTTTAACCCTGTAAACCCCAGTTTTACCACATGAAAGTCTGGTTCAAGTGGGTCAAAATGGCATAGGCGTGGTTTTGTGATGAGTTTGGCATTCGTACAAACAGCATATTTTTAAAATTCCGTGACAAAAGTATCTAAAACTTTCCTTTTCAAAATCTTGAATACTACTGATTTGTCCCCAAAATGATCTACATAGTGTTGACGGGAACGTTAAACCTCAAATCAAATCAAACAAACACTACTATTGAAAAGTCTCCTCACGCTTGCATTTTGAAGTGTTGGTTGGTTGGTTGATTTGAGGTTTAACGTCCCCGTCAACACTGTAAAGGTCATTTTGGAGACGTTGCTTCCAATTTTGTGGGACTTTTACCCGACATTGAGATGAAATGACATCTCAAGCCCTGTCGCCCAATAAAACCATAGATTTATTAGCATGGACGGTCCGCCTCGCACCGCGGTTCCTTGACAGGCTTAGATCCTCTAAGCGGTTTACCAGTACTATGGTGCGGGCCGGATTCAGCTCTGCGTTGCAGCAACATGCAGCCCATACATTTCTTCAAGCCCCTATGGGCGGGGGCGGGAATTTTGAAGTGTACTAAGGCGAATAGAACCCCTGGTTTCCTGAGGCGAAATCTTCACCAGTGTCCTCAGGATGTGAAGGAGACAGCATATAGGGGCTTGTTCGCCCAATCTTGGAATATGATAGATGACTCTGGGACCCAAGTGGAGTGTTCCTCAATGAAGAAATTGAAAAGAATAATGCTGCTAGATTTGTAACAAGCAATGACTGCTTTGAAACTTGGAGCATGGCTGGAATTCTAGGAAAATTAAGATGGGATTCTCTCAAGAAAAGGAGAAGAGACAGTAGGCTCAATCTCTTATACAAAGATCTCATGGGTGCTGCCAGTATTCACACAGATGACCTTGTTCCCCCAGCTAGGCACTGTGGTAAGCAACAGACCCTTACTGCAAGACTTGACATTTATAAAGAATCGTTCTTCCGCAGAACCATTAGAGATTGAAATGCCCTTCCCGATTCGATTATTTCGACAGCTGAAGGTGCTGAGGTTTGTGTAGCTAAGTTTACCTCTTTGGTTAGAGATGAGGACTAACTTCCCATATCACAGGTCCTTGTGTAGGAATGTTATTTGGCGTATCAGCAGTAACTATTCTGATTGATTCTGATTCTTAAGTCTCACTGGTCATTGGTCTATCGGGCATGGCTGTAATGGTGCCCCGCACAGGCCTGGAAATAGATTCAAGACTTGAGTACTCAGGTGAACTAAATATGTTCTATAAAAAGGGTTATCAAGGGTTTAAAGAAGGTTATTAAGCCTGCCCCGGCAAAGTTGTTTTAGATCAGCCCATCTCTGCACACGGCCCCCGCCCATAGAGGCTTGAAGAAATATATGGGCTGCATGATGCTTCCACGCAGAGCTGAATCCGGCCGGCACACTGGTACTGGTAAACCGCTTAGAGGATCTAAGTCTGTCCAGGAACCGCGGTGCGAGGCGGACCGTCCATGCTAATAAACCCTATTGGTTTCATTGGGCGACAGGGCTTGAGATGTCATTTCATCTCAATGTCGGATAAAAGTCCCACAAAATTGGAAGCAACGTCTCCAAAATGACCTTTACAGTGTTGACGGGGACGTTAAACCTCGAATCAAACAAACAAACCATCTCTGCACACAGACTTAGATGTTAACATGGACGGTTAATAGTACGATTTATTGCCTTTCTGTTAACTTACATAGAAGCCTCCGTGGTGTAGGGGTTATGCTACTCACCTTGTGAACAAGGGGTCGCAGGATCAATCGGATGAGTCGCAAAAACGAGGACCCGTCTCCATATGACCTTTGTTGTTAGTGAGACGTAAAACTCAAACACTCACTCACTCTATTTACTTATAAGCAGGTTACAAACCCACAAATTTGAAAACAGCTTCCTAATACAAAATGACTTTATCTTATGACGTCGCGTCGGAGAGTGCACTAACGCCATGTAATATTTTCGATAATCCACTAGTGGATTGAATATGCAAATAAGCTAGATACGTCCCGTAACGTTACATGTACGTCGTCCTTAACGACGTCGCGTTTACTATTTGCGGAATGGTGACATTTTAGTAAACAATCGTAAATACAATGCGTTTTAAATGTCATATGATAAATAGAATCTTGCATTCGTGCTCATGTATTATTGAATTTATTAAACTCGTTTAGGAAAAGGCATAAAATGCTCGGCAAAGCCTCGCATGTTATCCCTTTTCCTCATCTCGTTTAATAAATTCAATAATACATGAGCACTCATGTAAGATCCTCTATGTAGTATTGTTGACGGTTTCGTATAATATCTAAATTCAAATAAACACCCATACATTGATTGCCAGTTCGATAACACACCCGTGCGACACAGGGCATTTTTCACATCTCAAAGATGGCAACTTTTCCGATGAAAATCCGTCACGGGGATAAATTTGTCTTTTATAATGCAAACATAGATTGTGGGCGCTCAAGTACCCGTAACCTATGTCATGGGGCAGAAATAAGAAAAAGTGATGTGATCCCCGTAAACCTCAGTTTTACGGACAAAGGTATCCAGCCTACACAATGTGCAACCCGTGTCGATAGATTACACAATTATGCTCCTTTAGGGAACACACGGTGTATGGAGCACATTGTAGCCCTGCATTATACTGACCATGTACTGCTTTACAGCTTATGTTTAAACCTGTCCAGGAAAACTGTGCCTCATTTAGGCGGGTCAGAAACAATCCATATTTGGACTTAAAAGAAAAAAATGTATCGAACATACCCGTCGGAACAAATGCTGGACCTCAAGATAAAAAGGTCATAATTTTAGCCCATGGATGTGGTGTAATGCAACAATGCTTCAATAATCGGGTATATTGTTAATATTCCAGCAGGCACATGACGTAATTGTGACATCACATCAGCGTCGGTACAACCTCATGACGTTAATTCTATGGGGCGCCGTTTTACTATTTATTCCCTATTTATAGATATCCATAATTACTTATGGCTATCCATAATTCGAATTATGGATATCCATAATTCGAATTATGGATATCCATTATAATTTATGGATATCCATAATTATTTATGGATAACCATTTATTCGAATTATGGATATCCATAATTCGAATTATGGATATCAATAATTCGATCTGAATTAATGATATACATGAATCGAATAATGGATATCCATTATTCGATTAATGGATATCCATAAATCGAATTACGGATATCCATTATTCGACTGATTTATGGATATTCATAAATCGAATTATGGATATCCATACATCGATTTATGGATATCCATAAATCGATTTATGGATATCATTAATTAAGGTCGATATATGGCTATCCTTAATTTGTTTGATTTGAGGTTTAACGTCCCCGTCAACACTGTAAAGGTCATTTGGAGACGTTGCTTCCAATTTTGTGGGACTTTTACCCGACATTGAGATGAAATGACATCTCAAGCCCTGTCGCCCAAAGAAACCAATAGGGTTTATTAGCATGGACGGTCCGCCTCGCACCGCGGTTCCTGGACAGGCTTAGATTCTCTAAGCGGTTTACCAGTACTAGTGTGCGGGCTGGATTCAGCTCTGCGTGGAAGCATCGTGCAGCCCATATATTTCTTCAAGCCCCTATGGGCGGGGGCGGCTGGCTATTCTTAAATCGAATTATGGATATTTATAATTCGAATTATGGATATCCATATTTCGGTCTATTTATGGATATCCATAATTCGAATTGTGGATATCCATAATTTCCCTCTGCAAATAAACCAAATAAATAATGACTGCTCCCTTTGCCAAAAAAAAAAAAAAAAAAAAAAAAAAGAAAAATCTCGACTATTTCCGTGATGTTTCAGATTTATGTGTATAATAAAAGCCGGGATGGAGGTGGAGGTTTTGTTTGTTTGTTTGGTTGATTTGAGGTTTAACGTCCCCGTTCACACTGTATATGTCATTTTGAAGACGTTGCTTCGAATTTTGTGGGACTTTTACCCAACACTGAGACGAAATTACATCTCGAGCCCTGTGACCCAATGAAACCAATAGGGTTTAAAAGCATGGACTCGCACCACTTTGCTGGACAGGCTAAAATCCTCTAAGCGGTTTACCAGTACTCGTGTGCGGTCTGTTTCAGCTCTGCGTGGAAGCATCATGCAGCCCATCTATTTCTTCAAGCCCGATGGGCGAGGGGGGGGGGGAATTAGGGTAGGTTTAATGGTGGCCTACGGTTTGCGAGAGATATGTTTTGCTTTTCTTAGTTTGATTTGAGGTTTAACGTCCACGTCAACACAAATTAGGCAATTTAGTGGGACCTTTAGTCGACATTCAGCTCGAAGCTCCTTTGGAGACTCCACCAGTACGGAATAAGAGGGGAAAGCACTCGGCTGGATCCAAGCCTTTTGAGGTAAACGGTCACAGTCGGGAATCCTTGAGGGTGAGGAATCGGGTTCGGTCCTATTTCGTCAGGAGTGCCTCAGGGCTCTGTACTAGGTCCGATCCTGTACCTTGTCTATAATATAAACGGCTTACATGAACACTTAGAATCACAGGTCCGTCCGTCTGTTTGCCGACGACACGGCCGTTTACCTCACCATAGAATGAGCGGATAGTTGCAAGGTGCTACAAAGTGATCTAAATACCCTGTCTGCGTGGGAGTCCAAGTGGCACATGGAGTTTGACCTCTCGAAGGGACAGCTGGTAAGGGTGACTACTTCCAGGAGACCAATAAACGTCCTGTATCACCTGCATGGGCAGGTCCTGGAGGTGGTCACCAGTGCTATGTACTTGTGGGTGGACATATCCGGTGGTCTATTCTGGAACTCCCACATAGACAGGATAACTGCAAATGCAAACAGGAACCTTGAATTCCTTAGAATGAATAACAAAACCAAACTACCAAAACTGAGAGAGACTGCCTACAACACTCTGGTACGGCCCCCAGCTGTAGTATGCAGCCCCTATATGGGACCCCTTTACCCGAACCAAGATACTCCAGTTAGAAAAAAATCCAAAGGAGGGCTGCTCGCTGGACCACAAGTGTCTATGACACAAGGTCAAGCGTTACAGCCATGTTTGATAGACTTGGTTGGAGATCTTAGGGAGAAATCATTAAACCGAAGGCTTCTGCGGTGAATTATGGATATCCATAAATCGAAATATGGATATCATTATTTCAGATTGATTTATGGATATCCATAATTTGATTTATGGATGTCCATAATTTTAATTATGGATATCCATAAATCAGAGAAATAATGGATATCCATAAATCGAATTATGGATATCCATAAATCGAATTATAGATATCCATAATTTGAATTATGGATATCCATAAATCGATTAGAGAATTAATGATATCCATTAATCGAATTATGGATATCCATGATTCGATTTATGGATATCTATAAATCGAATTATGTATATCCATTATCCATAAATCGAAATATGGATATTATTTTTTCAGATTGATTTATGGATATCCATAATTTGATTTATGGATATCCATAATTCGAATTATGGATATCCATAAATCAGAGAAATAATGGATGTCCATAAATCGAATTATGGATATCCATATATATAATTGTAGATATCCATAATTTGAATTATGGATATCCATAAATCGATTTGAATTAATGATATCCATTAATCGAATAATGGATAGCCATAATTCGAATTATAGATATCCATAAATCGAATTATGGATATCCATTATTCGGCTGATTTATGGATTTCCACAAATCGAATTATGGATATCCATAATTCGAATTATATCCATAAATACGGATTAAATAGTAAAACGGCACGCCGTATAATTCAACGTCTCATCTACATCGGCGCATAGTCGTGACGTTGCACCGACGTTGCTTTGACGTTGCGCTAGCGACGTTTGCCTGCTGGAAATACACGGGTGGTAATCAGGGGAACTAGCTCGAAAATGAGTCAATGGAAATTTGTTCCCTCGACACATCCGGGAACTCTCGAGCTAGCTCCATCACCAAGAATCTCGTAAACAAAGGTAGGTCTCGAAGAGTTTTATCACCATTTTTTTCTTTGTAAGCTATTTATAAAAAATCCGGCAATGCAGTTCCACATAGAAATGATTTAACTTTGTACTCCGCTAGAATTTGCCATGGAAATTTGCAGCGCTGGAGTATGAATGAAACCCAAACTTTTTATCACGGACCGGAAAAATTGTCAATTTATGTCATTAAGGAGATTTTGACCGAAGATTTTTCATTTTCCGTCAAAAGTACGCCCTTGGCACCCACAGAAACAACATCCCTGGTGAAATGAAACATGGAAAGTGTGAAATAAGCAAAAAAATATGGCAGTGATTACGTAACTTGCAAGTTATGACGAAATTACTGTCCGAGCTAGTCTTCTCGACAAGGAGCTAGTTCACTCGACATAAAAAAGAAAATGAAACGTTCATCAGATTTGATGTCTTTCTATGGTCCCACCCAGGTTATCCAACTGGTTTCTTTACCTCTGGCTAACAAAGGTAGGTCTCGAAGAGTTTTATCACCATTTTTTTTCTTTGTAAGCTATTTATAAAATAAATCCGGCAATGCAGTTCCACATAGAAATGATTTAACTTTGTACTCCGCTAGAATTTGCCATGGAAATTTGCAGCGCTGGAGTATGAATGAAAGTAAACTTTTTATTACGGACCTGAAAAGTTGTTAATTAATGTCATTACGGAGATTTTGGCCGACGACTTTTCATTTTCCGTCAAAAGTACGCCCTTCACACCCATAGAAACAACATTCCTGGTGAAATAAAACAGAGTCTTATCATAAGGAACAATGATATATATGGTTTAGGGGTTGGGAGCTGAATTATGTTCAAAATATTAGACATTTTGAGTTTTCCATACAAATGCCTATATGTCAATTTTACGTTTTATGTAATTTTACCCCAAGGCCCATCCAGGGGCAATTGTATCATGAACGGAAAGTTCTTTGGCTGAGTAAGTGTCATGCGAAATTTCAACTTTGTAGCATAACAGAAACGGGAATTATGGGCTCCAAGAGAAACGCGAACGTTAACTTTAACGTTTGTTAGACTCTGGTTAGGACTCTTGGGCAATGGCATCTGACACTCGGACACGCTCAGGAGCATGGCCCTGGGACAATCGTATCATGAACAGAAAGGTCACGGTCTGAGTAAGCGTCATACCGATTTTCAATTTTGTAGTATAACATAAATGGAAGTTATGGGCTCTAAGAGAAATGCAGACGTAAACTTCGAAATTTGTTAGACTCTGTTTATGAACGCGACTTTCCATTGCAGAACTAGGACATCCATATATGACTCAAGAGAGGCTCGAACCACACCGACAGGATACCTAATCGACATAGATTCATGTTGATATGTGATTAGTTGCTTAATAGATCACTGTCTGTCGGGCACAAGTGCAGAGATCACTCGCGGTACGCGCCCGTGATCACTCGCGCTACGCGCTCATGATCTATTCACTATAACGACTGACTTCCAGTCTGTGATATATTAAGCAACTAATAAGCACCATCTTATCTTTCAACAATTTAGTCGAAAACTGTGTTGAGCATTTATGGGTATAGGGGAAACGATAGTTTGTTCGAGGCATCTGGGTCACATGACCAAGATGGTTACCATGCCCATATATGGTGAAACCATTAAAAATCTTCTCTAGAACCAGTGGGCTGATTTCAAGAAACTTGTAGTACCTAGGACTGCAGCACAACATAATTTGTATAAACGATGGCTTGAGGTTTATTAAAAATAATCAGATCACCTGCGGGAACAATATGTGATTTCTGAGTGAAACAAAAATCATCAAAAAGATTACCGGTAGGAATCAAATACTTCATTTATTTAATCAAACCTTTACACGACACTGACATTTGTGTGCATATATATTTTCTCTCTTTTTCCATCCATCCTTCCATCCATCTACCCACCGACCCATCCATCCATCCGTCCGTCTGTCTGTCCGTCTATATGTTCGTTCGTCCATCCGTCCTCCAATTGACCAATCCTTCCAAATACCCACTCATCCCTTTCTATTGTGCACCCTTCCATCCATCAATCATTCCATCCATCCATCCATCCATCCATCCATCTATCCAACATCCATTGATCCGCTCCAAATGGGAGGGGGCGAAGCAACTAGGTGGGCGAAATGACTAAGGGGGGCGAAAAGACCAGGCTCTGTTGGCAAAACAGGGGTGTAAAATGGGGGCGAAACGAACAGGGAGAAACGACTGGGGGACGCCTTTGGGGCATAGCATCTTGTTACCCAACTAGCCAGTGGTAAAGAAACCAGTTGGATAACCTGGGTGGGACCATAGAAAGACATCGAATCTGATGAATGTTTCATTTTCTTTTTTATGTCGAGTGAACTAGCTCCTTGTCGAGAAGACTAGCTCGGACAGTAATTTCGTAATAAGTCGCAAGTTACGTAATCACGGCAAAAATTTTTTTGCTTATTTCAAACTGTCCATGTTCCATTTCACCAGGGATGTTGTTTCTGTGGGTGTGAAGGGCGTACTTTTGACGGATAATGAAAAATCGTCGGCCAAAATCTCCGTAATGACATAAATTGACAATTTGTCCGGTCCGTGATAAAAAGTTTGGGTTTCATTCATACTCCAGCGCTGCAAATTTCCATGGCAAATTCTAGCGGAGTACAAAGTTAAATCATTTCTATGTGGAACTGCATTGACGGATTTTTTTTATACATAGCTTACAAAGAAAAAAATGGTGATAAAAATCTTCGAGACCTACCTTTGTTTACGAGTTTCTTGGTGGTGGAGCTAGCTCGAGAGTTCCCGGATTTGTCGAGGGAACAAATTTCCATTGACTCATTTTCGAGCTAGTTCCCCTGATTACCACCCGTGAAATAGTTACATGCAGAAATAAAGAAAACTATCCTTCAATTACATGTATAACAAACGGTCCCCGCCTATCGGGGCTTGAAGAAATATATGGGCTGCATGATGATTCCACCCAGAGCTGAAACCGATCGCACACAAGTACTGGTAAACTACTTAGAGGATCTAAGCGGTGCGAGTCAGACCGTCCATAGTTATAAACACTATTGGTTTCATTGGGCGACAGGGCTTGAGATGTCATTTCATCTCAGTGTCGGGTAAAAGTCCCACCACATTGGAAGCAATGTCTCCAAAATGACCTATACAGTGTGACGGGGACGTTAAACCTCAAAGCAACCAACCATTTATCACACAGTTCCAGCCTTATCTGTTGCCATGAACTATGTAGTCGGTTTTCACATTAATAAGAACATAGAACATGTTACCTGTAGCTACATTAAATATAGCAAATAGTAAGTTTACAATTTTCTGTTGGTTTTCATTTTACAGCCTGTTCAAGAGGTGGAATAAAAATCGGAGTACCCGGAGAAAAAACGCCCGCTCTTCCCTTGCAAAATTTTACGGTTCATATATGCCAGTGCGAGACGCGAACCAGAGTGCTGCGATACCTAATGCTTGAGAGTCAGCGCTCTTACCAATTTCGTTAGAATAGCCCCGCCCGTCGGGTCTTGCAGACATAGATTGCGCTGCATGGTCTTTCCAAGTAGAGCTGAAACTGACCACACATGACGGTTTAAGCCTGCCCAGGCAAAGTTCGATCGTCTAATGCATTTTTACGACATGAATGTCGGATACCACACGCAGTTAGAAGCAACATCTCCAAAATGACCTAAATAGTGTTGCCTGAGATGTTTTACCTCATTTCAAACAAACTAAAACCCATTAGGTCACGGAGGCCCAGAGTTTACACTAAAAATGAGTGACATTTTTAAATGAAGCATGAACAACACCGGGTCACGAGCAAAGTAAATTTCCTTGAAGCATCTCGCTTAAATTCTGTTCGTGACCCGGTGTTGTTCAATGAACGTTAAATAATTACCTTGCTTAATTATATACTAGCGGAAAAAAGAAACTGTGCATGTATAAAAAATATATATATTCTATAATTCTGAAATTCATTTATGCTTGAAACTTTACACAAACATGATGTGTATACTCCTTAACACTATTGATTGGTAAATAAGGTCCTTGCACGTGCATTTCGTGTTCTTGTGCAAGTGCAGGATGAAGCATATTCGTGGCTAACAATTAAATTGTGAACGTCTTTACAATCTTTTTGACTCTTGTGTAAAACCTTGTTATCCAAGTGAAACCGAAAAACAAATTTATTCCTCCTAAATGTATTGGTAAGCAATGCCTAGACTCAACGAATGTCAGCGCAACTAAGCGGTTGGCATGATTCGGGCTGGTGTATCCCAAAATGAGGTTAGCAGACGGTTTGGCGTGCATAGGAACACGATTTCTGCTTTATAGAGACGTTACCAGCAATCTGGTAACACCAGGGACCGTCGCAGATCGGGACGTCCACGTGTGTCGTCATTACGTCAAGACACTTACATCCGTGTGACGCATCTTCGTAACCGATTTCAAACTGCTGCTTTGACGACCAGAAGCATTCCTGGCTTGAGGAACATTAGTCCAACAACCGTCAGAAACCGCTGGCGTGAACATAACATTCGCCCTCGGCGTCCAGCAAAACGTCCAGTCCTACAGCGACGAATATGCTTAATCCTGCACTTGCACAAGGACAACGAAATGCACGTGCAAGGACCTTATTTACCAATCAATATTGTTAAGGAGTCTACAAATCATGTTTGTGTAAAGTTTCAAGCATAAATGGACTTTAGAGAAGAATTAGGGAAAATTTATTTTTTATACATGCACAGTTTCTTTTTTTCGCTAGTATATTTACATTACAGACAACAAACATCCTCAGGACCCGGCAAATGCTAATGCATGACAACCCCTCGGTGATCCCATTTTGTCATATGACGCCGCGTGTGAGAATGTTATATCGCCATGTAATAAATTCGATTATCCACTAGTGGATTAAATATGCAAATAAGTTTGATACCCTCCCCAACGTTATATGTACTACGTCCTTAACGCCGTCGCGTTTACTTTTGGTGGAATATTCTGTGATAATTTTGTTAAAACAACCACGAATAAATGCGTTTTAAATGTCATATGATATATAGACTCTTTGATGCGTACTCATGCATTATTGAATTTATTAAACTCATTGAGGAAAAGGAATAAATTACCATGGCAAATTCAAACTCCCTCTTGAGTCCATAGCGGAAATTTCTATCCACATATTTAGGACACTTTATGAACTATTAATGTTTTAGCTCATCTGAGTCGAAAGCTCCGGGAGAGCTGATGTGTCCTCGAGAACGTGGATTCCATTAAATACATAAGTGTGACACTCACACACTATTTGAGATTGAATACACATATTAGCAATATGTGTACTAAGGCACCTGAGGCGAAATCTTCATCAGTGCCCTCAGGATGTAACAGAGGCAGCATATAACGGTCTTGTTCGCCAAATCTTGGAATATGGTAGTTGCATCTGGGACCCCAGTGGAGTGGTCCTTAATGAAGAAATTGCAAAAGTTCAGAATAGAGCTGCTAGATTTGTAACAAGCAATTACTGCTTTGAAACTGGGAGCATGACTGAAATTCTAGGAAAATTAAGATGGGAGTCTCTCAAGAAAAGGAGAAGAGACAGTAAGCTCATACTCTTATACGAAGGTTTAAAGGGTGCTGCCAGCATTCCCACAGATGACCTTGTTCCCCAAGCTAGGCACTGTAGAAATCACCATTCATTGGCGTCTCAGACCCTTACTGCAAGAACTGACATTTATAAAGAACCAGTGCTTCAGCTGAAGTGCACGACCCGCCGGATGCTTTTAGCTTTATGAGTGTTACCATATATGGGTATATGGCGGCCATTTTGGTCATGTGACCTGGACCTAAAACGGTTCCCCCAATAAATGCGCCTTATCGTAAGGAGCAAACATATATCTTAAACTTTAGTACTGCATTCTGAATCGTTTGCAGGATAAAATGCATTCTCACTTTTCCAATACAAAAGCATATGTGTCAAAGTTTGACCTAGGCACAAAGAAGGTCAAGGTCAACCCAGGGTCACCATTTAAGCAATTTATGATGGGCCTACGTCCCAGATGCTATTTGTCAAGTTTCGTGGAAATCTTCCCAGTGATTCTGGAGAAGACTATTTTTGAAGGGTTTTTACCATATATGGCTTGGCGGCCATTTTGGTCATGTGACCTGGACCCCATGAGCAAATTTTGGTTTCCCCCATCCCATAGAGGCTCCATATGAAATTTGAATTCAATCGGCCCAACGGTTTCCGAGCAGCAGCAGTTCGAAAATTTTCACATTTTTCGCCTCGGCGAGGCTATACTAAATGGAATGTAATATTTCGCAAGTTCATTGGTTAGATCTCATTGATATCTATCAGTATGCCAAAAATTGTTTAAATATGCTAACAAAAGCATATGTATCAAAGTTTGACCTAGGCAAAAAGAAGGTCAAGGTCAACCCAGGGTCACCATTTTAGCAATTTATGATGGGCCTATGTCACAGATGCTATTTATCAAGTTTCGTGGAAATCTGCCCGGTGGTTCTGGAGAAGACTATTTTTGAAGGGTTTTTACCATATATGGCTTGGCGGCCATTTTGGTCATGTGACCTGGACCCCATGAGCAAATTTTGGTTTCCCCATCCCATTGAGGTTCATTATGAAATTTGACTTCAAACGGCCCAACGGTTTCCGAGGAGAAGCAGTTTGAAAATTTTCACATTTTACGCCTCGGCGAGGCTATACTAAATTGAATATAATATTTCGCAAGTTCATTGGTTAGATCTCATTGATATCTATCAGTATGCCAAAAATTGTTTAAATATTCCAAGCGGTTAAGTCAATATCACCAATTTTCACAAACGGGTTACAGACGGACAGACAGACAGACCGTATATGGCTTGGCGGCCATTTTGGTCATGTGACCTGTGCTCCATGAGCAAATTTTGGTTTCCCCCATCCCATAGAGGCTCCATATGAAATTTGACTTCAATCGGCCCAACGGTTTCCGAGAAGAAGCAGTTTGAAAATTTTTACATTGTTCGCCTCGGCGAGGCTATACTAAATTGAATGTGATATTTTGCAAGTTCATTGGTTAGATCTCATTGATATCTATCAGTATGCCAAAAAGTGTTTAAATATTCCAAGCGGTTAAGTCACTATCACCAATTTTCACAAACGGGTTACGGACGGACAGACAGACTGACAGACTGACAGAATGACATGGTGATTTTAGGGCACTCATAGAAATCAACGACTTCAGTCGGTTGCTTTTTCTGCGGGTCGTGCAATCATTATTCTCCCGAACCATTAGAGATTGGAATGCCCTTCCCGATTCTATTATTTCAACAGCTGAAAGTGTTGAGGATTGAGTAGCTAAGTTTACCTCTTAAGCATGTTTAGTGAGAGCTAGGGACTAACTTCCCATCACAGGTCCTGGTGTATAAATATCATTTGACGTGTCACCAGTTACATTTTTATACTGTTGACAGCCTCCGTCGTTGGTTGTCGTTCGTCACCCGTCATCCACACTTTCAAGCTGCAATATCTTTGCAGCCTGCAAGCAGATGACAGCCAAACCTTATCTGTAGCATGTCTTTGGTTGGCGGTTGCTTTAATTGCTTGCATATACATTTTAGGAAAATTGCCCCAGAACTTTGTTTGCTATGGTAACGGCTTACTATGGGAAAATGATTTCCCATAGCGTAGTTTCTTCTTTTTCACCGGATCGTCATTACAGATATCGTGAACCGTTTCAACCCTACAGACCAACAAAATTGTGTGTACATCACGGAAACACGCCTATATAATTTTGACCCCCTTGAACCCCATTACAGGGGTAAACCTTATTTTCCTTATTTCTGCTCTTAAATATAGATTGTGGGTACTCATTCAAACGAACGGTTCTAACGAGTACCAAAAATTTATATTTTGAGCAGAAATAAGAAAAATATCACAATTTTTCTTCTTAAATTTTTCGGGTTTTTTTTTCCGCGGTAAAGTTTACAATGCACTCGAAAAGGCGCATTTTTGGAATGATCTATTCATATTCGGGTCAATCTTAAAACGAACTGGTCATAACATGTCGTCTTTTCATAATCTACACTTTACATTGTCTAAATTAAAAAATGGAGTATTCCATAATAACACACATTTCGGGCGACCTGTTGAATGCTAATTAAAATATCTGAATGCAAAAGTTGTCGCCTACAACATTTTTTGTTATGACTGTTCATGTTAAGTAATGAAACAGGGTGATGGTTCAGATGGTTTTATAATAGGTTGATGATTTATCATATTAAACGTGCTTTTACAGTTAGTTTATCCAGTATGGAGAAGAAACCTGGTATGTATATGTATTTATGTATGTATGTATATATGTATGTATGTATGTAGGTATGTATGTATGTATGTATGTATGTATGTATGTATGTATGTATGTATGTATGTATGTATGTATGTATGTATGTATGTATGTAACTCTTAGTCATTAGGTCTCTCACCGCCGTGGGTTCGAGCCTCGCTCGGGTCACGTGTGAGACGCCAAGTTCTGCAACGGAAGGTCAGGTGGTTTTTCTCCGGGTACTCCGGTTTTCACCCACCTATGATTAACGATCGGCTCGGTATGAGTGGAATAAACTTGAAAGGGCCGTAAAACCCAAACCGAAAAATGTTTGTATGTATGTATGTATGTATGTATGTATGTACCGGCCCCGATAGCTCAGTTGGTAGAGTGTCCGCTCCGGGGAACGGGAGGTCACGGGTTCGATCCCGGGCCGCGACATACCAAAGTCGTTAAAAATGGTACTAGCTGCTCCTCGCTTGGCACTCAGATTTACGGGGTAGAGCTAGGACTGGTTGATCCAGTGTCAGGATAATGTGACTGGGTGTGGTATCATGTAATGTGTCTGGGACATGATACTTCAGTGAGGCAGCACTATAAAAGTGAGCACTGACCTCCCTGTCGCAACCAGACACCGTCGTGATATGACTGAAAAATTGTTGAAAGCGACGTTAAACCCGAATTCACACATACACACACACACATGTATGTATGTATGTAGAAACGATACACGTGTTCAATTCATCAAATCATTTTATACATTTAAGATAAAGATCTGAGTATTATACGATTTTGATATTTGATCATCCTGCAATTACCATAGCAGACGGAATGATCGTAGTCCACTTGGGTTTTGAGCAGTGACGTCGAACGCCAGCCTGGTGACAAATCAATTTTCAAACACATCACGAAAACACGCCTATATAATTCGGACCCCCATGAACCCAACTTTTATGTGGTAAAACTGGGGTTTACAGGGGTAAACCTTATTTTTCTTATTTCTGCTCAAAAATATAGATTGTGGTTACTCGTTAGAACCGCCTCAATGAGGCGGTTCTAACGTGTACTTACAATCTATATTTTGAGCAGAAATAAGAAAAAGGAAAGCAAAATCAATTTTTCATCTGAAACTTTCGTATTTTCTGTGGTAAAATTTACAATGTATTTGTATAGGCGTGTTTGCGTAATGAGTCAGTATCGCATGTCCGTTGATGAAGGCACCAGCTTCAAAACCATGAGCTTTATACAGTGAAACTTCGATGGCTCGAACACCGATGGCTCGTTTACCATGGCTAAGTCGAACCCGTTCTTGTGTCCCGTGGGAATTTCTCCACATAAGAAAAAGCGAGAGTAATTAAGGAAATATTCTCATATTCTCTTGTAAATGTATGCTGTGTGCACTCATTCGAATCGCCTCTAATGAGTACACACAGCATACATTTTTATTACCATAGCAAACGGAATGATCGTAGTCCACTTGGGTTTTGAGCAGTGACGTCGAACGCCAGTCTGGTGACAAATCAATTTTCAAACACATCACGAAAACATGCCTGTATAATTCTGACCCCCTTGAACCCCACTTTTATATGGTAAAACTGGGGTTTACAGGGGTAAACCTTATTTTTCTTATTTCTGCTCTAAAATATAGAATGTGGGTACTCGTTAGAACCGCCTCAACAATCTATATTTTGAGCAGAAATAAGAAAAATATTGCCATTTTTCATCTGAAACTTTCGTATTTTCTGGGGTAAAATTAACAATGTATTTGTATAGGCGTGTTTTCGTAATGAGTCAGTATCGCATGTTCCTTGATGAAGGCACCAGCTTCAAAACCATGAGCTATATACATGTAACATCTTTATGACAAAATGGCTCCCTGGTGAGCTTTTCGATGAAATTTGGGATATTATTTAAGTAAAGAAAAATGATTCATTTCCACGTCATATCATAGTTCCCTCGCAAGTAGGTCAAGCATGTCCAGTTATATACACGAAACAAAGTTTTATTAATATTGGCCTTAACATACATGTATGTACAGGCAAAATTATATACTGTGTTCCTTTGATTATTTTAAGGTTCCTCAATACATTTGCACAAGAAAAATATAGGTGTGAGATTTGCATGTTATTTTTTCCCAAAATACGATCCTGATTTCCTTTTAAAGTGCCTGTCCTAGAAGAAAAAGATCTGGAGATACCAACGGTTATTACAGCATGTACTTTCTTGCATTAGCTACATCTCAGTGCCTTTGAAAATAAATGCAGTTCTGTATTTTTCACTTTTACCAGGAAAAAATGAAACTGCTATCTAGCCTTTTTACAAGTTACTAAAACAGCTGCAGATCAATAGTTCACATCAAATACTAGCGACTCGGACCAAACTTTCTATCACAAAGCCTACCTAAATTGAAAACCAGAAAAAAAACTTTGACATGTTTTTCTTCATGGACGCCGCCATCTTCTTTTTTGCGGTAAATTCGAATGCTCATCATGCTCATCATTTATGCATTCCACATTTAATTTTGCCATTCATCAATGAATATACCTTGAAAAGTCAGCTATGTAGCCTTCTCTCTGCAAACAGCATTATGAAATCGCCTATCTTGGAAGCCTGGCATCACTGATAAATTATTGTAGCTGTCAAATTTAGGAGATATCCATCTTGCCAACTAAAATTGTATCCATACGCCTTTTTAATTTAAAATGTAATATTCATATTTGAAACTGTCTTGCAACTAATTTCAGGTACTTTGTGACATAATTTGTTTGTTATTTTATGCAAAGTATGCATTCATTTTCCAAACCATTTTTTATGGGTAACATTGTCCGGATTGTGTTGTTCGGTCCAGCTTCAAGTAAACACTTTGAAAAAAAAAAAAAAAATTTCAAGCTTTTTTCAACAAAACATATTACATGCATTGGGCTTCTGTGAGTTTTAACCAGCCTACACATTGGTAAGTAGGTGATACAACAGATCATTTTATAGATTAGATAAATATAACCTTTGTGTTGTCAAGAAGCTCACCTGTCAAAAAATCACTGATTTGTTTATGGTGGCTCATGTGAACCAATGTAACAAACCAATGGGTAACAATTATTTCTATACCATTGCAGTTATTGGCAGTTGCACAAAGTTTCTGGTGCTGAACAGGCTGCTTTCAGTCCTTCAGTTAAATATGGGGATGGACTGTTGCCTTCTTTTAATTTCAATTTTTAGCTCGCCTTACGAAAGTAAGGGGGAGCTATTGCCATACCCCCGGGCGTCCGTCGTCAGCGTCGGCGTCGGCGTCGGCGTCCGCATTTGGTTAATGTTTACCTGCAAGCTATTATATGCGATGTTTTACAAGTTTATTTTGAATATATAATTAACAATTGGTAAAAAAAATAATTTAACATTATCATTGTACTTCATTTTTCAGGTTTTTTGGCTTAAATTGGACTTTTTGAGAAGTTAATATTTTCCTCTGTATTACCTCCCTTGAAATCCTGTGTTAAAGTTTACCTGCAAGCTGCGTGAGTTCAAATCCCGGGGATGGCATGTTTTTTTTTTTTTTTTTTTTCTTCACTTTTTCTTTTTTTTTAATTTTTTTTTAAAAAACATAGCAGGTCTGGGGCTCAAGGTCAAGGTCACTGTGGCTATTTTTAGAAAAACATTGTCATCGCTCTAGCGCCTTCATTTATTGATGGATTTTAATATAACTTGGGTATAATGATATCTTGAGTGACTTTGACTTTCAGGGACCGGGGCTTAAGGTCAAGGTCACTACTTTCAGGGTCACGGGGTCAAGGTCACTGTGGCTGTTTTTAGAAAAACATTGTCATCGCTCTTGCACCTTAATTTATTGATGAATTTTAATATAACTTCACACAAATGTTGGGTATGATGATTTCTCTAGCAAGTTCGACTTTCAGGGTCTGGGGCTGAAGGTCAAGGTCATTGTGGCTATTTTTCAAAAAAAACTTTGTGATCGCTCTAGTGCCTACATGGATGGATTTTAATATAACTTCACACGAATGTTGGGTATGCTGATATCTCGAGCGGAAACAACTTTCAGGGTCTGGGGCTAAAGGTCAAGGTCACTGTGGCTATTTTTAGAAAATCTTTTTCATCGCTCTTGCGCCTTTATTTATGGATTGATTTCAATATAACTTCACACAAATATTGGGTATGATGATATCTCGAGTGACTTTGACTTTCAGAAACCGGGGCTGAAGGTCAAGGTCACTGTGGCTATTTTTAGAAAAACACTTTGTGATCACTCTGGTGCCTACATTTATGGATGGATTCTAATACAACTTTACACAAATGTTGGGTACAATGATATCTCGAGGGAGTTCGACTTTCAGGGTCAGGGGCTGAAGGTCAAGGTCACTGTGGCTATTTTTTTTTAAACTTTGTGATCGCTCTAGTGCCTACATTTATGGATGGATTTTAATATAACTTTACACAAATGTTTGGTATGATGATATCTCGAGTGAGATCGACTTTCAGGGTCTGGGGCTAAAGGTCAAGGTCACTGTGGCTATTTTTAGAAAAACTTTGTCATCGCTCTTGCACCTTCATTTATTGATGGATTTTTATATAACTTGACACAAATGTTTGGTATGATGATATCTTGAGTGACTTTGAGTTTCCGGGTCAGGGGCTGAAGGTCAAGGTCACTGTGGCTGTTTTTTAGAAACTTGCCCTCATCCATCATAGGCCCCCAAAGGCGAGCTATGTTGTCTTCTGACAACTATTGTTTGTTTTTGATTTATCAAGTATCAAATCACCCATCCTGTAAACACAATCAGTAACACAGTGAAACTTTGGTGCAGTGATTGCATGAATTGTTATAAATTGCATGACTGAAATATATAAAATGAATAACTGAAAGCACTAAAGAAGAGCAATCATTTTACAAGCTAAATGCAAGAGATTTCAACACCTTAACCCAATTAATGAGCTTGTTGCCAAATTGGTAGAACTGGTCATTTTTGGCTACCATACACTGAATTTAAAATAGTACCAGGTGAGATAATTACATTTTTTTAATTTTTGGGAATCATTAATTTTCAGTACTATTTAGGTATTTTACTTGAAATTCCTCTGTTGCAGTACCTAAAGAAAACCTTGAGCCACATTTCTATGCTAGTATTTTACACATTGTGGTTCTGTGGATTGAGATATCATTTTTTTGCAAAACCAAGGAAAAATGCAATAAAATACTAAAATGGTGACTTTCGAATAAAAATCTTTGGCTTCCATATTCTTACATTTACATGGACTACCATCTGATGAAAAATCTTTTTGGGTAATTATTTTCAAATATGATTTTTTCAGTACCTCAAATATAGCTAAGTAACTGTATTGAGGAACCTTAAGGAGAGTGGTGTTTCCAACGACGTAGTTTAACTGAGTATTGTTACAGACAAAGATACATGTTGTAGTCTTTTGATAAGTGTACTGTTTCTAACGACGTGCTGGTGTATTTTAGATTTAGCTGAGTATTGATACAGAAAAAGTAAGCTATTTTTTGTTCTATCTTTTACCAGTCGTGCTAGATTATGCTTGGTATTGATACAAACAAAGTAAGTCATTTGTTGTATCCTTTACCAGACGTGTTGGTGTATTTTAGATTAAGCTATATATTGATACAGACAAAGCAAGTCATTTGTTGCATCCTTACCACACGTGCTGGTGTATTTTAGATTAAGCTGAGTATTTATACAGACACAGTCAGCCATTTGTTGTATCCTTTACCACACGTGCTGGTGTATTTTATATTAAGCTGAGTATTTATACAGACACAGTCAGTCATTTGTTGTATCCTTTACCACACGTGCTGGTGTATTTTATATTAAGCTTAGTATTTATACAGACACAGTCAGCCATTTGTTGTATCCTTTACCACACGTGCTGATGTATTTTATATTAAGCTGAGTATTTATACAGACACAGTCGGCCATTTGTTGTATCCTTTACCACACGTGCTGGTGTATATTAGATTAAGCAGACAAAGTGAGGCATTTGTTGTATCCTTTACCAGACAGGCTGGTGTATTTAGATTAAGCTGAGTATTGATACAGACACAATAAGCCATTTGTTGTATCTTTTACCACAAGTGCTGGTGTATTTAAATTAAGCTGAGTATTGATACAGACAAAGTAAGCTATTTGATGTATCCTTTATCACACGTGCTGGTGTATTTTAGATTAAGCTAGGTATTGATACAGAAAAAGTAAGCCATTTGTTGTAACCTTTACATGTACCAGACGTGCTGGTGTATTTTAAATCAAGCTGAGTATTGATACAGACAATGTAAGTATTTTGTTGTATCCTTTACCACACGTGCTGGTGTATATTAGATTAAGCTAGCTATTGATACAGATAAAGAAAGCCGTTTGATGTATCCTTTATCAGACTTGCTGGTGTATTTTAGATTAAGCTGAGTATTTAAACAGACACAGTAAGCCATTTGTTGTATCCTTTTGCACACGTGCTGATGTATTTTAGATGAAGCTGAGTATTGATACAAACAAAGTATCCTTTACCACACGTGCTGGTGTATTTCAGATTAAGCCGAGTATTGATACAAAGTAAGCCATTTTTGCATTCTTTACCACACGTGCTGGTGTATTTTAGATTAAGCTGAGTATTGATACAGACAAAGTAAGCCAATGGATACAGACAAAATGAGCCATTTGTTGTTTTCTTTACCAAAATACCCTGTGAAGGTAAATACATATAGCATGAACAACAGCTCAGTCGGATGCGCGTCTGACTGGTGATCAGGAGGACGCGGTGTCGATACCTGCCGGGGTTGGCAACATTCTTTCGTAGATATTGATCAAGCAATCTTTTCTACGGCCATTCTCTCCCATCTGCTGATTCAAGAAGGGATGTTGTCAGTTTCTGGCGAAAGAATGTGCAGTGCACTAACTATAAAAAATAGAAGTGAAGGCAATGATCAGGGATCGATGTTGCAACTGCAGTCCTTGAGTATTGGAAAAATAAGAGCATTAAATGCATGTACATGTAAGCGTAGACCTTTTACAGCCACCACACGTCACAAACAAAACAGCCCTGATATGCAAAACAGAAGTGATCTGGAATCGATATTGCAACTGCAATCCTTGATGATTGGAAAAATAAGACCATTAAATGCATGTGCGTAGAGATCTTTTACAGCCACCACACGACACAAACAAAACAGCACTGATATGCAAAATAGAAGTGAAGGCAATGATCAGGAATCGTAATTGGCTGCACAGGAAAAGTGTGAAGAGGTAAACTGACCGGCTCAAAATTTACCTAATATAGTGTTGACTGGGCCGTTAAACTCCAATACAATCAAACAAATTAAGTTCCAGAAAGGGTTACAACTTTTGGTGTTATTACAGCAATGGATGTTTATACACTCAGGACGTTGGTTGATTGAGACAAAGGTGACGTGCATCTTGCGTCACCGGGCATCCAATTGGCTTTCCGCTATTGGTGTTCCCATTAAGGTCTAGTTAATTCATGTTTGTGTTTCTTTCCCTTTTCCATTATGGTCCAGTTAGTTCATGTTTGTGTTTCTTTCCCTTTGGTGTTTCTGATGGGAGCTGTGGGTTAATTGTATCGATTCCTGATCATTGCCTTCACTTCTATTGTTTATCGATTTCTCTGGGAGACGATCTGAAATGACCCACAAAGGTTGACGTGTTGTTAAACCAATATACACTGTAGAGTTGAAAACTCAAGGGTTTATTTTTTTTTTTTTTTTTGGCTGACCGTCCAACGGCCCCACAGCGGGGCATCTTTTTGCATGTTCTTAAACGTTCGTTGGATTTGTTTTTATGATTTTTAGCTCTCCAGAGCCGAGGGCTTATAGGATAGGCAATTGTCCGTTGTCGTTGTGGTCGTCGTCTGACGTCGTTTGACATCAACACCTTCAAACTTCTCCTCTGAAACCACTGGGCCTATTGAGTCCATATATCATCTAAAGCGTCCTTGGACTTGGGGATTATAAGTTTGTGTTTTAATGAAAATTGCCTCATTAGTAAGGTTGTTATCGCAGTTTTCATAGACGTATAATGGGGAATACAGAAAAATGGCATTTACTTCTAAATCTTTGCAGATATTTTGACATTGTTATTTCAGAAATGATCCTTGAGTAAGCTTCTTTCAGCAAAATACTTTTATGCCAACCTGCAGATCCACCAGGGTGTGCCGGGGACATGCCCCACCCCTCCACGTCATAAAAGGCGATATGTCTGAGAAACCATTCAGATTAAACCCTAAACCATATATATTCCTGTTCCTTGTGATAAAAGGTTTTAGTGACACCAACCTGGGAGCCCCCTGGGTATGCTGGGGCCATGGCCCACACCTACACTTCGTAAAAAACCCAATATCTCAAAAACCTTCCTGACCCACATAGCTAAACCATATATATTCTTGTTCCTTATGTAAAGACACATTCAGTGATACCAACCTAGGGGTCTCCCGGGGTGCACCGGGGCCATGCCCCTACCCTCCTTTTCACAAAAAGGCCAAACTATTTGAGAAACCATCTCCTAAACCATATATGTTCATGTTCCTTA
This sequence comes from Lucinisca nassula, assembly GCA_963580285.1. Lineage (NCBI taxonomy): Eukaryota > Metazoa > Mollusca > Bivalvia > Lucinida > Lucinidae > Lucinisca > Lucinisca nassula. Next base: position 80,687,701 of record OY757015.1, on the reverse strand, counting down.
TGATAAGAAACATTCAGTGAAACCAACTCGGGAGTTCCACAGGGTTTCCAAGGGTCATGTCCCACTTCATGAAAAGGACATGTATCTCAGAAACCGTTCAGATCCACACCCCTAAATCATATATATTCTTGTTCCTCGTGATAAGACGCATTCAGTGACACCAACCTGTGGGCCATGCTCCACTTCGTATAAAGCCCAATATATCAGAAACCTTCCTAATCCCCACCCCTAAACCATATATATTATTGTTCCTTATGAAAATACACATTCAGTAATACCAACCAAGGGGTCTCCTGGGGTGCGCCGGGGTCATGTCCCACCCATCCACTTCACAAAAGACTAAATATCTGAGAAACTGTTCAGATCCCCGCCCCTAAACCATGTTTATTCATGTTCCTTATGATAAGACACATTCAGTGACACCAACTCGGGAGTCCCCTGGGTTGCCCAGGGTCATTCCCCACCCCTCCACTTCATTAAAAAGCCATGTATCTCAGCAGCCGTTCAGATCCCCACCCATAACCCATATATTTTTGTTTCTTATGATACGACACATTTAGTGACACCGACCTAGGGGTCTCCAGGGGTGTGCCGGGGCCATGCCCTAACCCTTCACTTAACATCTGAAAAACTGTTTAGAGCCCTACCCATAAACCATATACGTTCATGTTCCTTATGATAAGACACATTCAGTCACATCAACCTAGGGTCCCCAGGGTTGTCCCGGTCATACCCCACACCCCCACTTTAAAAGCCATAAACCTTGTATATTCTTGTTCCCTGTGGCAAGACTCATTCCGACACACGAACTTTGGGGTCTCTTTGTGCTGGGGCCATGCCCCGACCCTCCTTTTCACAAAAGCCCTACATCTCAGAAATAATTCAGATTCCCACCCTATAATCATATATATTCTTATTTCTTATGGTTAGACACAGTCAGTAACACACACTTGGGAGGGTCTACAGTTTCTCTACCCTCCACTTTATAGAATGGCCTTATATTTTAAAACTGTTCAGATCCCCACCCTTAAACTATATATTCTTGGTCCTTATGATAAGGCACATTCAATGCCAACAATTTTGGGCTTTCCTGGGATCTGCTGGAGCCATGCCCTAGCCACTCCACTGCTTAAGAGGCCTTATATCTAAGGAACCGTACAGATCCCCATCCCTAAACCATATTATCATGTAAAAATACATGGCTGACAGTGGGCAGTGCCTGCCTGAACTCTGGTGAGCAAAGTGGCCCATGGGCCTCTTGTTTGTGTTTTGATTTACGACCGTTTCAAGATTATTTCACTCATTTCAATATTTCGAGCCGATGGTTAATCAAAAGTGGGCGAAAACCTGAGTACCCGGAAATATACTTGACCTTCCGTTGCAGAACTTGGCGTGAGCAAGGAGCGGAACACAGCGGTAAGAGGCCTAATGATTTAGAGTCAGCGCTCTTATCCACTTGGTCACGGAGGCCCGTGGATTTTGTTATAACGATAATACATTCTTGTCCTTTCGTACATGTATCTTAAAAATGGTTATTTTTTTCTGGTGAAAATTTGTGATCGTTTTCATATAAATGCCCCCAAACTGAGGTTGAACATTGTGGCGGTTTCTACGCCTTCTCATAACCACTGTCTTAGAGCAGAAATAAGACAAATAATGGGTACGCCTGTTAAAAGTAGAACTAAAACAAAGATCAGAAATCGATACAATTAACATACTCCACCCATCAAAGACACCAAAGGGAAAGACACACAAACATGAAGCGACCAGACCATAATGGAAACCTAAACAAAGGAAGGCCATAAGGACAGGTATTTTCCCACAAAATGGCCATATGATCATCCAAAATAAAAAGACACAAGTGATACACACAGTAAGTAACAAACAGCAACATAAATAAACCGCCACAGAAGAACCGCCTTGGAACGGTCAGTGGAAAGATTTCCACTGGGGGGCTTAAATCGATTTTACGTGGCCACAGTCCTCGCCCTTACTTCCGTCGCGATTTAGACAAATAATTTGTTCAGTCCGCATGAAGGCCTCCTAACACATCAGTGCAACATCTCCGTGAACACAAATAATCAAAGAACCACAGAGGTGAGACAACGGTGAGGACTCGACGGCAAGAAACCACTGAAATGCTGGAGCAAAAGAAAACCAACAGTTAGACTCCAAAGGGCCCGACCAGAGACAGAGCATCAGGCACCAACCAACATTACCTTGAATTAGATCTCTCTTATTCTCAATAAGACGTTGGAACCGTCATAGAATCTGAGGTCTGACCCACCGGCGTGCAAATAAAGAGGGAAGCAAAGTTGCCAACCGTGATTGGGTTAACTACCATGCATGCAGTCTGTCGTATAACATCCATGTTGTACCCAATCTTTTTATATCGAAGAATGATTTTACGAAATTGGGTGCTGAAGTCATTGCGGTTATATATTTTTCTGAATTTATATACTAAGTCACCATAAAACTCGGGTTCCGATAGACCTTGTTGCAGAAGAGATTTAAGTCCAATACTGAATTTTTAAATTAAATCAGAATGGCGGCTATAAAATTTTGAAAAGGCTTTGCGTAGTGTATGGTACCGATAACTCTGATTAAGAAGTTTAGCCGTTAATAATTCATTACGAGTGTTGAAGTCAGTTGCATGACTACATACTCTAGCAAATCGAATTAATTGCGAAATATATACGCCATAGGATGGCGCACGAGGAACATCACCATACAAAAAAGAAAAATTTACAATCTCATAATCAAAGTCATCGCGTTTATCATAAATTTTGCACGAAACAAACCCATCTACAATAGATAGATGTAAATCCAAAAAACGGGGCCTCGGTATCAGAAGAATTTGCTTTATTTAATTGAAGTTCCGGGGGGGGGGGGGGGGGGTAAATCTGACTGATCAAACCATCGAAATAGATAACCCCATTTTCTCTACGTAAAGTGAACTATATATGGGTTACATTACATGGACTTTATCGTACAATGTATCTCAGAGAAAAAAAAACAGTTGCCGCGAATACCTTGCAGTGGCCCGAGCAAGTGTATACCGCGTAAACCTTGCAGTGTTCTTTGATGTGTTAATCCTTTGGGTTTTGCCCATTCTTGTTTAAAGAGGCTTTGTCGATATCATTGCTACAATTTATCATGAAAACGTGCCTTAATAACTTTGACCCCTTCAAACCCCGCTTTTATATAGTGAAACTGGGGTTTACACATGCAGGTAAACGTTATTTTTTTCTTAAAAACATAATTGTGGGAGGACCAACATTTTATGCGTTGAGTAAAAAACATGAAGCATATCAGACATTTTTAATCTGTAAACTGTCAATTCCGGACGTTTTTTTTTTTTTTTTTTTTTGTTTTGTTTTTCTAAATCCGTCCTTCAAAATACCGATGTCCGGTCGGCCGAATGGGCGGGTTGTCGGAATGGGCGGGCGTCGACCGAGGTTTACCTTTTGTTCAAAGTTATATGTTGCCTTTAATTAATCCCAGCTTTTGAAACAAAAAGGGATGGGGGTATACTGGTTTACACGTGTGGTAATGCGAGTTTTATTACACGATGTTATCCACTGCTTATCAACGACGTCATATGTTAAAATAAGAGGGCAAGTCAATAAGTAACCAGCCTATCCCATTTTTCAATTGACCCAGTCTACATGTACCAAGATTGTCATGCTTTGTTTGAATACATGTTTTAGTTTAGGCATGAGGGTAAATTGCACCCTTATCGTGTCATTTATTCATAAGATATTAACCGTCAAACATGGCTAGCGATGCAAAAGAAGCTTTTCGTCAAACGCTGAATACCGTGTTGTAATTCGGTACTTGTATTTGATAACCCGGTCTTGACGCTCATTAGATGCCACTGATGAAGAAATGTGTAACAAAGTACGGCGGTTTATGCACTCTGAAAGGCGAATTAAGGTGAAAGAAATAGTGAATGCAATACACATTTCACACGGTAGCGCTTCAACAATTTTACACGATCGGCCAAGAGCAAATGGCAATCGGAGCATCAGTATGCAGCACATTGTTAAAAGCGGCTTAGGTCAAAAGAAGATGATTTTTTTTCACATCTGAAACCTGGGTCCACTATTATAAACCAGAGAATAAAACTAAAAGTCGCCAGAGGCTAGGGTAGTCCGAGGTCAAAGAAGTTCAAAACGCAACCCTCTGCTGGAAAAGTGATGGCAACTGTATTTTGGGACGCACAATGCATTATTATGTTGGACTTTCTAGCAAAGAAATGTACATTGGGCATATTATGCAAATTTGCTAAACCAACTGAGAACTGCAATCCTTGAAAACCGCCGAGGTAAATTCTCCAAATGGATTTTTTACGCCAAATGGACAATACAAGAGTCCACACTTGCAAAATTGCCATGAATGCTGTTAAGCGGAAGGGCTGTGAGCTAAAACCCCACCCCGTCTTTTCTCCGGATTTAGCTTCTAGTGACTATTTCCTATTCCCAAACTTAAAAAAAATGGATATCCGTGGAGGTCATTTCCGGTCGAACAAAGAAGTCGTGGCGATAGTTGAGGATTGGTTTAAACAATATTTTATTTCAAGCTTTATACATTTCCAATACACATATATTAATACGATATGGCTAAAGGATTTGACAGTAGGCTTTGTGGCTTATAAACGCCATCTCCTGGAAACAACATAGTGTACGACATAAATGAGTAGCAAGACTGCAGTTGAGGATTGGGTCGGAGACAAAGACCCTGACTTCTTCAGTTCTGGGCTGATGGCACTGGAACAGCGTTGATCAAAGTGTATCATTATAGAGATCAATTACATCGAAACAGAAGAGAACGATCTCACCCAGAAATAAGTTGGGTGCTTTTTATTGAATCGCACTCGTATATTCATTTATCATATGACGTCGCGTCTGAGAGTGTAATAGCGCCATGTAATATTTTCGATAATCCACTAGTGGATTAAATATGCAAATTAGCTAGATACGTCCCGTAACGTATCATATGTACGACGTCCTTAACGACATCTCGTTTACTAACGGCGGAATATTGACATTTTTGTAAACAATCGTGAATAAAATGCGTTTTAAATGTCATATGATAAATAGAATTTTGCATTCGTGCTCATGTATTATTGAATTTATTAAACTCGTTGAGGAAAAGGCATAAAATGTTCGGCAAGCCTCGCATTTTATCCCTTTTCCTCAACTCGTTTAATAAATTCAATAATACATGAGCACTCATGTAAGATCCTCTATGAACATTGTGGCTTCTAAGTAGTTTTCTGTAGCGGTTTTCTGTCAATGCATTGTGTGTTTCAATGTGATGGCGTTGGGCTTCTGACACCCTATGGCTTTTCCTCAATGCGATGAACATGTAACTTGGTTTACTTCAGTCGAGCCATGGAAATTTGTTCAACAGAAGAGTAGTTTGAACTAATGAGGGTTAATCCGGGCACCTGTCATTGAGGATTAACATCAAGTGAACAAGTCAAGTGAAATGAAACCCTTCTAATCCCCACTTTATAGAGAAACCTAGGCTTAACAGGGGTATACAATATTTTGCATATTTCTGCTCCATGACATAGGTTGTGGGTATTCATTTGTACCGCGCTTATTTCTACTCCATGACATAGGTTGTGGGTATTCATTTGTACCGCGCTTATTTCTACTCCATGACATAGATTGTGGGTATTCATTTGTACCGCGCTTATTTCTACTCCATGACATAGGTTGTGGGTATTCATTTGTACCGCGCTTATTTCTACTCCATGACATAGGTTGTGGGTATTCATTTGTACCGCGCTTATTTCTACTCCATGACATAGGTTGTGGGTATTCATTTGTACCGCGCTTATTTCTTCTCCATGACATAGGTTGTGGGTATTCATTTGTACCGCGCTTATTTCTACTCCATGACATAGGTTGTGGATACTCGTTCGAACCGCCCCAATCGGGCGGTTCTAACGAGCATCCGTGATTTTACCCTGGGATAGAAATTTATGTTCTGACCCTGGTGGTCCGACCCAAAATCGAATATAATCGCGTGTTTGATAAATGCACTGATTGAATACGACCTCGTATGCGCCGGCTGACGTCACAGCACCTAATGGGACGTCACTAAACATTCCTGCAGTGTCGACGCAATATGGCAGACGTTGGTAACCGAAGTTACTGCAGCATTAAAAATCCGCGCTAAGAAATGGAAGGTATGCAAGAAAAAGAATCCAATATGGGAGTGAGGGGTGGATAGAAAAATCCGTCCCTCGGGATCACTGTCAGGCATCACTCGGCAAGCCTCGTGATGCCGGACAGTGTCCCTCGGGACGGATTTTTCCATCCACTCCTCACACCCATATAAGATTCTTATAGTATTCTGCAGGGATACAGATTAACAGGTGCGCAGTCGCCGAAGGCGTCTAACTTTTTGCCTGGACGCCTAAGTTTTAAATAAAAATGCCTATCAACTTAATGTAAAATTTGGAATTTTGTCTGTTTGGGTGCCCAATGCATAATGCTTAGTCTGTTTCCCTGATTCTGTGTGCACTCAATAGACTTTTTCCGTATTAAGGTGATTCAAATGAGCAGTCCCACTCACAGTACACATTTTCAAGAACAAATCTTTCCTAACTTTACTGTTTGTTTGATTGAGGTTTAACTTCCCCGTTAACGGGCCTCCGTGGCCAAGTGGATAAGAGCGCTGACTCTTTAGGTCTCTCGCCGCTGTGGGTTCGAGCCTCGCTCGGGTCACATGTGAGACGCCAAGTTCTGCAACGGAAGGTCAGGTTGTTTTTCCCCGGGTACTCCGGTTTTCGCCCACCTTTGATTAACGATCGGCTCAATATGTGTGAGAAAATCTTGAAAGGGCCGTAAAACCTAAATCAAAAAAAAAATCCCCGTCAACAATATTTAGGCCATAATGAATTTTATTTTTCTGTTGTTCGTGAAAATATGAACGCAGTGGGTCGCACTGGAAATTTGTTCCACACAATCTGGGGATCTACTGTTAAAGGAAAGACCGTGCTCCTCAAGAGCAAATTCTTGTCTTTACATTATGATTACTCACCCGTGCAACATAGTCCATTTTTGATAACTCCAAAATGGCTATTTTTTCTGATGAAAATCCGTAATATTTGTCTTATAAATGCTCAAAACATAGGTTTGGGTGCTCGTTAGAACCGCCTCATTGAGGCGGTTCTAACGAGTACCCACAACCTATGTCTTGGAGCAGAAATAAGGAAAATAGTGTTTATCCCCCTATACACCAGTTTTCTCTATATAAAGTGGGGTTTAGTGGGGTCTTTATTCCACGGACTTGTTCACGTTATGAAGAGTTGATCCCTATTGGCATGGGAGACAAAAATACTGAAGCTGTATCTATTCCCCTTACGAGTGTGTGTGTGTGTGTGTGTGTGTGAATTCGGGTTTAACGTCGCTTTCAACAATTTTTCAGTCATATCACGACGGTGTCTGGTTGCGACAGGGAGCTCAATGCTCACGTTTATAGTGCTGCCTCACTGAAGTATCATGTCCCAGACACATTACATGATACCACACCCAGTCACATTATCCTGACACTGGATCGACCAGTCCTAGCTCTTCCCCGTAAACCTGAGTGCCAAGCGAGGAGCAGCTAGTACCATTTTTAACGACTTTGGTCCCCTTAAGAGTTTAAGTTATCAAAGCTCCAATGTCTTTTATAGCAAACAGCAAAATCCCGCTATTAAGACCACCTAAAGTATGCTTTTAAAAGCTAACTGAGAAGCCCCCGCCCATTGGGGCTTGAAGAAATAAATGGGCTGCCTGATGCTTCCACGCAGAGCTGAATCTGGCCCGCACACTAGTACTGGTAAACCGCTTAGTGGATCTAAGCCTGCCCAGGCAAAGAAGTGCGAGTCGGACCAGCCATGCTTATGAACCCTATTGGTTTCATTGAGCGACAGGGCTTGAGAAGTCATTTCATCTCAATGTCGGGTAAAAGTCCCACAACATTGGAAGCAACGTCTCCAAAATGACCTTTATAGTGTTGATGGGGACGTTAAACATCAAATCAAACAAACAAATGAGAAGGTTTCAGTTATTCTTTCTTTGTATTTTACACCCAGTGTCTCTTTATAAGAGACCACCATTGGTGGTCTTAATATAGGAATTTTACTGTATTTGCTCGACCGTTCTGTAAAACAGCCAGCTGGAAAAAAAAAAAAAACAGCTTCAAATCGTCATCGTTTGGAAAGTTTTTGTCGCATTTTTTGTTTTACGGCTCCGCTGGCGTGAAGTAAGCATTTTTTTTTTTTTTGACATTAACACAACTTTTTCAGATTTGCAAAAAAAAAAAAAAAAAATAAAAAAAATCTAACATTACAAAAAACAGCGTATACAAATACATTGTAAATGTTACCGCTGAGAAAACGAAAATTTTAAGATGAAAAAAAGAGATAATTTCTGCTCAAAATATAGATTGCTGGTACACGATAGAACCGCCTCATCGTGGCGGTTTTAACGAGCACCCATAAATCTATATTTTAGAGCAGAAATAAGAAAAACACAATTGTTCGCTGTAAATACCAGTTTTACTAAATAAAAGTGGGGTTCAAGGGGGTCAGAATTATATAGGTGATTTGTTTGTTGTTTGATTTGAGGTTTAACGTCCCCGTCAACACTGTAAAGGTCATTTTGGAGACGGTGCTCCCAATTTTGTGGTACTTTTACCCGACAGTGAGATGAAATGACATCTCAAGCCCTGCCGTCCAATGAAACCAATAGGGTTTATAAGCATGGGCGGGCTGACTCGCACCGCTTTGCCTGGGCAGGCTTAGATCCTCTATGCGGTTTACCAGTACTCGAGTGTGGGTCGGTTTCAGCTCTGCGTGGAAGCATCATGCAGCCCACATATTTCTTCAAGCCCCGATTGGCGGGGGCCAAAAATTATTGTGTTTTCGTGACGGTTGCACTAAGTATTATCTGCCTAATAATTATTCTTAACAGCTATTATATACACGCCATTATGGAAATTGCTTCTGTGGATGCAACAGTAGAGAAAGGCGCTGGATGGAAGAAGTGGGGTTTACTATGCTGGGCTATCACTGAAATCTCTCTGTTCAGTGGGATCCAAATGGGCTGGGGATCGTTGGTGTTTGTTTTAAAGGATGAAGGACTTTATGCGAATTTATGCCAAGGAAGTGCAAAGATTGATAATGCGACAAACACGACATCTTCATTTGAGGACACAACAATTTATCTGCGACCTTCAGAGTCGTCAACTGGGCCTAGTTTATCAAAAGTGTTTTCAACCAAATCTTTCATGACAGAAGACCGCTCAAGTAAACAATCTGGAAACAAAGATAACGCTTGCGGACCACAAGATGAAAGGCTGGCCCTTTGCTTTGCAATAGCTACGGCCTTGTATGGTACCACAGCCGCTGTTATGGGTCATGTAAATTACAAGTTTGGGACAAGAATATATAGATTGGTCGGCTAGTAAGTTTCATTTAGACATAACACTAAGCAAAGTACTGACAGCTCTGGTGGGCCGAATGTCTCCGAGCTTGTAAAAATTGTCCTGAATGGAGAATAAGGCTATTTTCTGAAATCCTGTACCATCACGTGAACAAGTCCGTGAAATTAACACCCCTAAACCCCACTTTATACAGAGAAAACTGGGGGTTATGGGAGTATCCCTTATTTGTCTTATTTCTGCTCCAAAACAAAGGTTATCGGTACTCGTTAGAACCGCCTCAATGAGGCGGTTCTAACGAGCACCTATAACCTATGTTTGCAGTATCAATAACAAAAATATCACGGATTTTTATCAGAAAACTAGCCATTTATGAACAGTGAAACAATTCACTATGTCACATGGATGTCAAATTGCAATGTTTCAGTTAAACAATCAGTGTGGGCCCTAATCAGAGGCGTCTTCCCATGTCCCTGTCAATGACTTTACAGACTTTTTTTTACACAAAGCACTCTAACACAAAGACATGAAAAAACGCTGCATTAAATAATGGTTACCAGGATATCGTACAAATCAGTGATAATCACGTAGACAACAGCAATGTTAAGTTTCTGTGCTTAATTACTTTGGGGTGGTTGACAAATAATCGATCCAAGTACATATACGTAATAATGCTGTACTCCGTGGTTTTTGAACGGTGTTATTTTATCATAATGAAAACACGCCTAGTATATAATTTTGACCCCCTTGAACCCCACTTTTATATTGTAAAACTGGGGTTTACACGGGTAATATTCTAGAATGGGTTATCCTTTGGAAGCAAGGAATACACCACAGAACTGAGAAATATGGAGTTTACATGTTTTCTGGGCCAGACTAGCTAGTTTCGGCCAATTAGGCCTCATCAGTGACCCTCAGATATTTTCAAAATTCCACAATGGAATCAGTGATCCCAACGGCCAAGAAAATATAAACTACACTATGATGTAGGGCAGGGAGACTTTTTACGGCCGCCACACATTCCCAGACACCAGCTGTAGTGACGTTAAATATGTTCTAGAAAGGGTGTTATCCTTTGGAAGCAAGGAATACACCACAGAACTGAGAAATATGGAGTGTACATGTTTTCTGGGCCAGACTAGCTAGTTTCGGCCAATTGGGCCTCATCAGTGACCCTCAGATATTTTCAAAATTCCACAATGGAATCAGTGATCCCAACGGACAAGAAAATATGAACTACACTATGATGTAGGGCAGGGAGACTTTTTACGGCCGGCTTATTGTTCTTATTTCTGCTCTAAAATATAGATTGTGATACTCGTTAGAACAGCATCGATAAGGCGATTGTGGGTACTCGTTAGGTACTATAACAATCTATATTTTGAGCAGAAATTAGAAAAATATCACAATTTTTCATCTTAAAATTTTTGTGTGTGTGTGTGTGTTTTTTTTTTTTTTTTTTTTTTGACAGTGAAGTTTACAATGCATTTGTGTAGGCCTGTGTTCGTAATGTAAAATTTGCGTTATATTTGTTGTAGAAACAATGCCCTCACCTTTCTACTTGACAATATTTATATTAGATTCGGCACTAAGTTATTTTGGCTAATTGTGGGTATTCCGATGGGTACTAATTGCGCACCTCTTGTGGCTGATCTGTTCTTGTATTGTTATGAAAGAGACTTCATTTTGTCGCTTTCCATTGATAACCAATCTGAAATTATTGAAGCTTTTAGCTCTACTTCTAGATATTTAGATGATTTATTAAGTATTGATAATACCTATTTTGATGGTTTGATCAGTCAGATTTACCCCCTAGAACTTCAGTTAAATAAAGCAAATTCTTCTGATACCGAGGCCCCGTTTTTGGATTTACATCTATCTATTGTAGATGGATTTGTTTCGTGCAAAATTTATGATAAACGCGATGACTTTGATTTTGAGATTGTAATTTTTCCTTTTTTGGATGGTGATGTTCCTCGTGCGCCATCCTATGGCGTTTATATTTCGCAATTAATTCGGTTTGCTAGAGTGTGTAGTCATGTAACTGACTTCAACACTCGTAATAAATTATTAACGGCTAAACTCCTTAATCAGGGTTATCGGTACCATAAACTACGCAAAGCCTTTTCAAAATTTTATAGACGCCATTCTGATTTAATTTCAAAATTCAATACTGGACTTAAATCTCTTCTGCAACAAGGTCTATCGGAACCAGAATTTTATGGTGACTTAGTATATAAATTCAGAAAAATATATAACCGCAATGACTTCAGCACCCAATTTCGTAAAATCATTCTTCGATATAAAAAGATTGGGTACAACATGGATATTATACGACAGACTGCATGCATGGTAGTTAACCCAATCACGGTTGGCAACTTTGCTTCCCTCTTTAATTGCCCGCCGGTGGGTCAGGCCTCAGATTCTTTGACGGCTCCAACGTAAAGGCTTATTGAAAATTAGAGAGATAATGTTGGTTGGTGCCTGATGCTCTGTCTCTGGTCGGGCTCATCGGAGTCTAACTGTTGGTTTTCTTTTGCTCCAGCATTTCAGTGGTTTCTTGCTGTCGAGTCCTCACCGTTGTCTCGCCTCTGTGGTTCTTTGATTTTTGTGTTCACGGAGATGTTGCACTGATGAGTTAGGAGGCCTTCATGCGGACTGAACAAATTATTTGTCTAAATCGCGACGGAAGTAAGGGCGAGGATTGTGGCCACGTAAAATCGATTTAAGCCCCCCAGTGGAATCTTCCACTGACCGTTCCAAGGCGGCTCTTCTGTGGCGATTAATTTATGTTGTTATTTGATACTTACTGTGTGTATCACTTGTGTCTTTTGGTTTTGGATGGCCATATGGCCATTTTGTGGGAAAGTAACTGTCCTTATGGCCTTCCTTTGTTTAGGTTTCCATTATGGTCTGGTCGCTTAATGTTTGTATTTCTTTCCCTTTGGTGTCTTTTATGGGTGGAGTAAGTTAATTGTATCAATTCCTGATCTTTGTTTTACTTCTACTTTTATACAACTTAAGTACGGTAAAATTCTGCTATTAAGACTAGATAAATTAAGACAAATTCGGCATTAAAGGGGAATGGGAACACCTTCAGGGGAGGCAAATCGTGCAAAAGTATATTTGTCTCCCATGTCAATAGGGATCAACTCTTAAAGGAAAGAATTTGCTCCTGAGGACCAAATTCTTTCCTTTAAGAGTAGACCCCTTTTTCATTAGGACAGGGCTTATAGAAAATCGAACAGGAAGTCCCAAAAGTTGTCTCCCGTTAACAAATGGCAGAAAAATGTGCTATGTGTTTGCATTCCCCTTAAAAGGTTTCAGCTGTTCCGTTTATTCGTGTTTGCTATACCCAAGATCCCATTTCAAAAACATGCCTATACAAATACAGGTACATTGTAGATTTTACCGCCGAAAACATGGGAATTTTAAAATGAAAAATTGTGATATTTTTCTTTTTACTGCTCAAAATATAGATTGTTGGTACACGTTAGACCCGCCCGCCTCAATGAGGCGGTTCTAACGAGTACCCACAATCTATATTTTCGAGCAGAAATAAGAAAATAAGGTTTACCCCTGTAAACCCAGTTTGACTGTATAAAAATGTGGTTTAACGGGGTCAAAATTATATAGGTGTGTTTTCGTAATGCACTGACCATTTAGATTGACTATTCCAAAGTGGTCTTAAAGACCACTTTTTGAACAGTCCCAAAGGTGCTCTTAATAAAGGCATTTTGCTGTATTCTTTTTTCTTGCATACCCACAGCTTGTACTACTGATTTATTCTAAACTACATGTTTGTGTCTTTCACTGAATCGGTTATCTATTAAATATATATAGATTAAGGATACTCGTTAGAACCGTCCCGATGAGGCGGTTCTAACGTGTACAGACAATCTATATTTTGAGCAGAAATAAGAAGAAAATCACATTTTTTATCTTAAAATTTTCGTGTGTTTTTTTTATCGCTAAAATCACAATGTATTTCTATAGGCGTGTTTGCGTAAGGGTTGGCTGATTCTCTTTGAGAAGATATTTTTAAAACAGGCCTGAACCAGGGAGTTAGACCGTTTCATTTAACCTTCTGTTTTTAAACCACATATTTGTAGAACCCTGATCAGACGCCGCATTCTTCGTTCGGTCTGATCTGGGTCTACACTTTTTACCAATATCTCAGTAGGCCTACACGAGCCCAGAGAGGAGCTTACAACACGTTAACAAGTAGGTGAAATGAACATCTCTCTAAACACTCCGTTATGTGGAGAAAACTGGGGTTTACAGGGGTATACATTCTGTTTTCTTATCCCTGCTCCCCTCACGAAAACACGCCTATATATATTTGACCCCCCTTGAAACCCACTTTTATATTGTAAAACTCAAGTTTACAGGGGTAAACCTTATTTTTCTTATCATTCTGCTCTAAAATATAGATTGTGGTACTCGTTAGAACCGCCTCGATGAGACGGTTCTAACGAACACCAACAATCTATATTTTGATCAGAAATACGAAAAGTATCACAATTTTTCGTCTCAAAATTTTCATTTTTTTCCGCGGTAAAATTTACAATGTATTTGTATAGGCGTGTTTTCGTAACGCAAAACATATATAGTGAGTGCTCGTAAGAACCGCCTTAATGGGGCGCAACCTATGTTTAAAGTATACACAAATGCTCATCAAGAAAAATGAAAGCACGGGTGTGTTATGGTAATGTTTTTTTACACAACGCTCTGACGTCACAAGAAGACTAGTGCATTAGAAGATCTTGGTCATACGCACAAGTGCGGGTAGTAAGCTTCTGTTGCTATAACATTGGGTCGATTGATAGACAGTTCAACCTGTATTAAGCAAACGCCTGAGGGATAACCAAAATATGCTTGCTTAATACAGGTGCTTGTTTCCTACATATAAAATTTAACACATTTGCTTTTTTTGGTCTGCTTACTTAAGACAGGTTACTTGCTTAATAAAGGTGGCCACTAAGACATGTTTTACAATCCCTTAATTGTACAGGTTTTGTTTATTTCAGCTTTTTGTTTACCAGTGGTGCATTGATGATGGCGTTTGCGAGCGTTGGTAAGTGCACGCACACTTATGAACCCATTAACCCATTGTATTCTAGTGGACTCTTCCATTGCCATATGTTGGACAAGTCCATTTATCATATAAGGGGTAGTAGCCATGTAAAATAGGCACGTAATGGAATGTTCCGTATTGGGGTTTCGCGTAAGACGCATATATCTACAAGGTAGATGGACAGTTTTGTCAAGGTTTCAAAATATTGATTTGAAAAAGTTTGACAGGTCTGCCTGATTTAAAAAAAAAGCTAAGCCTCAAACCTTAATTATACATTTATAATATGGAACATCCAAAAGATGATTATCTCCATTATGTCCCCTGTTACGGCACCCATAAAATAGTTACCCTCCGTGGCTCGAACTAGCGTTGTCTCGAACAAATTTTCATGGTCCCAAAGGGGTTCGAACCATCGAAGTTCTACTGTATATGCCCAATAACTGTCCATCACGTGGACAAGTCCGTGAAATGAAGACCCCTCTAAACCCCACTTTATATACAGAAAACTGGGGTTTACGGGGGTATTCATTATTTTTCTTATTTCTGCTCCAAGACATAGGTTGTTAATGAGGCGGTTCTAACGAGCACCCACATCATATGTTTTGAGCATTTATAAGAAAAATATGAATTATTTTCATCAGAAAACATTACGATAACACATCCGTGTGATATAGTGCATTTTTTCATTCCTCAATAAAGGTAATTTTTCTGATGAAATTTTGTGATATTTTCTTATTTATACTCAGAACAAAGGTTTTGGGTGCTCGTTAGAACCGCCTCATTGAGGCGGTTCTAACGAGTACCCACAATCTATGTCTTGGAGCAGAAATAAGGAAAATAATGTTTACCCCCGTAAACCCAAGTTTTCTCTATATAATGTGGGGTGTAGAGGGGTCGTTATTTCACGGACCTGTTCACGTGATGAGTAGCCATTTTGGAGATATGAAAAATGGACTATGTCGTTCGGTTGAGTTATCGTGATGCCTTACGTCATCAAAGATGTGTGCTGCATACAGCAGAGCCTGATGGACCTCCTATCACAAAATGTGTGTAAAATGTCGCGGCATAGTGCATTTTTTTCACATCTCCAAAATGGCCATTTTCTGATGAAAATCCGTGATATTTTTCTTATAAATGCTCCAAACATAGTTTTTGGGTGCTCGTTAGAACCGCCTCATTGAGCCCGAACGACATTGTGCATTTTGTCCAAAAGATGAAAATATTTAATATTTTTCTTATGAATGCTCAAAACATAGGATATGGGTGTTCGTTAGAACCGCCTCCTCATTGAGGCGGTTCTAACGAGTACCCACAACCTATGTCTTGGAGCAAAAATAAGAAAAATAATGTATACCCCCGTAAACCCCAGTTTTCTCTATATAACGTGGGGTATAGGGGGGTCCTCATTTCACGGACTTGTTCCGTGATAACTTCAAAAAAAATTTTTTGTCTTTTATTTAATTTAAAAACAATTGCCAAAATAGTGTGACAATCACTCAAACCACCATCACAATCTGTGATGTTATAAAGTATTTAGGCATTATTTTGGTTATACATGTTGCATCTCTTATCCGGTTAGTAAAATTGAAAACATCACATATTTTTCTCACATATGTTCCATAAAAGGGTTATCCTTTGGAAGCATAGAATACATCCCAGAACCCCAAAGGTATGAAGTGTACAGTTTTCTAGTTTCGGCCAATTAAGGTCTCATCACTGACCCTCAAATATTTTCAAGGTACCACAATGGAATCAATGATCCCGAAGGACAAGAAAATATAAACTACACTATGATGAAGGGCAGGGAGACTTTTTGCGGCCGGTGTAGCGTGAGATTATTGATCCCGTGAGATTCTTCAGTCGCACCGAAAGTGGCTGAAATCCCTCACGGAGGGGTGTGAGAGAATTCAGTCGTGAGAATTGTAATACGATAACTCTATATAAGAGACTGGGGTATCGAAACTCTCTTAGTATATTAAATGATAAATTATGATGGTACATTAATTAAACTTTAAATTAGAAGCTGTGTTACTAGTGATTTTATTTATTTATTTATTTATTTATTTATTTATTTATTTATTTATTTATTTATTTATTTATTTATTTATTTATTTATTCATTTATTTATCTATTTATTTATTCACCAAGCCCCGATCGACGGGGGCCAATGACAAACAGATACTATAGAATGTAGAAAGATATTATCTTGATTAAAGACAACTAAGTCAAGCTGAACTTATATTGGGGTACGACTTGACCAAAGCCAAACTGCAACGCCCGAGATCACTCAGGGCGACTGGACTTAGGGTCGAAATGGTCCGTATTCATAGTAGTGTTGATTATCAAATTACAAAAAAAGAAAAAAAGAAAAACTGTAGGGACATTTCTTTTTTTTTTTTTTTTTTTTGTTTGATTTGAGGTTTAACGTCCCCGTCAACAGTGTATAAGGGCATTTTGGAGACGTTGCGGCCAATTTTTCCCGACATTGAGATGAAATTTCAAGCCCTGTCGCCCAATGAAACCAATAGGGTTTATGAGCATAGACGGTCCCACTCGCACCGCTTTGCCTGGGCAGGCTTTGATCCTCTAAGCGGTTTAGCAGTACTCGTGTGCGGTCGGTTTCAGCTCTGTGTGGAAGCCTCGTGCAGTCCATCTATTTCTTCACGCCCCCATCACGAAAACACGCCTGTATAATTTTGACCCCCTTGAACCCCACTTTTATATAGTAAAACTGGGGTTTCCGGGGGTATACCTTATTTTTCTTATTCCTGCTCTAAAATATAGATTGTGGGTACTTGTTAGAACTGCCTCGATGAGGCGGTTCTAACGAGTGCCCACAATCTATATTTGGAGCAGAAATAAGAAAAATATCGCATTTTTCTTCATAAAATCTCCTTTTTTCGGCGATAAAGGTGGCAATGTATTTGCATAGGCGTGTTTGCGTGATGCCAATGGGCGGGGGCAAGCTGACTTCGTACTTCTAACTTCTGCTTTGACGTTGAATAGGTAGGTAAGTAAGTAGGTAGGTGTTTTGGTGGCTAGATAGGTAAAGAAGATGGGTGGCTGGGCAGGTAGATAGGTTGGGTTTGAGGTTAAACGTCCCCGTCAATACTATATTGGTCATTCGGAGACGATGCTTCCAATTTCGTAGGACCCGACTGAGATAAAAAGACATCTCAAGACATGCTGCCCAATGGAACTAATAGGATTTATATGCTTGGACAGTCCGACTCGCATCACTTTGCCTGGGCAGGTTTACCAGTACTCATGTGCGGTCGGGCATCATGCAGCCCATCTATTTCTTCAAGTCCCGATGGGCGGGATAGATTTAAGTAGGTAGGTAAGGATATGTGTCTTGGTGAGTCAGTAGGTAGGTAGGTAAGGAGGGATGTTGGTAGGTTTGATTTGAGGTTTAACGTCCCGTCAATACTATATAGGTCATTTGGAGACGATGCTTCCAATTTCGTGGGACCCGAATTTGAGATGAAAAGACATCTCAAGACCTGCCGCCCAATGAACCAATATGGTTTTTATGCATGGACGGTCCGACTCGCATCACCCGTCTGGGCAGGCTTTTGCGGTTTACCAGTACTCAGGTGTGGTAGGGAATCATGCAGCCCATGGGGTGTCTTGGTGGGAAGGTAGGTAGGTGTTTGTTTGTTTGTTTGTTTGACTTGAGGTTTAAAGTCCCAGTCAACACTGTGAAAGTCATTTTGGAGACATTGCGACCAATTGCGAACAATTTGTTGGACTTTTACCCGACATTGAAATGAACTGACATCTCAAGTCCTACCGCCTTATGAAACCAGTAGGGTACTTGGGTAGGTAGGTAGGTAGGCCGGTAGGCAGGTAGAAATAAGTAAATGTATGTCTGACCGTCCGTTCCCAAACGGAAAGGAGCCTCCGTGGTGTAGTGGTTATGTTACTGGCCTTATAGACCTGGGGTTACATATTCGATACCATGCCTACCTGTCTACATACCCACTGAGCCACGAAGCCACCAGACCATTTCCATGCCAACGTTACTACCTACAAATAAATAAAAATAAAGAAATAAAGCCTGTAATAAAAAAGTTCTATTTAAGGTTCGTAATATAAGCAGATTTCTTTAGACATTTTAAACAAAGGAGCAGGGGCTAACAGGAAGTGGATGATATTTCTCACGGCCTTCTTGCGCATGCGCAGATATACCTTGGTATTAAGGTTCTCACGGGTTTAAAGATCTCACGCTACACCGCCATACATTCCCTTAACACCAGCTGTAGTGACGTTAAATATATTTTATAAAAGGTTTATCATTTGGAAGCAAAGACTGCACCACAGGACCCAAAATTATGAAGTGTACAGTCTTCTGGACCAGACTAGCTAGTTTCGGTCAATTAAGCCTGATCACTGACCCTAAAATATTTTCAAGGTACCACAATGGAATCAATGATCCCAAAAGACAAGAAAAAATAAACTACACTATGATAAGGGGCAGGCTGAATTTTATCAGGCGAAATCATGTTGTAATTTAAGTCATCAATTATATAGACACATGGATATACCTGATACAAACTTGATCTAAGTCTGAACATAAATCTGTATCAAAAATAATATCACTTGTGGATTGGGGTCTGTAATTATCAGTTACCCCCTATATATAGTGCATTGTAACACACTGACCTGATAAACATATACTATGTCAGGACAAGAGAGCTTTATCGCGTTACCGTGACATTGCACTTTTTGAATAAAACAGGGCAACCGGAAAAATGGCCAAAATGTGATTATTATTTGAAAAATTGAAAACATTACATGAAAAATTATCAAAAGAAAAATAACGGTCAGATGATAGTAAATACACTGATCGATTACATTCCGCACCGCAATGGTAGGACGCTCTGAGGACAATCGGTAAGTGATCAAAAATTGCCAATCTAAAGCGTTTTCAAGGGGATAAACTTATAAATAGAACACAGATTCGTGTCATTTGATATCAAATTTATCAGGCTCGACTTCGAGAACGCATGCAGAATCGCTCGGCAAGCCTCGCGATTCTTCAAGCGTTCTCGAAGCCTTGCCTGATAAATTTGATATCAAAAGACACGAACCTGGTATTCTCTATTTACATGATAATCCCAATGTCCTATTTTCAGTCTCACTTCTAGGAAAATGTTCACACTCAAAGATTTTATCCTTTAATTGGGTACGTCAGATTTGTAAAATACAATCAACCCCCCGCCATTTGCATTTTGTCATTTCTATCTATTTTGAATCCATTTGTTAGGAACAGAGTGTCAATGCAACTGTCGTCAAGCTTTGTCACGCTCAAAATTAAAATATAGCATCGCATAAAAATCTAGATGAAATTTGTGGCATTACGAAAACACGTCTATACCAATACATTGCCATCTTTAAGGCCTTAAAAACGACAATTTTAAGAAGAAAAATTGTGATATTTTTCTTATTTCTGCTCAAAATATAGATTGTGGGCACTCGTTAGAACCGCCTCATCGAGTGCCAACAATCTATATTTTGAGCAGAAATAAGAAAAATAAGGTTTACCCCTGCAAACCCCAGTTTTACTGTATAAAAGTGGGGTTCGAGGGGATCAAAATTATATAGGCGTGTTTTCGTGATGAAATTTGTTTATATAAATATAGCAAAGGTTGTAACTTGCAATTTAGTAAAAAGGTTGTATTTTTATATCTAAACTTGCTGATTAGGAACCTAAAACGTAGGTCCGGTCAGCAGATGTATTGTATCTTATAGGTCAATGCCAGCTATTCCGTGTATTTATTCAACCGCATGAATGGCTAACAGATTGGAATGTGTGAACTTGGCTTAGGATTCGCGGCTTGGAATATCGATTTTGTCCAACGCTCACTATACTTCAGTGTGTGAACTTGGCGTAGGATTCGCGGCTTGCATTATCGATTTTGTCCAACTCTCACTATACTTGAGTGTGTGAACTTGGCTTAGGACTCGCGGCTTGGAATATCGATTTTGCCCAACACTCATAACATTAATATTTACTTTAATTTACTGCTACGGAATAAATCGAATTCCAAACTCTACACTCCAAACTCCAAGCCAGGTTCATAGACTTGACAGGCCTACACTTGATAGGTTGTGGGAACTCGTTAGAACTGCTTCGATGGGGGGTTCTAATGTGTACCAACAACCTCTAATTTGAGGAAAAAATAACAAAAAATATCACTTTTTTCCTCTTATTATTATTTCTTTCGGTAGTAAAATTGACAATGCATTTAGCTAGACATGTTTTCGTACTGTATCTGACTTTTCAGAAGTACCGTGGTTGATATTTCCTGGACTGGCTATGATTGCGGTGGGTGGTCTTCCTCTACTAATAAGCAATACTCAGGTAAACATTTTGTGCACAAAAGATATTTGTACATGTATCCATTTCATACTACGTGTGTACATAAAAATCTGCTTCCGAGGTCCCAACATTACGAAAACACGCCTATACAAATACATTGTAAATTTTACCACTAAAAAGATGAACATTTTGAGATGAAAAATTGTGGATTGTTTCTTATTTCTGCTCAAAACATAGATTTTGGATACTCGTTAGAATCGCATCGGCGAGACGGTTCTAACGAGTACCCACAATCTATGTTTTTGAGCAGAAATAAGAAAAATAATCTATACCCCTGTAAACCCCCGTTTTACTGTATAAAAGTGGGGTTTAAGGGGGTCAAATTTATATAGACATGTTTTCGTGATGATATTACGTGTGTACATTATAAAATCTACTTCCGAGGTCCCGAGCGCATATATGCAGTCTATGTCGCTGGAACATTTTCTGTTTTAAAATATCATTGTCGAAGTTGTATTTTGCATTACGCAACAATGTTGCGGCGGGGTACATGTACACGTACCAACCGTTATGCAGCTGGATATGTTCGGAAAATTACTAATTTGTTCTATCTGACAGAGACGGCAGTTCTCCGATACACAGTTTGGAGACAAGGTCACCGACAGATCTGGACCAAAATCACGACAAACCACGTTTTAGTTCACCATAGCGGAAGGCTCCACGGGGGTGGTTTATAGGATAGGCAGTAGTCCGTCGTTGTCGTCGTCTGCGTCGTCAACATGTTCAAACGACATCTCCTCAGAAACTGCTAAACAAAATGAAACCAAATTACATGTGGAGACTCCATGGGTTGGGGGAAAGAAAATTTGTTCATGGGATCTTTGTCACATGACCATGTCCATATATGGTAAGAACCTTTTTAAAAATTTTCTTCTCAGAAACCCTATAGCCGATCGGCTTGAAACTTGGTGTGCAGCATCGGGGACTCGGGTCCTACCGAGTTGGTTCAAATGATGAGCTTCGGTTGACCTTGTCCAATTTTATGTCAAGGTCAAATTTGGTGGCATAAACAATTGTATGGAAAAGAGGCAAAACAGTGATCCAATAGTAGTCTGTGGCATCAGAATTGATATCTGCTATCAGCTGAATGGAAATTTATTAATTCCAAAGTATTTCTTTCTTCTTCTCCAGTAAACTGCTAGACTGATTGAAACCAAATTACATGTGGAGACTTTATGGGACAAGGCAATGAAAATAAATTTGTGGGATTGGTGTCACAAGACCAAGGTGGCTGTCATGCCCATATATGGTAAAAACCTTAAAAAAACTTCTCCACAGGAACCAAAACGCAAATGACCTTGACACATTGTATGCAGCATCGGGGACTTGGGCCCTACCAATTTTGTTCAAATGATGACCTTTGGATGACATTGACCTACTTTACGTTAAGGTCAAATTTGGTCACGTAAGCAGTTGTATGAGAAAAATGCAGGAAAATGATTTTTCTGCTACTATTGTAGCCTTTGGCATCGGAATTGATATTTGCAATCAGCTAAAAGGAAGTTTATCAATTCCAAAGGCCAAGTTCATTTACTGACCTTTCTCGTGGATGGCTCGTATTCGGTATTTCTATAGTCTTCTCTAGTAAATTGCTGGACTGATTGAAACCAAATTACATGTGGAGGCTCTTTGGGATGAGTCAATGAAAATAAATTTGTGTGATTGGAGTCACATGACCAAGATGGCCGCCATGCCCATATATGGAAAAAGCCTTACAAAAATCTTCTCCCAAGGATCCAAAATGCAGGCGACCTTGAAACTTTGTATGCAGCATCGGAGACACGGGCCCTACCAAGTTTTGCAACCTTTGGGTTATTTTGACCTATTTTACGTCAAGGTCAAATTTGGCCAGTTAAGCATTCGCAAGGGAAAAGGACAAAATGATGGATTTTCTGCTTCTATTGTAGCCTAAATATTAGAAGATGAATATGACTTTGATTTACATCTCGCAATTTTAGAGTGTGTCAGATAAAATGAGCCTAGAAAATTGTATATTCCAAAACAAAAATATTGTAGTCTTCCCAATATGTTTAAATAAATTGAATTGCTTTCAATCAATTCTGAAAAAAGTCAAAAGAATTTATGGTTAAATGTATTTCAGAGATCAATCTGTTTTTGTGTAAGTTTCCAATAGTGAACCTTATTTATACATGTTAACAAAATGTTAAAAGTATGCATGTGAAACTATCGCTTATTATATAATCACTAGCATGATGTTATGTTGACTCCTTGTGCTCAAATCACGTGAAATGAACACCCCTCTTAACCCCAGTTTTTATAGAGAAAATTGGGGTTTGAGGGGGTAAACGTTATTTTCCTTACTTCTGCTCCAAGACATAATTGGTGGGTACTCGTTAGAACCGTTCAATGATGTCAAGCAGGAGCTTCTAACGAGCAGCTTCAGCCTATGTTTGGAGTAAAAAATAGAAAAAATATCTCAAATTTCAATCAGAAAAATGTCAATAAAAATGTTGATATGCTTTACTAGATATAAACATAGAAGGAAAAGAGTTTACTTTATTTAATCTTTATGGGCCAAATGACCACAAACCAAACTTATTGGTTTAGACTCGTGTTCTGGACGGGTTTTTGGTTTTTTGGACCCGGTTTTGGTTTGTGTCGGTCTTTGAGTCGACTGCCTGTTCGAAATTCGCGGGGTTGCGGTGTGTTTCCTCTGGCTTTCTTTGCCGGATCATTACAGGGTCACTGATGAGGCTTTATTAGCCGAAACTACGTAGTATGACCCATCTTCTTTCTTATGAATGTTTTCATTGCTCTTAAAGGAACTCATTTTTTATTTTTATTTGCCTTCACTGCGGCTGGTGTTGTGCCGTGTGGCGGCCGTAAAACGTCTCCCCGTACATCAACCATAGTGCAGTTTATATTTACTTTTGGTCCTTTGGGATCAGCGTGAATATTCTGAGAAATCAGAATTAAATTATTGGTTTAGACTCGTGTTCTGGACGGGTGTTTGGTTTTTTGGACCCGGTTTTGGTTTGTGTCGGTCTTTGAGTCGACTGCCTGTTCGAAATTCGCTGGGTTGCGGTGTGTTTCCTCTGGCTTTCTTTGCCGGATCATTACAGGGTCACTGATGAGGCTTTATTAGCCGAAACTACGTAGTATGACCCATCTTCTTTCTTATGAATGTTTTCATTGCTCTTAAAGGAACTCATTTTTGATTTTTATTAGCTCCACTGGCCGAAGGCCAGCGGGGCTATTGTCATGGCCCTGTGTCCGTCGTGCGTCCGTGCGTTAACTTTTTCTTTAAACATCTTCTTCTCCTAAACTACTGGGCCAATTGTAACCAAACTTCACAGGAATGTTCCTTACATAGTCCTCTTCTAAATTCCTTCAAAGAATTTTGTTACACCCAGAACTCTGGTTGCCATGGTAACAAAACCAAAAAAAAATAAAAATCTTTAAAAATCTTCTCCTCCAAAACCACCTGTTGGATTTCATTTTTATTTTGCATGACTGTTCCTTGGGTTGACCTCTTTCAGATTCCTTGAAGAAATTTTGATCCGACAAAAAACATGGCCGCCATGGGCGGGGCTTATTTTCCCTATTTAACATATAGTGTAATGCTTAAGCATCTTCTCCCCCTAAACTATTGGACCCATTGTAACCAAACTTCACAGGAATGTTCCTTACTTAGTCCTCTTCTAAATTCCTTCATAGAATTTTGTTGCACCCAGAACTCTGGTTGCCATGGCAACAAAACAACACAAAATATTAAAAATCTTTAAAAATATTCTCCTCCAAAACCACCTGTTGGATTTCATTTTTATTTTGCATGAATGTTCCTTGGGTGGACCCCTTTCAGATTCCTTGAAGAAATTTTGATCCGACAAAAAACATGGCCGCCATGGGCGGGGCTTATTTTCCCTATTTAACATATAGTGTAATGCTAAAACATCTTCTCCTCCTAAACTACTGGGCCAATTGTAACCAAACTTCACAGGAATGTTCCTTACTTAGTCCTCTTCTAAATTCCTTCAAAGAATTTTGTTACACCCAGAACTCTGTTTGCCATGGCAACAAAACGACACAAAAAATTAAAAATCTTTAAACATCTTCTCCTCCAAACCCACCTGTTGCATTTCATTATCCCCTCGCACAACATAGTTGTGAGGGGGGATATAGCATTTGTCCCTTACGTACGTACGTAAGTACGTACTTTTGTCATCGCTCTAGCGCCACGTACGTACGTACTTTTGTCATCGCTCTAGCGCCACGTACGTACGTACATACTTTTGTCATCGCTCTAGCGCCTACATTTCTTGACCGATTTTAATATAACTTCACACAAACGTTCCTTACGACAATATCTGGAGCAAGATCGACTTTCAAGGTCATGACCTCAAGGTCAAGGTCACTCTGGCTATTTTTTTAAAAACTTTGTCATGGTTCTAGCTCCTACATTTCGCCCCCAATTTCAATATAACTTCAAACAAATGATCCTTATAAAAATATCTCGAGCGAGTTGGACTTTCAAGGTCATGACCTCAAGGTCAAGGTCACTGTGGCTATTTTTAGAAAAACATTGTCATCGCTCTAGCGCTTACATTTCTTCACCAATTTCAATATAACTTCACACAAATGATCCTTATAAAAATATCTTGAGCAATTTCCACTTTCAAGGTCATGGCTTCAAGGTCAAGGTCACAGTGGCTATTTTTAGAAAAACTGTGTCATCGCTCTAGCTCCTACATTTCTTCACTGATTTCAATATGACTTCACACAAATGTTCCTTATGACAATATCTTGAGCGAGTTGGACTTTCAAGGTCATGACCTCAAGGTCAAGGTCACTGTGGCTATTTTTAGAAAAACATTTTCATCGCTCTAGCGCCTACATTTCTTCACCAATTTCAATATAACTTCACACAAATGTTCCTTATAAAAATATCTCCAGCGAGTTCGACTTTCCAACTCATGGCCTCAAGGTCAGGGTCACTGTGGCTATTTTTAGAAAAAACTTTGTCATCGCTCTATCGCCTATATTTCTTCACTGATTTCAATATAACTTCACACAAATGTTCCTTATGACAATATCTCAAGCGGGTTCGACTATCAATGTCAAGGCCTCAAGGTCAAGGTCACTGTGGCTATTTTTTAGAAAAACTTTGTCATCGCTCTAGTGTTTACATTTCTTCACCAATTTCAATATAACTTCATACAAATGTTCCTTATGACAATATCTCTAGCGAGTACCACTTTCAAGGTCAAGGTCACTGTGTCTATTTTTAGAAAAACTTACGTCATCCCATTTGCGCTTACATTTCTTCATCGATTTCAATATAACTTCACACAAATGTTCCTTATGACAATATCTCACCATTTCGACTTTCAAGGTCAAGGTCACTATGGCTATTTTTAGAAAACTTTGTTATCGCTCTAGCGCCTACATTTCTTCACTGATTTCAATATAACTTCACACAAATGTTGCTAATGACAATACCTCGAACGAGTTTGACTTTCAAGGTTAAGGTCACTGTGGCTATTTTTAGAAAAACTTTGTTATTGCTCTAGCGCTTACATTTTTTCACCAATTTCAATATTACTTCACACAAATGTTCCTTATAACAATATTTCTAGTGAGTTCCACTTTCAAGGTCAAGGTCACTGTGGCTATTTTTAGAAAAACTTTGTCATGGCTCTAGCGCTTACATTTCTTCATCCATTTCAATATAACTTCACACAAATGTTCCTTATGACAATACCCCGAGCGAGTTTGACTTTCAAGGTTAAGGTCACTGTGGCTATTTTTAGAAAAACTTTGTCATTGCTCTAGTGACTACATTTTTTCACAAATTTCAATATAACTTCACACAAATGCTCCTTATGACAATATCTCGAGCTATTTAGACTTTCAAGGTCAAGGTCACTGTGGCTATTTTTAGAAAAACTTTGTCATCGCTCTAGCGCCTACATTTAATGATGGATTGTAATAGAACTTCACACAAATGTTTCTTATGATAATATCTCGACTTACTTCGACTTTCAAGGTCATGACCTCAAAGTCAAGGTCACTGTGGCTATCTTTAGAAAAACTTTGTCATCGCTCTACCGCCTGCATTTATTAACAGATTTTAATATAACTTCACACAAAAGATGCTTATGATAATATCTTGAGCAAGATCTACTTTCGTGGTCATGGCCTCAAGTCAAGGTCACTATGGCTATTTTTAGAGAAACGTCATCACTCTAGAATGTACATTTATTGGAGGTTTTTTAAACAAACTTTACACACATGTTGCATATGATAATATCTCAAGCAAGTTGGACTTTTGCCATTTCAGTGTTTTCCACACACGAAGTTGTCTAGTGCGAGGGGATTTGTATCGCATGCGATGCCTTGTTTTTATTTTGCATGAATGTTCCTTGGGTGGACCTCTTTTAGATTCCTTGAAGAAATTTTGATCCGACAAAAAACATGGCCACCATGGGCGGGGCTTATTTTCACTATTTAACATATAACGTAATGCTAAAAAATCATTTTCTGCAAAAGTACTTGTGGGATTTCATTGTAATTTGCATGAATTGTCCTTGGGTGGACTGTTGGCAGATTCCTTGAAAAAAATTTGATCTTACAAAAAAACATGGCCGCCATGGGCGAGGCTTATTTTCACTATATAACATATAGTGTAATGCTGAAAATATTTTCTGCAAAAGTTCTTGTTTTATTTCATAGTTATTTGGCATGCATGTTCCTTGGGTGGACCTCTGTCAGATTCCTTGAAGAAATTTTGATCCGACATAAAACATGGCTGCAGTGGGCGGGGTTTATTTTCACTATATAACATGTAGTGTAATGTTAAAAAGTCTTCTCTTCTTCAAAAGTTATTGTTTATTTATTTATTTATTTATTTAAAAGTACCTTCCTGTATCTGAATTAATCTCCTCCAATTTTGCTGACTATCACATATCTATAGAGGTCCACCTACAAATTGTCATTCTAAAATTCAAAACATCAGAAATTTCACATGCCCATCACACTGGTGATAGAACTGATGTTTTCAACACAAACTCTATTTATACAACTTGATGTTTCAAAATAAATTCAAAATACTGAGGGAGATTGATTTATTAGACCTAATTATACTACAGTGTCAACAGTTCTCCAGATCCCTGAGGGTTAAAATGGCTTAGTTGAAAAGGGAGGCATACCGAATCCGACGGAGGAAAGGAAAAAATAAATAAATAAAGAAATAAAAACATAAATCTGTTCATTTTTTAGCTCCACTGGCCAAAGACCGGCGGGTCTTATGTTATATGCTATGGCCCTGTGTCTGTTGTGCGTCTGTGCGGTTGTGCATCCGTGTGTTAACTTTTTTCTTTAAACATTTTCTCCTTAACTACTTGGTCGATTGTAACCAAACTTCACAGGAATGTTTCTCACATAGTCCTCTTCTGAATTCCTTCAAAGAATTTTGTTACATGCAGAACAAAATGGCATCGAAAGCAAAAAAAAAAAATATTTAAAAATCTTCTCCTCCAAAACCGCTCAATGGATTTTATTCTTATTTTGCATGAATGTTCCTTGGGTGGACCTCTGTCAGATTCCTTGAAGAAATTCGGATCAGGCAAAAATCATGGCCACCATGGCCATGCCCAACATGACTGCCATGGCCATGCCCCTTGGCTCATTAGCTTTCAAAGACTTATATGGGGAAAAGTTTGAAAAACCTTCTCCTCCAAAACCGCTCAACGTAATGGATTTCATTCTTACTTTGCATGAATGTTCCTTGGGTGGACCTCTGTCAGATTCCTTGAAGCAATTTTGATCAGACAAAAAACATGGCCGCCATGGACACGCCCATTGGCTAATTAGCTTCCATAGACTCATAAAGGGATCTTTTTTTTTTTTTTTTTTTTAATCTCCTCCAAAACCGCTAAATGGATTTCGTTCTTAATTTTCATGAATGTTCCTTGTGTCTACCATTGTCAGATTCATTGAAGAAATTTTGATCAGACAAAAAACATGGCCGCCATGGCCACCACCTTTGGCTCATTAGCTTCCATAGACCAATAAACGGAAAAACTTCTTCTCTGAAACCATAAAGCCTAAAGCTAAGACATTTACAGTAAAACCTGTCTTAGTGGCCACCTCTATTAAGCAAGCAACCTGTCTTAAGCAAGCAGGCATTCAGTTCCCAAGAAAGGCAGATGTGTTAAATTTCACCTGTATTAAGCAAGAACCTGTCTTAAGCAAGCATATTTTGACTATCCCTTAGGCACTTGCTTAATACAGGTTGAACTGTAGTATGTAGCAAAGTTATGTGGTCACCTACTAAGTCCTGCGAACTATGACTCTTGAGTCCAAATTGGCAACGCCCCGGTGCTTAGTAGCTCCCATAGACTAATAATGACAAAATCTTGAAACTTTTCTCCTCTGAAACCATAAGGCCAAGAGCTTAGTATGTAGCAACTTGAAGTATTCATCTGCATAAATCCTGCCAACTATGCCCCTGGGGTCCAAATTGGCCACACCCTGAGGCCCGTAAGCTCCCATAGACTTATACTGGGAAAAACTGACAAAAATCTTCTCTGAAACCATCAGTGCCCAGAGCTTAGATATTAAGTATGCAGCAACGTCAAGTGGTCACTCAAATAAATCCTGCCAACAATGCCCCTGGGGTAAAAAATTGGTCACGCCCAGAGGCATATTAGTTCCCATAGACTTATAATAGGAAAAACTTAAAAAATTCTTCTTCTCTGAAACCATAACGCCCAGAGCTTTAGATATTTAGAACGGAGCAATGCCAAATGGTCACTCACATAAATCCTGCCAACCATGGCTCTGGGGTCCAAAAAATATAGAATGGACATTCCTTGGGTGGATCACTTGTTTCTTTTTTACCCATTGCATGCGGGAAAACCCTAAATGGGTACCTTGGCAAACAGTGCTGGCCCAGATCAGACCCCACAGAACACCATGTCTGATCAGGGCCTGCACTTTTTGCTAACAGAATTTTCCATCAAAAATAGAAAAAAAAATAGGCCTGACACCCCTTATATGACAAATGGACTGGTCCAACATATAGCAATAGAAGAGTCCACTAGTATACCATTGGTTAATGTAATAAATATGACAATTGTCTGAAGTTAGCCGGTGGAGCGACAGGCCCTCTTGGGCCTCTTGTTTGCCTTCACTGCGGCTGGTGTTGTGCCGTGTGGCGGCCGTAAAACGTCTCCCCGTACATCAACCATATGAATGTTTTCATTGCTCTTAAAGGAACTCATTTTTGATTTTTATTTATAATGCCGTAAGAGAAAAATATATCCTATTTCAAAATTAATAGAATTATTATTTGGGGTGATTGGGATTTTAGTAAATAATCCAGATCTTGATACGAATAATTATCTACACAGAAATAATCCTAGAGCACGTCAGGAAGTCTTAAATATGATTAATGAGGATGATCTTGTAGATATTTACAGGGAACTGACTGGAGATGAAGGAGAATTTACTTGAAGTAGGCGAAAATCCAGCCCGAAAACAGGCTAGATTAGACTTTTTCTAATAAATGACGACTGCTTTAAATACACATCTGAGGCAGAAATATTTCCAGGTTATAAGTCGTATCACAGGAGCGTATTATTAACTCGCTTTTAATACAAGTGAAAGGGGGCGCGGGTACTGGATAATCAATAATTCTTTACATAAAGATCAATATTGGTTAAAATAAGGTATTCTGAAGTAAAACAAACATACCTAAAATAATGAAGAAAACAATATTGATAATAAAGATAGCAAGAATTTCGTATTAATGATCAGCTGTTTTTAGAAACAATTTTATTAATTTTTCGTGGTAGCACAATAAAACATAGATCACAGAGAAAGAAACAGCGGCAAGAGGAGGAAACCAAATTAGAGCAAAATATAATACTGATTGCAGTAAATGCATTTTTAATATGGTTGATGATGTTTTGGATGAATTTGAAAATAAACAAATCTTTGTTAAATGAAATTTAAAAAAGAGAAAAGATTTTGGTGAAAAACATACACGTTATTTTTTAACTTAGAAAAAAAAATTACCAGTAAATGTATACATAAATTGGTAAATGAAGAAGTGGGTGAGGTTGCAGCTATAGCGGATGTTCTAAAAATACCAAACTCACATTCTTAAAAGTTTATATACGGAGGTTGAAATAGACGATACCTCATCAGTAAAATCAGTATTAGGTGACAATGAAAGTAAATTATCAAACAAAGAATCGAATGAATTAGAAGGAGCGATAACTTACTCAGAGCTAACATTTGCTATGAAAAATAATAAAAGTCTAGGTTTAGATGGGTTCACAGTAGATGTTTTTTTAAAATTCGTTTGGGTCGATATTGGACAATTTATTTTACATTCATAGAACTACGGTTATCGCACTGGCTCACTTAGTATTACCCAAAAGCAAGGATTCATAACGTGCATCCCTTAACCAAATAAACCAAGAATTAATTTAAAAGAATGGAAACTTATATCTTTATTGAATATTACATACAAACTGGCATCAGCAGTAATATCAAATAGATTTAAGCAAGTACTGGACAGGGTTAGACATGGAAATCAGGAGGAGTTTATTGGCTTTTAAGAGAAAAAGTAAGACTTATCTGTGACGTGATTTTTGAATGTTAAAACAAAACATACCTGGCTTGCTACTTTCAGCAGACTTCGAGAAAGCATTTGACACTGTCTCTTACGAGGACTGTTCAAATATGAATGCAACTATGCACATAAAAATGATTCCGTGATAGATTTCGATGAAAAATTTATTTTGTCCCCTCAAAGTATTCCCCTTTAACAGATATACAAACTTTCAGTCTTCTGATCCAATCATTGAATGCATTTTGGTAATCTTTTCGAGGTATACTATGAAGGCACTGGAATATTGCAGAACCAAGGTGTTTGCGCTGTACAAATTTTCGACCAGAAAGGTATTTTTCAGCCGCGGGAACAAAAAAAAGTCATACGGGGCAAGGTCAGGTGAATACGCGGGTTGAGGGAGTTCAACAACCTTTTCCTGCTTCAGATAGTCTTGCACAATGAACGCCTTGTGCGTTGACGCATTGTCATGTCGCAATCTGACATTGGCCAAACCAGTTGCGGGTCTTCGTTCTTTGAAATATTTTTTTCAATTTTCGAAGAACTTTATTCTTGTAAAACTTCGCATTTACAGATTTGCCTTTAGGCACAGCAACCTGAATAGCAGGGCCATGATTTGAAAATAATATGGCATACATTACCTTCTTGACGCTCATGGTCCGCTTTGCAATGCATGATCTTTTGCAATACTTTGTTGCCCATATTTTGTTCTGAATCTTTCGTTTTGGCTAAAAAAAGTGAACCCATGTCTCGGCACCTGTGACGACATTAGCGAAAGACCGTGCATTGTAATTTGGAAACTTTTTAATCAGCTTCTTGGCGCACTGAACGCGTGTCTTTTTCTGCCCATCTGTCAACAGATGGGGAATCCATCAATCACAGATCTTTCTCATTTTCAAATCCCGTTTCAGAATTGTATGAGCTGCTCCTAATGAGATGCCAACCATACTAGCTATTTGCCTAGTGGTGTATCGTGCATCGGTAGCAAGTATTTCTTTTACTCTAGCAACCATCTTGGCAGATGTTGCTCTTTTCGGCCGACGATCATGTGGTGCATCTTCTGTTGAGCCTAGCCCACAGCTGAAATTCTTAACCAACGAAAAACTGTCGAAAAAGACATTTCATTATGCCCATAAACCGAACATATTTAATTAAAAATGTCTTTGCACCGTATACCAAGAATACAACCGATTCTTAATATAGGACCGTATTTCAACGGCGTACTCTGACCTTCTTCCAACCATGTTTTGTATTAGTATACACGAGTAGACAGTGTTTATCGAACGATATATATGGCTAAAGTCAACGGATTTCAACAGGTTTGGTATCAATGTATAGGTAAAATGTTTTTCTACGCTGTGATATTTATTTCCAGGTAGTTTTCGCATTAGTGCATGAGAAAACGTTCTACTTGCATTCATATTTGAACAGTCCTCGTAGACGTTCATTTCAAATGTCTTAGACTATTTTAATTTTGGGAGGTCAATTAAAACCTGGATTAGTCTATTTCAAATTGGGGCTGAATCGTGTATACTCCGAGGTGGCGTTAAGACCGACTTTTTAACCTTAAACGAGGTTGTAGACAAGGGGATTCAATATAACCACATAGCAGACGATTTGTTTATATTAAGTGCAGAAATTCTTGGGAAAATGATAAGAAATAGTAAAAATATAAACGGTATACGAATACATATTCTAACACAGCGCGCCTATATAGGCAATGGAAAATAATTGTGTTTTATTCTACAACAATCACGGCAAGGAAGAGCGTGACGAGTGACGTCATTCAAAACTGCCAATTCATGACGTCACTAGTCGATTTCCTTGACGGTGGACGGTGTAACGTCATTTTCTCGCATCAAAAACGTTAGAACAGAATATAATTGCATGTGTTTCAGCAAATAAATTTTAGCGGGATTTCTTCTAACATTGGCGAAAAGTTATAAGATTTTGAAGGAAACAACAGCATAAGTGACGATTTTCAGCGTGTTAGAATCGAAACAGGTCAGTTCTAGCCAGTGATTTGTTGGGTAATAAATCACAGTTTGTATGTCAGTTTAAAGTAGACAAATCACGCGCGCTACGCGCTCGTGATTTGTCTACTTTATAATTGACCTCCAAACTGTGATTTATTACTCAACAAATCACAGTTAGAGCTGATCTATTTCTTAAATAAAGAGTATAAATTATCTCAGTATGCCGAAGATACCCAGCTTTTTATTAGACGGCGCCGATAATTTACTTAGGGAAGCTTTGGGTACATTAAAACAATATTATAAAATGTCAGGATTAAACATTAATGTAGATTAAACAAGTGTTTTAGGGATAGGAAATTTAAGTAACTCGGAAGAAACTCTTTGCTATGAATATCCATTAGATCGGTCGCAAGAGCCTTTAAAAGCCTTATGCGTAGTATTTGCACCCCTAGTGTTTAATATATGGGACATAAATAGCCAAGACGTCCTCTTAAAATTAAGACTATACTTGATCAGTGATCTAGAAGAAAACTGGCCTTAATAAGTAGAATAACAGTTATTAAATATCTCGTTCTTCCTAAGTTCGTACAGCTCTTTATTTCCCTGCCAGCGCCACCAAACGAACAACTAAAGCAGTTAGAAAAAATGTTTTACAAGTTTTTGTGGAACTCAGGACCAGATAGGATTAAGAGGAGAATTATTATTAAAGACATAGCAAATGCAGGTGTAAAAATGGTTGAATTAAAATCATTTATTCAAGCATTAAAATTCTCATGGTTATGGCGAATACTACAACAATCAGCTACAGATTGGCTTGACTTGATAGATTTTGTAAGGTAACCGGGCGCTAAAAGCACATAGGGGCTACCCCATGGGTGGACGGATTTAGTTTTATAAATTTCTAAAAATATATTCTCGTTTGGTGGCGCTAATGCGGCGAAACCCAGTTCCATTTTACAAAATCCATTTTGGGAGGATTACGTGCAAGTTTGGTTTAAATTTTGTAAAGCTGTCGCCGTGGAGAACAAAAAAAAATCATATATGCCCATTATGGAATAATGTTCAAAAAGGAAACGGACAACTAATTTTAAGGAATTTGTGCGATATGGGCATAAGGGTAATTTATGATCCTATTAGTGAGGAACATGTATCTTATAATACTGATCAGTTAAAAGGGAAATATAACATAAGCGGCACATTTCTAGATTTCCAACATGTATTATATACTTTTTGTTTTTTGTGTTTTGGTTTTACGGCCGTTTCAAGATTATTTCACTCATATCGAGCCGATCGTTAATCAGAGGTGGGCGAAAACCGGAGTACCAGGAGAAAAACCATCTGACCTTCCGTTGCAGAACTTGGCGTCTCACATGTGACCTGGGCGAGGCTCGAACCACAGCGGTGAGAGACTTAATGTTCTAAAGTCAGCGCTCTTAACCATTAGGCCACGGTGGCCCGTTGTATTAAACACTATTCTTGAAGTATGGAATGAACATTATTTACCATGAATCGTGTATTTATTGTAGAATCTAAACAATATGTAGTCTGTAACATATACCTACAATATGATCTAATCAAATCAAAGAAAGGAAGTAGAATCCTCTATTATATTTTGTTGGAGTAAATGAATACATTCCACAAGAAAAATGGCGAGCGGAGATAGGTGACATAGGAGAAGAGGAATGGAAAATGTACTATCGAACATTAAAGTCATTACACGAGACAAAATTACGCTATTTTCAATACAACATAATATTAAAATTTTAGTTTGAGATTCATTTCTTTTTAAAATTAATAAAACTGATAATTAGGTTTCCCGACTATTGCTTTCACTTCTATTTTGTGGTTACTGTAATGAACAACCAGAAACAATTCACCATTTTTTTCTTAGATGCCCAAAAGTAAGAACTTTATTGATTGAATTTAAACTTGGTTGACCATAAAATTAGGTCATATCATAAGAGGGCCGCAAAATATTATTTTCATACGCTGGTAAAACAGAACTGGCCAATTATATATACGGTTTAGCACACTATTACATTTATAAATCAAATTTGTTTCTAGGAATATTAGCATTCAAGGATTTGTCAGCCTTATATAAAATTGCTTAGCGAGAGATACATTTTATGTGTTAAAAATATGTTAAATAAATTCTTATGACATGGAATTCAGTATATAATCATTTTTATTCAAACACTGGTGACTCTTGAGGACCTTTTCGATTTTTATGTTAGTATCAGAGTTTTGCTTTTCGTTGACCGTCCGCCACAGATATTGCGAAGTAGATTCGCACCTTTAGTCAGTTTCTATTGAAGACCAAATATTTGTTTAACGTATTTTGATGTTACAGTTTGTTTACTGCTGTCTTGTTGAAGAATCCTTTTTCTCTTTGTCTGTTCTTTATAACTTGACTACCGTGGGTTCGAGGCCTTGTTTACCTACTCTTCTCAACAATCACCTCTCTCTCTCTCTCTCTCTCTCTCTCTCTCTCTCTCTCTCTCTCAGCTCTCCCTCTTCTACTAACTCCTTAAAGATAAAGATTCGAATTAGGAATATTTGAAAATTGTGTACTTTAAATATCTGTGTCCTATATATATTTGTTTGCATGTACGTATTTATGATAATTAAACACATGTTTAGTTTAAATAAAATTATGTTATTTCCTGGAAACATAAAAATATCATTCACAAATTTATTAAAGCTGAAATACTTCAAAGAAAGGATAAAGAAATATAAACAGTTTTAATAACGAAAATAATAAGAAGAAACAACAACAATAAAAACATTTTGGCTACTATCCAAAGATCACAAAAAATGCCCCAATTATTCTGTGTTCAGTCCGCTGTCACATTTGATTTCATGGTATGCATGTTGTAACAGGTGGGCAATCTGGCCTGATGTTTGCAAATAAACTCAAAACTCCATATCGATATTTACGAAAATGCCTAAATTGTATAAAGCTATCATTTACCTAAACTAGAATAAGTGGTTTGGACCATAAATGATGATCGATACATTACAATAACATATCCGTGAGGCAATATGCATTATTTCAAATATCAAAATCGGATATTTATTATGAAAATTGGTGATAGTTTTCTTAATTTCAATCCAAATATAGGCTGATAGGCGGTTCTGTTGAGTAGCCACAACCTATGTCTTGGAGCAGAAATAAGGCAAATAATGTATACCCCCGTAAACACCACTTTTCTCTATATAGCGTGCAGCTTAGAGGGGTATTCATTACACGGACTTGTTAATGTGATTCATGTGGACACACCAGTATGGCGTTATGGTTATACATCCAAAACTGTTATTTTTCTGTTGAAAATTTTTATTTCGTTTTATTAATTCTACTCCATAAATAGAGTTTAGGTCCTTAGAACCGCCCCAAATGAAGCGGTTCTAACGCGTTACCACACTTCAGGGATGTGTATTACACGAGCATGTTAATGTACTGCGTTTTTAGTATTTTTATATGATGTTAAATCAACCTGTCTAAGCCAGCCTCGGTAGCTTAGTCGGATGCGCGTCTGACTTGTGATCAGGAGGACGCGGGTTCGATACATGCCGGGGTCGGCAACATTCTTTCTTGGAGATTGATCATGAAATCTTTTCTACTGTCATTCCCTCCCTTCCGCTGATTAAAGAAGGACAGTTGTCAGTTTCTGGCGAAATAATGTGCTCTGTACTGGTTAACCGCTTACATATAAGCTTGCCCAGGGCAAGTGTGGAAAGGTAAATTGACCGGCTCAAAAATGACCTAAAATAGTGTTGACTGGGCCGTTTAACTCTAATACAAACAAACAAACAAACAAATTAACCTGTCAAAATCGATTATTTAAAGCTAGTATTTCTCCAAAGATTAATTATTTTAGGGTGTTTCAATAAACAGTCTCAGTTTTGAAACCAAACTATCACGTTGATTACATTGATAAGGATAAGTCATATGCATATATCTTTATATTACATGCATATTGAAGCCATATTACGAATTCTAAATGAGGTAAAATGATAATCATCTCTGGCCTAGGAAGATGTATTTCCTGTGGGGAGATTTTTCACTGTAGCCGATCTTACCTTCCCAATACAGTCGTTATATCAAGACGCGGGAAAGTTTAATTCATGTCGACGCGATTGTCTTGATGCCACATGAAGGGCGTCTCCGAAAATGTCAAGAACGTTCAGAATGTACGACGTTAGACTCGGCGGCAGCGTTGAAATACCGATGACATAGACTTAAACACTGAATGACACCTAAGTTTGGATACTGTACTCTCGCATTTTTAATGTTTTATCACTTCCATAATTACCTGCCGGGGTCGGCAACATTCTTTCGTGGAGAGTGACTTTGAAATCTTTTCTACGGTCATTCTCTCCCTTCCGCTGATTCAAGAAGGGCAGTTGTCAGTTTCTGACGAAAGAATGTGCAATGTATTGGCTAACAGCTTACGAATAAGCCTGCCTAGGAAAAGTGTAAAACTGACCGGCTCAAAAATGAACTTAAAAGTGTTGACTGGGCCGTTAAACTCCAATACAAACAAACAAACAAACAAATCACTTTGAAATTCATAATTTTAGTTCTTCTATTTTCCTACACTCAGTTTGTTTGTTAAAAATCAGATCGATATACATGTATAAGTGTTTGCTTTGATACACGAGACTTTAGTCGAAATGTAAGGGAGCCAACCATCACGAAAACACGCCTATATAATTTTAACCCCCTTGAACCCCACTTTTACAAAGTAATACTGGGGTTTACATACAGGGGTAAACCTTATTTTTCTTATTTCTGCTCTACAATATAGAGTGAAGGGAATCGTTAGAACCCTCGATGAGTACCCACAATCTACATTTTGGGCAGAAATAAGAAAAATATCATCTTAAAATTTTCATTTTTTCGATGATAAAGGTTATAATGTATTTGTTTAGACGTGTTTTCGTAATGGATGTTCGAGTCATGCAAGTAACACTTTTGTTTGTAAAAGTTTCCAAATAATGAAATGAAATAAACAATGTCCTTAGTAAATACCTGTCATAACGATTACATTCCCGTGTGTAAATTGGCATTTTGCTTACCTATAGAGCAAGCATTTTTTTAAATAAAATTGTCAGTATTTTTCTAGTCCAAATATAGATTGCTGGTACTCGTTAAAACCCCTTCATTTTGGCGGTTCTTACGAGTATACATAATATAGGCTTTCGAAAAGATCTTCCACTGTAAGTCATTATTTTCGCCATATACTATATAGAGGATCTTACATGAGTGCTCATGTATTATTGAATTTATTAAACGAGTTGAGGAAAAGTAATAAAATGCGAGGCTTTGCCGAGCATTTTATCCCTTTTCCTCAACGAGTTTAATAAATTTAATAATACATGAGCACGAATGCAAGATTCTATTTATCATATGACGTTTTAAACGCATTTTATTCACGATTTGTTCACAATAATGTCAATATTTCGCCGTTAGTAAACGCGACGTCGTTAAGGACGTCGTACATGTGACGTTACGGGACGTATCTAGCTAATTTGCATATTTAATCCACTAGTGGATTATCGAAAATAATACATGACGTTATTACACTCTCAGACGCGACGTCATATGATAAATGGAGTTATTATTTTATTTGTCAGAACATGTACTTGTTTTTCAGTACACGAACTTGTGTGTTCATCAACCTGGGT
The DNA here is from genome assembly GCA_963580285.1 of Lucinisca nassula. Classification (NCBI taxonomy): domain Eukaryota; kingdom Metazoa; phylum Mollusca; class Bivalvia; order Lucinida; family Lucinidae; genus Lucinisca; species Lucinisca nassula. The sequence goes on along the minus strand of OY757015.1, from coordinate 80,648,528 downwards.
ATCCACAACGCCTCATCAGTACCTGGGTGTTCGTTGCTTAGATTATATAATACCTTCTATCATATGACGTCGCATCTGAGAATGAAATAACGCCATGTAATAAATTCCATAATCCACTAGTGGATTAAATATGCAAATTAGATAGCTACGCCCCGTAACGTTCCATGTATGACGCCCTTAACGGCGTCGCGTTTACTAATGGCGGAATATTGACATTTTTGTTAAATAATCGAGAATAAAATGCGTTTTAAATGCCATATGATAAATAGAATCTTGCATTCGTACTCATGTATTATTGAATTTAATAAATTCATTAATACATGAACACTCATGTAAGGTCCTCTATTTGTTTCTTTATTGACCGCGACGAGTAAATATTGTCTTGGAACGTTTGCGCTCAGTACAGTCTCAATCACGATAACAAGTCCATGAAATGAGGACCCCTCTGAACCCTAGTTTATATTGAGGATCTTACATGAGTGCACATGTATTATTGAATTTATTAAACTCGTTGATGATAAGGGATAAAATGCGAGGCTGTGCTGAGCATTTTATCCCTTTTCTTCAACGAGTTTAATAAATTGTTGACATAGAGGATCTTAGATGAATGTTCATGTATTATTGAATTTATTAAACGAGTTGATGAAAAGGGATAAAATGCGAGGCTTTGCCGAGCATTTTATACCTTTTCCTCAACGAGTTTAATTAATTCTATAATACATGGGCACGAATACAAGATTCTATTTATCATATGACATTTATAACGCATTTTATTCACGTTTGTTTACAAAAATGTCAATAATCCGCCATTAGTAAACACGACGTCGTTAAGGACGCCGTACATGAAACGTAACGGGACGTATCTACCTAATTTGCATATTTAATCCACTAGTGGATTTTCGAAAACATTACATGGCGTTATTACACTCTCAGACGCGAAGACATACGATAAATTGAAGAACTTGGGATTTAGGGGCTTACACGAAATTATTGGTATAGATAGAATAGAACTACCTCATTGATATGGGTGTAGCGGATACCTACAAATTCTGTTTGAAGCAAAAATAAACAAGAGCTCCGCAAGTGGGGCATTATACGCCCGTGGCAATTAGTAAGATGGAGCGCATATTTACTGGCTGTTGTTTCAAGTTTGGGTTCGTGGAATGTAACCAAGGATCAATATGTGCTCCAAATACTTTTACCTGGCACTATTAAAAACACTCAATCGCTCAAACTACCTGTCTCCAACAAATTTTCATGGTCGGTAATATTTGGTGGACTATAACCTCAAAATAATATGGGCATACCTCTGGCAATAAGTGGTGGACTGAAACCTTGAAATAATATGCGCTGCTCCACATCATAGTCTAACTATACGTAAAGTTTCAGCTTCATCAGATGTAAAATATAGGAGGCGTTATCCGGATACAAAATCTGTGAAAGGGGAATAACTCTGGTAATATTTGTGGGACTGTTACTTTAAAATAATATGGGCTGTTCACATTATGGTCTTACTATATGTTAAGTTTTAGTTTCATCAGATGACAATGTAGGAGGAGTTATCCGGAAACAGAATGTTTAGAAAAATCTGTGAAACGCTGGTAATATTTGGCAGACCGTAACTTAAAAATAATAAGCACTGTTCCATATAATGGTCTTACTGCATGTAAAGTTTCAGCATCATCGGGTGTAAAATGTAGGAGGGGTTATCCGGAAACCAATTTTTACAAACTTTTTCAAAGGGGCACAACTCTATTATAGTTTGGTGGACGGTAATATGGAAACAATATGCGCTGTCCCGCATCATGGTCCAACTATATATGAAGTTTGACCTTAATCATATGTAAAATGTAGGAGGAGTCATCCAGAAACGAAAAGTTACCAAACAATTTCAAAGGGGCATAAATCTATTATTATTTGATGGACCGTAGCCTCGAAACAATGTGCACTGCCCTACATCATGATCTAACAACAATTGAAGTTTCAGCTTGATCGGATGTAAACTGTAGGAAGAGTATCCGGAAACAAAAATTTTACAAAAAAAATCAATGGGGCATAAATATTTAGTGGACCATAACCTCGAAACAATATGCGCTGCCCCATATCATGGTCTAACTATGTGAAGTTTCAGCTTGATCGGATGTAAACTGTAGGAGGAGTTATCTGGAAACGAAAAGTTTACAGACGAACGGACAGACGGTCGGAGGCCATGGGGATATAACATATTTCGTCCCGTTTTTCAAACGTATAAAAAATGTCAAAATTTTTACCTAATATATTAAATTTCTGACACCATGTGGGAGACCATTATTTCACATGAACCTTTGTTTCTTATGCAAAACAGTCTCGAAACAAACTTAATCAGAATTCAACCTTTCCTGATGACAATGAAGAAGCGTTGTGTCATTGGTCATCCAAATAGCACACAGTGAGAATTCTAAACAGATTGCACGGATGCTCAGACAAATCTTAGTCTATGCTAGACACACTCCTGATGACCCAATTTTGCTTGGCATGACCCATAAACAAGATGGCCCAGTGGGCCCTAATTCACTCACATGCGTGTCACTGTTTCGAGTTCATTCTATAAGACTATGATTTCTCTTCAAATGACTCTGTCTGTATAAAATTCGTGGAAAATAAATACTAAGGGATGCACGGCAGGAGGTTTAAGAACTTTGACATTCAGGCCTTGGCAATATAATTTGAATAAAATTGGCCCAAGGTTGAGTGAGGAATTGTTTATAAAGATTTTCTATTTTTAGCTCTGGCTGCCATCTTGTTCAACAGAGCGGAACGATTTTTTACGAATTATTGCAGAAAGTCACATAGGCATTACTCCTCTTAGCTGTGAATAAAGTTGACTCAGTGGTTTAGGAGGTGTTTGCATTTAAAGCAAACGTATGATGTTATTCTTTTTTCAGCTCTGGTGGGAATTTTGCTCATCGGAGCTGAACCTTTTCAGCTATTTTGGTAGAGTGTCCCCTAAACAACATGACAATGATGTCTCCTCTGTCTGTTTAAAATTTGTGGAAAAACAAAATGTTTTGGGATGCTAGGCAGGAGGTTTCAGAACTTGATATACAGGCCTTGGCAATATTCCTATGACGTTTGAATGAAATTTGCCTAAGGGTACAGGAGAAGTTGTCGTATAAAGATTGTATTTTCATTTTAAGCTCTGGCGACCATCTTGTTCATTAGTGCGGAACGATTTTAGCAGTTTTGGTAGGGAGCCACCCAGCCAATATCGTATGAAGTTTGAATCAAATGGCCCAAGGGATTAGGATTAGTTTGCATTTACGATTTTTTTTCTGTTTTTAGCTCTGACGGCCATTTTAATTTTACTCATCGGAACATACCCGTTTTAGCTATTTTGGTAGAGGATCACCTAAGCAACATTCCTATGAATTTGAAATGGAATTGGCCCCAGGGTACATGAGGAGTTGTCATTTAAACAATTTTTTTCTATTTTTAGCTTTGGCGACCATGTTGTTGATCGGAGCGGGACGATTTTATCCATTGTGGTGAAGAGCCAAACAGTCAACATTTCTGTGGAGTTTGAATCAAATTTGCCTAAGGGTTTAGAAGGAGTTCGCGTCTGAAGCAATTACGATGTTCTGGTTGTTTCAGGTCTTCTAAATGGGGCGGTTCTCACGAGTACCCACAACCTATGTTTGCAGTATCATTTGAAAAACAAAATGTAAAGGATTTTATCCGAAAAGTAGCCATTTTGGAGATACGAAAAAATGCACCATGTCGCACTGATGTGCGATCGCAATGTGGGTATACCGTGTTTTCTTATTTCTGCTCCGAGACATTTGTTGTACACATAAGTCTGCCTAAATGAGGTGGTTCTAAAGAGTACTCGCAACCTTAGTTTCGATTAAACATAAGAGTTTTCAGAAAAGTAACCATGAATTTGCACTATGTCACATGGCTGTGTTATGAAAGTGTGTTAAACTTTCTGCTTGTTTCAGGTCTCCAACTTGTTCGATAAAGGTAGGTCAACCATTGTTGTTAGTCTGAGTGCTGCCTTTATTGTGTCGTCAGCTATGCAGCTTTTAGTTAAGGTAATCATATTTTCATAGCTTGTGTGTTTGTTCTGTTGGAGTTTCACGATCCTTTCAACACTAATTCGGTCACATTAAGCTAACCTTCTCGCACTTTTTCTGAACAGGCTTATACATATGCGGTTATCTTAGTTCGCTAGACTTATTCAATCAGCAAAGCGATAGAATGACCGAAGAAAAGATTTCATGATCGATCTTGTATCGAACCCGAGATCTCCGGATCACCAGTCTGACACGATCCATCCGAGCTACCGAGGCCGACAAATTTCAAAAGGAATGAAAGTTTTAAATGTTGCATTCAAAACGACAATATTTCAGATACGAGGGAGAGTCAATAAAAAACTAGCTTTACTTATTTCTGGGCGAGATCGATATCTTCGTTTTCAATGTAGCTGCCCTCTAGAATGATACACTTGGACCAACGCTGTTCCAGTGCCGTCAGCCCAGAACTGAAGAAGCCAGGGTCCTTGTCTTTGACCTACTCCTTAACTGCCGCCACGACGTCTTCGTTAAACCGGAAAAAGTCGTCCATGGATATAATTTTACAAATTTGGGAATAGACAGATCCAATGTTTTGACACGTGACCTTGTTTACATCTTTACACTTTTTCTTTTGATAACGATCTTTCGTGGTTGGCAATGAACACATTGTGAATAGGTTTAATATTACGAGCACATTTTAGTTAACTGTCACAGAAAATCGATCGAATTACACTTTAAATGAGTAGATAAATATATTTTACAGTTCATTCATGGATCTTCCGCGTTTTGTCATTGTTTTGCGCATTTGTATTACAAATAATTAAGACCGTCCCGCCTCGTTACCTGCATAAGTTTTACAGGTAATTTAATCATCAAAACATCCTGAAAACTTCAAGAAACCAATAATTAATAGCTAAGACACACCTGTTATAAAAGTTTAAGGGTCAATTTTACCGTTTCGATTCCAAACAAAATACAAGTTTAGATAAAAAAAGCATTGCATTTACAATGGCGATAAACGGTCGAAGACGTTTTTTGCCCACCACCGGTAAGTTCCAGCAAATAGTATTATTGAGTGATGACATAGTGTTTGGATGTGACTTTTAGGAAATAGTCACTAGTAGCTAAGTCCGGAGAATAGGATGGATACGGTATTAGCTTGTGCCCATTCCGATCAACAGCTTCCATTGCAATTTTGCGAGTGTGGACTCTTGCATTGTCCTTTTGGAGCAGAATTACTTTGGAGAGTTTACCTCGTCGTTTTTTATGGATTATAGTTCTCAACTGGTCGAGCAAATTTGCATAATACGCACCTATTTTTGTACGTCCAACATAATAACACCTTGTGTGTCCCAAAATACAGTTGCCTTCACCTTGCCAGCACATGGTTGTGTTTTGAACCTCTTTGGCCTCAAGGATCCAACTGGTTACTTTAAGCTATATTCTCTGGCTCATAATAATGGATCCAGGTTTCATCTACAGCCATCAGACGTCAAAGACAATCATCTTTCTTTGACCTAATCCGCTTCAACAATGCACTGCATACTGATGCACTGGTTGTCATTAGCTCGTAGCTAAGGGAGTTCGGGACCCAAGCGATCATGTAAAATTGTTGAAACGCTACCATGTGAAATGCGTAATGCATTTGCTAATTCTTCTACCTTAATTCGCATATCAGAGTACACCAGATCCCGTACTTTGTTACACATTTCTTCATCAGTGGCTTCTGATGGGCGTCCAGACCTGGTTTTGTCTTCTAAAGACGTTCTATTGCGTTCGAAATCCCCAACCCGAGAATTTAACTTGTGTATACGATGGTGTAGAAGACCTATAGACTTTGCTCAACTCGCAAAGAATTCATGACCTGTTTGTCCTTTCAAATACACATACCGAATTACAGCACGGTACTTGACTTTTGACGAAAAGCTTGCTTTTGCATCGATAGTCATATTTGACGTTCAATACCTTATGAGTGAATGACACTGTTAGGATGTAATTTAGCTCACATGCCTAAAACATGTAGTGAAACAAGGCATAGGAATCTAGGTTGTCTCAGTCAATTGAAAATGGAACAGGATAGTTACTTATTGGTTTTCCCTAGTAAAATCTGGCAGTCTCGGCTTCATTTAAGATTCCCGAAAAGAGTTATCCAAGTTTGCTACACTGCCTACAGTGACTTATTTTATAATTCTGCAAAAGACAGCCAACAGGCGTAGAGTCCTTTTTACATGTACCGAATCTCAATTTCAAAGAGATCCATATGTGTTCAAACTATTTCACGGCTTTATGGAAGGCGTAAACTATGTTAAGTTACCGGATTCTATTAGGGAAACGTAACCATGTGAGGTTCTGTGAATGTTTTCTCGATATTAATCAGGAGACTCGATACGATACAGAGTTTTCGAGAGAGGCAAATATCGATACGCCTTGTTTATTTAACAATAAACGACACGTTTGCAGCTTAACTTTTACAGGGCATATTTTTAAAAGCACATTCATTCCTTAATAAGTAGACCATTATTGACATTGAGAAGAACATATATTTGAAACAAATCTCTCCGCTGAAGGGGTATCTATTAACTCAGATAAAATTTAAACGATTTCCTTTTTTTTTAATGTTTCGTGAAGGTCTTTTTAGTGTAACAGTTTACGTTTATTTTTCTAGTTGTTACACGAAAATGGTGTGTCACGACAAAAGTCATACACGGCTATTGCTATCATCCATTCTTTAACACTCGTTAGCACCTTCAGATTCTTACCGAAGATGTTCATTCCAAATCCTCAAGATGCCGTCCAAAATTGGTCATCGGTTTTAAACCCTGCAAAAGGTATGTCGAATATCAAACTACGAATGTGGAGTCATATCAGGCATTGCCTCAGCCAGTCTTGATCTTTATATACTTGAACACAAAAATACTTTATCATATGTCGTCGCGTCTAATAATGTAATAACGCCATGATATAAATTCGGTAATCCACTAGTGGATTAAATAAGCAAATTAGTAAGATACGCTCAAGAAACGTTGCATGTACGACGCCATTAACGCCGTCGCGTTTACTTATTGCGGAATGTTGACACTTTTATTAATAAATCGTGAATAAAATGCGCTTTAAATGTCAATGATAAACAGAATCTTGGATTCGTGTTCATGTAATATCAAATTTATTAAACTCGTTGAGGAAAAGGGATAAAAGGCGCGACAAAGCCTCGCATATTGCCTATTTTCCTCAACTCGTTTATTAACTTAAATAGTACATAAACACTCAGGTAAGATCCTATACGTAATAAAGACATATTCATCAGCCCTTAAACCCCTCTTTAATGCAGTAAAGTTTGGGATTACTGGGATAGACATTATTTATTTTGTATCTACTTAAAAATTTGTTGTTATTTGTGGAACTCGTTAGAACCGCCTACAATATATTTGTTGCAGCATAAATATAAATTTCGGATTTTTTTTTCTGATTTTTTAGTGGGAATATGTAAATAGGCTTAGCCTAAGGGTGAACACAGTATAACATACACGAGTCTATGTCCGTACTTCTTGAGTCTAACTCAGAATCAGAATTGTTCGGAATCAGAATTGTTACTAATAACACGTCAATTGGAATACATTCACCAGGACCTGCGAAAAGGGAAGTACGTCCCTAGCACTCGCCAAAGAAGCAAACTTAGCGACACTACCATTTGCACTTTCCACGGATGAAATAACCGAAACTGGAAAGGCATTCAAATCTCTAGTTGCCTGGGGGAAGGAGGATCTTTTGTGGGAGCCAGTTCTTGCAAAGGGCACTTGAAATTCCAAGTAGTGGTACTTTCTGCCACTCCTAATTGGGGGGATAAGATCATCTGTTGGAATGTTGACAGCACCCTTTACCTCTATTTCTTTTGCCATCGGCGAGTCACACTGACACTAGCTTTCTTTCTGATGTCCTGAATGATGACTACACGTATTTTCATCCAGTTCCTTTGCTTAACTTGCTAGCGCCTTAGCTTTCATTGCTCTGTATATCACTGCACCCTGCCAATTATCTAATCTCTTGTGAGTAGCTAGGAAGTATTTGTTTTGCTCTTTCTAATAACACGTTTGTTTTGCTCTTTCTAATAACATGTTTGTATTGACCCACTTCCGTTTGACTATGACGGAACAGCATAACCGATTAAGATGGAATCTCAATTGACATAAAATGCTCTGTGACAAGACAGAATAGCAACAAGCTCCTCTAGCAATTTGAACCGATACGCTGCTACTGGTCTAGTAAAACAGACTTCTCATGCGGACTGAACAAAATTTTTTGTCTAAATCGCGACGGAAGTAAGGGCGAGGATTGTGGCCACGTAAAATCGATTTAAGCCCCCCAGTGGAAATCTTCCACTGACCGTTCCAAGGCGGCTCTTCTGTGGCGATTTATTTATGTTGTTGTTTGTTACTTACTGTGTGTATCACTTGTGTCTTTTAATTTTGGATGGCCATATGGCCATTTTGTGGGAAAGTAACTGTCCATATGGCCTTCCTTTGGTTAGGTTTCCATTATGGTCTGGTCGCTTAATGTTTGTATTTCTTTCCCTTTGGTGTCTTTTATGGATGGAGTAAGTTAATTGTATCAATTCCTGATCTTTGTTTTACTTCTACTTTTCTTCTTGTCCTTGTACATAATCACTGCCCCTGCTCAATATGGCCCAGGGTTTGATATGCACGAGCCAAATGCACTGGAAGTTGAAAGTTCAAACATTCTGAACCAAAAACAAATAGGCTAGCCTACATGATGAATGTAGAGGGCAAAATGTTATTTTGCTTGTGCTTGATGCATATGCACGTAGCAAGGAACAGAAAGGAAATGCTTTCTTTCATGAAATTTTAATGCTATTTTTTTCTGATGTTAATTTAGCTTGTGTAAATGTTAATTTACTGAACGGCTAATGCCAAGGATTTATGGAATCTTAAATGAATAAGAATTAACATCTTATTAGAGAAAAACAGCATGTGGAAAGAAGCTTAAGTTTGAACATCTGTCTGCAGCTACTGCTGTGCTTATACAGTGTTTGGTCAGAATATTTGCCAGGCAGCTGAAAGAGATGTAGCTGCCAACAAGACACTCCATATAACTTTCATAGACAGGGCGAAGGCATTTAATCACTGGAAGGTAATCTGGTTGGCACTAAAAGGTTGGAGTGGTCGAGTGGATTCTACGACTTGTCCAAGGGACGCATGCTAATGCGCGGAGCCATGTCCGTGCTGATGACGGTTACATTGAAGAGTTCCAAGTGACAGTAGGTGTTCATCACGGCTCTGTTCTCTGCCCACTGATTTTTATCATAGTGTTTGAAGCCTTGTCGAACGAGCTTCGCTCTGGAATCCCCTGGCAGGACCTGTATGCCGACGATATTGTCATCATAGTTGAATCACTCGAGAATTGTGCCAGGAGACTGCAATGGAGGAGAAAGGGCTGAAAGTAAATGCAGGATAGACGATGATCATGATCTGTGGTACTGGCCTAGACACCCTGCGGAGTTCAGGTGAGTTCCCATGCGTAGTATGTCGCACTGGAATGGGTAGAAACAGTATATTTGGCAATGGCTGGAAGTTCTTGGAGCACGAGAAATGCAGTGGGCTCATGCGCTTGACAGAGGACACTGATTACATGCAAACACAGTTCCAAGGAACTGCACGCCCCTTAGACGACAGACCACAGAGGGAAGTGCAAGTCGGACCTGAAAATCTGGGTGGGTGACATGCTCTCAACAATGGTTGGCTGTGATCTTTCGACCACATCCCATGGTAAAACAGCCTGGAAGAAATTCAAGGAACTGCTACTAGTTCTCTCTTCTCGCCACCGCTGTTTCAAGACACGTTGCCGTGTGTACAGCTCTTGTGTGTTGAGTTCAGTTTCCATGCCAATAAAACTTGGCCATCCTCCAGCGTATTCAGCGGAATGACAGGGTATTGATCAGTCAATCCACAAGACACTGCCACCACCAGGTCCAGTGAGCACCTTGCACGGCCTGGCATTGCGGACCTGAGAGAAGAGAAGGTTCCGCTGGCATGGCCAAATGGAACACACCAGCGAGACATACAGGTAGATGGAAAGCGTGGGCTTGGGAGGCCCAATAGAACCTGAAAGCAGTCGACAGTGAGAGACCGCAGAGACTGGAAGCTGTCTGCTATAAACCCTCATCATAGACAAACCTGGAGATTGGTGTGAGAGCTGCCATGCGTGCAGCAAACCAGCTACCATGAAGAGGGCTCACTAATGTGGGTGTTACCCCTGTACCTGCATGTTAATAATAAATGATAGATAGATATATAGATAGATAGATAGATAGATAGATAGATAGATAGATAGATAGATAGATAGATAGATAGATAGATAGATAGATAGATAGATAGATAGATAGATAGTTAGATAGATAGATAGATAATCACCTTTTACATCTTTCTATCTTCATATAGTCCGTCACATTTTCCGATTTTAATACCTCATTTAGATGTTGTAAGCTCTTTTCTGTTCTATTCTATTTTCTGGTTTTGCCGAAATAAACTTCCGGGAAGATATTTGGAACAATTTTTGTCAGAGAGCGGTCAGCTAAAAATATGTATCATTTTATGCTTTTTTTCTTGGTTAGAGTCTGTATCGGAGAGCTAACTTCGTTCGCGATGCGCTCGCTGTGCTCGCTTATATTTTGAACATATACTGAGCAGCAAAATGAACGCGAAAAGCTATTTCATTTTAATATATTTTTAAGAAGGTGCATGGTACAAGAATGATGTTTCGGAAATTGGGTACTAAAGTCATTGCAAGTATATATTTTTTCTGAATTTGTTTTCTTAGTCATCATAAGATTCGGTTTCCTTGTTGCAGAAAAGATATATGTCCAGCATTAAATTTTGAAACTAAATCGGAATGACGTCTATAAAATTTAAAAAAGGCTTTGCGTAGTTTATGATACTGATAATATGTTCGAGAAAGGGTTATCCTTTGGAAGGAAGGAACACACTACAAAACTGGAAAAGGTGGAGTGTACATGTTTTCTGGGCCAGACTAGCTAGTTTCGGCCATTACGCCTCATCACTGCCCCCTCAAATATTTTCAAAATTCCACAATGGAATCAATGATCCCAAACGACAGGACATATAAACTACACTATGTTGCAGGGCAGGGAGACTCCTACGACCTGATAAAGGAATTTAGCAGTTAACAATATATTACGAGTGTTGAAGTCAGTTACATGACTAGACACTCTGGCAAATGAAATTAATTGCAAAATATAAATGCGATAGGATCCCGGCACAGGTTGCCGCGCATCACCATCCAAGAAAGGAATTTATACAATCTGAAAATCATAGCGGGTATCATAAACTTTGCAGGAAACAACCCGATGCACAATAGATAGGTGTAAATCCAAAAACTGGACCTCGGTATCAGAAAAATTTACTTTTTTTAGCTGGAGTTCTGGGGAATAAATTTGACTGATCAAACCATTGAAATAGGTATTGTCAATATTTTATAAATCAACCAAATATCTAGAAGTCGAGCTAAAGGCGTCAATTATTTCAGAGCGGAAAAAGACATCATAAAGTCTCTTTCATAGCAAAACAAGAATTAATCAGTCACAAGATAATATTCTGTTAGAGGAATCTAAGAAGCACTTGACCAGGTAACTTCTCGTTAATACTGAATTACAGACTGTCTGTATAATCTGCATTTTGGTAGTTTTGAATTCAAGCATAGTGCATGCATTGAATTTACTCATCGCATCATGGCGTGCAGCAGGTACCACTTCACAACGAGTTTTCGAACCAGCCTTTGGTTTTATATCTTTAATTTATAACTACATGTCTTCCTAGGTAATCCTTCTTTACACTTCCATATTTTTGTTTTTTTACTATCACTTGTCTCATTAACTGTTACAGTTTCTATTGTAACGTGTCCACTTTCAAGCTCACTTATTTCCATTTTCGTTTCCTTTTTTCTATTACCCACCCTTCCAACTTCAGTTCTCATAGTTTCCATTTCTGCGGTAATATTTTGCTCATCATGTGCCGCTTCACTATCAAAATTACACAATGTTCCATAAATATGATTCACATTTTAGTCTCTATTCTGTTGCCGTCTACATATTCAGTTTCATCCTTAAAGTTTCTCTGTCAACATTGTTCAATTTCTTATGATGTTTTTCCACGTTTTCAATATTTGTTTCTTTTTCGAGATTGGGATTTTCATTGCAGTCTTATAGGTCAACAGTATGTTCATTGTGTTAAGTGATTATCTCATGTATCACATCTTCAGGTTCGTTACATGTTGGAAGTTCAGTGGGTATGAAAGGAACAAAATGATTTGGTTTCCAGTCTATAGGCGTCATATCGTTTCTTGTACTGGTCCAAATAATAACTGCTGTCTGGCAGCTTGAAGATCCTCTAAGGAAACAATGTGATAGACGTTGATTCTATAGAAGTGTTCTCCTAGCACAGGGTATACGGAATATATTGACATTTGCAATACAGATGTCAGACCGAATATTTACAAATTGCCCATACATGAATTTGGAATGCAGACCGCCTTTTTCGTTTGATTTTTTTGTTTTGTTTTGTTTTTCTTCAATATCAGTGATGCCTGGTATAAATTCTGCTGAAAGCATGACAAATACCCTCTTCAAACATGCATTTGTAATATAAGAAGGTAACCCTCTCCAGATATTATCATCTTGAAGGTAAAAATTTATATTTAATTACAGTTCATTTATTAGTCCTACACGAACGTCTTCACGTCTCATATCATTTACATATAAAACGACACTCCCGCAAGTTGTCAAACAGTAACCATCTGCCTTGACAGAACTGGGGATTGATGTCATGATCGTCTGGGCACGTGCCATATGCTTTTTCATCGACACACAGGTTAACCAACCCCACCCATCATCGACCTTGGTTTAACAGACACTGATTGTAAATTAAATGTTTTGCAAGTAGTTTGAATTTCTTGGAATGGTTTGCATTGACGTAGCATATTCAAGTCAATATGGTATATACTTCTTCTGGCATTTGCTCTTATCTTTTATCAGTAGTTATCCGTATTTCAGATAGGTTATGTTCATTGAGGTCAGGTCGCCTCCCTGTCTCCTTATGTTCTAGATTCACAAACGAGAAAAGCTTCAAAGCGTGAACTTCACAGTCGCAACTTACATCCCTGTAATTGATTTTACCAAACTCACTAACTAAAATCTGCTGTTTTCTAGAGGTGCCTGGAACAGTATGAATGCCATGTTGTTTAAGCTTGTCTTCAACATACCGGATGCTTACTTCTTCGACGCGAAATAAACAAGCCATCATTTCACTCTTTCGTATTCGGTTATCAGATCCGACGAGTTTGTGATATCTACACCATATAGATCTTTTTTCAGTAGCTCTTTTTAATGACCCTCCTATCCTATGAAATATCCCGTTCCCATGACCGGATCATATTTATACCCGAGTGTAAATATTTCAGTAGAAAGGAGAAAGAAATTGGTCTTTTGAAGGTATTCAGTGCTTGGCCCATCACTGTAGAAATAAGTGTATATTCGACCTTCCGATGTTTCAACTTTATTTCTTCCCGGATAGAGGGCATGACTGCCCAGATTTCTGCCGGGCCATGCTAAAGGCTGTCAAAAACTGTGGCATAGGTACAAGATCAACTTTGTTGCCTACTTGATAGTAACCAGTATAAAGGATAATTTGTGGCTTTGACGCTCCGAAATGCATATTGTTGTTTGCATTTGCCCATTTTCTCACATAATTTTCCGAAAAGTCTGTAAATGAAACACTCACTATCTTTCAGGTTCTGTTTATTGTGTCTGTAATGTCCATACTGGCTGTCAATGCTGTAATGGTGTTCTTTATATTTATTTATTGCAAGGACGACTTTTATGTTTAGTTCTTCACTTGAGCCATCCTTTTTTGTTTTCTTTCTAACTGATATTCATTTTGCATTTCTTAATTTAGGTGATAACTGTACAGAAATGCGTTAGCGGAGCCGTAAAACGTAATTTTCGACCGTAAAACAGACGATTTATCTCCCAAAATGACAATTTTCAATACATTTATCCTCATTCTAATGCACTGTTTCGGTTGTTAAGCTAAACCTTGTACTACATGTTTTTTGCTTAAGGCGGCAAGCGCGGTGAGCTGCGTAAAACCAAATGCCAGCCATTGAAAAGCGACGTTACGTGATGGCGTCGGGTTTCCGACAGTATATCGCAGTATATACTGTCGCAAATTTTTGACGTTATCCAATCAGACGTCGCGTTACATACGCAAGTGCATTAGAATGTTATATCATCTTCAGAATCAGAATCAGAATGGCACCGGTGACACGTCAAATGACATTCATACACCAGGACCTGTGATGGGAAGTTAGTCCCAAGCTTTCACCAAAGAGGTAAACATAGCTACACAATCATCAGCACTTTCCGCCGTTGAAATAATCGAATCGGGAAGGGCATTCCAATCTCTAATGGTTCGGGGGAAGAATGATTCTTTATAAATGTCAGTTCTTGCAGCATGGTTCTGAAACGACAATGAATGATGATTTCTACAGTGTCTAGCTGGGGGAACAAGGTCAACTGTCGGTATGCTGGCAGCACCCTTTAGACCTTTGTATAAAAGTATGAGCTTACTGTCTTTTCCCCTTTTCATGAAAGACTCCCATCTTAATTTTCTTAGTATTCCAGTTATGCTCCAAGTTTCAAAGCAGTAATTGCTTGTTACAAATCTAGCAGCTCTATTCTGAACATTTCTTCATTAAGGACCACTCCGCTGGGGTCCCAGATACAACTATCATTTTCCAAGATTGGGCGAATAAGTCCTCGATTTGCTGCTTCGTTTACATCCTGGGTACACTGATGAAGATTTCGCCTCAGGAAACCAAGCGTTCTATTTGCCTTTGTACATATGTTGCTAACGTGTATTATATCTCAAATCTTGTGTAAGTGTCACCCCGAGGTTATTTTATCGAATTAACTTTCACGAGGATAGTTCCTTCTAAGGTGTAAGAAGCCTCAATTTTATTTGTTCTCTTCCTAGTTATCTGCATAATATTGAATTAAACATGCTGAAACCCCATGCCCCATTTTCGCGCCCAACTTCCTAATCTATCTATATCATTCTGAAGTTTCAGCGAGTCCTCTGTATCTCTAATTTCCCGGTAGCAAACACAGTCGTCTTATTTCTGAGACAATATCAGAAGAAATTTCATTGATGTATAGGGAGAATAACAGCGGACCAAGAACAGTCCCTTGTGGGACTCCATGCAAAACTGGTGCCTAATCTGAAGATTCACCATTAACAACAACACACTGGTTTCTGTAGCAAAGAAAAGAATCTATTCATTTCAGAGTATTGTTCCCAGTTCCATAACCAAATAACTTAGATTTAAGTAGTTCATGTGATGGGATGTCAAAAGCGTTCTCGAAGTCCAGAATAAATGTGTCTACCCGTCCCCCTTTGTCCAAGAATTTTGCCCAGTCATTAATAACTGTGCTCAACCTAGTTTCACAACTATGCCTTTTTCTAAATTCATGTTTAGCATTTAACGTTTTTAACGTCACTACAGCTGATGTGTGGGAATGTGTGGCGGCCGTAAAACATCTCCCTGCCCTACACCATGTTGTAGTTTATATTTACTTGTCCTTTGGAATATCGATTCAATTGTGGAAGTTTGAAACTATCTGAGGGTCATTGATGAGGCCTAATTGGCCGAAACTAGCTAGTCTGGCCCAGAAAACATGTACACTCAATATTTTTCAGTTCTGTGGTGTATTCCTTGAATCCAAAGGATAACCCTTTTATCGAGCATATTGTCTGTCTGACAGAAATTTATGTTCATCCAAGTGGGCCATGATGTTTGAGCAGACTATATGCTCAAGCAATTTACACAGAACACACGTCAGAGACACAGGACGATAATTACGGGCAAGAGCCATATCTCCTGTTTTGAAGAGTGGGCAAATGTTTGCTAGGAGCAATTCTTTGGGGATTTCAAGAGACTGTTGAAACAGGTGAGCAAAAACTGGACCTAACTCTATTGCTTGTTTGTTCAGGACTCTAGGATGTAGCTCATCGGGTCCTAAAGCTGTAGCGGGGTTTAAGCCCTTAAGTAGCTTGATCACTCCTGCCGAAGAAACAACAATATTATCCATGAATGCGGCCGATCAATGGAACCTCCGTGAACTCAGTTTTATTAAAGTCATCATTGAATTGACCAACTAGTTCTTCTGTCATTTCACAGTAGAAGTAAAACAAAGATCAGGAATCGATACAATTAACTTACTCCACCCATGAAAAACACCAAAGGGAAAGAAACACAAACATTAAGCGACCAGGCCATAATGGAAACCTAAACAAAGGAAGGCCATAAGGACTGTTACTTTCCCACCTTTACAGTGTTGACGGGGACGTTAAACCTCAAATCAAACAAAACAAACAAAACAAAATGGCCATATGACCATCCAAAATAAAAAGATACAAGTGATACACACAGTAAGTAACAAACAACAACATAAATAAATCGCCACGGAAGAACCGCCTTGGAACGGTCAGTGGAAAGATTTCCACTGGGGGCTTAAATCGATTTTACGTGGCCACAATCCTCGCCCATACTTCCGTCGCGATTTAGGCAAATAATTTGTCAGTCCGCATGAAGGCCTCCTAACTCATCAGTGCAACATCTCCGTGAACACAAATAATCAAAGAACCACAGAGGTGAGACAACGGTGACGACTCGACAGCAAGAAACCACTGAAATGCTGGAGCAACAGAAAACCAACAGTTAGACTCCGATGGGCCCGACCAGAGACAGAGCATCAGGCACCAACCAACATTACCTTGAATTAGATCTCTCTAATTCTCAATAAGCCTTTACGTTGGAACCGTCATAGAATCTGAGGCCTGACCCACCGGCGTGCAATTAAAGAGGGAAGCAAAGATGCCAACCGTGATTGGGTAAACTACCATGCATGCAGTCTGTCGTATAATAGCCATGTTGTACCCAATCTTTTTATATCGAAGAATGATTTTACGAAATTGGGTGCTAAAGTCATTGCGGTTATATATTTTTCTGAATTTATAAACTAAGTCACCATAAAATTCGGGTTCCGATAGACCTTGTTGCAGAAGAGATTTATGTCCAATTTTGAATTTTGAAATTAAATCAGAATGGCGTCTATAAAATTTTGAAAAGGCTTTGCGTAGTTTATGGTATCGATAACCTTGATTAAGAAGTTTAGTCGTTAATAATTTATAACGAGTGTTGAAGTCAGTTACATGACTACACACTCTACGCCTTCGAATTAATTGCGAAATATAAACGCAATAGGATGGCGCACGAGGAACATCACCATCCAAAAAAGGAAAATTTACAATATCAAAATCAGTCATCGCGTTTATCATAAATTTTGCACGAAACAAAAACCATCTACAATAGATAGATGTAAATCCAAAAACGGGGCATCGGTATCAGAAGAATTTGCTTTATTTAACTGAAGTTCTGGGGGGGGTGTAAATCTGACTGATGAAGTCTCTTTCATAACAATACAAGAATAGATCAGCCACAAGAGGTGCGCAATTCGTACCTATCGGAATGCCCACAATTTGAATAAATACCGAATCTAATATAAATATTGTCAAGTAGAAAGGTGAGGGCATCACACACTTTCTGACATGACCAAAGTGTATAATTCTTATGCTCTTTAGAAGTGAAAAATGCATTTCTGACATTACATGCAAGATAGAGAGAATCTTCTCTGTGAAAAGCCCATTCATTTAAATAATTAAGCTTTTCTTTTATAAGATTATGAGGAAGTGTAGTGTAAAGAGTGGAAAAATCGTAAGTAGACAGACTTACATCTACCATAGTGCAGTTTATATTTTACTTTTGGTCCTTTGAGATCAGGGTGAATATTCTGAGAAATCAGAAATATATTATTAGTTTAGACTCAAATTCTAGACAGGTTTTTAATTATTTGGACCTCATTTTGATTTATATCAGTCTTTGAATCGACTGCCTATTCGAAATTCGCAAAATTGCAGTATGCTTCCTCTGACTTTCGTTGCCGGATCATTACAGGGTCACTGATGAGGCTTTATTAGCCGGAACTACGTAGTATGACCCATCTTCTTTCTTATGAATATTTTCATTGCTCTTAAAGGAACACATTTTTGATTTTTATTTGCCTTCACTGCAGCTGGTGTTGTGCCGTGTGGCGGCCGTTAAACGTCTCCCCGTACATCTACCATAGTGCAGTTTATATTTTACTTTTGGTCCTTTGAGATCAGGGTGAATATTCTGAGAAATCAGAAATAAATTATTAGTTTAGACTAAAATTCTAGACAGGTTTTTAATTATTTGGACCTCATTTTGATTTATATCAGTCTTTGAATCGACTGCCTATTCGAAATTTGCAAAATTGCAGTATGCTTCCTCAGGCGTTCGTTGCCGGATCATTACAGGGTCACTGATGAGGCTTTATTAGCCGAAACTACGTAGTATGACCCATCTTCTTTCTTATGAATATTTTCATTGCTCTTAAAGGAACTCATTTTTGATTTTTATTTGCCTTCACTGCAGCTGGTGTTGTGCCGTGTGGCGGCCGTAAAACGTCTCCCCGTACATCTACCATAGTGCAGTTTATATTTTACGTTTGGTCCTTTGAGATCAGGGTGAATATTCTGAGAAATCAGAAATAAATTATTAGTTTAGACTCAAATTCTAGACAGGTTTTTAATTATTTGGACCTCATTTTGATTTATATCAGTCTTTGAATCGACTGCCTATTCGAAATTCGCAAAATTGCAGTATGCTTCCTTCGGCGTTCGTTGCCGGATCATTACAGGGTCACTGATGAGGCTTTATTAGCCGAAACTACGTAGTATGACCCATCTTCTTTCTTATGAATATTTTCATTGCATTTAAAGGAACTCATTTTTGATTTTTATTTGCCTTCACTGCAGCTGGTGTTGTGCCGTGTGGCGGCCGTAAAACGTCTCCCCGTACATCTACCATAGTGCAGTTTATATTTTACTTTTGGTCCTTTGAGATCAGGGTGAATATTCTGAGAAATCAGAAATATATTATTAGTTTAGACTCAAATTCTAGACAGGTTTTTAATTATTTGGACCTCATTTTGATTTATATCAGTCTTTGAATCGACTGCCTATTCGAAATTCGCAAAATTGCAGTATGCTTCCTCTGGCTTTCGTTGCCGGATCATTACAGGGTCACTGATGAGGCTTAATTAGCCGAAACTACGTAGTATGACCCATCTTCTTTCTTATGAATATTTTCATTGCTCTTAAAGGAACTCATTTTTTGATTTTTATTGAAGCACGAAAATCTCTGGATTCAATTTATTTAAAACCTCATTCGAAATTTTTATAGACCAAAACAGATTTCTTCCTGATCTTTCAAAGACTTTATCACAATATTTAATCACATGCGTTTTAATAGCAGTAAGACAGGAAGTTAATAATTTAGAAAGTTCAGTGGTAGTGCAAGAGCTAGAATTTGCAATAAACCGTGCTTTGTAAGGTCTTTTATGAAGTTTTGGTAACCAGTATAGCGTAGGAAGCTTGTCTTGGCCTTCGGTAACACACACAGCAAACTTGGTGGCTGAATGACAAATATGTTTATCTACTATAACTCTCTCTTCAGCTAAAGGCTGAAGTTCATAGGCCTTAGTACCACCAAGCTCCTGCTTAAGCGTGTTAACATAGTGGAGCCGTCACACAACGACGACGTTGTTAGCGGCCTTGTCTGCAGGGGCCAAAACAAAGTTCTTATAAAATTCTTGAATACCTAGTTTAAGATGACGTAAAGACGTCTTAGGCTTATGAGGTAATAAGTTAGTATTTTGGGAATAGAAAGAAATGCGTTTATTCACTAGTTTTAAAATGTTAAGTTTCAGTCCTTAAGGGCTTTATGCTCAACATACTCTCTCTTACATCATTCATTCAAGGAAGCAGCGATTTCATCTCTACATTTACTGAAATCAATTTTAGAAGGAAACCGATATTTCGGTCCTTTAGAAATTATATTCCTTATCCTAGAATCAGGAATAATTTGCAAATTGCCAGTAATTACATGACCAGCAGCAGGATAGAAATACACAGAGTTTTTACAATCACATGAATCAGGAGTATTAGTATCAATATCAAGATCGGAAACAAGTTTATTGAAATTAAAATGTTAGATCTAACAGGTTTGTTATATTTATAGCAAATTATAGGTGTTTCAGTATTTTGAAAATAAGCAGGAATGGAAGAAAGCACCGAGCTCTCACGGAAGATACTGGGCAAATCCATAAAATCCATACCCTTATTAATGAAGGATATTTTGAAGAAATTGCGTTTATGATTAATTTCAGAATCAATGTAAGGACGGAGAGTATGCTGAGTATAGCCTCTAGTTAAGAGAGCCGCATCATATTACTGATTAGAACTATCGTAGAATTAATTCGCCTCGGTGTCCAGAAGACGTAAAACAGAAACGGGTAATGAACTTAAAAATGAAAGCATAGAGTGGCGTCCACGATTTAATAATATAATTGACAGTCACTTCAGTCTAGTATTGTTTCGTTTAAACGCACGTAATTTCCGTTTAAAGTTACCATTTTTCCTGGTGCCGTGAGATCTAGTTCTGCTTTTTCGACATTCCAGGAGCGAGAAAATATCAAAGTCCGGCATTCTGGAAATATTACCCTCATGATAAATGTTGTCATTAAATCCCAGTGGAAAAGGGGTCTGTAAAGATTTAATCTATTTCAGTTCAGCCTCATGTCTTTTAATTATTTTGAATCTAGATGTAGAATTTGCATCGTAATAAAAATTTTCCACTGGTTGAATAACAATGTTATTTACAGAATGACCTGTAGGTCGAAAGTGACGGTACAAGAAAGTGTCAGTTTTCTTAGGCTTACTCATTCTACGATAATGCTCGTTCAATCTAGTTTTAAGCATGCGGTTAGTTTGACCGACGTACTGCATATTACAGTTTGCATCACGTCATGTAATTAGATAAATTAAATCTGTAGACTGTCATGTCAAATCAGACATGTTAACTACAGAGAAGCGTCTACCGTTTACAGATGAAGTAACGGTAGACGCAGTGCTTAAATGCGAACAACATCTGCACCTCTTGGCATTGCAAGTGAAATACTAGGATACATTCCACTTCTTTTCCACGGATTAGTATATTTTCGAAGGATGGGCGATTTGAGAGGAGATAGTCTTATACGAAGACTACTACCAAAAACATTGGTATTGCCTGCTCCATTGAGATTAATTGAAGTTACAGAAGACAAATTTAAGGGTCTAACCAATACCGAAGGCAACATAGTATTAAAGTTCTTAATTAAATGGGGAAATTCCGTACAGAAGAAGAAGAGTGTAACCTAAGGGGTGATATTGATATTTTAAATGTATTTGTGATACTCATGTGGGTTAATAAGGTTATGATACCGTCAAAACTAAAGCGATCTTCATACCGGTCATTAAATAAAACAGCATATAAAATTACTGAAGATAATTCCTTCGAATAGAAGGAAGGTACAACAAAAGCCCACAAAACATCTTAGTCTACTTTAAGTCCAGGGATGATTCGGCATTCCCGTTCCCTCCTCTTTTAATAAGGGGCGGGACACCTTGCCTGATTTTCTTCTGACTATTGATATATCTGTGGAAGTCTCTTGGGTTTGCTTTTACATCACTTACAAAAATATTCACTCACAAATCATGCTGATTTTTTATATCCGTCTTGATCTCACGTCTCAATTTTTCCAATTTTGTCCTGAGTTTACCACTTACAGTTTGTTTGTTTTTTGGGTTTTTTTTTTTTGCCTTCGCATGAATCTGATTTCTTCTGTGCATTTTTCTTCTTATCTCTGGTGTGATCCAGGAATCGAAGATAAAGGTCTACTAGTTTTTGTCGGAATATGATTTTCAGCCGAAGTATGAATGAAAGAAGTTATCAAATCAAAGTTCTCCTGGACAGACACAGCATATTTAAGTTTCTTCCACGCTTGACACTTTATCTCCTCGGGTTCATCATCTTCATTTGTTGGGACGCAACTTGCATTTTCCAAACATGCTTGGCTGTTTGTCTGTCGAACAAACATCACTTCTTGAACGGCTGGTAATGTTGGCGCTTTCAATAACTTTAGCTTTGCAAAATGCACGTGTGCATTGTTTCATGTCCTACATATGCAGAATTCTGTATCCTTCTGTGAAGGAGCTTTTATCCAGAAGGGTTTTAGCCTCAAAATTGTTGTAAAGATTTTGCTCTTGTTCCGCTCCAAAAACTTCTTGTGAAGATTTTTAACCGCGTCATGAAGATCTTTCTTTATCTTTTTTGTAATAGTTCGTTTATTTTCCTATCATAACTTTGGATTCAGCGTCCTGTTTAAATTACTGTCTGTGTAGTCTTAATGCTAAGGAACCTTTCCTATGACACTTTTTTATTACGATTAATACCGGCAGTCTCTCCAGTTTCCTGTTTAGAACGCCCAGTGTTTTGCCATTAATTAAACGAGCTATTGCTTTTTACTTACTTCACTTCTGGCAATTCCCTCGGTGTTGAACAACAAGAGCATGATAAACATCAAGAGTTTTTGAGCAGCAACAGCGTAAAAGTCTCCTGGTTTTGATTCTTGGTGTTAAAGAATTATCCGTTTTCTGTGACCCTTTAAGTTTTTCCCATCGCTTTCGATACATATCAGCTTTCTTTCAGATGCTCCTTATATCAATAGCAGTACCTTCTTCTCCCCGTGCAGCGGCGACGTTTCTCTCATTGTCTTCCCTTTATCTTGTTTTAAGAAAAAGTAAAGGCAAAGGCATTGGATATAATAGAAATTCTATTCAGGATTCTGCATGCATTGTGTTTGACCCTATCACG
This sequence comes from Lucinisca nassula, assembly GCA_963580285.1. Taxonomy (NCBI): domain Eukaryota; kingdom Metazoa; phylum Mollusca; class Bivalvia; order Lucinida; family Lucinidae; genus Lucinisca; species Lucinisca nassula. The sequence goes on along the minus strand of OY757015.1, from coordinate 80,625,555 downwards.
GTCAGACATTATGCTTTCCTCTTTAATTGCACGCCGGTGGACCATAAAGCTATTTATTAGTTGGTCGGAACCGGAACTTTTATGTGTGTTGATTGGTCCAACGGGGTTCAACTGTTGGTTTTCTTTTGCTCCAGTGTTCCTGTGGCGTTGTGTTCAGCACCGATGGCTCAGCGCGTTTACTGTCGAATCCTCATACTTGTGTCAACTTTATTAGTTGGTCGGAGCCGGAACTTTTATGTCTGTTGCTAGATCCAACGGTGTTCAATTATTGGTTTTCGTTTGCTCCAGTGTTCCTGTGGCGTTGTGTTTAGCACCGGATGGCTCTGCGCCTTTACTGTCGAGTCCTAATCCTTGTGTCAACTTGGCTTTAATTGTGATTTCTTTGTTTACCGAATTAATTCACTGATAAGTTAGAATAACTTCACGGGGACCAAACAAATAGTTGGTTGAACCACAGTGAAAGTGAGGGTGAGGGCTGGGATCCCATAAAGTTAACTTAAACCCATAAGCATTTTTACTGACCGTTTCAAGTCGGACTTTCGCTGTTGGTCCTTCATCTTTTGTTGTGCTGGTTCTGATTCTTTCCCTAATCATTTATGTTGTTACGATGAGAACTCTAATTCTTCTCCCTTTTTGGTTGTTCATTTTATTAACGTTTGTCTTTCCAGTTTAATATTTGTCATGTTGGCGATTCTGATTCTTTCTCCCTTATGTAATTTGCTCCATTTTAGTAAGGTTTTGATATTCTGAGTCACCATCTGTTTGGGAAAGTGCTGTTGACTCGGTTTACCTATTGTCCGTTTTGTTTACTGTCGTCACTCTATGTTTTGTCTTCTTTCCCTAGTGATATTGTGGGAAAAATTTGGCATCTGATTGTGTCAGTTCCTGATCGTTTCACTTTTTACTTTTGAATTTTGGATCCGTCTAAAGCTTAAGGATCTAATGAGCTTCATTGTAGAGTTCTGAAGAAAATAGCAAATGAGCAAGGTACATTTTTATAACATCTGTTCCAACAGTCTCTTGATTGGTTTGAAATCCCCAAAGAATGTCTTCTAGCAAACATGTGTCCACTCTCTAAAAGATAGGGCTATTGCTCGTTATTATCGCCCTGTCACGTATCCCTGTGTTCCATGTAAATTGCCTGAACATTATAGTCTGCGCACAAATCATGGCCCACTTGGATGAATATCAACTTTTGTCAGACAAACACCATGCATTTAGGAAAATAAAAAATGCATATAATATACAGTTTATTGATTCAGCCCATTTCAAATATGGGTTTATAAACCTCTGGAGGTTTACAAACCGATAAAGGACGAATGGCAACCGATTTTTCGTCTCGAAATGCAAAAATTTGAGACTAGTTTATCTATGGACTAGGAGCAATATGGAAAAATATTAACTGGTTACTTCTGTACAGAGTAAACGGGAAATCTTCTGGGTTTATAGTAATTATTGACCGTTCATATGAAATTTAAAGCTGGTTTCAGAAAATCTCGCAGTATTGGGAGCCCGATTTAAATGCATGTAATCTCTTTTCAGATAAGTCAGATATAAAAAATGATATATCCAAACAGAAGATGGCCGGGAATGTCGATGGAAACAAGCATGTTCTTCTCAAATGCGTGAAGCAGCCTCTTTTTATCACCCACTGCATATGGTTCTGTGTCCTACAGCTAAAGTTCTATACCTTTATAGGGACTTTCAATGTATACCTTGACAGAACATTGGCAGGGGATAAACATATGGGTACGTATAATAAAATGTCTCTTTTTAAAACCACACCAAAAGGATCAGCTCACTATTAAACCTTTTTGTACCAAATGGAATCTTAAACCTTATATATGGCAGGAGTCTATCTCAAAATTTAGTGTTGTCGGGTTGTGTTTTCATCAAAATTTATTTCGAAAATGACTGAACTTTTCTGCGGCGTCTGATCTGGGCCTACACTGTTTGCCAAGGTACCCCTTTAGGGTAATTAGAGCAGTTCCTACCAATAAGTAAACGATTACGTTTTGGGGGTAATTGTTTATCAATCGACACAAAGTTATAAAGGGTGGAAGCCGCTCAGTGCAGAGCCGGCCTCCGTAGTTCAGTCGGATGCGCGTCTGACTGGTGATTAGGAGGACGCGGGTTCGATGCCTTCCGGGGTCGGAAACATTCTTTCAGGGAGATTGATCATGAAATATTTACTACGGTCTTTCTCTCTGTTCCGCTGATTCAGTAAGGGCAGTTGTCACTTTCTGGCGAAAGAATGTGCACTGTACTGGTTAACCGCTTACACATAAGCCTGCCCAGGAAAAGTGTGGATAGGTAAACTGACCGGCCCAAAAATGACCTACGTGTTGATTGGGCCGTTAAACTCCAATACAAACAAACAATCTCAACGTGTTTATCTCTTACTTGTAGGAAATCAGGGTAACGGTTATTTATGGAAAATAGCCACGATATTCTTATCGATGGGCAAGAGGGTTTCCTGTAGATTCTGGGTTGGGCTTGGCAAGGAGTTAAGAACCAGATCAGACGCCGTGTCTGATTGGGTTTACACGTTCTTGCTTTAAAGACCCATAAAATTTAAGGGTTAAAAGAAACCGTTTAACTTTTATCGCAGCCTACACTAAGAGACACTCGACCCACCAGTACTCTTAGTACTTTAAATAAATGTGGACACGTGCTGTGATAATTACAGCCAACCCTCTTTATACCGACATTCGCTGTAAAGGCAAAACTCGTTATAACGGCCATTTCAATGGAATGACTAGTTAGCTAAAGGCTTAGCCTAAGTTCCGAGCGGCGTGAGTTTCCCTCTGGTTGGAAATGTACAAATCGAGTCCATAGTCATAAAAGATTCTTGCAATCTAATACTCCAAGAAACAAATGCTACAAATGCAATGTGATAGTAACAGTGCGATTGTTAGAATTGCCTCTAACAAATGTCTATAACATTTGTTTCTTGGAGTAACGATGGAGAAAATGCCTTTTCACGGAGTTCACGGAGATGTTGCACTGAAGAGTTAGGAGGCCTTCCTGCGGACTGAACAAATTAATTCTCTAAATCGCGACGGAAGTAAGGGCGAGGATTGTGGCCACGTAAAATCGATTTAAGCCCCCAGTGGAATTCGTTTCCGCTGACCGTTCCAAGGCGGTTCTTCTGTCGCGGTTTATTTTATTATGGTTGTCTTTGGGTGTTTGTGTCGCTTATGTTGTTTTATTTTGGATAGCCTATTGGCCATTTTGTGGGAAAGTAACTGTCCTTTTAGCTTTCCGCTGTTGATGTTTCCATTGGGTCTGTTGTTTCATGTTTGTGTTTCTTTCCCTTTGGTGTCTCTGATAGGAGCTGTAGGTTATTTGTATCAATTCCTGCACATTGCCTCCACTTCTATCTTTTATTACCTATCATACTCCTAACTGGGACTTTTTATAACGACAAATTATTTATAAAAGCACATTAATAGGGAGCAAATACTGTTGTATAACGAGGCTTCTCTGTATTTTCATTCAATATTAATTACTCAACAAATGAAACAACTTAGCTCGTGGACCTTAATAGCGAATAGTATAAAATGAAAAAAAACCGACTAGGGCAAGCGCGATATAGAAAGCTTTTAGCTCATCATTATCATCGTTTGTTTCACCAAAACATGGCCCTTATCGCGTTTGCTTAACAGATAAAGTGCGTGTTTGCTAACCCCCGAAACTATTGATAATGCTTCAACTGTTTGTTCATTTGTGTTTGCCGTAACGGCAGAAAAGGTTCGACCACTGATTCGATCAGCTTTCCACAGAAGTATATTATAATCAGAGTCATGAGAGAGACTGTTTTCTTGCACTTCACGTGAGAATATTTGCCATTTACAAAGTGAGGAGACATCCTAATCCTAAGCCGACCCTTTTTTCCCACCTCCTTTTTCCGACATGATGTACACTAATTGCAATTTGTGTAAATAAAGATTTGCGTGAAAAATCAATGAGAAAACAACACTTTATAACCCTCAGCTACTATAAGAACATCGCCTGGGAAGGAAATACCCAACGTCACGATCTAAACAAAATGAGGTTGGTATTTTCTAGGGGATAGGAACGCTTTCCCACTAAGAAATATTGCCTTTTAGCAGGATGTAATGTAAACACTAATATATAGCTTATAGCTTAAAATTTGCTTTTCGTTCTGCCATCGTAAGCTGGATTCTATTATCAATTCACTGATGATACTTTAACGTGACGGTACATAGGATTTTTTCCGCACGTAATGCAACGCTATATCCACCCCAGTATAAAGTCATGGAGATAATGTTCAAATCCTCATATACCCCTGGATTTGGATTTGTGTGTTTGTTTGTGTTGGAGTTTAACGGTCCATTGTCCACTATTTATGTCATTTCTGAGCCGGGCAAGTTATCTTCATGCGGACTGAACAAATTATTTGTCTTAATAGCGACGAAGTACGGGCAAGGATTGTGGCCACATAAAATCGATTTAAGCCCATCAGTGGAATTCGTTTCCGCTGACCGTTCCAGTGCGGTTCTTCTGTCACGGTTTAATTTTGTTATGGTTTGTCTTTGGTTGTTTTTGCTTATTTCAGTACTGGTCATGAACAGACTCAATCAAACCGAGTCTGCTATTTACGTTTATTTGGCGTATTCTTTGCTTCCAAAGGATCTAACTATTCAGAACTTATTTATCTTCACTGCAGCTGGTGCCGTGCCGTGTGGCGGCCGTAAGAAGTCTCCCCGTACATCCATCATAGTGCAGATTATATTTTCTGGTCCTTTTGGATCATTGAGTTCATTTAGAATCATTTTGAAAATAGAGTTCTGCTTAAGCCGGTGCTAGGGGGGCGTGTCCGGTGTAGCACATTTCAGTACTGGTCATGAACAGACTTAATAAAACCGAGTCTGCTATTTTCGTTTATTTGGTGTATTCTTCAGAACTTATTTGAGTTGCTTATATTATTTTATTTTGGATAGCCTTCTGGCCATTTTGTGGGAAAGTAACTGTCCTTTCGGCTTTCCGCTGTTGGTGTTTCCGTTGGGATCAGTTGCTTTATGTTTGTGTTTCTTTCCCATTGGTGTTTCTGGTGGGAGCTGTGGGTTAATTGTATCGATTCCTGATCATTGCCTCTACTTCTATTATCTATCAACACTTTTCCTGGACAGGCTTATACGTAAGCGGTTAACCAGTACAGTTCACATTCTTTAGGAAGCCTTCATGCGGACTGAACAAAGTATTTGTCTAAAGCGCGACGGAAGTAAGGGCGAGGATTGTGGCCGCGTAAAATCGATTTAAGCCTCCCAAGGGAACCGTTTCCGCTGACTGTTCCAATGCGGTTCTTCTGTCGCGGTTTATTTTGTTATGGGTTGTCTTTGCGTGTTTGTGTCGCTTATATTATTTTATTTTGGATAGCTTATTGGCCATTTTGTGGGAAAGTAACTGTCCTTTTGGCTCTCCGCTATTGATGTTGCCATTAGGGTCTGTTGTTTCATGTTTGTGTTTCTTTCCCTTTGGTGTCTCTGATGGGAGCTGTGGGTAGATTGTATCGATTCCTGATCATTGCCTCCACCTCTATTTCTCCAGAAACTGACAACTGCCCTTCTTGAATCAGCGGAAGGGAGAGAATGACCGTAGGAAAGATTTCATGATCAATCTCCACGAAAGAATGTTGCTGATCCCGGCAGGTATCGAACCCGTGTCCTGATCACCAGTCAGACGCGCACCTGACTGAGCTTCCGAGGCCGGCATTGGAGTTTGAATAAAATATTGTTTAAACCAAGTAAGTCAACACAGAATGGGTTTGCTTAATCTTTGCCTAGTCCAATATTGTACAAACAATTATAACGTTTTCCTATTACAGGGGAACCGCGACGTTAACGTCAAAACGTCACCATTATCCAGTGATTTTCGAAGAAAACATGACCTACGTTGACGTAACATAATGATCATGTGACGTTTCGTGAGTCAATGTATTTAGAGTATGAAAAATATTTCTCATTGATTTGCCGTTGAGGATTCCTGTAAAATATTAAGCCCAACCGGAAATTTTCTGGAGAAAAATATCTGGACTTCATGCTCACTCTCCCGGTGTTCTTCTCTTTCCATTAAGCAAAGACGCCTCATTTCCAAAGAGCACCCACAATCTACGTTTAGGCAAGCACTAAGAAAAATAGCAAAACATTTATCTGGAAAATGCTAATTTTTACGGGCGTGTTTTTAAAATCTAAATTTGTGTGTATTATTAGTATTTAGCAGAGAGCTACTTTACGAATATTTGGCTCTATAACTGGTGGCGCATTTCCGCATTTTTAGCTGGTAGTATTTGTGACTGGCAGAACACAGTACGTCGTAAGGAAATTGCATGTATCATTTTGCAGTGAGTTACTTCCGAATATTTGGCTCTACATCATGACTGGTGGCGCTTTCCCCGCAATCGTGTTTATTTGTAGCATCTATGAGTGGCAGAAGACAGTACATCGTAATGTAAATCTGTATATTCTTTTGAAGGTAGCTACTTTACAAATATTTGGCTCTACATCATGACAGGTGGCGCCTTCCCCGCATCCGTGTTTATTGATAGCATCTATGAGTGGCAGGAGATAGTACATCGTAATGTAAATGTGTGTATTCTTTTGCAAGTAGCTACTTTACAAATATTTGGCGCATTCCCCGCATCCGTATTTATTGATAAATGTAGTATCTATGAATGGCAGAAGACATAACATCGTAATGTAAATGTGTGTATTCTTTTGCAGTTAGCTACTTTACAAATATTTGGCTCTACATCATGACAGGTGGCGCATTCCCCGCATCCATGTTTATTGGTACTATCTATGAGTGGGAGAATAAAGTACATCGTAAGGTAAATGTGTGTATTCTTTTTTTTCTTTTGCAGTTAAGTACTTTACAAATATTTGGCTCTGCATCATGATAGGTGGCGCCTTCTCCGCACCCGTGTAAATTGGTAGTATCTATGAGTGTCAGAAGACAGTACATCGTAATGTAAATTGTCTGTATTCTTTTGCAGTTAGATACTTTACAAATATTTGGGTCTACATCATGACATGTGTCGCCTACTCCGCATCCGTTTTTATTGGTAGTATACATGGGTGGCAGAAAACAGTTCATCGTAATGTAAATGTGTGCACTCTTTTGCAGTTAGCTACTTTACAAACATTTGGCTCTACATCATGCAGATGACGCCTTTCCCGCATCCGTGTTTATTGGTAGTATATTTGACAGGGCCGAAGGCAGAACATGGTAATGTAAATGTGTGTATTATTTTGCAGTTAGCTACTTTACAAATATTTGGCTCTACATCATGACAGCTAGCGCCTTCCCCGCAGCCTTGTTGGCAGGTTGTATTTATGACTGGCAGAAGGCAGTACATGAAAACAATAAAGGTATGCATAACATTGTCCTGCTAAACAATTATTTAACTCATTACGGACTATAAACAATTTAATAACTTGATATGTATCCATTCAAACTCACAAACAGGATAACGTAGAGTGTGAATCCTAATCATGTGGCTTCTTTAAGCTACCCTGATTCAGTAGGACAAGGGTTAAACTGCCATTCCATTTTATCCATATCACCCCGAAAACACGCATATATAATTTTGACTCCCTCCAAAGTAGAAGTGGAGGCAATGATCAGGACTCGATACAATTAACCCGCAGCTCCCATCAGAGACACCAAAGGGAAAGAAACACAAACATGAAGCAACAGGCCCTAGTGGAAACATCTATAGCGGAAAGCCAAAAGGACAGTTACTTTCCCACAAAATGGCCAATAGGCTGTCCAAAATAAAATAATACAAGCAACACAAACACCCAAAGGCAAACCATAATAAAAATAAACCACGACAGAAGAACCGCATTGGAACGGTCAGCGGAAACGAATTCCACTGGGGGGGGGGGATTAAATCGATTTTACGTGGCCACAATCCTCGCCCTTACTTCCGTCACGATTAAGACAAATACTTTGTTCAGTCCGCATGAAGCCCTCCTAACCCCACTTTCATCTAGTAAAACTGTGGCTAACAGGGGTAAACCTTAGTTTTCTTATTTCTGCTCTAAAATATAGATTGTGGGTACTCGTTAGAACCGCCTCGATGAGGCGGTTCTAACGAGTACCCACAACCTATATTTTGAGCAGAAATAAGAAAAATATCACAATTTTTCATTTTGGAATTTTCATTTTTTCGGCGAAATAGGTTACACTGTATTTGTAAAGGCGTGTTTTCGTAATGTGTTTGTGTTTTAACGGCATCTTTCCTATCATCAGAACCATTGGTGCCATTACCAAAAAAAAAAAGAAATAATAATAAAAAAATGCTTATGCAAATACATTGTGAAAGTTAATGTCGAATAAAAGAAAACTTTAAGATGAAAAATTGTGATATTTTTCTTATTTCTGCCCAAAATATAGATTGTGGGTGCACGTTAAACCTGCCTCATCAAGGCGGTTCTAACGAGTACCCACAATCTCTATTTTAGAGCAGAAATGAGAAACATAAGGTTTAGCCCTGTTAACCCCAGTTTTACTATGTAAAAGTGGGTTTTCTTTTGCTCCACAGCATTTCAGTGGTTTCTTGCTGTCGAGTCCTCACAGTTGTTTCATCTCTGTGGTTGTTTGATTTTTGTGTTCACAGGGATATTGCACTGATAAGTAAGGTTGCATTCATGTGGACTGAACAAATTATTTCATCTAAATCGCAAAGTAAGGGCGGGGATTGCAGCTGCATGAAATCGATTTAAGCCCCCCCCCCCCCACACACACACACACAGTGTTTTTCTGTCACGGTTTATTTTTGTTATGGTTTGTCATTTGAGTCATCGCTTATATTATTTTGTTTTAGGTAGCCAAATGTTGTCCATTTTGTGGGAAAGTGGCTGTCTTTTTGGCTTTCCGCTATTGGTGATTCCATTGGGTTCTAGTTATTTTGTTTGGTGTCACTGATGTCATTGATGGGAGCTGTGGGTTAATTGTATCGATTTCTGATCATTGCCTTCACTTCTCTTTTACGGTTCATATTTTCTACAAGACTTGTTGTGTCTGTGGAGTTTCGTGAAAAAAAGAAAAAAAAAGACATAAGAAATGAAACAAGGTAGAGGACTCGGCAGCATGCTGGAGCAAAAGTAAACCATTAGACTCCGGTCGACTCGACCAAAAAGACAGAGCATCAGGTGCCAACTGACATTACCTAAACTTTTAAGTAAGCTTTTACGCTGAAACTGTCATAGAGTCTGAGACCTGATCCGCCGGCTTGCAATGAAAGAGGGAAGCAAAGTTATCAACCGTGATTGGGTTAACTACGGTGCATGCAGTCATGACATTTATGTTGTATCCAATATTTTTATATCGAAGAATGTAAGTAAGTAAAGAAGTAAGTAAGTAAAAAGTAAGTAATTATGTAAGTTACTATTACAGTCGAACTTCGGTGGCTCGAACCCCTTCGAAACCATAGAATTTTGTTCGAAACAGCGGTAGTTCGAGCCACTGTTGCATACTTCCAGAAAACATAACGGGGGTATGTTTGGACTTCTTTTCGGTGTTCTGTAACATAAATGTATGCTGTGTGTACTCATTAGAATCGCCTCATTGAGGCGATTCTAATGAGTACACACAGCATAATTATATTTGCAAGATAAAAGTCGAAAATCTCCTTAATTATCCCACAATTTTTCTTATGCAGAGGAATTCCCTAGGGACTCAAGAACGGTTTCGGCTCAGCCATGGTAAACGAGCCATCGGTGTACTAGCGATCTAAGTTCTACTGTACATGTATATTCAGACTGGTTAACCTAACTATAGACTACAAAATTCTTACATGCATCTGTTGTTGTGATCAATAAATTAACAAACATTGCAAATACAGTGAAACTTCGCAAATTCGAACACGGATGACTCGTTTACTATGGCTGATTCGAACTTGTTCTGCAGCCCCTAGAGAATTCTTCAAACACCTCCAGACAGCCATACATTTCGATATTTTAGGGAGATTTTCCTTATTTGGTCGGCAAAAGGTATGCTGTGTGTACTCATAAGAATCGCCTCAATGAGGCGATTCTAATGAGTACACACAACATACCTGAATTTTATAGAAGGCCTTAAAGATATTAAGTGATCCCTAATACCCTTCATGACCTGAAACTCTATTAGTAAACCTCAGTAGTTCGAAATACTCCTATTTCGAACACATTTCCATGGTCCCAAAGGTGTTCGAGTTATCGAAGTTCCACTGTATATTATTAGAAGCCTCCGTTGTGTAGCGGTTACGCTACTCGCCTTGTAAACCAGGGATCGCAGGATCGATCTCGGGCTTCTCCAGACTTTCGGATGAGTCTTTAAACCGAGGTCCCGTCTCGGTATTATTTTAGCTGTTGGAGGGACGTAAAACTCAAACCCTCACTCACTCTACTGTATATTCCTAAACGGGTATCAGTACAGCATTAAAAAGACACTAAATAGAAAACAGCCTTTTCCTTATGCAAATATATATTAAGCCGAAATAGGGTAAAATTTTACGTTATGTATATTAAGGTTTTAGCTCTACATGTACAACAAAATTTATCACTGGGGTCTGCGACCAGTCTAATATATTACAAATATATGAACACTTCGTTTCAGACATAAACATTTTATGAAATGGTGTAAAACCTGTAGATATACACGTATGAAAAGAAAGAAACATGGAAATGATGCCACGTTGAAAACAATTACATGTCGGACAGGCTGAGAAAACGTACAGCAGATTTTATCAAATCATTGCATGGATTATTATACATAACTTTACATACACATATGTTAAGATGGACTCTTTCTTCACCCTAGAATTATTGGCATTTTTTCGATTATTTCATATAGGATCCAGTATCCTCGGTTTCCATAGGATCCAGGCATTCATCATATAAATCCGTTAGTGCAAACGCACGGCGGTAACTAGTAACTCTATCTGACGGGTAATGCAGGGAAAATGAGATAAGGTAGCATTGCGCTAAATACTGGGAGGTACCGGGTTTTATCACTTTTGGACCGAGCTTTTAGTTGCGTTCTAAATACCAGACTTGCTTCCATTGGATATATATCCCATGTTTTATTTCAATGTGAGAAAATGATTGGTATAAGGGACTAAAATGATGCATGTTTTATAAATATATCTGCAAGCTCAAAGAAATTTTTGCTGATTTTATATGGTCACCCCTCCTTTAAAAATGCTGGTTTGTATTTACTCCGTTCAAGTAGGTAAACAAACATGGTTGACAGTAACTTTAAAAGGAGCAGGTCAACATGTGGATTTTTTCTCATTAGCTTGTTGGGCAAGGATGGCTCTATAAACAAGTAAGGTTTGAAAAGTTTTGTATGTGTAGTTTTTAAGGGAGCAGGTAAAAGGTTACTATTGTCGCCTATGGAAAAAGTTTAGTGGAAAGCTCCCTATAGCAAAAGTAGGACTGCTGTCCTGTTTTCAGTCATTACATACTATTTCCACACATTTGTAGGTTCTGTCCAATTCTGTTTCAAACAATGTATCTTCATGCATGTATTTTGTCATAGATACTGTAAAAATGTGATGGTAGTGCTAATTTAGGTCTAACTGGGTGTATTTGATGACTTTTTGCCTCTGATCTATGTTCTTGGGAAGGGGGTTGGAGTACTTTAAAGCCATGTAAATCAGTTTTTATTGATATTTTTGGAAAGGAGACTTGCAGTAATTGTAGTTGCATAAACACAAGAAAGAATATACTCCATCTGGAATATAAGAGTAAGGTTTCATGTCAATAGGACAATGTCTCAGACAAAGCAAAACTTCAAAATTGTCTCTCCGAAACTGCCTGCTGCAATATTCGGATAAGTTTTCTCATCTGATATAAGTTCTATTTTATTGCATTCATGTAAAAGGATGTGAAGAGATATATTCAGCTCTTCCTCATAGCACTAAGGCATTTATAAACATTTTCTTGGCATTTTTGTCCTCAAAATATCCTCAAAATGACATTTTTTACTTTAAATAGGGGGTGTAGGTGTGGAAATGGCCATAAAAAATAGTATCGGTGCTATTTAGGCATAGTTCTGTGCATTTTAGTATTGAATTATTCATAAGACATTGGAGAAGAACCACTGATGCAAGCCGGTGTCTGGGTTCCATTCAAGAAAGAGATAAACTTTGCGCTTTTCAAAAACTATGGTTTGTTGTTGAATCTGAAAGCGATAACTTTTTCGCAAACTTGAAAGATTCTTTGTGACTGAACTTTATTATGCATGACTAAATTATTAGATATCACCTAAATGTCTATTTCCCAATTATTTTGATGACTCATAAAGAAAATAAGGGTTTGGTATAGGTAGCATTGCACGAAATACTGGGAGGTACCGGGTTTTATCACTTTGGGACCGAGCTTTTAGTTGCGTTCTAAATACCAGACTTGCTTCCTTTGGATATACGAGTGTGAGAAAATGATAGGTATAAGGGACTAAAATGATGCATGTTTTATAAATATATCTGCAAGCTCAAAGAAATTTTTGCTGATTTTATATGGTCACCCCTCTTTTAAAAAATGTTGGTTTGTATTTACTCCGTTCCAGTAGGTAAACAAACATGGTTGACAGTAACTTGAAAAAGGGGCAGGTCAACATGTGGATTTTTAGCTCACCAGAGCCGAAGGCTCCGGAGGAGCTTATATGATAGGCAGTTGTCCGTCGTCTGCGTCTGCGTCGTCTGCGTCTGCGTTCGTCAACACTTTCAAACGACATCTCCTCTGAAGCCACTGGGCCAATTGGGCCTAAATTTTATCTGTAGCATCCTTGGGCTTGGGGAGTGAAAGTTTGTGTTTTTTATGAAAATTGGCTCATGAGTTTGGTTGCTATTGTAACTTATAGTTGCCATAGATTTGTAATGGGGAAAATTGAAAAATGGCATTTACTGCCAAGCCTCTGCAAATATTTTGACGAAACTTTCATAGAAATGTTCCTTAGGCAATCTACTATCTGTCATATACTTTTAGGCCTACTGCTCATTTTCGTTGGTTGCCATGGAAACCAAAATGCAAAAAATAGAAAAAAAAATACTTAAAAAATCATCTCCTTAGAAACCGAAAGCTCTAGGAGGTGGAGACTTTATGAAAATATTCACCATATTTGCCTTTACAGGTTTTGTGTTTTTTATGAAATTTGGCATTTAAGTTTTGTTGCTATGGCAACTTAGAGTTTCCTTTGACTTATAATGGGTAAAACTGAAATATGGCATTTTCTGTCAAGTCATTGTAGATATTTTGACAAAGCTTAGATAGAAATGTTCCTTGAGTAAACTTCTCTTAGCCCTATGCATTTTTGTCAACCTGGGGGTCCCCTAGGTTGTGCCGGGGCCATGTCCCGCCCCCTCCACTTCATAAAATGCCTTATATCTCAGAAACCTTACAGATCCCCACCCCTAAACCATATATATTCTTGTTCCTTATGATAAGATGCATTAAGTGACACCAACCTGGAGGTCCCCCGGGATATGCCGGGGACATGCCCCTACCCCTCCATTTCATAAAAGGCCATTTATCGCAGAAACCATTCAGATCCCCACCCCTAAACCATATATATTCTTGTTCCTTATGATAAGACACATTAAGTGACACGAACCTGTGTGTGTCCCGGGTTGTGCCGGGGACATGCCCTACCCTCTCCACTTCATTAAATGCCATTTATCTCAGAAACCATTGAGATCCCCACCCATAAACCATATATATTCTCATTCCTTAAGATAAGTTGCATTCAGTGACACCAACTTGGGGGTTCCCCGGGATGTGCCGGGACCATGCCCAACCCCCTCCACTTCGTAAAAGGCCAAATATTCCAGATCCCCGTCCGTAAACCATATATATTCTTGTTCCTTATGAAACGACAGATTCAATGACACCAAACTAGGGGTCACCCAGGGCACACCCGGGCCATGCTCCACCCTTTGACTTCACAAAAGACCATATATCTGAGAAACTGTTCAGAGCCCCAACCCTAAACCATATATATTCTTGTTCCTTGTGATAGGACGCAATCAGTGACACCAGCATGGCGTTCTCCCCCCCCCCGGGTGCCACGGGCCATGCCCCACCCCTTTACTTCATTAAAATCCATATATCTCAGAAACTGTTCAGATCCCCATCCCTTAACCATATATATTCTTGTTCCTAATGATAAGACTCCACTTCATAAAAGGCCATGTATCTCAGAAACCATTCAATTCCCAATCCTATAATCACATATATTTTTGTTCATTGTAAATAGACACATTCAGCCATCCCCGTCTTGGGGGTCAGCAGGGGCCATTTCTCATCCTGCCACTTCATAAAAGGGCCTCATATCTCAGAAACCATTCAGATCCCCACCGTTTAACCAGATATACTCTTGGTCCTTGGGATAAGACATATTCACTGACAACAATCTTGGGCTTTTCTGGGATCTGCCATGCCCGAATCCCTCCATTGCTTAAAAGGCCTTGCACCTCAGGAACCATACATATCCCCACTGCTAAACCATATATGTCTCTGTTTCTTTTGATAAGACGCATTTATTGACACCAACCAGGGCTTCATTTGGTCCATGCCCCACCCTCTTTATTGTATAAAATACCTAATATTTCAGATACAGACCACATGGGTGCTCATTTGGGTATTGGGTTTGTTTGGGAGACTTTATAATTGGTATATTAAAATCATATCATGTTATAATACATGTCTGCCATTGGGCAGTGTCCACCTGAGCTCTAGTTTATGAAATTTAGCTCTTTGGTTTGTTTGCTATGCCAAGTTAAGAGTTTCCATTGACTGATAATGGGGAAAATTGAAAAATGACGTCTTTCAAGATATTTTGCCACACTTTCATAGAAATGTTCCTTTAATTATGTTCCTTTTGGCCTATTTGTTGCCACATATGGGAAATTGTCAATTGTCATCTGTTGCCATGCAACAATACATTCAAGCGACATCAGAATCTGAAGCCACTAGGCTGATTGGATCCAAATTTTATCTGTAGCATCCTTGGGCACAGGGCGTCCATGGTTAATTAAAATACATTGCTGCCATCGGGCAGTGGCCCCCTGAGCTCTGGTGAGCATTGTGACCCATGGGCCTCTTGTTTCTCATTAACCTGTTGGGCTAGGATGGCCCTTTAAACAAGTAAGGTTTGAAAATTTTTGTATGTGTAGTTTTTGTTGGAGCAGGTAAAAGGTTACTATTGTCGCCTATGGAAAACATTTAGTGGAAAGCTCCCTAGAGCAAAAGTAGGACCGCTGTCCTGTTTTCAGTCATTACATATCATTTCCACACATTTGTAGGTTCTGTCCAATTCTGTTTCATACAATGTATCTTCATGGCGTGTATTTTGTCATAGATACTGTAAAAATGTGATGGTAGTGCTAATTTAGGTCTAACTGGGTGTATTTGATGACTTTTTGCCTCTGATCTATGTTCTTGGGAGGGGGGGTGGGGTACTTTAAAACCATGTTAATCAGTTTTTATTGATTTGTTTGGAAAAGAGACTTGCATTAATTGTAGTTGCTTAAACACAAGAAAGAATCTTCTCCATCTGGAATATAAGAGTAAAGTTCCATGGCACTAGGACTATGTCTCAGACCAAAGCAAAACTTCAAAATTGTCTCTCCGAAACTGCCTGCTGCAATTTCTGGATAAGTTGTCTCATCCGATATAAGTTCTATTTTATTGCATTCATGTAAAAGGTTGTGAAGAGATATATTCAGCTCTTCCTCATAGCATTAAGGCATTTATAAACATTTTCTTGGCATTTTTGTCCTCAAAATATCCTCAAAATGACATTTTTTTACTTTAAATAGGGGGTGTAGGTGTGAAAATGGCCATAAAAAGTATTGGTGCTATTTAGGCATAATGCTGTGCATTTTAGTATTGAATTGTTCATAAGACATTGGAGAAGAACCACTGATGCAAGCCGGTGTCTGGGTTCCATTCCAGAAAGAGATAAACTTTTCGCTTTTCAAAAACTATGGTTTGTTAGGCTTTCATTGTTGAATCTGAAAGCGATAACTTTTTCGCAAACTTGAAAGATTCTTTGTGACTGAACTTTTATTATGCATGACTAAATTATTAGATATGACTTAAATGTCTTTTTGGCAATTCTTTGGATGCATCATAAATAAAACAAGGGTTTGGTATAGGTAGCATTGCACTAAATACTGGGAGGTACCGGGTTTTATCACTTTTGGACCGAACTTTTAGTTGCGTTCTAAATACCACTCTTGCTTCCATTGGATATACGAGTGTGAGAAAATGATGGGTATAAGGGACTAAAATGATGCATGTTTTATAAATATATCTGCAAGCTCAAAGAAATTTTTGCTGATTTTATATTGTCATCCCTCCTTTAAAAATGTTGGTTTGTATTTACTCCGTTCCAGTAGGTAAACAAACATGGTGGGCAGTAACTTAAAAAGGAGCTGTCAACATGTGGATTTTTTTCTCATTAACTTGTTGGGCTAGGACTGCTCTATAAACAAGTAAGGCTTGAAAAGCTTTGTATGTGTAGTTTTTGTGGGAGCAGGTAAACGGTTACTATTGTCGCCTATGGAAAACAATTAGTGGAAAGCTCCCATAAACACTGTTCAATAAAAACGCTTTTGTTGAGGAGCGTAGTGGCGCACTTAGTTACACCGTTGTTCCTGTATGGCTAGGGGTGGCTGCGTGAGTTCGAATCCTCCCACAGCCCAGTTTGTGATTTCTTATTTCTTCACTTTATAGGTTTAAGATTAAATTGCCATATATTGTTTTATCATCATTTTACAAATACATTCAAGGGAGGCAGCCGGCCTCGGTAGCTCAGCCGGGTGGGCGTCTGACTGGTGATTCGGAGGACGCGGGTTCGATACCTGCCGGGGTCGGCAACATTCTTTCTTGGAGATTGATCATGAAATCTTTTCTACGGATATTCTCTCCCTTCTGCTGATTCATGAAGGGCAGTTATCAGTCTCTGGCGAAAGAATGTGCGCTGTACTCGTTAACCGCTTACGTATGCCCAGGAAAAGTGTGGATAGGTAAACTGACCGGCTCAAAAATGATCAAAATAGTGTTAACTGGGTCGTTAAACTCCAAGTCAAACAGAATCAAAGGTTTGATATTTTGCATGAGGAAAACATGTTCATATGAAAAAATGGCGTTCACTATTCTGTCAGAAATGAAACATATTAGTAAAAAAATGATCACATCTTTCTTATTACTGATTTTAACATACATGTTGGGTGCTCATTAAAACCGCCTCAATGAGGCGGATCTAACGAGTACCCACACTCTATGTTTTTGAACACAAATATGGCAGATAATGTATACCCTCGTAAACCCCACTTTTCATTATATAAATGGGGTTTAGGGGTTATTCGTTTTACGGCCCTGACTTGTTATCATGTTGTCTCTTTCGTCCTTATGGCCTTCTCTGAGGAATTTCCAATAAGACAATGCCAGGTGCAGATTCTGTCAGTGCCGACTCTACTTACAAAGTATAGGAGGTCCTGGAAATTGTATCCCTATGGGAAATTTTGGTGTACCTAGTCCCTGTAATCTCATACAAATATGATTATTTCAGATAAACATTCGGCGACTTACCAGGCGCTTATCTCATCTGTTCTACCACACGCTGTCGGCAGCCTGTTGTTTGTACTATTCAGCGTTCTGGCATTAATCCCTTCAAGGACGTTGATTTACCCCATGTTTGTACTGATGACGCTATCTAGAGCTTTTCTGTATGGACTTGCACAGGCTTTTCTACGTGTAGTGTAGGTTACATTATGATATCACACCTGTGCGACATAGTGCATTTTCTCACATCTCCCAAATGGCTACTTTTCTGGTGAAAATCTGTGATATTTTTCTTATTTATACTTCAAACATAGTTTGTGGGTGGTCGTTAGAACCGCTTCATTGACGCGGTTCTAACGAGTACCCACAACCTATGTGTTGGAGCAGAAATAAGAAAAATAATGTATACCCCCGTATTCCCCAGTTTTCTCTTTATTAAGTGGGGTTTAGGGGGTGTTCATTTCACGGACTTGTTCACGTGATGATCACTGTAAAATAAATGAAGGATCTTACAAGAGTTGCCATGTTTTATTGAATTTATTAAGGAGTTGAGTTGAGGAAAAGGGGTAAAAGAGTTTAATCCCTTTTCCTCAATGAATTCAACGACATTACTAATACCTGAGCTCGAATGGAAGATTCTATTTATCAAATGACATTTAAAACGCATTTTATTCACCTTTTTTTTTTTTTTTTTTTTTTTACAAAAATGCCATTATTCCGCCATCAGTAAAAGCGACGTCGTTATGGACGTCGTTCATGTTACGTTAAGGGGCGTATATAACTATTTTGTATATTTAATCCACTAATGGATTACCAAATTCAGTACTTTACATGTATAAATATTACATTCCTGAGAGGGTGATAGTGAAAAGTGTCACCCTGAGGAATATGAATATCACCCGAAGCGCAGCCGAGGTTGATATTCATATTTCGAACGGTGACATTTTTCACTATCACCCACTCAGGAATGTAATACTTATTTTATTATACCGAACAAAACTAATAATAAAGGCAGGGGATTCAAATTAAAAGTGCAGGACAGCTCACATGCGACTTTTGTCGTCATGACGTTCAAAATTATCGGATAACGTCGGCTTTCTTCATAAGCGTCGTTAGCTGGTGAAACAGAAATTCAGAAGTTCAAATGTCTATCTCTGAATGAAACCCTAAAGTGTGGGTATGCGTTTTCTTAATTAAATCGAAACATTTTGATACCAAAATTTATCGAATTGTTACAATTTTTTGGTTTAGACCCTTTTTCTCCAGCTTTCTGAAGAAACGAACCGTACACACACCCAGTTCCGCACATGTGAAAGTCGAAGTTATCGCAGGGTGATAGCAAAATTTATCACCCTCAGGCCTATGGGAGTTTTGCAAGGGAAAGATTATGAGGTATAATAAATGGCGTTATTACATTCTCAGACGCGACGGCATATGATAACCAGAGACAACATGTGATAGACATGTAATGAGACTTTTGCATCAGCATAATTTCCAACCTGAGACGGGCTAAGTCCAGATTCTGATCGATACAGGCGTCCCGAGGACAGGAAACGTATGGAACAGGATTTAGGTAAAAACTCAATTATGCAACATTGAGATTGCAATTTAATATCATGTCACTGGCATTTGCAATTTGGATATTCTGTCATGCTATATTCAGTTACAATTGTGCAACACTGCAATTATGATATTCATTTTTGTAGACTGATTTTGGAATTTGTGTAGTTATCTTTCTGTTCCTCGTCCTATTTTGCAACTTGAAATTCCGCTTCTGCTTCTTCTAGTTCTCATTATTCTCGTTCAGTGGCGCTGTGGTCGTTCTTTCGTACTTTCCCGTAAACGTCCGCCTGTATTCAGCAGATACCCAAAAAAATCACCAAGCGTATTGGTGACACGGAGGAGTGAGAGAAACGAGAGAACTATATTTTTGGCATGAAACGGATGATTTGGGGACACTACACCCTTTCCAATAAAATCATTTACACATAGTTTATATTTTATATGTCAGACCAGGAATCAGCTTTGCTTAGGTTTCCATTATGGTCTGGTCGCTTAATGTTTGTATTTCTTTCCCTTTGGTGTCTTTTATGGATGGAGTAAGTTAATTGTATCAATTCCTGATCTTTGTTTTACTTCTACTTTGCTGTATTTATTTTATGTCCAAGTTTTATCTAAATATATCGCAAATGTGTTCAGGCCATTGCACCTTTAAAATATAAATTTGTTGTAAATACTAACAATAATTTTGTACGGCACAGAAAGGCTCCTGTCCAATGTCGTGTAGACCTTGATGAGACTGCACGCCTGAAAGCAAGCATAGTTACAACTCTCTTTTGTGAAAGTGCTTTCTGATTTAGGGCATATCCAACGGAATTTCTAAAACTAGGCATTTTGGTTCTGGTCTTTGATTTGATGTTTAACGTCACCGTCAACACAGTATAGGTCATTTTGGAGACGTTGCTACCACTTTTGTGGGACTTTTACCCGACACTGAGATGAAATGACATCTCAAAGCCCTGTCGCCCAATGAAACCAATAGGGTTTATAAGCACCGCTTTGCCTCGGTAGACTTAGATCCTCTAAGCGGTTACCCAGTACTGGTGTGCGGGTCGGTTTCAGTTCATGTAGCCCATCTATTTCTTCAAGCCCCGATGGCCGGGGGTCTGATTCCCTGTTTGTCACATGTTTATATAGATGTTCGTAACTGTGCTAAATGTATTCATTAAGAAAATAGAAAACTATCTGACTTTTTATCCTAGATTTCTGGCTTCAAGTGACAAAACGCAAAGGTTTCCACATTTTTGACAAAACACAACGCGAAGCAAATTCTTTTCATAGCGGAGTGCAGGTGGAAAACCCGCACCTGCTACAATGTAACATATCAAGCGCTGGTAGTGGTTATGCTACTAGCCTCGTTAACCAGGGATCGCAGGATCGATCCCGGGCTTCTCCAGAATTTCGGATGTCTTTAAACCCAGGTCCCATCTCCGTATAACCTTAGCTGTTGGTGAAACGTAAAACTAAAAACGCACTCACATACCAAGCGCATCCCACCATAAACACTTGATTCCCACTTTTATATAGTAAAATGTAAAATTGGGATTTACAGGAGTAAACATAATTTTTCTTATTTCTACTCCAAAATATAGATTGTGGGTACTCGTTAGAACCGCATCGAAGAGGCGCTTCTAACGTGTACCCACAATGTATATTTTAAGCAACAGTCAGAAAAATATCACGACTTTTCATCTTACAATTTTGTTGTTGTATTTTTCGGCGGTAAAATGTACAAAGTATGAGTGTTTTTCTAATGCATCAAAAACAAAAAATTGTTTTTTTTTTTTTTTTTCAAGATTCTGTAATTTTAATAATAAGTAAGTAAATAAATAAATAAATAATGTCGTTAAGTTCCGCCAGGTAAACCTGGGTACGCTGTACGCGGTCTAACTGTAATAAAACAAGGAGAAAAAAAAAACTTTGGTGTAGACCATGGATATACATGTAAGTACAAAATGGTTTGGATTCAGCAACCCCATTTGCCAAATCGTTGCATGTAGAACTTGAAGAAATATGTAGTAGGCTGGTTAAGACAGTCGCGACACCAGCTCAGCAAGGTTTTGCTGGCTGAAGACGACCAGCTAATATTTTCGCGTTGTGATTCTGTTGGATGAAAGCTATCATGTCCCAGTCTAACTTATGAAGACGGACATATGAATAGGCTGCTGTCATTGTGACCCCAGGTGCGTTTCTATGGTGGTTGGTCGGGTTTAAGAAATGAGAAAGTACTATTCATATTAATGAAGAATGACGTATTTACATGATAATTATAAAGTGATTCTAAGGACCATAATCTATGCGGACATATCCATACTTCTATAATATACAAACATTTGAGTTTTGAGTGAGGTTGAAATTAGTTACTAATATCTTTATAAGTAACACCTCAGAAGGATCAGTTTTATGAAAATTGTATGAATTAATCAATTTTAACAATAATTGCTCAACTCAAATCCACGGATTCGGCACAAACTAATCCTTCATGGTAATTTATTATAGTAAATGTTCAACGATTGAGTATTTTCCCCTTCGTCAAACAAGTATTAACTTTTCAATAAAAATCCTTTTTTTTTTTCATAAATATATAAATAAGGAACCGCGCTGTAAAATTTATTTTAAAGATGCAAACGTACACATTATTGTAAATATCCGAATTATTATATAGATCTAGCTTGATAAAATTGATCGCTGCTGGTTTGAATTTGGCCCCTGCAAAAGCGAATGCAATCTTCTCAAACGGACGCTTGTCATCGGAAAATATACGGGAAATCCACGGACATTACCGAACGTTATCGACAACTCAGTGACTGGTACCCCGTCTAACCACAGCAGAATCGAAACTGAATAATGCAAAATAGGACGTCCAAATGCCATATTGAAACACAAAGGTCTCAAATTAGAATGTGCATTTTGCATATTCGAATAAAGTAGTTAGATACGGAAAGGTTCATAATTCAAAGTGCGGTTTCAACAATTCATATTGTAAATGCACATTGCATAATGGAGTTTTTACCTTAATACTGTTCCATAGAAACGACTATAATTGCCACTCTTCGTGCATGAATTGCACAATTTCATCTACAGTTTCGTCATCGCTCTCTATAAGCACGCCTCCCAAATTGTGCACTGCGGTGTAGGAAAATGTGGCTGAGATGAATAGGATGCCATTAAAAGAATCTTATATGGGTTTGAGGGGTGGATGGAAAAATCCGTCCCGAGGAACACTCTCCGGCATCACGAGGCTTCCCGAGTGATGCCGGACAGTGATCCCGAGGGACGGATTTTTTCTATCCACCCCTCACATCCATATTGGATTCTTTTTCTTGCATACCTTCCATTTCTGAGCGCGGATGTTTAATACTGCAGTCAATTCGGTTATCAGTCCCGTCCATCGGGGCTTAAAGAAATAGATGGGCTGCCTGATGCCTCCACGCAGAGCTGAAACCGACCCGCACACGTGTACTAGTAAACCGCTTAGAGGATCTTAGCCTGACCAGGCAAAGCGGCGCGGGTCGGCCCGTCCATGCTTATAAACCCTATTGATTTATTGGGCGGCAGGGCTTGGAAGTCATTTCATCTCAATGTCGGGTAAAAGTCCCACAAAATTGGAAGCAGCGTCTCCAAAATGACCTTTACAGTGTTGACAGGGACGTTACACCTCAAATCAAACAAACAAATGTCTATACCCTGTGCAGATGTCAAGTAGTCTAGGAAGAATTCAGAGAAAACAAAATATGCTGGGATAAACAATTTTTCTGCAAAAGGTGATGGAGAACATATATCACGTTATATATGTACAGTACATCCGTATAATCAGTTTTGGGTCGATTGTGTTACAGTCAATCCAAAGTTATAAAGCGCAGTAGCTCTTCAGTGCGGAAGTGTACTTGACTTTCCCTGACTTCTCGGAAGACCCGGTAAAGGTAAGTTATAGAAAAAATCTGCGCTATTCTTATCGGTGTAAAGATATAAAAAAGGAAACTTTATTTAACGCCGCATATCCGAAACAAATAACATAAGCTCTGTAGAGCTTTTATTGCGACAAACAAAGTATCCTTTAACAAATAATTACCTGCCTTCATTTATCTTCCTAGGACTACCCTTGATAATGCGAGCGTCAGCCAAGGGAGCTCCTAGTACCATTTTTCACGCCTTTGGTATGGCGCGGCCAGGGATCGAACCCGCGACCTCCCATTCCATGTGTGTGATAAGAATGTTGCCTAAGAGAGTTTCTATAGAATCTGGACTCGAATCATGGGCTGGACTTAGTGAAGTCCCAGATCATAACCACAATCCCGGCGTCTGATCAGTGCCAACACTTTTTTTCCCTAAAAACTGGAATTTAAGCATTAAACAAAACAACTTAAGGGGAATGGGAACACCTTCATGGGAGACAACGCCTGCAAAAGTATTTTGTCTCCCATGTCAATAGGGGTCAAATCTTAAAAGGAAAGAATTTGCTCCTGAGGAGCAAATTCTTTCCTTTAAGAGTAGACCCCTTTTTCAGTGAAACAGGGGTATCGAAAACGACCAGGAAGTAACGAAAGTTGTCTCTCTTTGAAAAATGGCGGGAAAATCTGTCATTTTTTTTTTATAACACTTTTTTTTTAAACCCTATAGGTTTCATTGGGCGGCAGGGCTTGAGATGTCATTTCATCTCAATGTCGGGTAAAAGTCCCACAAAATTGGAAGCAACGTCTCCATAATGACCTTTACAGTATTGACGGTGACGTTAAACCTCAAATCAAACAAAACAAAAACAAAACTGTCAGTTTTTTTCATTCCCCTTCAGGGTTAATCGAAACAACTTAAGGGGAATGGGAACACCTGGCAGTTTTTTTTTTCGCCATTCTCAAAGGGAGACAACTTTCGGGACTTCCTGATCGCTTTTCTATAAGCCCTGTCCCGCTGAAAAAGGGGTCTACTCTCGAAGGAAAGAATTTGCTCCCCAGAAGCAAATTCTTTCCTTTCAGAGTTGACCCCTAATGACATGGGAGACAAAAATACTTTTGCAGGAGTTGCCTCTCCTGAAGGTGTTCTCATTCTCCTTTTGTCTCAGTTCTGGACTATTTCCCAGTATACACTCATAGACAATGGACTCACCGGTACTCTCAGTTGCTTGTTAGCTCACCTGTCACGTAGTGACAAGGTGAGCTTTTGTGATCACTTTTTGTCCGTCGTCCGTGCGTGCGTCCGTGCGTCCGTCCGTGCGTGCGTCCGTAAACGATTTCAAATAAGAATATCTCTAATACCCCATGGTCAATCTTGATCAAATGTCATGAGAAGCATCATCAGGTAGGGGGAAAGCCTGCATAAGGTTTTTGGGCTGATCAGATTGGAGTTCTGGTTGCCATGGCAACATATAGCTCCCATAGACTTACAATGGGAAAAAATTGAAATATCTTCTTCTCTGAAACCACTGGGCCCAGAGATAAGATATTTAGCTTGTAACAATGTCAAGTGGTCACCTACATAAATCCTGCCAATAATGCCCCTGGGGTCCAAATTGGTCACACCCTGGGGCCCCTTAACTGCTATAGACTCATAATGGTAAAAAGCTTAAAAAATCTTCTTCTCTGAAACCACAGGGCCCAGAGCTTAGATATTTAGTATGTAGCAACAGCAAGTGGTCACCTACATAATTCCTGCCAATCATGCCCCTGGGTTCCAAATTGGCCACGCCCCGGGGCCCCTTCTCTCCCATAGACTCATAATGGAAAAAAGTTTCAAAAATCTTCTTCCCTGAAACCACAGGGCCCAGAGCTTAGGTATTTTAAATGTAGCAACGGCAAGTGGTCACCTAAATAATTCCTGCCAATCATGCCCCTGGGATCCAAATTGGCCACACCCCAGGGGCCCTTAGCTCCCATAGACTCATAATGGCAAAAAGCTTCAAAAATCTTCTTCTCTGAAACCACAATGCCCAGAGCTTAGATATTTAGTATGTAGCAACGGCAAGTGGTAACCTACATAATTCCTGCCAATCATGTCCCTGGGGTCCAAATGGGCCACGCCCCGGGGCCCCTTCGCTCCCATAGACTCATAATGGAAAAAAGTTTCAAAAATCTTCTTCCCTGAAACCACAGGGCCCAGAGC
This sequence comes from Lucinisca nassula, assembly GCA_963580285.1. Lineage (NCBI taxonomy): Eukaryota > Metazoa > Mollusca > Bivalvia > Lucinida > Lucinidae > Lucinisca > Lucinisca nassula. The sequence continues at coordinate 80,600,320 of OY757015.1, read as the reverse complement.
TTAGGTATTTTGCATGTAGCAACGGCAAGTGGTCACCTACATAATTCCTGCCAATCATGCCCCTGGGGTCCAAATTGGCCACACCCCGGGCGCCCTTAGCTCCCATAGACTCGTAATGGAAAAAAAGCTTCAAAAATCTTCTTCTCTGAAACCACAGGGCCCTGAGCTTAGATATTAAGCATGTAGAAACGGCAAGTGGTCGCCTACATAATTCCTTCCAATCAAGCCCCTGAGGTCCAAATGAGCCACGCCCCGGGGCCACTTAGCTCCTATAGACTCATAATGGGAAAAAAGCTTCAAAACGCTTCTTCTCTGAAACCACAGGGCCCAGAGCTGAGATATTTAGCATGTAGCAACGGCAAGTGGTCACCTACAAAAATCCTGCCCCTGGGGTCCAAATGGGCCACGCCTCAGGGCCCCTTAGCTCCCATAGGCTCATAATGGAAAAAAATATATTTCTCTGAAACCACAGGGCCCAGAGCTTAGAAATTTAGCATGTAGCAACGGCAATTGGTCACCTACATAATTCCTGCCAATCATGCCCCTGGGTTCCAAATGGGCCACGCCCCGGGGCTCCTTTGCTCCCATAGACTCATAATGGAAAAAAGCTTTGAAAATCTTCTTTTCTGAAACCACAGGGCCCAGAGCTTAGATATTTAGCATGCAGCAATGACAAGTGGTCACATGCATAAATCCTGCCAATCATGCCCCTGGGGTCCAAATAGGCCACGCCCCGGGGCCCCTTAGCTCCCATAGACTCATAATGGAAAAAAGTTTCAAAAATCTTCTTCTCTGAAACCAAGGGGCCCAGAGCTTAGATATTTAGCACGTAGCAACTCCAAGTGGTCACCTACATAATTCCTGCCAATCATGCCCCTGGGGTCCAAACGGGCCACGCCCTGGGGCCCCTCAGCTACTATAGACTCATAATGGAAAAAAAGCTTAAAAAATCTTCTTCTCTGATACCACAGGGCCCAGAGCTTAGATATTTAGCATGTAGCAACGGCAAGTGGTCACCGACATTAATCCTGCCAATCATGTCCCTGGGGTCTGAACGGGCCACGCCTGGGGCCCCTAAGCTCCTATAGGCTCATAATTGAAAAAGCTTCAAAAAGCATCTTCTCTGAAACCACAGGGCCCAGAGCTGAGATATTTAGCATGTAGCAACGGCAAGTGGTAACCTACATAATTCCCGGCCAATCATGACCCTGGGGTCCAAATGGGCCACAACCCGGGGCTCCTTACCTCCCATAGACTCATACTGGAAAAAAGTTTCAAAAATCTTCTTCTCTGAAACCAATCATGCCCCTGGGGTCCAAATGGGTCACGCCCCAGGGCCACTTAGCCCCCATAGACTCATAATGGAAAAAAAATCTATTTCTCTGAAACCACAGGGCCCAGAGCTTAGAAATTTAGCATGTAGCAACGGCAATTGGTCACCTACATAATTCCTGCCAATCATGCCCCTGGCTTCCAAATGGGCCACGCCCCGGGGCTCCTTTGCTCCCATAGACTCATAATGGAAAAAAGCTTTGAAAATCTTCTTTTCTGAAACCACAGGGCCCAGAGCTTAGATATTTAGCATGTAGCAACAGCAAGTGGTCACCTACATAAATCCTGCCAATCATGCCCCTAGGGTCCAAATGGGCCACGCCCCGGGGCCTGTTAGTTCCCATACACTCATAATGGAAGAAAGCTTCAAAAATCTTCTTCTTTGAAACCACAGGGCCCAGAGCTTAGATGTTTAGCATGTGGCAATGACAAGTGGTAACCTACATAAATCCTGCCAATCATGCCCCTGTGGTCCAAATGGGCCCTACCCTGGGACCCACTTAGCTCCCATAGACTCAAAATGGAAAAAAGCTTCAAAAATCTTCTTCTCTTAAACCACAGGGGCCATAGCTTAGATATGTAGCTTGTTACAATATCAAGTGGTCACCTACATAAATCCTGCCAATCATGACCCTGGGGTCCAAATTGGTCACACCCTGGGGCCTCTTAGCTCCCAAAGACATATAATGGAAAAAAAAGCTTCAAAAATCTTCTTCTCTGAAACCACAGGGTCCAGAGCTTAGATATTTAGCATGTAGCAATGGCAAATGGTCACCTACATAAATCCTGCCAATCATGCCCCTGGGGTCCAAATGGGCCACGCCTCTGGGCTCCTTAGCTCCCATAGACCCATAATGGAAAAAAGCTTAAAAAATCTTCTTCTCTGAAACCACAGGGCCCAGAGCTTAGATATTTAGCATGTAGCAACAGCAACGGCAAATGGTCACCTACATAAATCCTGCCAATCATGCCCCTGGGGTCCCAATGGCCACGCTCGGGGCCCCTTAGCTCCCATTATGGAGAAAAGCTTAAAAAATCTCCTTCTCTGAAACTTTGAAGCACAGAGCTTGGATATTTAGTATCTAGCAACATAAAATAGTCACCTACATAAATCCTGCTAACCCTGCCCCTGGGGTCAAAATTGGCCACGCCCGAGCTCATCAGCACCTATAGACTTATAATGGAAACAATTTTAAAAAATCTTCTTCTGAAACCAAACGACATAAATCCTGTCAATTATGCCTCTGGGATCCAAATTGGCCACACCCTAGGGCTCTTTAGCTTCCATAGACTTACAATTGGAAAAACTTAAAAAATCTTCTCTGAAATCACAGGGCCCAGAGATTAAATATATAACATGTAGCAACATCAAGTTGTCACCTATATAAATCCTGCCACTCATGCTTCTCAATCTGGGGTCAAATTGGCCACGCCCATGGGCCCATCAGCTCCACTAGACTTATAATGGAAAAACAAGAGGGCCAACTGTCCCTGTAGCACTCACCTGTGTACCAGAAAATATATAGTGATGTTTAGAATGCACATCGGAGCTTGAAGACATAGTTTTGGCTACATGGTGCTTCCACACATAGCTGGAACCAAACGCACATGAGTACTGGTAAACAGCTTAGAGGTACTATGTTCTAGAAAGGGTTATCCTTTGGAAGCAAGGAATACATCATTGAACTGGAAAATATGGAGTGTACATGTTTTCTGGGTCAGACTAGCTAGTTTCGGCCATTTAGGCCTCATCAGTGACCCTCAAATATTTTCAAAATTCCACAATTATCCCAAAGGACAAGAAAATATAAACTACACTATGATGTAGGACAGGGAAACTTTTTACGGCCGCCACACATTCCCAGACAACAGCTGTAGTGACGTTAAATATGTTCTAGAAAGGGTTATCCTTTGGAAGCAAGGAATACATCATAGAACTGGAAAATATGGGGTGTACATGTTTTCTGGACCAGACTAGCTAGTTTTGGCCACTTAGGCCTCATCAGTGACCCTCAAATATTTTCAAAATTCCACAATGGAATCAATGATCCCAAAGGACAAGAAAATATCAACTACATTAAGCCTACCCATGAAAAGTCGAGCCCCTTGGGTCAAAATTCCTGAAATTAACATTACTTTGGGGCAGGTCAGCTTCTATTAAAATTGATTTATTTTTTTTTTATTTGGATTTGTTATACATACTGCCTTAATGATCAAACTGAACTATAAGACTGTTGAGAAATAACTTCCTTTGAGACACTAACATACCAGTTGTTTTTTAAAGCAAGCAATTTGTTCTCTATATTTCTACAATGGCAAATATGTTCTTACCATAAGAACAAAACATTGAAAAAGTTTAGAGGGAAAACTAGAGAATCCAGTCTCAGCTGCAATTTCTCTGGATTTTCATACTCTTCCACCTGTAGTGGTGGGTTATTATGATATACCGTCGAGTGTCTGTCCGTCCGTCCGCACCATTTCCGATCGATAACTTGCGTAATTTTTCACGATTTTTTTTTTCAAATTTTGCATACATGTTTATACCGGGAATGAGTGGTGTGGGATTGTTAATGGGAAAAATCCATTAACATTTGACAGAGTTACGGCCCTTTTTAGTTCAAAATAAAGGTTTTGGGGGCGTTTCCGTTCAATAACTTGAACATTTTTTCACGGATTTTCTTTAAATTTTGTAAATACATTGGTATTGGGTATGAGTGGTTTGGGATTGTTAATGGGCAAAATATGTTAACATTTAACGTAGTTATGGTCGTTAACAATTTCCATTAAATAGTTTTTGGGCACTTTTTCCTTTACTAAATGGAATATATGTATGGTACATCCTTGATATATAGACCACCATAAGAAGCAGGTTTTGGATTGTTTAAAGGCTAAATGCATTATTATTTGACAGAGTTATTGTTGTTAACAATTTCCATTAAATGGTTTTTGTACACTTATTCCATTACTAAATGGAATATAGGGATGAAACTTCACAGATATATAGACCACTATAGGAAGAATGTTTAGTATTATTAATTGGCAAAATGCGTTAATATATTCAACAGTTATGGCCATGCCATTAACAAATTCCATTTAATGTTTTTGGACTTTTACTTGTTTATTTTATGGAATAATTGGATGAAATTTTGTATATATTGGTATTGGGAATGTGTGGTTTGGGAATTGCTCGTGGCACAAATACGTTAACATTGGACAGAGTGAATGAGTGTTTGAGTTTTACGTCCCACCAACAGCTAAGGTCATACGAAGACGGGACCTCGGTTTAAAGACTCATCCGAAAGTCTGGAGAAGCCCGGGATCGATTCTGCGATCCCTGGTTTACAAGGCGAGTAGCGTAACCACTGCACCACGGAGGCTTCTAACATTGGACAGAGTTATTGTTGTTAACATTTTCCATTAAATTGTTTTTGAACACTTATTCCATTACTAAATGGAATATATGGATGAAACTTCACAAATATATAGACCACTATAGGAAGAATGTTTACTGTTGTTAATTGGCAAATAAGTTAACATATCCAACAGTTATTGCTGTGTACAAGTCCCATTAAATGCTTTTTGGGCTCGTATTCCTTAACTTAATGGAATATATGGATGGAACTTCACATATATGTACTATTAAAGGAAGCATGTTTGGGATTGTTAATTGGGAAAATACGTTAACATCATTATCAGAGTTTTGGCTGTTAACAATTCTCATTAAATGTTTTTTGTTTTTTTTTTTTATTCCTTTACTTAATGGACTATTTGGATAAAAAACATAGATATGTAGACAATTTATAGAAGCATGGTTGGGATGGTAAGTGGGCAAAATGAGTTAACATTTGGCAGAGTTAGGGTTTTTAACATTTTCCATTAAATATTTTTCGCAATAATTCTGTAAAAAGCCGAAACGTCGGAGAAAGTGAAGAATTATTGCGAAAAATAAATGAAATAAAACTGTTTGTGCGTCAAGGATTTCCATTAAATAGTTTTTGGACTTTTATTCATGTATTTATTTTCCATGTAAGAAATGTAATTTGGCCCATAGCTTCTTAACTATATGGAATACCCTGATAAAATTTTATAGATATACAGAACACTTAAGGAAGCCTATTGTGGTCATGGATCATACCATATTGGCCTGCAGTGGTGGGGTATCATGCAGTGTTAGTGACGCTTTAATTATTTTTATTTTCTTTTACCGGCAAGAAGTAGAGTACATGTTATAATTCTGTTATCCATGAGGCTGCAGCTTTTTCAGTGTATTATTTTTAGCTCACCTGTCACGTAGTGACGAGGTGAGCTTTTGGGATCACTTTTTGTCCGTCGTCCGTTGTGCATGCGTCCGTGCGTGCGTCCATGCGTGCGTGCGTCCGTAAACAATTTCAAATAAGTATATCTCTAATACCCTATGGCCAATCTTGATCAATTTCATGTGAAGCATCATCAGATAGGGGGAAAGGCTGCATAAGGTTTTTGGGCTGATCAGGTTGGAATTCTGGTTGCCATGGCAACATATAGCTCCCATAGACTTATAAAGGGAAACAATTTAAAAATCTTCTTCTCTGAAACCACAGGGCCCAGAGCTTAGATCTTTAGCAAGGGCAAGTGGTCAACTACATAATTCCTGCCAATCATGCCCCTGGGTTCCAAATGGGCCATGCCCCGGGGCCCCTTCGCTCCCATAGACTCATAATGGAAAAAAGGTTCAAAAATCTTCTTCTCTGAAACCACAGGCCCAGAGCTTAGATATTTAGCATGTAGCAATGGCAAGTGGTCACCTACATAATTCCTGCCAATCATGCCCCTGGGTTCCAAATTTGGCCACGCCCCGGGGCCCCTTCGCTCCCATAGTCTCATAATGGAAAAAAAGCTTCAAAAATCTTCTTCTCTGAAACCACAGTGCCCAGAGCTTATATATTTAGCATGTAGTAGCGGCAAGTGGTCACCTACATAATTCCTGCCAATCATGCCCCTGGGGTCCAAACGGACCACGCCCCGGGGCCCCTTAGCTCCTATAGACTCATAATGGAAAAAGGTTAAAAAATCTTCTTCTCTGAAACCACAGGGCCCAGAGCTAAGATATTTAGCATGTAGCAAGGGCAAGTGGTCATCTACATAATTCCTGCCAATCACGCTCCTGGATTCCAAATGGGCCACGCCCCGGGACCCCCTCGCTCCCATAGACTCATAATGGAAAAAAGTTTCAAAAATCTTCTTCTCTGAAACCACAGGGCCCAGCGCTTATATATTTAGCATGTGGTAACGGCAAGTGGTCACCTACATAATTCCTGCTCCTATAGACTCATAATGGAAAAAAAGCTTCAAAAATCTTCTTCTCTTAAACCACAGGGCCCAGAGCTTAGATATTTAGCATGTAGCAAGGGCAAGTGGTCACCTACATAATTCCTGCCAGTCATGCTCCCTGGTTCCAAATGGGCCACGCCCCGGGGCCCCTTCGCTCCCATAGACTCATAATGGAAAAAAGCTTCAAAACTCTTCTTCTCTGAAACCACAGGGCCCAGAGCTTAGATATTTAGCTTGTTACAATGTCAAGTGGTCATCTACATAAATCCTGCCAATCAATCCCCTGGTGTTCAAATTGGCCAAAGCCCGGGGCCCCTTAGCTCCTGTATACTCATAATGGAAAAAAGGTTTAAAAATCTTCTTCTCTGAAACTACAGGGCCCAGAGCTTATATATTTAGCATGTAGTAACGGCAAGTGGTCCCCTACATAATTCCTGCCAATAATGCCCTGGGGTCCAAACAGACCACGCCCCGGGGCCCCTTAGCTCCTATAGACTCATAATGGAAAAAAGCTTCAAAAAACTTCTTCTCTGAAACCACAGGGCCCCGAGCTTAGATATTTAGCATGTAGCAATGGCAAGTGGTAACCTAAATAATTCCTGCCAATCGTGCCCCTGGGGTCCAAATTGGCCACACCCCGGGGATCCTTAGCTCCTATATATATTCTCATAATGGAAAAAAGCTTCAAAAATCTTCTTCTCTGAAACCACAGGACCCAGAGCTTAGATATTTAGCATGTAGCAATGGCAAGTGGTCACCTACATAAATCCTGCCAATCATGCCCCTGGGGTCAAAACAGGCCACACCCTGGGACCCCTTAGCTACCATAGACTTATAATGGAAAAAAAGCTTCAAAAATCTTCTTCTCTGAAACCACAGGGGCCAGAGCTTAGATATATAGCATGTAGCAAAGGCAAGTGGTCACCTACTTAAATCCTGCCAATCATGCCCCTGGGTTCCAAATGGGCCACGACCCAGGGACCCTAAGCTCCCATAGACTCATAATGGAAAAAAAGCTACAAAAATCTTCTTCTCTGAAACCACAGGGCCTAGGTCAGCTACATAAATCCGGCCAATCATGCCCCTTATGCCAGAATTGGCCACACCCATGGCCCATTAGCTACCATGGATGGTCTTAAAATGGAAAAATAACTTAAAATGGGAAAAAAAACTTCAAAAATATTCTTCTGTGAAACCATAAGGCCCAGAGTTTAGGTATTTAGCATGTAGCAACATGGAGTGGTTGCCTACATGAATCCTGCCTGAGTCTTGCATCTGGGGTTCAGATTTGCCAAATCCTGTGGCTTCCTAACTCCAATAAACTTATAATGGAAAAAAAACTTTAAAAATCTCTTCTCTGAAACCATGAAGTACAGATCTTAGATATTTAGTATATAGCAACATAAAATGGTGGCCTAAATTAATCCTGCCAACCATGCCCTTTGGGTCAAAATTGACCCATTGGACTTATAAGTAGTATAGGGTTTGGGCGAGTCTAGACCACCACCCCCTAAAAAATTTTTTAGCTTCTCCAGACCACCCCCTAAAAAATTTTTTAGCTTCTTCAGAACACCCCAAAAAAATTTTTAGCTTCTCCAGACCGTCCCCCCTAAAAAATTTTTTTAGCTTCTTCAGACAACCCCTAAATTTTTTTTTTAGCTTCTCTAGACCCCCCCCCGCCAAAAAAAAAAAAAAAAAAATTTACCTCCTCCCCCAAAAAATCACCTACTAGAGTGACCTCGGAAAAAATAAAAAAAAATCTGACAGGAAACAATTTGGGGTAAGGGAATGAGAGAAAAAAAAAATCGATCGATTGCATCGATGTTTGGATCTCTAATATTGATAAAAAAAAACAACTTAATTCAGATGTGCTTGATAACATATTATCAATTATAGTACTATTACGCTGTAATACTATTACGCTGTAATACTATTACGCTGTAATACTATTATGCTACCTTTCTATTAAGGGTTTACCATAGTACTATTACGCTGTAATACTATTACGCTGTAATACTATTACGCTGTAATACTATTATTCTACCTTTCTATTAAGGGTTTACCATAGTACTATTACGCTGTAATACTATTACACTGTAATACTATTACGCTGTAATACTATTACGCTGTAATACTATTATGCTGCCTTTTTATTAAGGGTTTACCATAGTACTATTACGCTGTAATACAATTACATTGTGTTACTATTATGCTGTAATACTATTACGTTGTAACACTATTACGCTGTAATACTATTATGCTTCCTTTCTATTAAGGGTTTACCATAGTACTATTACGCTGTAATACAATTACATTGTGTTATTATTACGCTGTAATACTATTATGTTTCCTTTCTATTAAGGGTTTACCATAGTACTATTACGCTGTAATACTATTACGTTGTAACACTATTACGCTGTAATACTATTATGCTTCCTTTCTATTAAGGGTTTACCATAGTACTATTACGCTGTAATTCAATTACATTGTGTTACTATTACGCTGTAATACTATTATGCTTCCTTCCTATTAAGGGTTTAAAGGAACTTATTTTTTATTTTTATTTGCCTTCACTGCAGCTGGTGTTGTGCCGTGTGGCGGCCGTAAAACGTCTCCCCGTACATCAACCATAGTGCAGTTTATATTTTACTTTTGGTCCTTTGAGATCAGTGTGAATATTCTGAGAAATCAGAAATAAATTATTGGTTTAGACTCATATTCTAGACAGGTTTTTAATTATTTGGACCCCATTTTGATTTATATCAGTCTTTGAATCTACTGCCTATTCTAAATTCGCAAAATTGCAGTATGTTTCCTCTGGCTTTCTTTGCCGGATCATTACAGGGTCACTGATGAGGCTTTATTAGCCGAAACTACGTAGTATGACCCATCTTCTTTCTTATGAATGTTTTCATTGCTCTTAAAGGAACTTATTTTTGATTTTTATTTGCCTTCACTGCAGCTGGTGTTGTGCCGTGTGGCCGCCGTAAAACGTCTCCCCGTACATCAACCATAGTGCAGTTTATATTTTACTTTTGGTCCTTTGAGATCAGCGTGAATATTCTGAGAAATCAGAAATAAATTATTTGTTTAGACTCATATTCTAGACAGGTTTTTAATTATTTGGACCCCATTTTGATTTATATCAGTCTTTGAATCTACTGCCTATTCTAAATTCGCAAAAATGCAGTATGTTTCCTCTGGCTTTCTTTGCCGGATCATTACAGGGTCACTGATGAGGCTTTATTAGCCGAAACTACGTAGTATGACCCATCTTCTTTCTTATGAATGTTTTCATTGCTCTTAAAGGAACTTATTTTTGATTTTTATTTGCCTTCACTGCAGCTGGTGTTGTGCCGTGTGGCGGCCGTAAAACGTCTCCCCGTACATCAACCATAGTGCAGTTTATATTTTACTTTTGGTCCTTTGAGATCAGCGTGAATATTCTGAGAAATCAGAAATAAATTATTGGTTTAGACTCATATTCTAGACAGGTTTTTAATTATTTGGACCCCATTTTGATTTATATCAGTCTTTGAATCTACTGCCTATTCTAAATTCGCAAAATTGCAGTATGTTTCCTCTGGCTTTCTTTGCCGGATCATTACAGGGTCACTGGTGAGGCTTTATTAGCCGAAACTACGTAGTATGACCCATCTTCTTTCTTATGAATGTTTACATTGCTCTTAAAGGAACTTATTTTTGATTTTTATTTGCCTTCACTGCAGCTGGTGTTGTGCCGTGTGGCGGCCGTAAAACGTCTCCCCGTACATCAACCATAGTGCATTTTATATTTTACTTTTGGTCATTTGAGATCAGCGTGAATATTCTGAGAAATCAGAAATAAATTATTGGTTTAGACTCATATTCTAGACAGGTTTTTAATTATTTGGACCCCATTTTGATTTATATCAGTCTTTGAATCTACTGCCTATTCTAAATTCGCAAAATCGCAGTATGTTTCCTCTGGCTTTCTTTGCCGGATCATTACAGGGTCACTGATGAGGCTTTATTAGCCGAAACTACGTAGTATGACCCATCTTCTTTCTTATGAATGTTTTCATTGCTCTTAAAGGAACTTATTTTTGATTTTTATTTACCATAGTACTATTACGCTGTAATACAATTACATTGTGTTACTATTACGCTGTAATACTTTTATACTGCCTTTCTTTTAAGGGTTTACCATAGTACTATTACGCTGTAATACTATTGCTTTGTAACACTATTACGCTGTCATACTCTTATGCTTCCTTTCTTCTCCAGACCACCCCTAAAAATTTTTTTAGCTTCTCTCGACCACCCTAAAAAATTAGCTTCTCCAGACCTCATCACTGTTTATAGCAACCAAATCCTCCATCGTGCTGTTCATTAAAATGTCGTCATATAATTCCAAATTGCGATATAAAGAAAGAAGTTTGGCATTTTCAAATTCTATGTTTTTCATTTTTTCTATTTTCATTTTTTCGTATGGTTTCCATTTCAGTTTCTTGTCCATAAATAATATTATATCATCTTTTTCTTCTAAACCCTCATCATCTAATTCATAATATCTTGATACTAAACAATGTTTATGAGAAAAATCTTTTTCTCCTAGAATAACATAACTATTGTCTTCTTTAGTGTTCTTTTTACAAATATAACATTTTTTATTGATTAGATAAAGTATTTCTGTGAACCAATTTCGTTTTTTTTTCTCCGCTAAATTTACACCAATAACATTCACATTCATTGTTTCTACAACCAGCAATATATTCTGTAGATTCTGGTATATCGATAGTAAAATCCACACGATTAATTTTTAGTATTTTTACAACAGAATCTTCTGGGAATTTTTCAAAATCCAATTGGAATTCATATTTGTGCCAAATTACACAATTTGCTCGATTAAAAATATTCAGTCCATTTTTTTTTTCTAAAAATTCTTCCATTCTTTTTAAGTTTTGTATTAATTTACTACTTAGGTATTTTATTTTCCTCCATTTTTTCCAATATTTTTCATTTTCATTATCATCCATTTTTTTATAGTTTTAAATTTAATTTTTTTTTTATTAATTTTAAATTTAAAACTATAAAAAATGGATGATGATGAAAAAATATATTTGAAACATAAAGGAAGAGTAGAATACCAAAATAGAAGATTAAGACTAAAATTAAATAAACTGAAAGTATTTTTAGAAAATAGTGGAATGACTATTATTGAACATCGTGGTGGCGGATTTTGTTGGTTCACTTGGGGCCAATATGATTTACAAGTAGATTTTGAAAAATTTCCCGAAGATTCTTTTGTAAAAATATTAAAAATAAATTGTGAGGAATATCATATCTTCCCAGGAGGAGAAGATGTATTATTTGTTAGTAGTGAATTTAAAAACTTTAGATTTCATTGGTGTAGTTTTGGCAACGAAAATAATGGAAACTATTTTTATAAAACAAAAAATGCGTTCAAAGAAATACTTTATTTAATTAAAAAAATGTTATATAATTTTGCGAAAAGAATACTAAAGAAGACAATAGTGATATTATTCTAGGAGAAAAAGATTTTTTCCATAAACACTGTTTAATATCAAAAGAAGAAAAAGATGATAAATTGTTATGTATTGAAAAGAATATCTGAAATATCGAAAATCGAAAAATTGTAAAAATGTAAAAAAGTGAAAATGTGAGAGAGATATACGGGCGGGTCTAACACACATGGTGAAAATAAAAAAAAAAACAGTCGGAGTTGCCCAACTCCGGGATGGAGGTTGTTGGGGTAGTGTAAAATAGAAAAAAAACATCCACTATAGGGGACCCCTCAAAAATACTTAAAACTCAGTAATCTGTAATTCTTGTTCATAAAAACTACTTTTGATTTCTTCGCCTTTTAAATCATTTATTTTATAAGTAACAGGATTTGTATTTAAAACTTCTTCAATTACAAATATTTCTCTAGTCCAACGAATTGTATAACCCTTTTCAAATTTACCTTTCTTTTTTGCTATTCTTACTCTATCCCCAACTTTGAATTTAGCCTTTTTAGTTTTTTCACTTTTTTCTGGATATAAATTTTTATACACAGTTAATTCATTTTCTACTTTACTTGCTTCAATAGGTGTCAATTTAATATAAGAATGTACTGTATTATTATAATTTTCAACTAATTTATCTAATATATCATAATATTTAAAAGTTTCATGAGCAGTAAAATATTTATACATATGTTGTTTCATTGTTCCTATCCATCGTTATACTACACTAGATTTTTCTTCATTCTCAGTTGAATACAATTCTATTTCATTTGTTTTCAAAAATTCTTTTACTTGTCGATTATAAAATTCAGAACCTTTATCTGACCAAATATACATCGGTTTCCTTTCTTTAAATAATGTTTTAAATGCTTCACTTACTGTTACTCCTGTTTTATTTTTCAATGGAATTAACCAACCATATTTACTAAAAACATCTATAACTGCTAATAAATATTTATAGTGTTTATTTTGTTTTGAATATTGTTGCATATCTATCAAATCAACAGCCCATGTTTGATCTATTGAATGAACATAAACACGTCTTTTAGTAAAAGATCTTATAACTCTATGATGTAATTCATCTGCTAATTTATTTGTTATTTTTTTCTCTATCGGATATAAATGTATTTTTGTTAGATCCACACTCCGAACATATACCTTTTAACATTTGTATATTATTAGTTGTTGTTACTTGTTTCACTGAATCATTTTCAGTATGCTTTTTACAACGTAAACAATAAATTTTTGGATGCTCCATTTTTATTATAATCAAAATTATTTTCAAATAAAATGAGTGAAGGAAAAGTTTGTAAATATTGTTCAACATTTAAACCGTTTAATTCATTGGCAAAAGAGAAAACGTGTCCAGATGGACATAGAGGAAAATGTAAAGATTGTGACAGAGAACGAAAACAATTACATTATCAAGATAATAAAGAAAAATATAAAATAGCATTTTATATAGTATTCTAATAAAATGGCAAGAAATAAATCCAAAGTATTTAAAAGTGTTATAAAATGAAACTATTATTGATGACATAGATGAAGATGATATAACGGCTTATATTAATAAATTAAAAGATAAAATTAAGATACAATCATGTCCCATTAAAGTGAAGATAATAATTACTTCTGAATTTAATAAACCATTATCATTTGATATAATAAAAAGTCATTACTCTCATCCTGTTCAAGTTATTCAATCAAATAATAATGTAGATGAATTTTATATAAACTAAAAGATAAATTTGAAGCATGGCTTGATAAGTATCAAGAAAGAGGTTCTGGTTTTGTTTTTTAGAAATATTAAAAGTGTAGAAGTAAAAACATATAAATATAATTATCAGAGAGCTTCATCTTATATTACTTTAAAGTTTAAATCAAGTAATATCATCAATGTTAAAAACACAAAAGATAACAAATGTTTCTTGCGGTCAATATTATCTAAATTATATCCTGCAGAAAATCATAAAGAGAGAGTAACTAAATATCATCCCTATGAGAATGAAATTAATATGAGCAATATTGAATATCCTGTTTTAATAAAAGATATCCGAAAAGTAGAAAAACAAAATAATTTAACTGTAAATGTTTTTGCATTAGAAAATCCAACAAATAAACAATCTTTATATCCAGTTTATATTTCAAATATGAAAAGTGAAAATATAATTGATCTTTTATATATAGAAGAAAATGAAAACACACACTATTGTTTAATCAAAGATCTAGATAGTTTTCTATGCGATAAAAATAGACATAAACAACACACATGTAGAAACTGTTTACAAGGTTTTCGAAGACTAGAAACATTAGAAAAACATAAAGAGATATGTCTAGATCATGACTATTGTAAAGTTAATATGCCAAAGAAAGATAATATTCTTAAATTTAAAAACCATCATTTCAAAAATAGACCACCTTTCGTTATCTATTCAGATTTTGAATCAAATAATATCCCTTTATCTACTTCCCAACCTGACCCAAATAAATCATATGTTAATCCAATAAGAAAACAAACAGTTAATAGTTACGGTATCTATGTTCAGTCTGACTATCCAGAAATTTATAAACCACAATACTTTTCTTATGTTGGTGATGATGCAGCAAAGAAATATGTAGAAAAAATAATAAAAATGTTCAAGGATATAACTTATAAGATTTACCTAAATGAAAAGAAACAACCAATTTTAAGTAAACAACAAGAAAAAGAATTTCAAGAGACAACAGAATGTTATATATGTGGAAAGGAATTTGAAGAGGAACACAAAGTAAGAGAACATAATCATCTTTCTGGTAAATATAGAGGAGCAGCTTGTCAATCATGTAATACAATAGAAGGTAAAACAACAAAGCTAATACCTGTTTTCTTTCATAATGGCTCAAACTATGATTTCCACTTTTTAATAGAGGAGCTAATGAAATATGAAGATGATTATAACAAAGTAAAACTTCTATCCAAAAAAATCAGAAAATTATATTTCTATAGATTACGGTTCAAATTATAAAAAACTAAGATTTCTAGATTCATACAGGTTTATGTTAAAAAGTTTATCAGATATTGCAAAATCAACAGATGACTTTCCTATTTTAAAACAAGAATTAAATGATAATATTTCATTGTTAAAACAAAAAGGATATTATCCATATGAATATATAGATTCAATAGAAAGATTAAAAGAAAACAATTACCCCCTATGGATAAATTTTATTCTACTCTAACACAAAAAACAATTACGAGTGAAGAATATGCTCATGCACAAAAAGTATGGAAAGTTTACGAGTGTGAATCGTTTTTAGATTATCACAATCTTTATTTAAAAACAGATGTTTTAATTTTAGCAGATGTCTTTGAGAAGTATAGAAACTTTTTCTTAAAGCATCATGAAATAGATCCATGTTATTGTTACTCTGCACCAGGATTAACTTGGCAATGTGGATTAAAATGTACAGGAGTGGAATTAGAATTATTAACAGACTATGAAATGTTATTAATGGTAGAAAACGGAATTAGAGGAGGTTCACCATTTATTAGTGGGTTTACGATTATAATATTTTTTGATTTTGGTTTTCTAACATCACCAATCCACCCACAATTTTGTATGCCTTGTTCCATTGAATGGTTGGGCAAAGTATAACAATATGACTAAATACACCTCTATATACACCTTCAAGTAAGTCTAAAACAAATTCCGTCTTACCGCAGCCAGTTTGACCACAAATAATTGCACAGTGTGGATCTTTAGGTAGTTCCATTTCTATTGTTTAATAATGAGCTTCTTTGAATGTACCTTCTTCAAAATTAATTTGGGCATCTTGTATAACAAACAGATAAACATTTATTGGTTCATTTCCTCCTGCTTCTTTTGTAATTTCTATTTTGATGCCTTCTGAAGCATTTTCTATTCTTCTTCCTGAACCATGAAGTTTATTATCATCAGTTGAACGTAAATCCAACCATAAAGCATAATTAGTCGTTAGATATTTTTCTATTGTTGTATCAGTAAAGTATAAATCTTTAACAACCATACTTGTTTCTTTGTTTCTTTTTGAATTTACGGCAAAGAATTTATTTATTTCGTCCCAGTGTTGGTGGGACTTCATTCCTTGACTATACAACTGATTCGGAATCCCTTCTATAGTCATTTCCACTTTTGTAATTTCTGGATTATAATATTCTTCTGTGCTGGTCCTTTCAGGATCTTCGAATAGCATAAGAATACCTTTCATACTTCTTGCAGGGACATTTAAATTAATATTCCAAAGAGTATCAGATTTATTCTTCGTTATTTTTCTATGCCTAAGTATTCTATCGTATAAAATAACCATTTTGTCACTGACTTGCTGTCTTATTTCTCTTGATAAATAAGGATCAGAAACAATATCGAATTCTAAACAAATATTTTTGATTGTATAAGTTGAAGTTGCATCGGTCGAATTAATAACTTTCATGTAATCGTTAAATGTAAGATCATATTCTAATCTATCCCCGAGTCCTGCTTGATAAAATGGCATATGGGTTTCCAATAATTCAAAATCAAGTGGGACAAAAAAGAATACTACCACACGTTTTCACCAGGAAGATGTCCGGTGTGAAGAAAGAAAAGTTGTACTATGCCTCCACGGATCTATCATCGCAACGATTTGTTTTGTTTGTTTGTTTGTTTTGATATTTAACGTCCCCGTCAACACTGTATAGGTCATTTTGGAGACACTGCTTCCAATTTTGTGGGACTTTTACCCGACATTGAGATGAAATGACATCCCAAGCCCTGTCGCCCAATGATACCAATAGGGTTTATAAGCATGGACGATCCGACTCGCACCGCTTTGCCTGGGCAGGCTTAGATGCTCTAAGCGATTTACCAGTACTCGTGTGCGGGTCGGTTTCAGCTCTGCGTGGAAGCATCGTGCAGCCCATATATTTCTTCAAGCCCCGATGGGCGAGGGCCGTTTATGGAAATTGTATCTTTAGGGTAGGAAACGTTCAAAAACACGCTTCGCCATTATCATTAGGGCTCTGTTCTTAAAAAGGAACCATTTCCTATACGATTAGACCCGGATGCTAGAAGGGTTGATTGAATATGTAAGCGAACCGGAAACCACAAAATCCGTCTCCATTGTTCGAAAATCGCAGAACATACTTCAAATAAGTTTATTCCGCTCATTAGGAAAACATGTCCGTGCGAAATAATGGCGTCGAACATGGTGTCAGAAAATAGAAATTTTGGTTAGAAATGATAACATCTTTCTTATTTTTGCTTTCAACATAGATTGTGAATGCTCGTTAGAACCGCGTCAGTGAGGCGGTTCTAACGAGTACGAGTACCCACAATCTATGTTTTTGAGCAAAAATAAAGCAGATAATGTATAACCCGTAAACCCCACTTTTCTGATTCTCTATATGAAGTGGGGTTTAGAGGGATCTTTGTTTGACGGACTTGTTTTCGTGATAAAAAATTCTATTTCAGGTTTCCAGTCGAGTATTTTGGGTTCTTATATGGCTTTTTGTGCATAGTTGCAGGGGTGTTTTGTTTTCAACAATACGCTTTCTTTGCATGGGCGGAGTCTTACACGGATGGACCGCCACATGTAAGTTGTTTTGTTTTGTTTGATTTGAGGTTTAACATCCCCGTCAACACTGTAAAGGTCATTTTGGAGACGTTGCTTCCAATTTTGTGGGACTTTTACCCGACATTGAGATTAAATGACATCGAAAGCCCTGTCGCCCAATGAAACCAATAAGGTGTATAAACATGGACGGACCGGACCGACTCGCACCGCTTTGCCTGGGCAGACTTAGTTACGCTAAGCGCTTTACCAGTACTCGTGCGCGAGTCGGTTTCAGCTCTGCGTGGAAGCATCATGCAGCCCATATATTTCTTTAGGCCCAGATGGGCGGGGGCCTACATGTAAGTTGTAAAACTCATTTCGATAACGCACCCGTGCGACAGAGTGCATTTTTCACATCTCCAAAATGGCTACTTTTCTGAGGAAAATCCGTGATACTTTTCTTATTTATACTGCAAACATAGGTTGTGGGTGCTCGTTAACGAGTACCAACAACCTATGTCTTGGAGCAGAAATAAGAAAAATAATTTATACCCCCTTAAACCCCAGTTTTCTCTTTATAGACTGGGGTTTAAACCCCATTTTATATAGAGAAAACTGGGGTTTACGGGGGTATACACTATTTTTCTTATTTCTGCTCCAAGACATAGGTGAGGCGGGTCTAACGAGCGCCCACAACCTATATTTTTGTTTAAAAAAAAATAGAAAAGTATTACGTTTTTTTCATCCGAAAAGTATTCATTTTGGAGATGTGAAAAATGCACTATGGCCCACGGGTGTGTTATCTAACGGAGCTGACGCTTTTCCTTGTTTCAAAACACACGTTGGCGTGCTCTCAGCAAAGTCCCAAACAGTCTGAGAACCCGCTGAAAAAGAATGCCATAAGTTATTTGATTTTTGGCGGGGAACAATCGATCACATTTCCCGCCGTAAGGCGGTATTTAATAGAGCCGTTGTAAATATCGCAATATGATCTCATATTCCCCGTCTAGGGTCCTAGGTCTTAAATCCGGGCTCATTGACAACCTACTATAATTATCCTTAAATTGTAGCAAATACAGCAAGAAGTTCAAAAGGGGCATACAGAAGAGCAAACAGTGTAAACCCTGATCAGATTGCTCTTTCAGCAGCCGGGTCTGAGTAAACACTATATGCTTAGGTCAATCTGTCCCAATACTAAGGGGTGTAAATTTTATCATGAAATCTTTTCTACGGTCATTCGCTCCCTTCCGCTGATTCAAGATGGACAGTTGTCAGTTTCTGGCGAAAGAATGTGCACTGTACAGGTTAACCGCATGCGTATAAGCCTGCCCAGGTAAAGTGTATATAGGTAAAATGACCGGCTCAAAGTGACCTAAATAGTGTTGACTGGGCCGTTAACTCCAATACAACACACTAAATGTTTGTTCACCTCATTGCTTTGTTTCCATTTCAGACTCACATTACTCTCCTGGTACTGGTTTCCTTATCTTTTCTGCACCCCTTTTATATTTGGTTGACTTGCAAAAGAAATGACAGAAACTGGCGGAGACTACTTCAGAGTAATAACAGAAACTGACGGAGAGTGTATGGCATAATGATGGAAACAAACGAAGTAGCTTTAAACGGTCTTTTCCGATCTTGCAAACGATGCGACAGAAACTGACAAAGACTGCATAGCGCAATGACATAAAAGCTCAACGTCATTATGCTTTCTCAAAAGTTAATATACCACAGAGGAACCTCGTTATAACGACAGTATTTGTTCCCTATTATTGTGCCGTTATAAAGTATCCCAGTTAGGTTTTTGATAGGTAATAAAAAGCCTTTTCCCCATTATTACTCCAAGAAACAAATGTTATACACATGTGTTAGAATCGCCTCGGTGAGGCGATTCTAACAATTATCTATAACATAAGTTTCTTGGTGTATTAGATTACCACACCCTTTCATGACTATGGACTCGATTTGCGCATTTCCAACACGAGGGAAGCCTGCGCCGCTCGGAACCGAGGCTAAGCCCATTCCATTCAAATTGCCGTTATAACGAGTTTTGCCGTTATAACGAATGTCGGTATAAAGATGGTTGACACAAACTCAAACTTTGCTTACGCATCACACCTTTAATACCATGTGCGTGGCTTCCTGTCATTCTTCCATTATGTGCGCATGCCATGTTTTTCGAAGCTTGAGTGAAGAGCGCTACCGTGGGCACGTTTGATTTTACCTTAACCCTTATCTTGCTGAATATTCATTTAAGCCACACCCATTTCGCTCTATCATCCAATCAAATTACTTGATGTAATTTATTGCTACAAATTCATAAACTGAATGCCAAACAGTGTAGATCCTGATCAGATGGCTTCTTCAGAAGTCATCTGATCTGGATCTACACTGTTTGCAAATATAGGGGTTGTCGTGAACAGCAAGATAAGGATTAATCAGATTCAGGATTCGATATCATGTTTCTGTTTTGTCGTTTTATTTGTGCGAAAAAGAAACATGATACCGAAACAGGCGAATCATATCAGAATCTTACATGAGTGTGCGTGGTGGATACAAAAATCCGTTCCGTGCGTCGTGATGCCGGACTGTGATCCCGAGGGACGGATTTTCTATCCAAACCTCACACCATGTAAGATTCTTTTTCTTGCATATCCCTCATTTCTGAGCGTGAATTCTTAAGAATGCAATCACTTCGGTTGCCGACGTCGGCCATACTGTGATTTTTTGTGTCATGAAGTAACATGCTGTGACGTCAACATTGACGGTGCATATGAGGTCGTATTCAACCAGTGCATATCAAACACTTGAGAATATTACCATGCCCCTGGGTAAGAACAACACGATAAGAACATAATTTCTATCCCAGGCTAAAACCATGGATTTCCTTATCTTGTGTGAACGGACACTCCATTCATGCTTCAAAACGGATCCAATGCATCCAAATGGTGGATTCAGAAACATATAACAATGCTGTTTATAAAGTGGAGAATCATGTTTGTGATTTAGAAATCATGATTTGGAATCAGGATTCTGATTCTGGTAAATCAAACACGCCCCTGATGACGCCATTGGTCATTCTTCAACACAAACATTAGTCTTTACAAGTGTTAGCTTTCACATAAACCTTGAATAACTTATTACATACTAATTTGTGTAGTCATTGGAATTTTAAAGTAAAACAACAAAACTGTTCCTGTGCATGTTGTATTGGTGTGTCAGTAAATATGGGTGAGTATAACAGCCAGAGATTCATAATGTCAACTCCAGTTTTATATTTGAACAAAACTACCAATATTTCACTTTGGCAACGACTTGTATTAACGAAACGAAAAAATCAGTAAAACAGATACATCTGCCTTGATTACTTTCATTTCCCATTGTAGGTTACATGTTACATTAGATGAAAAATCGCCAAGCTACAGTCTAACATTTTAAATAGTGAAAACAAATTAAAGTATAGATATACAGTGTGTAAGGAGGGGAGTCAACATCGTGTAGGCCCAAAATGCATGCTAATTTTGTTAGTATTAGAGCGTGTGATAAACTTAGGGAAGCATTCCGGTCAATCCCGGCTTTTAATCAAAACGACTGATGTCGTGTCAATAGAAAATAACATTAGACCAGTCAGCCTTTTCTTAAATGCTTTCGGGGCAAAAGCAAACCTTATATAGTCTACGCCTGTGTGCGTAGACAATTATCAGTTTACAAAGAGACAGCGTCGACAAAACGTACAATATGGATTGTAAGACCACATGTGAACCGAGCCAGGTTCGAATTAAAGCGGTGAGAGACCTATTGATAAAAGAGTCAGTGCTCTTATCCACTATAGGTCACGAATGCCCGTCATTGAGGCGTTTAGCGAGTATCCACAAACTATATGTTTTTGAGCAAAAATAGGAAAATAAATTAGTCCCCTTGTAAACCCCAGTGTTCTCTATATAAAATGGAATTTAGAGCGGTGGTCATTTCACGGAATTGTTTTTCTGATCATGAGCAAAAATTTTGACATTAAGGGTATAGAAGCATGATGTATTGTACTATCCAATCAACGGGCACGCGGATGCACAGACTTCAACCAATTTTTATATTGTTGAAGGTCCACATTGCTAAAAAAAAAAAAAAAAGATTTTGGGTACTCGTTAGAACCGCCCTGCCGGGGCGGTTCTATCGAATACCCACAATCTATGTTTTGAGAAGAAATATGAAAAGTATTATAATTTTCTATCTGAAAATGTTCGTGCTTTGGGTGGTAAAATGCCCAATATATTTTGGTAAATGTGGGCGTGTTTTTGGTTATGTAACAAATTCCTGCCTATCACAAACTTTTACTGAAAGCCATATTAAGTGACAAAATATGAGGGTCGTTAAATAATTATCTGGCCCTACCTTCTTAGAGTCACACGTGGCTTTTTCTTTTTCCACATAGTCACCCCTAAGCAATATCGATGTTCCAAGGCTGAAAGTCATTTTTGGTAGAATTCAGGATCTTTGAAGTCAATACACATTGCAACTGCTGCCTTAAGCTATCATCTGACCGGAAGTGACGTCCTCGCAATTCTTTCTTCATGTTCGGAAATAAAAAGCAATCACTTAGGAGAGTAGGGTGGATGGGGTAAGGGTTTGAAACCGTTCCGCTTCATTGCGTCCACAGTTTTGACTAGAGCATTGTCATGTTGCAACGGCGCACCTTTTGCATTTTTTCGATGCCTTTTCTGTACAGTAGCTGAACGTGATTGGTGCAGAATATTAGCATAATCTCTTGATATGAGGTAAATAGTCAACCAAACCCCTTGCCATCCAAAAACAAAGTTGCAATGATCTTGTCAACTGAAGACAGAGACTTGCATTTCTTTGGACGCGGTGAACGGTGACCCGTCTCTTGTTTACTCTACCGTTTAGTCTCAGGATCATAGTGATGGATCCAAGTTCGCCCCCGGTAACAATTTTTCAAGACAGTCAGGTGCCAGAATCATATCTTTCTAACGAGTATCCACAATCTATGTTTTGATTTGTTTGTTTGATTTTAGGTTTAACGTCCCCGTCAACACTATAAATGTCATTTTGGAGACGTTGCTTCCGATTTTGTGGGACTTTTACCCGACATTGAGATGAAATGATATCTCAAGCCCTGCCGCCCAATGAAACCAAAAGGGTTTATTAGCATGGACGGGCCGACTCGCACAGCTTTACCTGGGCAAGCTTAGATCCTCTAAGCGGTTTACCAGTACTCGTGTGCGGGTCGGTTTCAGCTCTGCGTGGAAGCATCATGCAGCCGATTTATTTCTTCAAGCCCCGATTGGCGGGGGCCGATCTATGTTTTGAGCAGAAATATGAAAAATATTAGGATTTTTAGGTGAAAATAAAATCATTTCTGGAGATAATATTTGTACAAATATATTTCATTTCGTAACGATTTAAGATTACTGCACTTATTTAAAGAGTCCAAAAGGAATCTTCCACCTTAATTATAGCAAGAGTCCAATTCAATATTTAGGGTTGTCAGGCTGTGTTTTCATCAAAATGTATTTGGAAAAATGGCTTGAATTTTTGCAAACAGTGTAGGTCCTGATCAGACGCCGTGTTTTGCGGCGTCTGGTCTGGGTCTGCACTGTTTGCCAAGGTACCCCTTAAGGGGTTTTTCATGTACTGAATGGGTTAAAAAGTCCAACAGGAACCTTAACTGTTCGTTAGAGTAGATGGTATACATATATATATAAGTTAAAATCAAAGTACTAAAAGTACTGAGGAAAGTTGATTTATGAGGAATAATTATTATATAACAATGTTAGTCGTAGATCAAGCAGTTACCTAGATATTTTGTTGAAAAAATAATATAGAGACTAACTTCCCAAATCACAGGTCCTGGTGTATGAATGCCATTTGACGTGTCACAAGTTACAATTCTGATTCTGGTTCTGATTTGACAAGGTCCAAATGGGTTAAAAAATTCGACAAAGAAAAAATGATTCATCGATTGTTTTGAGTTTAACGACAGGTCAACCCTAGTGGATCAGAATGTCTTCTCCAAGAGAAAGGGGGAAATTTGTGGGACTTTTACCCGATATTGAGATGAAATGACATCTCAAGCCCTGCCGCCCAATGAAACCAATAGGGTTCAAACACATGGACGGGCCGACTCGCACCGCTTTGCCAGGGCGGGCTAAGATCCTCTAAGCAGTTTACCAGTACTCGTGTGCGGGTCGGTTTCAGCTCTGCGTGGAACCATCATGCAGCCATTATATTTCTTCAAGCCCCGATGGGCAGGGCCGTTGTAGAGAAGATAAAAGTGAGGGACAGAGGAGAAAGAGGAAAATGAATGGAAGTTAGAAACAGAAGAAATATCAACACTCCCTCACTCTACCGTTACCTGCTGCAAGGACAGCTGGTGTTGCCCAACTGTAAGTCAATATCAGCTGGACTCCCCAGTGACACAAGATACACATCGCCATTGCCTCACTCAACTACCCCCGCGAAGAAAATACGGAAGAAAGAAAAACTTGCCTGCCAATTTCTTCATGGTCCAACCATAAATTTCTAAATTAGCTCAGTACATGTCTGCTAATAATCTTACAGAGAAGTTCTCCTAGCGGGCATATGGTGTCTTATCAACGTCGCATTGATACGACGATGCACATACGTTGTGCAGCCGCTTGGAGCTATGTTCCTTCGGGCGTCGGGACATAATCAAAGCGCCAAAGACACTGAAATGACAGATTCTATGAGAAAATCATAACACTGTGAAAACTTGCAGAAAACCTTTCTAAAAAGATCCTAAAATTTAGAAAAGTAGTTCTGCAATTTCCATTATATGATATGTTTCCAGATGTCTATAGACTGGTGGTATTATGAAAGAATTTTTGAAAGAAACCATTTAAGTTTTCTGAACCAAACATTAAACTTCAAGTTTTAACAATGCTACTGTCCATAAGTAACAGTTTTTGTCTGGTCGGTTGTGGATAGCTCTCCAAAAAGATACTCAATGGGAAAGAGATCGGAGGAGAAAGGCTGGCTAGCCCAGTACATGAATTCCGTTTTCCCTGGAGACATTTTTTTTAGTAAGAACAGCACTATGAGCCCGCGCGTAATCCTGCTGGACAAAATACCCCGGATTCTGAGCGTAAACAAATAAATGGAACCACGTGGGGCACACGCACTTGATTGATGTAACGTCTAGCTGTTCAGTTCACGCCTCAGCCATGATCTTAATTGAATGTTCTTAATGACACT
Source organism: Lucinisca nassula (assembly GCA_963580285.1). Lineage (NCBI taxonomy): Eukaryota > Metazoa > Mollusca > Bivalvia > Lucinida > Lucinidae > Lucinisca > Lucinisca nassula. The sequence continues at coordinate 80,575,388 of OY757015.1, read as the reverse complement.
AAGCTGCGTTCGCTAACTACATGCAATAGCGCGCCACGCAATTACGCTTATTCCACCCAATATGTCATGCTCTATTACGCACGAGTCGCCTCGGCATAGCTTACACCTATACGTCGAAACACCCCGAAACGACAATCGGCGTGGTTCACGCTGAAGTGCGATTTGTCACGGAAACGCATATCACGTCAGTCGCTAAGATGGCAATTTACGTATTTCATGCACCAGCGTAAGTGATCCATACTGTGTTTAATTGTTTGATTTGAGGTTTAACGTCCCCGTCAACACTGTAAAGGTCATTTTGGAGACGTTGCTTCCAATTTTGTGGGACTTTTACCCGACAATGAGATGAAATGACATCTCAAGCCCTGTCGCCCAATGAAACCAATAGGGTTTATAAGCACGAACAGACCGCCTCGCACCGCATTGCGTGGGCAGGCTTAGATCCTCTGAGCTGTTTAGCAGTACTAGTGTGGGGGTCGGTTTCAGCATAATGCAGCCCATATATTTCTTCAAGCCCCGATGGGCGGGGGCTGGATCTATACTGTGTAATGTCAACTTGTTATTTTTGGTCACAACAGGGACGTCTAGCTCTCAAATGTGCATCGCATAAGGGCGACGAACAGTGTCAGTGCTTATTAGTCGGTAGTTGGGACCCTTGTTTATCAACAGGTACAGTGTAGCAGCTGCTGGCGGAAATCTGTTTCGCATATGCGTTTGTCGGATGAATCGAACTTGACGTACTGACGTCGGTCTTCCGCTAAGTCGACGTCCACTAGCGTCTTCTGTTTATAGTAAGATGTCGCTCCAGTAGGCGATAGATCACGCACATGTGTCGCAAAAAATCAGAGTCAACATCATCCACTTTACGACCAGCTTCTAACTGTCCATTAGAAGCCTTCGTGGTGTAGTGGTTATGCTACTTGTAAGCCAGGGGTCGCAGGATCGATCCCGGGCTTCTCTAGACTTTTAAACCGAGGTATCGTCTCTGTATGTCCTTAGCTGTTGGTGGGACGTAAAACTCAAACACTCACTCACTAAAACTAACAGTCCAGGGGCACGCTTACGATCCTTTAATGAAAAATGTTGCAATACGCTCTCACTTAAAACATTAAGTTTCTCCTTTTCTAGGCACGACCTACATCACACATCGAAAGTTTGATCCTGAACATGTGGTTTCTGTCAGTACTGGTGTGAAGGTGGTACACAGGATCGTGACCGGACTGGTAACCATACGTCACGGTTGATTGATTGAACATTTTTAGCTTAAGGGCATGGTGCCTAAGCGTGTTGGAATCATGCAATCGTTTGGTTTCAGAATCAAAGCACTGAAAGTGTTTGTGGGATGTAGGTTGGGGTAATAGTCCTGGGCTCAGATTTAAACTGTTTAATCTAACTCTGAAATTCCAAACAAATAGTGAAGATTTTGATAAGAAGCGGGTTCTGCAGCGTCCGATCTTGCTCTGCACTGTTTGCCAAGCTCGACCTATGATTCCAGGATAACCCTCTTCAGTCTTATGGAATACCCTGATCTCACTGCGGCTATTTTCTGCACGAAAAAGTGTTATTCTGAGAAGTCAGTGATAGTCACATAGATGTTAGCTCTGAATCGCTTTTCTTATTAGTAACTTCGGGTCGAATGCCTAACAATCAACTCAAACATAGCCGCGTCGTTTGTCAGTGTTGGGTACATGTAAGTGTTATCTGTAAAATCTGCACTTGAATCAAATCTTGGATCTGGCAAACACTGTAGACTCAGTTTAACGCCGCAGAGCACGGTGCTTATCTTGTTCTACACATTTTTGCATCAGTTACTAACATCTTGAGTTTAGACGAATCGGTCCAAGTCCCCGTTAATGACCAGCCTGCATTTAGAGACAATCGGCATGAGTGTTGTCAGTGCTTTGCCTTATTCACTACCTTGAGTTTATGGAGTGTACCCTTCCATTACTGAAGTTGGGCTCGTCCATTCTGCTAAATATGGCACCTAAAATTGTATCACAGGACCTACACTGTTTGCATAGGTATCTGTACCATATTCCAGGGTTGAAAGGGACAGCCTTTCTCGCAAAGTCTAATATACACCTAAGTTGTAACTGACCTAGACTTGACCTCGAAAGACAGAAAACCCATTAATATTCTTGTCTGCAGCTGACCTGGTCCAACAGCAGGCTGGTCTTTAAGGATTAAATATAGATAGCACTTGATTTAAACAACACGTGTTTTGTAATATTAGAGCTCTCGAAAGCAGGCGAATTGTAGGTCAGTAAAGGGTTGTGATAAGACCGATGCAGACGCCGAGGTAGAAATTCACTGTATCTATGCAAACCTTGTAGATCCTGATAAGACGGCACGTAGCTAGAACGTCTCGTCAGAATCTAGATGTACACTGTTTGCTATCCTGTCAGTGAACTAATCAGAAATCCTTTTCTATAAGAATATATTTAACCCTCTAATGCCCGGTGTATCATATATGATACATGTTTTTTCAAAAGCTATTACTTGACATTATGTATGCATTTTGACTTACTGTCCTTTGCTTTTATTCATTTAGTTTGGAAATATTAATAAAAGGTTCATATTCTTAGCCTAGCTTTACGTTATGTGACATTAATTTTCTTTCCAATATGGCGGCTTCCATGTGTGACGAGGTTCCTGTTATATAGGTCATATCATCCGGGTGGAATCGGCATGAACTTGTGTGTATAATATGCAAATTACATCTGGTAATAAGATTTAAAGCTTGAAAAATATAAATAGCTGTCTATAAACTCTGCAAATACCTTTGCTAGTGTACTCTGTGCTTGTAAGTTTCCATGTATCATATATGATACATCGGGTATTAAATATACTGTATCATAAATGTATCATATATGAAACACGAGACTAAAATTTAGATGGTAACTGTGTCTGGTTTTATATTACATCTATCAACATCTTTTATTTTAACTAATAATTTTGATATGAGACACCTCATACATTATATTTTGATAGTTGCAGTTAAACATGCACATGCTGCCGTTTGTTATGTGTATCATATATGATACATCGGCCATTCATCATGAAAACACACTTAAATAATCTTGACCGCCTTAAACCCCACTTTCGTGTAGTAAAACTGGGTTTTACCGGCGTATACATCATTTTTATCCCCCGACCAATTAGGTCCGGGGGATATCGCAATCAGCCTGGCACCCATTCGTCCGTACGTCCGTCCGCCCGTCCGTCTGTAGACAAAACCTTGTGGTGGCCTTTACTCTAATACCCTTTACTCCAATACCCTTTGAGATATGATGGTACTTGGCACAATTGTGCATAAGTTTGAGAAGGTGTGTGATGTGGAAGAACCACACCTCTGGGTGCCATGGTATTTGAATTATATCCCCTTCCATTATCACAGTATGACGACATTGTGATTGCCATATCTCCAATATCTATTGTACACAAGGTTGAGAAGGTGTGCCATGCGCAAGAACCAGAACTCTCGATGCCATGGTATTTGAGTTATCTCCCCATACAATATAATAGTATGACTACCTTGTGATCATCGTATCACCAAATACCCTTTGATGCATATTGATGGTATTCAGTACAATTGTACACATGAAGTTAAGCAGGCGTAACATGCACAAGTACCACAACTCTGTTGCCCTGGTTTTTGAGTTATCTCCCCTAACAATATAATCTTGTAATGGCCATAACACAAATATCCTTTGAGATATATTGATGGTACTTGGTACAATTGTACAGAAGGTTGAGAAGGCCTTGACTGATTTGAGTCTCTGCTGGATGCCTATGGACTTTTGTAGGAAATAATTTGCACCGGCACAATTTATGAAATTCCATGCTCAGTTTTCAGCATTTTAATATTTTTGTTGGTCCCCTGATACATATTACTGTGTTAAAATTATTTAAATTATTGTTTGAATTAAATTGTACCAATTGTATTTATCCTATACATTAATTTAGTTAAGGAAAACAGCATATAGTAAATGTATCATATATGATACATGAAAACTTAATGCCCGATGTATCATATATGATACATGCCATAAAATCACATCCGGCACATAAATACCAGAAACGTCTTTGGTTTTGTGATTAACTACTTGAAAGGAATCACATATTTCAGTTTGAGAATTTTTTCCACACAAGAAAGGGTTTTGGGCACTAGAGGGTTAAGGCAAGAAGAGTCCTGTTTAGAAACTCAGGGATGAAAGAGTAAAACATAAATATCACCGAAAAGTGCGTAGGAAAATAGTTCCAGAGTACTGTTTTCTTTTCAGAATTCGTCTTTCTGTGCCAATTTATACTCAATCTGTATAAAGTCTCGAAAACTGAAATACTTTGAAAGACGTTCCATGCGGGGCCGGCCTGCAAAATTAATTTTCAAGAGTTCATTTGGACTATTTTATGCAGCGAACGAACAGCGGAAGTGGAGCAACGCGGTCCAGTACCGGAAGTAGAAATGTAGTGACAAAGAAACTAGATTTAAAAAATCAACTTTCAAAAACTGTTAGTTAGGTTCACTGTTAGGTTCGCCATTAAAGACCACTTTTGAACAGTCCCAAACGTGGTCCCTGCAGAAAAGGACGTTGTGTGCAGTAAACACGAAGAAACAATAACTGCACCCTTCTAAGTAAGCTTTTTGAAGAAAAATTGGTCTTAATTTTAGGTGGTCTAAATAGCGGAATTTTAATGTGTTTATATAATTGAGCCAGCGCACGACAAAACCTACAATAAGACATGTGCGACCAACGAAGACTCAGCCTGCGCATCCGCACAGTCTGATCAGAGTCTTCGTTGTGCGCTCTGAAGATAGCTAAGGGCCGAATACTCCTTCATGCAGCAAGAGAAGTCTCTGGTAGGACTATATAGATGCGCAGGCTGATCTTATTCATCGCTGGGCGCATTTGGAAATTGTAGGAAATGCTGTTCCCCGGCTTTTATGTCTACTTATTGAATTTGTTTGTTTGATTTGAGGTTTAACGTCTCTGTCAACACTGTAAATGTCATTTTAGAGACGCTGCTTCCAATTTTTTGGGACTTTAACCCGACATTGAGAAGAAATGACATCTCAAGCCCTGTCGCCCCATGAAACCAATAGGGTTTATAAGCATGTGGACGGTCTGACTCGGACCGCTTTGCCTGGGCAGGCTTAAATCCTATAAGCGGTTTACCAGTACTCGTGTGCGTGCAGCATAATGCAGCCAATATATTTCTTCAAGCCCCGATGGGCGGGGGCGACTACTGACAAAAAGATCAACACAATATGGTTGTTTTTCTCGCTGTTCGGGTCATATTTATTAATGAGAAACGCCTCTGCTGTTATGATGCGGTGTGTCAACAGATGTTTCGTCTATTTGTAACGCCGGCTTCCGGTCTTTTAGCGTAAGCCAGGACACATTGAAACCAACAGGAATGCAAGTCAGACCAGCGAAGAGTCAGGCTTATCTGAGTGTTCGATGGTCGCATGATTCTTCTGGGGCCCCTGGACTATCCGAGCAACAAACAATGGCTCCGGTCAGACTCGCTAAATAGATAGGCTGATCTGGGCCTTGGCCTGTCGCATAAGTTTTCTTGTACGATTTGTTTTGCTCTGGCCCATATGGGCCCTGTCAAGCGATTTTGGAACTTATCGCCTATGCGAGCAGCGAAGGTTCATCCGCGCAGTCTCACCAGACCCTTCGATGCTCGCTCATACAAGTAGTGAATCAAGAGGAACCTTCAGACAGAAAGCCATATCCCTGGCCCCTCTGAATGGCTGAGCATGCGCAGTTAAAATTTGTCATGACGGAATGCTCGAAGACACAAATTCGCTTGGCGGGCCCATATTATTTAGTCGAAGTGCCGCCGGAGTGTAATGGTTATATCGTATTCAGGGTAATTAACGGATGATTGCTGATCTCCCGTCAATAGCCTGAAACCATTGTATTTATAATGAACTTCCATATATGGGCATATTATGAACATAAAAACCAAATTGTCAGTTTTGCACTATGCAATACAATAACTAGATTTTGCTTACAGCAGCACTTACCACACACCGATAATTTTATTTTTAAGTAGCTGCTTGAGTGGAACTTTCACAGTGTGTGAGGGTGTTTGAGTTTTACGTCCCACCAACAGCTTAGGTCATACGGAGTCGGGGCCTCTACTCATCCAGAAGTCTGGAGAAGCCCGGGATCGAACCTAAGACTCCTGAATTATGAGTCGAGTAGCTTATCCACTATACCGCGGAGGCTTCTAGGAACTTTCTTACACCAACAAATAATAAACAAAAAAGTCATAAACAATGGATGCAATTTCCCCACCCATCACGGCTTGGAGAAATTGATTCATGGGGCTGCATGGTGCTTTCGTACAGAGCTGAAACCGACCGCCCATGAGTAGTGGTAAACCGCTTAGAAGGTATTAGCTTGCTCAGGCAAAGTAGTGCGAGCTGGACCGTCTATGCATACAACACTAGCGGTTTCTACGGGTGATAGGGACTGAGATGTCATTTCATCTCAGTTTCGGGTAAAAGTCCCACAAAATCTAAAGCAACGTACCGAAAAGGACGTAACTAGTGTTTACGGGGACGCAAAACCTGAACACAAACAAAATGATAAGAGCTCGTTAATCATCACGAAAACACGCCTATATAATTTTGTCCCCATTGAACCCCATTTTTATATAGTAAAACTGGGGTTTACGGGCAGGGGGTGGTAAACCTTATTTTTTTTCTTATTTCTGCTTTAAAATATAGATTGTGGGTCATCGTTAGAATCACATCGAGCAGAAATAAGAAAAAAAAATAATAACAATTTTTCATCTAAAAAAAAAATCGATTTTTCGGAGGTAAAGTTTACAATTTATTTCTATAGGCGTGTTTTCTTAATGCTAATGATGCTTTGAACACCTTGACCCAGGCCTAAAGGAAAAAGCTTAGGTTTTCAAAACGAAAACACGCTTATACAAATACATTGTAAATTTTACTGCCGAAGAAAGGAAAAATTTAAGATGACTAATTGTGATATTTTTTCTTATTTCTGCTCAAAATATAGATTGTGGGTACTCGTTAGAACCGCCTCGACGAGGCAGTTCTAACGAGTACCCACGATCTATATTTTAGACCAGAAATAAGATAAATAAGGTTTACCCTATAAACCCCAGTTATTCTATATCAATGTGGGGTTCAATGGGATTATAATTATATATGCGTGTTTTCGTGACGTAGCACATAGCGAAGACGCTGATCATACTGTATTGGTGCACAGGCTGTTCTGAGTTTTCGCTAGGTACACATTCGTTTCGCGCGTCCATTGTTTTGTTTGCTTGTGTTGAAGCTTTACGTTCTGGTGTACACTAATTCATTTTGGAGAGGGTGCTCCCAATTTTCTGGGACTTTAACCAGACATTGAGATGGAATCGACATTACACCCTGCAGCCCAAACACGCCGCCAGGGTTTAAGGAGCGGTCTTTCTCTTTTCCTAGACAGGCTTAGCCCAAAGTGGTTTACCAGTACTCAAGTTTCGTCGGTTTCGACTCTGTGCGGAAGCACCATGCAACCTAATCTATTTATCCAAGCCCCTGTGGGCGGGGGGGGGGGGGCAAAGGAGCTCTTTAGTGGTTACATTGTTACCTGTTCTAGCCACGCGTAACATACGCTTGCTAACGGTTTATATGCGAAAAATGAAGTTTAAAAGGGTATGCATGTACATCGTTTTCTTAATTTGTGCTCAAAGACATAAACATAAATATTTTTGCTGAAAAATGTGAGTAGCTTTTGCATCAGCAAAATGATACATGTAGCATATTTGAAAGTTTTAACGACTCGTTAACTAACGAAGTCGTTAGTTTTGAACAACAGACCCCTGGACGGTTACATTCTAACTGATTTGGTATGGTTGTGGTGAGTGCACACATGGTGTCATATACCCTGTTTATAAATTTTAAAATGCCAACATTTGTTGCCATTTTTAAATTTATGAGCAGGATAAATTTCATGCTCAGATGAGATGGGCATGAAAACGGTTTTATAACATCGGAGCTATCTATGCTGGACGCCAGAAGTTTATGAACGAAGTGTCAGCCTCGTAGCGGGACTCGTCCGCTATGACAATCACGGGACTCGTCCGCCATCTACTTTGCGACAGAATAAGTTCTTAACACGAGAAGGAAGAGTTATATTCAGATTAATCGTGCAAGATGGACAATAATCATAGGCGCTTGAAGATAAACGTGATGACAAACAAATAAATTGCGTCCAAGGGGAAACATACATCACATTATTACGTTTGTGGAACTCTTGTAAACAAAATGTTATATATAGACAAAAGTGTATTTTATAAGCCCTTATACATGTTTCTGATTGTAAACATTTTGTGGTCGCTTTTCCTAAGCATGTTGCAAAGCACAGCCCTTTTGCAAGCATCATGAAACACGCCCGTATAATTTTGACCCCCCCCCCCCCCCACTTAAACCCAACTTTTATATAATAAAACCATCTTGTTAACACGGTCAGTGAAATGAACATCCTCTAAACCCCAATTTATATGGATAAAACTGTGGTTTACTGATGTATACATTTTTGCTTATTTATGCTCCAAGCTATAGATTGCGGGCACCCGTTAGAACCGCCTCAATTAGGCAGTTCTAATGAGCACATACAACATATGTTTGGAGTATAATTAGGAACAAGATGTGTGTTTGCGGACAGCGCATGTGAAATATAAAAGCCCTATCACTAACCAATCAAAAGGTATAGCTGATGGCAGAAGTTTTTTTATTTTAAAAAGAAGGACACGGTCAAGGTAACAAGGTAGAAATATTATGTTACCACTGGAAAGGTCTTGTAACAAGAAATGCACACGTGAAATATAAAAGCCCTATCACTTACCAATCGAAAGTTATGACTTAAAGTCTTTAAAAAGTAGGTCAAACCTAAAAGCCAAGGTCAGAAAGCCACAAATTATGGTATCACCGGAAAGGTCTTGTGACAAGGAATGCACATGTGAAATATGAAAACCCTTTTATATACCAACTGAAAGTTACGTTTAATAGTAAAGTTTTTAAAATGCAGGCCAAATGTCAAGGTCAAGGTCACAAGGTCAGAAATTATGATGCCACTGCAAAGGTCTTGTGACATGGAATGCACGTTTGGAATATGAAAGCCCTATCAATAACCAATCGAAAGTATTGGCCAATGTTAAGGCTTTTAAAAAGAAGGTTAAACATCAAGGTCAAGGTCAAAAACTCAAACTTTTGGTACCACTGGAAAGGACTTCTGACAAGGAATGCACATATGAAAGATGAAAGTCCTGTCACTAACCAATCAAAGGTTATGGCCAGTGTTATAGTTTAAAAAAGTAGGTCAAATAACAAGGTCAAGGTAACAAGGTAACAAGGTCAAAACTTATGGTACCGCTGGAAAGATCTTGTGACATAGAATGCACATGTGAAATGTAAAAGCCCTACCTCTTAACCATTTGAAAGTTATGTGCAATGTTAAAGTTTTTATGGCCAAAGTTAAAGGTTATAAAGCACATTTCTCCAAGTGATTGTCAGTTGTACCCACCCGTCTTTGGATCGGGACAAAGCAAACTAACGACCCACAACGACATATATTAGCATGCGCACCGGCGCAGTCTTATCAGAGTTTTAGCTATTTTCATCTGGCTTCAGCTGTCTCTGGACTATCTAGTTTTAAAGGACGGTGAATGTGGACCCTGGCCAGAATTAATATTAATATCAAATTTAATACCAGAAACCCCAAAACGGGTACCCTGGCAAACAGTGCAGGCCCAGATCAGACGCCGCAGAACGCGGCGTCTGATCAGGGCCTCCACTGTTTGCTAAAAGTTCAGTCATTTTCCAAATAAATTTTGATGGAAACACAACCCGACACCCATAACTTTTGAAATGAACTGGAGGAAGATTCCATTTGGTACAAAAAGGGTTAATATATGCCTAGGCTGTTCTGATTTTTTTTTGTACAGTCTTTGTGTACATTTTGCTGTGTCCGGCTCAAACAAAACAAAAATAACTTGCCATTTTCAAAAGTAGTCTGTCTGCATGACGATTGTAGTGCAGGTCGCTTCAGGAGCAAAGAAATACATGTATTGTCATTCTGTACATTAGAGTTTAACCCATATGTTATTAACCCTTGTCCTGCTGAATATTTATATATGCCACACCCACTACTGATTATCAGCCAATCAGATTACTTGATGCAAATGATTGCAACAAATTCACAATCTGAATGGCAAACAATGTAGATCCTGATCAGATGGCTTCGTCAGAAGCCATCTGATCTGGATCTTCATTGATTGGAAAATAAGGCATTTCCGGGCTCAGCAGGACAAGGGTTAATAGAGTGGCCATGCCGCTGAATAGCTTAAACCAGGGTAACGTCAGATTTGTTTAATTCGTTGAAAGTTTTACACTGAAACATCCTACGCTTTTGGCATACAGATTAAACACACTGATCAGCGGGAAGCAGCGACTGAACTGGGTCTACACTATTTTAGCGTATGTCCTATTTTTTGCGCATTACGAAAACACGCCTATCTACAAATATATTGAAAATTTTACCTCCAAGAAATGAAAATGTTCTGATGAAAAAAATGCGATATTTTTTCTTATTTCTGTTCGAAACATAGGTTGTGGGTACACGTTAGAACCGCCTCGCCGAGGCGGTTCTAACGAGTACTCACAACCTATGTCTTAGAGCTGGAATAAGGAAAATAATGAATACCCCTGCAAACGCCAGTTTTACTATATTAAAGTGGGGTTATAGGGGGTCAAAATTATGTAGACGTGTTTTCGTGATGAGTACAAGTGGAATACAATGTAATGCCGATTCTAAATGTTCTGAACAAGGGGCAATACTTTGAAAGTAGGAACTACAGCACAGAACTGAAAACTATGGAGTATATATGGTTTTTCTGGGCCAGACTAACTAGTTTTGGTTGATAAGGCCTCATCAGTGACCTTCAAATATTTTATGAATTCCGCTGTGAAATCGATGATCCCAAAGGACTAGAAAACGTAACCCACACTATGTTGGATAGCGTGGAGCGTGATAGCTCAGTGGTTCGTGCACTTGCCTCTGATGCTAGAGGTCCCGGGTTCGGGCAGCGGCGATAAAATTTCGGTGTCCGAACACGCTCCATTGGCATCATTTGCAGGGATGAATGTCATAAAGTGCACCGTCCTTGGGATCGGGACGTTAACCGGAGGCCCCCTGTGCAGGGAGAACCATCCCCTGTGCAGGTTAAAGAACCCTACCATAATTACATGATTACTGTGTAGGCTTTCATCCTGCAAAACTGGAGTGTATGTAATATACACCTGCCTAGAATGCCCGCGAGGGCGTATGGCCGTGTATAGAGAAAGAAAGAAAGGCCAGGGAAACACATTCCCTTAACACCACCTGTGGTGAAGTTAAATGTTCTGAACAACGGACCATAACTACAATACAGAACTGAAAACTATTGAGTGTATATGATTTTTCAGGGCCAGTCTAGCTAGTTTCGGCCGGTAAGGCCTCATAAGTGACCCTCAAATATTTTCTGAATTCCGCAGTGAAATCGATGGTCCAAAAGGACTAGAAAATATGAGCCCCGCCAAGCGAATTTGTGTCTTCGAGCATTCCGTCATGACAAATTTTAACTGCGCATGCCAGCCATTCAGAGGGGCCAGGGATATGGCTTTCTGTCTGAAGGTTCCTCTTGATTCACCGCTTGTATGAGCGAGCAGCGAAGGTTCTGGCGAGACTGCGCGGATTCGCAGGCTCGCCTGAACCTTCGATGCTCGCATAGGCGATAAGTACCAAAATCGCTTGATGGGGCCATATAACCCATGGTGCACACTGTGATGAAGGGCAGGGAGACGTTTTATGGCCGCCACACAATCCCTTAACACCAGCTGTCACGGTGAAGTCAAATGTTCTGAACAAGGGGCAATACTTTAAAAGCAAGAGCTACAATACCGAACTGAAAACAAAGGAGTGTATACGATTTTTCTTGTCCAGACTGGGTAGTTTCGGCCGGTAAGGCCTCATCGATGACCTTCAAATATTTAATGAATTCCGCTGTGAAATCGATTGTCCCAAAGGACTAGAAAATATACCCCACACTATGATGAAGGCCAGGGAGACCCATTCCCTTAACACCACCTGTGGTGAAGTTAAATGTTCTTAACAAGGGACAATAACTACAATACAGAACTGAAATCTATGGAGTATATATGATTTTTCAGGGCCAGTCTAGCTAAATGACCCTCAAATATTTTCTGAATTCCGCAGTGAAATCGATGATCCAAAAGGACTTGAAAATATGAGCCCCGCCAAGCGAATACGTGTCTTCGAGCATTCCGCCATGACAAATTTTAACTGCGCATGCTCAGCCATTCAGAGGGGCCAGGGATATGGCTTTCCGTCTGAAGATTCCTCTTGATTCACTGCTTGCATGAGCGAGCAGCGAAGATTCTGGCGAGACTGCGCGGATGCGCAGGCTCGCCTGAACCTTTGCTGTACGCATAGGCGATAAGTACCAAAATCGCTTGACGGGGCCCAAATTTTCTGAACAAGGGGCAATACTTTGAAAGCAGGAACTACAGCACTTAACTGAAAACTATGGAGTATATATGATTTTTCTGGGCCAGACTAACTAGTTTCGGTCGGTAAGGCCTCATCAATGACCTTAAACTATTTTATGAATTCCGCTGTGAAATCGATGATCCCAAAAAACTAGAAAATGTAACCCACACTATGTTGGATAGCGTGGAGCGTGATAGCTCAGTGGTTCGTGCACTTGCCTCTGATGCTAGAGGTCCCGGGTTCGATGCCCGGCAGCGGCGATAAAATTTCGGTGTCCGAACACGCTCCATTGGCATCATTTGCAGGGATGAATGTCATAAAGTGCACCGTCCTTCGGATCGGGACGTTAACCGGAGGCCCCCTGTGCAGGGAGAACCATCCCCTGTGCAGGTTAAAGAACCCTACCATAATTACATGATTACTGTGTAGGCTTTCATCCTGCAAAACTGGAGTGTATGTAATATACACCTGCCTAGAATGCCCGCGAGGGCGTATGGCCGTATATAGAGAAAGAAAGAAAGGCCAGGGAGACACATTCCCTTAACACCACCTGTGGTGAAGTTAAATGTTCTGAACAGGGGACAATAACTACAATACAGAACTGAAAACTATTGAGTGTATATGATTTTTCGGGGCCAGTCTAGCTAGTTTCGGCCGGTAAGGCCTCATAAGTGACCCTCAAATATTTTCTGAATTCCGCAGTGAAATCGATGATCCAAAATGACTAGAAAATATGAGCCCCGCCAAGCGAATTTGTGTCTTCGAGCATTCTGTCATGACAAATTTGCCATGCCCTGCCATTCAGAGGGGCCAGGGATATGGCTTTCTGTCTGAAGGTTCCTCTTGATTCACTGCTTGTATGAGCGAGCAGCGAAGGTTCTGGCGAGACTGCGCGGATGCGCAGGCTCGCCTGAACCTTCGCTGCTCGCATAGGCGATAAGTACCAAAATCGCTTGATGGGGCCATATAACCCATGGTGCACACTGTGATGAAGGGCAGGGAGACATTTTATGGCCGCCACACAATCCCTTAACACCAGCTGTCACGGTGAAGTCAAATGTTCTGAACAAGGGGCAATACTTTGATAGCAGGAACTACAACACGAACGGAAAACTATGGAGTGTATATGATTTTTCTGGGCCAGACTAACTAGTTTCGGTCGGTAAGGCCTCACCAGTGACCCTCAAATATTTTATGAATTCCGCTGTGAAATCGATGATCCCAAAGGACTGGAAAATGTAACCCACACAATGTTGGATAGCGTGGAGCGTGATAGCTCAGTGGTTCGTGCACTTGCCTCTGATGCTAGAGGGTCCCGGGTTCGATGCCCGGCAGCGGCGATAAAATTTTGGTGTCCGAACACGCTCCATTGGCATCATTTGCAGGGATGAATGTCATAAAGTGCACCGTCCTTCGGATCGGGACGTTAACTGGAGGCCCCCTGTGCAGGGAGAACCATCCCCTGTGCAGGTTAAAGAACCCTACCATAATTACATGATTACTGTGTAGGCTTTCATCCTGCAAAACTGGAGTGTATGTAATATACACCTGCCTAGAATGCCCGCGAGGGCGTATGGCCGTGTATAGAGAAAGAAAGAAAGGCCAGGGAAACACATTCCCTTAACACCACCTGTGGTGAAGTTAAATGTTCTGAACAACGGACCATAACTACAATACAGAACTGAAAACTATTGAGTGTATATGATTTTTCGGGGCCAGTCTAGCTAGTTTCGGCCGGTAAGGCCTCATAAGTGACCCTCAAATATTTTCTGAATTCCGCAGTGAAATCGATGATCCAAAAGGACTAGAAAATATGAGCCCCGCCAAGCGAATACGTGTCTTCGAGCATTCCGTCATGACAAATTTTAACTGCGCATGCCGAGCCATTCAGAGGGGTCAGGGATATGGCTTTCTGTCTGAAGGTTCCTCTTGATTCACTGCTTGTATGAGTGAGCAGCGAAGGTTCTGGCGAGACTGCGCGGATGCGCAGGCTCGCCTGAACCTTCGCTGCTCGCATAGGCGATAAGTACCAAAATCGCTTGACGGGGCCCATATAAAGCACACTGTGATGAAGGGCAGGGAGACTTTTTATGGCCGCCACACAATCCCTTAACACCAGCTGTCACGGTGAAGTCAAATGTTCTGAACAAGGGGCAATACTTTGAAAGCAAGAACTACAATACCGAACTGAAATCTATGGGGTGTATAAGATTTTTCTTGTCCAGTGTGGGTAGTTTCGGCCGCTAAGGCCTCATCGATGACCCTCAAACATTTTCTGAATTCCCATTACGCAAACACGCCTATACAAATTCATTTCCACTTTTATCGCCGAAAAAATGAAAATTTTATGATAAAAAAATGTGATATTTTTTCTTATTTCTGCTCCAAATATAGATTGTGGGCACTCGTTAGAACCGCCTCATCGAGGCGGTATTAACGAGTACCCACAATCTATATTTTAGAGCAGAAATAAGAAAAATAAGGTAATTCCCCGGACACCCCAGTTTTACTATATAAAAGTGGGGTTCAAGGGGGTCAAAATTATGTAGGCGTGTTTTCGTGATGGCAGTGAAACCGATGATCCCAAAGAACTAGAAAATATTAAGACCACCTAAAATTATGGCTAATTCTGGTTTAAAATGCTTATTTAGAAGTGGGCAATTATTCTTTCTTTGTGGCGTCTGAAAACAGTGTCTTCTTTTCACAGACTACGTGTGGGACTGTCCAAAAGTGGTCTGAAAGACCACTTTTGAACCGTCCCAAAGGTGGTCTTAATATAGAAACTTTACTGTAAGTGACATTGGCAGACAATTTCAACTAAGATTAAACGCCACATCACGCAATCACGCGACATCTGATCTTTGTCTGAACTATTTGCTTTCAACAGAAAATCACGGCCCCCGCCCATCGGGGCTTGAAGAAATCAATGGGCTGCATGATGCTTCCACGCAGAGCTGAAACCGACCGCACACGAGTACTGGTAAACCGCTTAGAGGCTCTAAGCCTGCCCAGGCAAAGCATTGCGAGTCGGACCGTCCATGCTTATAAACCCTATTGGTTGAATTGGGCGGCAGGGCTTGAGATGTTATTTCATCTCATTGTCGGGTAAAAGTCCCACAAAATTGGAAGCAACGTCTCCAAAATGACATATACAGTGTTGACGGGGACGTTAAACCTGAAATCAAACTAGAGTGAGCAGTCGATGGCAAGCCATCGCAAATCCCCACGCATTGGCCACATAGCAGACGTGACCGTTTGATCCCTTGAGATGGCCCCTTTGGGTGGAGCCAACTATAACGTCCCTCTCGCACGCACTCACCATGTAAGGAAGTCATGTAGCAAATATGGTTGTATTCCGGCCAGTGGTTAAGGAGGAGATAGCATGATGGACGGATGTACAGGCGGATGGAGGCATTCACAATATCCCACAACGCTTTCTTTAAAAGCGTGGAGATAATAAAAATCCATAAATAAATGTAGTCACTAGAGCGATGACAAAGTTTTTATAAAAATAGCCACAGTGACCTTGACCATGAGGTCATGACCTTGAAAGTCAACTCACTCGAGATATTGTCAGAAGGAACATTTGTGTGAAGTTATATTGAAATCAATCAAGAAATGTAGGCGCTAGAGCGATGACAAAGTTTTTTTTCTAAAAATAGGCACAGTGACCTTGACCTTGAAAGTCAAACTCGCTCAAGATATTGTCATAAGGAACATTTGTGTGAAGTTATAATGAAATCGGAAAAGAAATGTAGGCGCTAGAGCGATTACAAAGTTTTTCTAAAAATAGGCACAGTGACCTTCAATTTGAAAGTCAAACTCGCTCAAGATATTGTCATAAGGAACATTTGTGTGAAGTAATATTGAAATCGGACAAGAAATGTAGGCGCTAGAGCGATGACAAAGCTTTTCTAAAAAACTAGCCACATTGACCTTGACCTTGAAAGTCAAACACACTCGAGATATTGTCAAAAGGAACATTTGTGTGAAATTATATTAAAATTTGTCAAGAAATGTAGGCGCTAGAGCGAAAACAAAGTTTTTCTAAAAATAGCCACAGTGACCTTGACCTTGAAAGTCAAACACACTCCTGATATTTTCATAACGAACATTTGTTTGAAGTTATATTGAAATCGGTCAAGAAATGTAGGCGCTAGAACGATAACAAATTTTTCTAAACAATAGCCACAGTGACCTTGACCTTGAGACCATGACTTTGAAAGTCAAAATCGCTCGAGATATTGTCATAAGAAACATTTGTATGAAGTTATATTGAAATCGGCCAAGAAATGTAGGCGCTAGAGCGATGACAAAGCTTTTCTAAATAGCCACAGTGACCTTGACCTTGAAAGTCAAACACACTCGAGATATAGTCAAAAGGAACATTTGTGTGAAATTATATTGAAATTGGTCAAGAAATGTAGGCGCTAGATTGATTACAATAGTTTTCTTAAAATAGCCACAGTGACCTTGACCTTGAGGCCACAACCTTGAAAGTCAAACTTGCTCGACATATTTTCATAAGGAACATTTGTATGAGGTTATATTGAAATCGGTGGACAAATATAGGCGCTAGAGCGATGACAATGTTTTTCTAAAAATAGCCACAGTGACCTTGACCTTGAAACCACGACCTTGAAAGTCGAACTTGCTCGAGATATTGTCATAAGGAACATTTTTGTGAAGTTATATTGAAATCAGTGAAGAAATGTAGGCGCTAGGGTGATAGCGTGACTTGTACAATGTAGCGTGACCTTTGACCCCTTGAGATGGCCCCTTTGGGCGGAGCCAACTATAACGTCCCTCTCGCGCAGTCTCACCATGTAAGGAAGTCATGTAGCAAATATATTTGCATCCCGGCCAGTGGTTAAGGAGGAGATAGCGTGACGGACGGACGGACGTACGAACAGACGGACGGAGGCGTTCACAGTATCCCCAAAGCGTGGGGATAACAAACAAAAATCAACAGAAAATCTGACATCAAAGGCATGTCAAAGTCATGTACCAAACAAACAGTTGGAAGATGATTTATCTGGGTTAACGTTACTGACTGTTTGTGAACATGGCTCATCTTTCTTTAGCGTTTTCGAAGAAGCTTGTTCAGAAGTTTCTGACTTCGTCGTTTCACTGGAGTTGTAAGTGGTGGCGGTGTGGTGCTTGGTGGTGGTGGTGTTGTCGTACGTGGTGTGGTTGGAAAACATTGAAAGTTATCCCAATGCATAACGTGTCCACCGTCGCCACAGATTTCTCCAAAGCACCAGTTACTCTCTCTAGACTGGCCCCGGGACATTTCCTCACCCGGTTGATAGCGTTTCCCATTACGCACGCAGCCAAAAGGCATTGTTGTTGGTGGTGGGAGCGGCGGCGGCGTTGTGGTTGGTTTTGGCGTAGTCGTGCCAAAACAGTTCCAATCATCCCAAGAAATAGTATTGCCCTTTTCGTCACAGAATGTGCCATAACACCAGTTATACTCTCGTGACTCTCCTTTTGAAATCACTGAATTCGGCGGATAAAAAACGCCTAAAGAGTCACAGCCAGGTGGTTTGGTTGTTTGAGGTGGTTTGGTTGTTTGGGGTGGTCCCAAAAATTTCAGTTTATGTAGAATCGCGAGCAATTTAGAAAGCGAAAAGCTTTTTTTATCGGTGCCTCTTGCATCTACCAGTCCATAAATGAGAGAAACTATTGCCAATGCTGCTAGATTATTGAGCTTCATTTTCAAAAACCTGAAATGTAGGAGGAGCAAATTAAGGGGAATGGATACACCTTTAGGGGAGGTAACTCCTAAAAAAAGTATTTTGTCTCCCATGTCAATATAGGACAACTCTTAAAGGAAAGAATTTGCTCCTAAGGAGCAAATTCTTTCCTTTAAGAGTAGGCCCCTTTTTCTATGGGACGGATCTTATAGAAAAGTGAACCGGAAGTCCTGAAAATTGTCTCCCTCTGAAAAATGGCGGAAAAATCTACCTGGTGTTAACATTCCCCTTAAAAAAATCTAAACCACTTGAGACTGTAACGTGAAGTCTGATTGGATAACGTCAATAATTACTTACGGATATATTTAAAAATAGATCAGTTCTAACAGCGATTTATTTAGTGATAAATCAATGTTTGGAAGTCAGTTGTAAAGTAGATCAAATCAAGAGCGCGTAGCGCGAGTGACTCGTCTGCTTACAACTTACCGACAAATAGTGATTTATCACTAAATAAATCACGGCACTAGAACTTGCTGATCTATTTCTATTCAAACACACTAAAAGTCGACGAAAATTCTATAATAATCTATTATGTCTCCCGCGTATCACATGCGTTAACCTGTTTTCATAACAAATCTGACGCAGAAAGTAAACTCCCATAGACTTTTAGGACAGTTTGGATTCCAGCAGGTGACGAATTTCAATACAATTATCTTCTAATGCAGAGGCAGTTCTTTCGGAAATGTTTTAGTCGCCTTCTAACAGATACGAATTCGCTCGGGCAGAAAATTATTTTCCAACTTAAAAAAAAATATGTCCCTCAACCAAGGAGAAAGGTACACATTGCGGAACGCGTTTGTACTCGGTAAAAGTTTGCTTCATTACAAAAATGGTTATTCTTTTTCGGATTTTTTTTTCATATTTAGGCCTGTACAAAAAGTATAGGTTGTGGGCTGTCGTTTATTGCGGAACGTATTCGTACTCGGTAGAAGTTTGCTTTACGGCCAAAATGGTTTTATTTTCATATATAGGCCTATACAATAAGTATAGGTTGTTGACTCTCGTTAGGACCGCTTCATTGAGGCTGTTCTAGCGAGTACCCACAGCCTAGGTCTTTGAGCAAAATAAGGAAAAGAATTAATACGCCTGTAAACCCCAGTTTTCTCTATATCAAATGGAATTTAGGGTGTGTTCATTTCATAGATTTATTATTCTGATAATGAGTAAGTAGCTTGACATTTACCCTTTTTTGTACCGGAAACCCCCTAAACGGGTACTTGGCAAACAGTTGAGGCTCTGATCAGACGCCGCAGAACGCGGCGTCTGATCACGGCCTCCACTGTTTGCTAAAAGTTAAGTCATTTTCCAAATCAATTTTAAAGAAAACACAACCTGATACTCCTAAATTTTTAAATGGACTCATGCTATATATATAAGGAGGAAGATTCCATTTGGTACAAAAAGGGTTAAGAATATAGAAGCATGAGGTATTGTAGTATCAAAGCTATCATGTTAACAAACCGTGAAATGAACACCCCTCTAAACCCCAATTTATATAGAGAAAACTGGGGTTTACGGGGGTAAAGATTATTTCTATTATTTCTGCTCCAAATCATAGGTTTTGGGTTTTGTTTGTTTGTTTGAGTTGAGTTTAACGTCCCCGTCAACATCATTTAGGTCATTTTGGAGATGTTGCTTCCAATTTTGTGGGATTTTTACCCTACATTGAGATTAAATGACATTTCAAGCCCTACCGTCGACAGAAACCGCTAGGGTTTAAGGAGCGTTCCGACTCGCATCACTTTTCCTGGGCAGGCTTAAACCTAAGCGGTTTACCAGTATTCAAGTTCGGTCGGGCTCAATAAGGTTGTTCTACCGAGCACCCAAAACCTCTGTAAGGTGTAAAACAAAGAAAAAATTTAAAAATCATCAAAAAAGAACTTTCACCATAAGAATCTTATATGGGTGTGAGGGGTGGATGGAAAAATCGGCCCCGAGGGTCACTGACTGGCATCACGAGGCTTGTCGAGTGATGCCGGACATTGATCCCAAGGACTGATTTTTCTATCCAGCCCTCTCGCCCATATAGGATTCTTTTTCTTGCATACCTTCCATTTCTTAAGGCGAATTTCTAATACTGCAGTCACTTCGATTACCGACGTCCGCCATATTGTGATGACACTACAGGAATGTTTAGTGACGTCACGTAACGTGCTGTGACGTCAACCTTAACGACGTCGCATCGCATATGAGGTCGTATTCAACCAGTGCATTTATCAAACTCGTCAGAATATTCGATTTTGTGCAAAGAACAGAACTTCTTGCACACCAGACAAGGAAATTCGTGAGTTTACCCTGAGATAGAAATTTATGTTCTGACCCTGGTGTTCCGATACAAAATCGAATATAATCGCCTGTTTGATAAATGCACTGGTTGATTACGACCTCGTATGTGTCATCGTTAAGGCTGACGTCACAGCATGTTACGTGACGTCACTAAACATTCCTGCAGTGTCATCACAATATGGTGGACGTCTATAACCGAAGTGACTGCAGCATTAAAAATCCGCACAAAGAAATGGAAGGTATGCAAGAAAAAGGATCCTATATGGGTGTGAGGGGCGGATAGAAAAATCCGTCCCTCGGGATCACTGTCCGGCATCATTCGGCAAGCCTCGTGATGCCAGACAGTGACCCTCGGGACGGATTTTTCCATCCACCCCTCACACCCATATAAGATTCATATATTCTGTCCCAAGCTAAAACTATGAATTTCCTTATCTGGTGTGCAAGAATGCTCTATATCACACAGATGTGTTATCGCAATGGCAACGAACATGCGGATCCACAGGCTGATCTGAATCAATTTGTTCGCAAATGGCAAAACTGGCAAACGTGCTAATAGTCTGAATGTTTGTTTTTGTTTTTGCTCGAATTGGAGTTTTACCTCCCCGTTAACACTGTTTATGTCATTTTGGAGACGTTACTTCCAATTTTGTTGGACTTTTACCCGATATTGAGATGAAATGACATCTCAAGACCTGCTGCGCAAACAGACCAAAAGGGTTAATATAGGGGGCGGGGACTGTCCGACTCGCACCAATTAGCCTGGGCAGGCTTAGAACTTAGCTGTTCACCAGTACCCATGTGCGGTTGGTTTCTGCTCTGCGTGGGAGCAGCAGAACTGCTTGCTAGTGATACGTCCTTAGACAATCCTTCACTAGCCCAATCTATTTCGCCAAGCCCCGATTGCCGGGCGCCTTGTTAATGGTCTGAATATGAACTGTTTCTCTATAAGTGAATGTAAACAATTGAATTAATACATGTATAAGGGTCATTGTCCGAAACTTGGTGTGGGCTATTTGTTTACAAAACCAACTTAACCCTTATCTTGCTGTTCACGACAACCCCTATCTTTGCAAACAGTGTAGATCCAGATCAGATAGCTTCTGAAGAAGACATCTGATCAGGATCTGCACAGTTTGACATTCAATTTATGAATTTGTAGCACTAAATTACATCAAGTAATTTGATTGGTTTTAGACAGAAATCGGGGTGGCTTAAATGAATATTCAGCAAGATAAGGGTCCGATTTCTGTCCTGTAAACTGGCTACAAAAGGTAAAGGGGTATATGCTGCAGGACAGATTTTTTATACTTTTTTTCGAGGAAAACGCGAATAAGTGTCTTCAGGACGGGTGTCAGCAGCGAGGACCCAGATCAGACCGTCACAATTAATTGGATAATCGGTTAATTGATCGATAAATTCCATTAAAATGATTATCGTTACTGACTTGGTTGCAATCGATTATTTGATGAGTGTACTTTACTACCCTAAGTCGTGTCTAAAATAGCCCGATAAGTGCCAAAACGTGCAGACCCTGATAAGTCGCCGAGTTCTGTGGCGTCTCATCTGGTTCTACACTGATTTCTCAGGCCTGAATGTCCTAATACAGACAGTAATGCCAACGGCGCCCGCCCATCGGGGCTTGAAGATTGGGCTGCATGATGCTTCGACGCAGAGCTGAATCTGTCCGCACATGAGTACTGGTAAACATAGAGGTTCTAAGCCTACCCAGGAAATGCGGTGCGAGTCGGCCCGTCTTGCATATAAACCCTATTGGTTTCATTGGGCGGCAGGGCTTGAGGTGTCATTTCATCTCAATGTCGGGTAAAAGTCCCACAAAATTGAAAGCAACGTCTCAAAAATGACCTATACAGTGCTGACGGAGACGTTAACCTCATACCAAACAAACAAACAAACAAACAAACGTTAATGTCAAAAGTGTCAGGGCAAAAAAGGTAAAAGTATGATCAAATTTTCTTGGTTAACTAATCGATTATAAAACACAATAACGTGACTGATAATCGATTATCATTTCACCTCTGATTAGCCTGCCCTACACCCAGATCAGCCTGTGGGTGCACAGACTGTTAACGTTTTCTCTTTTCGCATAAGCTTTCTATAGCCTTTTGACTGCCCCGAAGAAGACATGTAAAAATCAAAGCGCCAAAGGCACTGAAATGACAGATTCTATGAGAAAATCATAACACTGTGAAAACTTACAGCAAACCTTTCTAAAAGAGCTTTAAATTTAGAAAGGTAGTTCTGCAGATTCCAATATATGATATGTTTGCGGATGTCTATAGACCGGTGGTATTATGAAACGCCATTCGATAATTCAAATTTTTGGAAGAAACTATTTACGTTTTCAAAACCAAACATTAAAATTCAAGTTTTAACAATGCTACTGTCCATAAGTAACAGTTTTTTTCTGGTCGGTTGTGGACACCTCTACCAAAGATACGCTATGGGAGAAAGGCTGGCTAGTCCAGTACATGAATTCCATTGGCTTGAAGACATTTTTGAGTACGAACAGCACTATGAGCCCGCTCGTAATCCTGCTGGATAAGATATCCCGGATTCTGAGCGTAAACAAATGAATGGAACCATGTGAGGCCGAAGCACTTGATTGATGTAACGCCTCGCTGTTTAATCCAAGTCTCAGCTATGATCTAGAATGTTCTTAATGACACTAAGCTGCGTTCGCTTACTACACGTAATTTAGCTCGCCACACAATTAAGCTTATTTCACCCGATATGCCATGCTCTATTACGCACGAGTCGCCTCGGCATACCTTACACCTATACGTCGAAACACCCGGAAACGACAACCGATTCACGCTGAAGTGCGATTTGTCACTGAAACGCATATGTCAGTCGCTTAGACGCCAATGTAGGCATTTCATGCACTAGCGTAAGTGTTCCGTACTGTGTCGACGCGTTAACTTTGGTCACGACAGGGACGTCTAGCTCTCAAACGTGCATCGCATAAGGGCGACGATCAGTGTCAGTGCTTATTAGTCGGTAGTTAAAACCCCTTGTTTATCTACAGGTACAGTGTAGCAGCTGCCGGCGGAAATCTGTTTCGCATATGCGTCTGACGGTCGAATCGATCTTGACGTACTGACGTCGGTCTTCCGCTACGTCGACGTCCACTAGCGTCTTCTGTATATATAGTAAGATGTCGCTCCGATAGACGATAGATCACATACACGTGGCACCCGAAATCAGAGTCAACGTCATCCGCTTTCCGACCAGCTTCTAACTGCCCAGGGGCACGCTTACGATCCTTTAATGAAAAATGTTGCAATACGCTCTCACTAAATGCTTTTTGAGAACAAATTTCAATTTCTTCTTTTCTAGGCACGACCTTACATTATACATTAAAAGTTTGATCCTTAACATGTGGTTTCTATCCGTACTGGTGTGAGGGTGATGCACAGGATCGACGTGGCCGGACTGGTAACCTGACGTCACGGTTGATTGATTTAACCTTTTTAGCTTAAGGGCATGGTGCCTAAGTGTGTTGTAATCGTTTGGTTTCAGAATCAAAGCACTGAGAGTGTGGGGTGTAGGTTGGAGTAATAGGCCTGGGCTGAGATTTAAACTGTTTCATTCAACTCTGAAATTCCAAACAAATAGTGAAGATTTTGATAAGAAGACGCATTCGGCAGCATCTGATCTTGGTCTACACTGTTTGCCAAGTCCAGGATAACCCTCTTCCGTCTTATGGAATACCCCGATCTCACTGCGGCTATTTTCTACAAGACAAAAAGTTATTCTGACAAGTCAGTGAAAGTCACGTAGACATTAGCACTGAAGCGCTTTTCTTATTATCAACTTCGGGTCGAATGCCAAATAATCAACCCTAACATAGCCGCGTAGTCTGTCAGTGTTGGGTACATGTAAGTGTTATCTGTAAAATCTGCACATGAATCAAATGTTGGATCTGGCAAACAATGTAAACTCAGTTCAAAAGCCACACAACATGGTGCTGATCTTGTACTACACTTTTTTTGCATTAGTTACTTACATCTTAAGTTTAAACGAATCAGTCCCAGTCCCCTTTCATGACCAGCCTGCATTTAGAGACAATCGACATGAGTGTTGTCAGTGCTTTGATTTATTCACTGCCTTGGGTTTCTGGAGTGCACTCTTCCATCACTGAAGTTGGGCTCGTCCATTCTGCTAAATATATGGCACCTAGACTTATATCACAGGACCTACACTAAGTATCTGTACCATATTCCAGGGTTGAAAGGGACAGTCTTTTCAATTTCTCCACGCAAAGTCAATATACACCTAAGTTGTAACTGACCTAAACTTGACCTCGAAATTCAGAAAGAAAACCCATTAATATTCTTGTCTACAGCTCACCTGGTCCAACAGCAGGCTGGTCTTTAAGGATTAAATATTGACAGCACTGATAGAAAACAGTGTAAAACCTGAGCAGACTGCTGAGCAGACGCCGCATTGATCTGGGTATTCAGTCTCCCGTCGCATGATACAGCTGATTCATATGAAATGCTGAATCGTCAAGTCGTCTGCTTCAAAAGTTTGTATTACGCTTACAGGATAACTAATACGCTTGTATAATTTTGATTACTTTGCCAAACCGGACTACATTCTGTGCGGACTCATATTTATATGGCGGTCAAAGCCGGAAGAAAAAGCCTGAATTACTTTAAACGTGTAGCACAGCAAGAATAGACAGATGGAATCTGTCATTAAAAACGGATTTCAAATTCTGTGATAGCTTCATTCTACATTTTTAGAGAGGCGAAGCCCGATATTTTATCTTTTAGTTTTGACCCCGCCCCGCCCCTTCGCGACACACACAGGCACACTTGATCTACTGCTAGTTTCCTTCTAGTATGAGGCTAGATAGCTGTTGAGTCCGCAACCCTGAATTACAGTGAAAATCCTGTATTAAGACCACCTTCGGGACTGTTCAAAAGTGGTCTTAAAGACCACTTTTGCACAGTCCCGAAAGTGGTCTCTGAGCAGTGGACATTTTATACAGAAAACACAAATAGAGAATAGCTACAACCTACTAAATAAGCTTTTTAAAGGAGAACTAGTCTTAATTTTAGGTGGTCTTATTAGCGTAATTTTACTGTACATTAGTCCTTATTCCTATGGCAAATATGACACGGGTGCCTCATAACATTGCTGCCATGCCTCATTTTTCCATGTGCACCGCTGTGGTTCGAGCCGGGATCGGGAAGATGTGAGACGCCAAAGTCTGCAACGGAAGGTCAGGTGGTTTTGCTTCGGGTGCTCCGGCTTTCGCCCACCTCTGTTTAACGATCGGTTCGATATGAGTGACATAATCTTGAAAGGGCCTAAATCAAAACCGAACCGAAAAATTCAACTCATCAGAGTGTATAGTCTCGCTCCACTTCTTTGGTTAACCCTTTTTGTACCAAATGGAATCTTCCTCCTTATACATAGCAGGAGTCCATTTCAAAATTTAGGGGTGTCAGGTTGTGTTTTCTTCAAAATTTGGTAGGGAAATGGCTGAACTTTTTGCAAACAGTGTAGGCCCTGCCGCCCTGATCAGACGCCGCGTTCTGTGGCGTCTGATCTGGGCCTGCACTGTTTCCGCGGGTACCCGTTTTGGGGTATCTGGTACTAAATGGGTTAAACGTTGTTTTT
The DNA here is from genome assembly GCA_963580285.1 of Lucinisca nassula. NCBI lineage: Eukaryota > Metazoa > Mollusca > Bivalvia > Lucinida > Lucinidae > Lucinisca > Lucinisca nassula. The sequence goes on along the minus strand of OY757015.1, from coordinate 80,549,110 downwards.
CATGCTCCATAAAATAACGATACATAATATTATGTGGATAGAGAAAGATAGAAAAAACAACAACAACGTTAGACGTTTTACTTTCTTCGTGTCAGAATAAGCCATGTTTAACATGCATGATCTAGGAAATGTGTCAGAGACCCATGTACCAAGTTTGGATAGGCTGGACTTTAAAGGCCCTGTCAACACTATGTATGGTATATCGAGCCGGTCAATTTACCTAAAAACTTTTGTTTTCTTTTTCTTTCAGGGAAGGTGACGCATTTTACTCAGGTTTTGGTTTTACGGCCCTTTCAAGATTATTTCACATATCGAGCCGATTGTTAATCTGAGGTGGGCGAAAAACGGGGCACCCGTAGAAAAACAACCATACCTTCCGTTGCAAAACTTGGGGTCTCAAATGTGGCCCAAGCGAGGCGCGGACCACAGCGAGTGATAACTTAGTGAAACGTGTGGGATAATTAAGGGTTGTTTCGACTTTTATCTTGCCAATGCATGCTGTGTCTACTCATTAGAATCGCCTCGATGAGGCGATTCTAATGAGTACATACAGCCTACATTTTTATCGTAGAACATCGAAAAGGTGTCCCAAGCGGTATAATTACCCCCGTTATGCCTTCTGGCAGTAGCCCTCAGTGGCTCGATCTACCCTTGTCTCGAACAGATTTTCGTGGTCCCAAAGGTGTTCGAGCCATTGAAGTTCGACTGTATATCACACGGGTAGACGGTTGTATTGATTTCACTGGGGACATTAGGAAGCATACTTAGTATCCCCGCTAAGCTCCCCGCCTCCATTTGGGGTCAATTTGGCTCCGTCTGTATAAGTAGCCATATTTTGAACCAAGCAAAGTGATTGACTGTTTGGGGTTTAACGACACATCATCCCTTGTGGGTCATTTTGTAACTTCTCCCAGAGAAAGGGGAGAGGGGACGAGATACGTGTAGTACAGCACAGGGACTTGTAGCATTTTTTTCTAGAATTTGTATATTGTCTAGGTATTCAGTATCACTGAATAATAGACTATATACAGTACTATATTGCTACAAGTTCCTGTGCAGTAGAGGAGATGAAGGCGTAGGACAGAAGAGAAAGGGGAAAATGAATGGAAGTGTAGAAACAGTAGAAATAGCAACATTGCCCCCTCTATCCTAACCTGCTGCAAGAACAGCAGGCCTTGTCAAACTGGAAGCCAGCTGGACGCCCCAGTGACGCAAGATACACGTCACCTTTGCCTCACCCAACCACCCCTAACCAGCAAAGTGAGCTCTCAGATATATTGCCTCGCTTCTGACGGACGCTCTTATTTTATTCTAGAATATCAACTTCAACCTTTCATCCATGCTCTTTGGCGATAGATGCCTCAATCGTGTAAGCTGGACCCGTCTTATAAGTCGGAATCAAAGTTTTATCTACAAACGCATTCCTTGACTCATGGTATTATGCGATTTGTTATTGAAAAGGAGTGCCAAATCACCATACTATACACCTCACATTATTTCTGTCATTTTTTAAGGTAAGCAACATCCTGCACTCTCATAAACCTCAGCTCCTCGGGAAAATGGATCTACTTTTAAAGGAAAGAGTCGATTCCTTCGAAAGGAAAGAATTTGCTCCGGAGGAGCAAATTCTTTTCTTTAAGAGTCGATCCCGTCGATAAGGGAAAGAAATAAACCCATCCCCCAAGAGGTGTTTTGTTTGTTTGATTTGAGGTTTAACGTCCCCGTCAACACTGTAAAGGTCATTTTAGAGACGTTGCTTCCAATTTATGGGTCATTTACCCGACATTGAGATGAACTGACATCTCAAGCCTGCCGCCCAAATGAAACAAACCCCAAAAGGTGTAACGATACCCATGAAGCAAAGACAAAACTTACTGTAATATCTGATTCTTTCCTTACGAGAACATATCCAGCCTTTCTTCCCTAGTCTTTTCAAGTTTTTATCCTATGTGTTTTTGTTATAATTAGTATACGCTGCATATTGGGATGAACTCACGATTAAATATGATAAACATCAACATTCGGAAGTTAACCCCGGGCTTGCATTTTTAATCATAACATACAGTCAGTCATTAAAATATGTTTAACAGGACGTGTCGCTCGAATAGAGAGAATACTAACTCGCGCCATATATCTAAAGCCACGCTCACACTGTCAGGATTGTCCCCGCCCATATGGGCTTGAAGAAATATATGGGCTGCATGATGATTCCCCGCAGAGCTGAATCCGACCCGCACTCTAGTACTGGTAAACCGCTTAGAGGATCTAAGACTGTCCAGGAACCGCGGTGCGAGGCGGACCGTCAATGCTAATAAACCCTATTGGTTTCATTGGGCGACAGGTCTTGAGATGTCATTTCATCTCAATGTCGGGTAAAAGTCCCACAAAATTGGAAGCAACGTCTCCAAAATGACCTTTACAATGTTGACGGGGACGTTAAACCTCAAATCAAACAAACAAACACACTGTCAGGAGTCAGAATGTTTGATCTCCGTCAACACTGTATAGGTTATTTTGGAGACGTTGCTTCCAATTTGTGGGTCTTTTACCCGACATTGAGATGAAACGGCATCTCAAGCCCTGTTGCCCAATGAAACCAATAGGGTTTATAAGCATGGAAGGTCCTACTCGCACCGCTTTACCTCGGCGGGCTTAGGTCCTCTAAGCGGTTTACCAGTACTTGTGTGCGGTCGAGTTCAGCTCTGCGTGGAAGCACCATGCAGCCCATTTATTTCTTGTACACCAGACAAAGAAATCCGTGATTTTACCCTGGGATAGAAATTTATGTTCTGACCCTGGTGTTCCGACCCAAAATCGAATATAATCGCGTGTTTGATAAATGCACTGGCTGATTACGACCTCGTATGCGCCATCGATAAGGTTGACGTCACAGCAACGTCACTAAACATTCCTGCAGTGTCAACACATTATGGCGGACTTTGGTAACCGAAGTGACTGCAGCATTACAAATCCGCTTTAAGAAATGGAAGGTATGCAAGAAAAAGAATCCAATATGGGTGTGGGGTGGATAGAAAAAATCCGTTCCTCGGGATCACTGTCCGGCATTACTCGGCAAGCCTCGTGATGCCGGACAGTGTCCCTCGGGACGAATTTTTCCATCCACCCCTCACACCCATATAAGACTCTTATATTCTTCAACCCCCAATGGGTAGGGACCGAGGTTTCAGTATGTTTTTAGCAGTACGGCAATAAACGTAGTAAACCATGGTGAAAACGTATTACATACATGTTAGCTAATATATGTTTACACAGGCCAGAGTCTCACCCGCCCATCGGGGCTTGAAAAAAAAAGATGGGTTGCATGATGCTTCCACACAGAGCTGAAACTGACCGCACACCAATACTGGTAAACCGCTATGAGGATCTAAGCCTGCCCAGGCAAAGCGGTGCGAGTCCGACCGACCATGCTTACTCATTTGGCGACGGAGCTTGAGATGTCATTTCATCTCAGTGTCGGATAAAAGTCCCGCGAAAATGGAAGCAACGTCTCCAAAATGACCTATACAGTGTTGACGGAGACGTTAAACCTCAAATCAAACAAACAAAACACGTAGGTAGTAAAACGCACTAAAACGAAGACGAAACGCGTTCGATACGTTTAAAAGCGTTACGAACAGTTTACCTGGAGGTCTTCAACATGTTACACTTAGATTTACCTATAATTTCCTATGGCTTAATATGTTTCCCTACGTTTTATTTACGTTCTTGCATAAATATCTAGGCGCATGGCTGTTTGAAGCCATTGTCAAATGGAGCGAAAGCCGTCCTCAAACAGCAAAACCCATGTTCAAATCATGAAATTCGCGTGCTGTTTGAACATAGATTTTGAGGTTTTGATATCACAAGACTGGCGTTACGTTGAGCGACGTAACGTTATCGTCCTGAACGGAGCGTTTTAGTGTTCTATGATGACGTCAGATGGTTACTGCGTAACAACGTTATTGTAAACAACATTCTGAACTGGGCGCCATGTTGGTTCGCCAGTCGCATTTGAAGAGTTTATATGGAGCTTTGGGGCGTTTTCGTCAAAATTTGCTGTCGGAATCAGAATCAGAATCAGAATTGTTACTGGTAACACTTCAAATGACATTCATACACCAGGACCTGTGAAGTGGGAAGTTAGTCCCTTGCTCTAACCAAAGAGATAAATTTGGCTACACAAGGTAAATTTGGCTACACAAATTTCTAATCGTAAGTTATGCAAAACAACGATCATCCATGGTTATTTAATTGCATTAACATTTGCCGGATCCCTCGGAAGACATTTGAACATTCGGCCGGGCGGCCTCATGTTCAAACAGCTTCCTCGGGACCCGGCGAATGATATTGCATGAAAAACCATGGTTGATCCCTATTTCTGGCATAAATACCTATGGGTATGGCTTTTTGAAGCCATTGTCAAATGGACCGAAAGCCGTGCTCAAAACAACGAAACCCATGTTCAAATCATAAAATTCTATCATGCTATTTGAACGTAGATTTTGAGCTTTAAATATGACAAGATGGGCCTTGCTTTGTTAACGTTACGTTTAGTGACATAACGTTATCGCCCTAAACGTAGCTTTTTAGAGTGCTATGATGACGTCAGGGGTCACATTGTAAACAACTTTCTGAACTAGCCGCCATCGCAGTTGAAAGAGTTTATATGGAGTTCATGTGGCGCCTTTGGGCGTTTTCGTCATAATTTGCTGTCGGAATTGTTAGTTATACAAGAACAACGATCATTCATGGTTAGGTTCATTACATTAACATTTGCAGGATCCCTCGGAAGCATTTTGAACATTCGGCTTAGCGGCCTCATGTTCAAACAGCTTCCTCGGGATCCGGCAAATATCAATGCATAAAAACCCATGGTTGATCTCTCTATATTCTATTGCGTTTCAGTAGGTTTTGGTAGGTATTGCAAGGTTTCACTTCTCTACAAAATTACTGTAGCTCAATATGTGACAGTTTTGTTTTGTTTGTTTGATTTGAGGTTTAACGTCCCCGTCAACACTGTAAAGGTCATTTTGGAGACGTTGCTTCCAATTTTGTGGGACTTTTACCCGACATTGAGATGAAATGACATCTCAAGCCCTGCCGCCAATGAAACCAATAGGGTTTATAAGCATGGACGGGCCGACTCGTACCGCTTTGCCTGGGCAGGCTTGGATCCATAAGCGGTTTACCAGTACTCGTGTGCGGGTCGGTTTCAGCTCTGCGTGGAAGCATCCTGCAGCCCATCTATTTCTTCAAGCCCCGATGGGCGGGGGCCGTAATAAGTGACAGTGTGACTGGTGTTAATATATGAGCCAGAGTATAAAGTCAAAGCACTGTAAGCACTGGTGGATCGATTGTCTCCGAACGTAGATTTGGAACGGGGACTTAGACATTTAACCCTTAAATTCCTGTGCTGTAAGCAAACCATGTAAACCCTGGTCAGACCCTTGTCTTTTCCCCTAGGCTCAGCCTTAATTTCCTGTTCTGTAAGCAAACAGTGTAGATCCTGATCAGACGCCGCATTCTGCGGCGTCTGATCTGGGTCTACACTGTTTGCCAAGTCCAAACCATGATTCCAGCCAAGATTCTACAGATACGCAACATGCTGACCTCTCTGCGACAAAACTAACTCTGTTATTTTCTATAAATAAGTTATATGGATGTCGATAGTCACGCGGACAACAGCACGAATTCAGTGTCTGTCCTTTAAAACTTTGGGTTGATTGTAAAACACTCGACCCAAAAAACAAAAACTCTGCGACCAGCAAGGACTCGGATCAACCTGCGCATTTGCTCAGTCAGGTAAGATTTTGTGCTACTTGTTTGTTTGTTTGTTCGTGTTGAGGTTTAACGTAATCGCACACACTATTTATGTCATTTGGAGATGTTGCTTCCGCTTTTGTAACAGATAATGCTCTTAGGTAACTTCTATGACGCCATTTCTGAAACTACATGCAACAAAATTGGAAGCAGCTTCTCCAAAATGACCTATACAGTGTTGACGGGGACATTAAACCTCAAATCAAACAAACCAGCACTAAGAGTACGAGTGGGTCGATAGTCTTTGAGTGTAGACTGGACTGAGAATTAAACTGTTTCGTTAAACCCTTAAATTCCAGTTTATTAGCAAACAATGTAGACCCTGATCAGACGCCGCAGAATGCGGCGTCTGATATGGGTCTAATCTGTTTGCCAAGCTCATCCCGGCTTTCCAGTCCAGAATCGATAGATACATGTAACCCTCTTTCTAAAAAACTGACCTCACAGCGACTATTTTCGATAAATAACCTTTATTCCGACTAGTCAGTGATAGTCACGTGGTCTTTAGCACTGAAGAGCCTCTATATACTAGGAAAATATAATAGCTTTCCTTATTTCTGCCCCGAAGCACATACTGAAGGTGCCGCTTTCATTTTTCCGCAACAAACGTATAATGAGAGTGCTTGTTTCTTTTTTCCGCTTAAAACATAACTGAGTGTCAGTTTCTTACATATATGTAGGTAGCGGGATCTTCGAACATATTTTGATGGCATCCTTTCGTTATTGCTGCTTCAAACTTTCTAATTTAATGGGTTTTTTTTTAACACAGAAAGAATGTGCGTGTACATTACTAATGCCAAAGACAGATGAAATATGTCTGTTTCTTATTTCTTCTTCAAGCATAAGTTGAGTGTGACTGTGTCTTACATGTACCACTGCTCCCAACCACAGGACATTAACGTTCCAACAGAAACCCAAAAGAGAGCCATTAAATTGCCCTACATCTATTTTCGCTAAAATAAGCAAGCGAAGCCACTTTAATTGTTTGTTTGATTTTAGGTTTAACGTCCCCGTCAACACTGTAAAGGTCATTTTGGAGACGTTGCGTCCAATTTTCTTGGACATCTCAACTCATGTCGCCCAATGAAACCAATAGGGTTTATAAGCATGGCCGTTCCGACACGCGCCGCTTTGCCTGGGCCGGGTTAGATCTTCTATGCGGTTTACCAGTACTCGTGTGCGGTCGGTTCTAGCTCTGCGTTGAAGCATCATGCAGTCCATCTATTTCTTCAAGCCCCGATGGGCGGGGGCCGAACCATAAGTTGAGTGTATCTGTGTCTTACAACCACACATCAAAAACACAAAGAGAGCCATTAAATTGCCCTAAATCCATATTTGCTATAACAAGCAAGCGAAGTCTCCTTGAGGACTGTCCGACTCTCTTAGGTTTCTAATAGAACGCCAATGTTCTAAGTCCTAACATACGCTTGAGCGTGTCTTCGACTCATTTCTGCTATAAGCATAGATCTGGGGTATAGAAGTCGTAGATAAGATTAACAGGGCGGAGCTATTCAGATGCTGTCAATATATACGAGTATCAAGTTAGATGAGTCCACAAGACCTTTCGATAGGGAGCCTTTCACATGCATTTTGCCAGCGGACCAAACGACCATATGCGGCACACAAACGGGTGGCTTGGTTTAGCTTCTTTTTTTTTTTTTTTTTTTTTTGCTAACATATTATTCTACGGGCATGTCCGTCCCGTCAGTCTTATCTGCGACTACTATACCGGTGACTTATTTCTGCTCTATTTCTGCTCTAAACGTAGATTAACAGTTTCTTCTGTATTTCCTAGATGCCCAAAACTAACGAGTACCCACAATCTATAATTTAGAGGAAATATAAGAAAAATAAGGTTTACCCCTGCAAACCCCAGTTTTACTACATAAAAGTGGGGTTCAAGGGGATCAGAATTACATAGGCGTGTATTCGTGATTATTATTATAATTATTAATTAACTATCGCGGTCATTATACATCAATGGTCTCAAATATTAACAGTTTGGGTGGTACATACCTTTCGGTCCAGACAGGCAGAAAACTAACCCTTTTCCTACGTATTATATACACTGAATGGTAGTCCAACAACCTTGTTCACATACTTTTCTTAACGCTTTCCTCTCTTTTTTCTACACTTTCTCTCTTCGGACTTGACATATAAGATTATTATGCACTTAAAATAGTTAGGTCATATATATACTAGGTTTTATGCATATATTAATGATATTTATACACATGCTTAGTCGAAATAATAATAATAATAAAAACTCAATTCAAATAAACACCTGTTTGTTTCCATAATTATGACATGTCGAAATAAGACTTCATTCCATATGTCGCCTCGTTCAACGTCGCCTGGTCTAGGATGTCACTGTTTGCCAAGGTCATTTGTTGGGACTCTAATATAAACGCATTCAGTTATGAAAAAATAATACTTTGCGGATCTTTTGTGCGAACAGTATAATATGTTGTTCGAACAAGATATCATGTTGTACGAACAAGATTATATGTTGTGCGAAGAAGATAACATGTTCTACGACCTAGATAATATGTTGTGCGAACAAGATAAGGTGTTGTGCAAACAAGATAATATGTTGTGTGAACAAGACAATAAGTTGTGCAAACAAGGTAATATGTTGTGCGAACAAGATGTGCTGTGCAAACAAGATAATTTGTTGTGCAAACAAGATATTATGTTGTGCGAACGAGATAATATGTTGTGTGGACAAGACAATATGTTGTGCAACTAAGATAAAATGCTGTCCAAACAAGATATTATATTATGCGAACAACATATCTTGAGCGCACAAGATAATATCTTGTTGGCACAACTTCATATATTGTCCGCTCAACATAATATCATGTTCGCACAACTTATTATCTTGTTCCCACAACATATTATCTTGTTCAAGATATATACTTGCGCCAACAAGATATTATCTTGTGCGCACAAGATATGTTGTCCGCAAAAGATAAAATCTTGCATTTTCTTGTGCGCACAAGATTATCTTGTGCAAACAAACAAAAAAAAAACAACATCATGTCCCTTCCCAAACAGTTAACGTAAAATACAATGAAAATACTAATGGGGCGTAAATCTTCTAAAACAATATTTTGCTCGAGTGACCTTTTCTCTCTGAATGGTATAGCTAGTTTTACGTAAAACTAATAACAAATACCGACGTTTAGGTGCGTCTGTGAAAAGTGGGAGTGTACGATACACACTTTATGTTTACATATAACGTATGGTCCTAAGTACTGTGACAGGAAGTGCAGACCCAGGTCAGACTTTTCCTGATCAGGGTCTACACTGTTGCCAGTCCGTCTGCACCTTTTGGAGAACTTGTTGGATCAAGCAACAGAGTTATTACAATATAAGGAGAATTTCAGCAAGTCCTTAAGGTTTTACTGTACTTGTTTATAGGTCGCTTGCAATTGCCGCGATGTAAACATCCGTTTTTTTCGCAATTGTTTTAGTATTACGTTTATTTGTTTGTTTGTTTGATTTGAAGTTTAACGTCCCCGTCAACACTGTAAAGGTCATTTTGGAGACGTTGCTTCCAATTTTGTGGGACTTTTACCCGACATTGAGATGAAATGACATCTCAAGCCCTGTCGTCCAATGAAACCAATATTGTTTCTTAGCATGGACGGTCCGTCTGCACCGCGGTTCCTGGACAGGCTTAGATCCTCTAAGCGGTTTACCAGTACTAGTGTGCGGGCCGGATTCAGCCCTGCGTGGAAGCATCATGCAGCCCATATATTTCTTCAAGCCCCGATGGGTGGGGGCCGGTTTTAGTATTACGTATATATTACTATAATGTTATTAATCAAGTAATCTCGTATTGGCCTAGTTACAGGTCCGAGGTCTGCTGTATTGGCACGAGGCCGAAGGCCGAGGCCAATACAGCTGACCGAGGACCTGTAACTGGGCCAATACGAAATTACTTGATTAATGACAATTTTATTAATTGACGCAATTAAAAACATGATTTATGATTTTTGAATATTGGTTGACCTTGTGTAATATAGGATAATCAATTAATAATGTACAGTACTATAATGTTATTAATCAAGTCATTTCGTATTGGCCCAGGTACTGTAACTGGGTCAATGCGAAATGACTTGATTAATGACAATTTTATTAATTGACACAATTAAAAAAACATGATTATCGATTTTTTGACCTCACTTGACCTCAGTTAATATTGGTTGACCTGGTGTTAATACGGATAACCTCCGATCAATACAGGATAGGCAATTAATAAAGTGCAGTAAAATCATTCGTACACCGTCGTTTTTTCGAACATCTTAAGGCCTAAAAAAAACATGTTTCCGCTAACCCGACCGACCCTGCTTCAGATCCCCGACTCTACTATTTTTATCAATAAAATAACAAAATAAAAATTGAAAAACCGACCCTACCATTTTCAATTTCAGACCCTACCCAGTGTCGCTTTTGCATTTTTCCCATAGTTATTTGGATTAGAAAATAAAAAGAAAATATGTCTAAATGGTTCTGCTCTGTCGCTATGACTAACCAATAGTAGCTAGAATCTATCCTTGTCTCGAAATGGGCCACCGTGGCCGAGTGGATAAGAGCGCTGACTCTTAATCATTGTGGTTCGAGCCCGGCTCGGGTCGAATGCAAGACGCCAAGTTCTGTAACGGAAGGTCAAGTTGTTTTTCTCCTGGTACTCCGGTTGTCGCCCACTTCTGATTAACGATCGACTCGGTATTAGTGTAATAATCTTGAAATGGCCGTGAAACCAACCCCCCACCCACCACCAAACAAATTTTTCATGGTCAGAAATGTTCGGGCTAATGCAGATTATGTGTGAATAACAGATATGTTTCCGTCATTCTTAATTAAAGTACTGGTAGACAAGTCTAGCTTTTACACTGAAACAAAAAAGCTACGCTTAACACATACTAACTGTGAATGGCCTGAGTTATATCCCAGTAATGTGTTTCATACAATTAACTTTGGCAATATTCTCATTGCCAGCCTGCACCAAGGATCCTGCTGACTGAAGTATAATGTCTGAAACTGCAAAGTTGCATATGCTGTAATTTTGTCAAAAAGTACTTATTCATCTTTAAAAAGGCACATAGGCACATGTGCAATTTCAATGTGCTTGTAACAATGCTTGAAAACTGTTAGAGAAGTTAAGAAGACAGATTTCCTACACTTTATAGAAGTCTAATAGAAGATTAGCCACAAAATTCTGCAAACGGCAAGGCAAGTTTTTTTAGCTCATCAGAGCCGAAGGCTCCAGGGGAGCTTATAGAATAGGCAGTGGTCCGTCGTGTTCGAGAGTATGCAGATGTTTATTTTGTATTAGCATGTAAAGATATGACAGCAAATATGGGCTTGCACAAATGTGATAGCAGCTCTGCCCCAGGGTCTCTACTTTGTGTGAAAGCTTATTCTTGTTATAAAAAAAGCCTTTTCAAATATTAAATAAAAGAAATTTTCCGACAAAAAAAAAAAATCCGATAATTTTCATATGTCTGATCTAAACATAGATTGTGGTAATTTGTTCTAACCGCCTATGCGAGGCGGTTGTAAAAAGTACCTACAATCTATATTTGCAGGCTCAAAATAGATAATATAATGCATACCCTTGTGACCGCCAATTTTGATATATGAAAGTGGGGTTTGAGAGGGTCAAAATGATATAGGCGAGTTTGCGTGAGGTCGATTGTGTCTTATCTGAGTGTAGGCTGGGAAAATGATCCTGAGTGGGTCATTACGAAACACGCCTATACAAATACATTGTAAACTTTTCCGCCGAAAAAAAAAATAAAGTAAAATTTCAAGTTGGAAAAAAATATGATATTTTTCTTATTTCTGCTCAAAATATAGATTGTCGGTACTCGTTAGAATCGCCTCATCGAGGCAAACACCTGTTTTACTGCATAAAAATGGGGGCTCAAGGGGGTCAAAATTATATAGACGCGTTTTCATGATGACTTGTACTGTTCAGTTTAATCCTTAATTCCTCTACCTGAAGCAAACAGTGCAGACCCTTATCAGACGCCGCGTTCTGTGGCGTCAGATTTTGGTCTACACTGTCTCGAATATCCAGCACATAATCCCAACCCAGATTCTACAGATAACTCTCTTGTACAACACTCTGACCACATCACGAAAACATGCCTATATGATTTGGATCCCCTGAAACCCCACTTTTATATAGTAAAACTATGGTTTACAAGGGTAAACCTTACTTTACTTATTTAATAAGAAAAATATCAGAATTTTTCATCTGACAATCTTCTTTTTTTTTTTTTTTCGATGGTAAAATTTACTCGTATATGAATAGGCGTGTGTCGCAGCGATATATTAAATCTCTCGATATAATGTCGGTTTACAATGACTTTCATCATGGACTTGTCATTGTCGGACCATCTAATGTCCCGTTCGTCCATGTAGTGTCATTGTCAGCCCATCTTATGTCCCGTTCCTCCATGTAGTGTCATTGTCAGACCATCTAATGTCCCGTTTATCTCTGTAGTGTCATTGTCAGACCATCTAATGTCCCGTTCCTCTCTGTGGTGACATTGTCAGACCATCTAATGTCCCGTTCCTCCATGTAGTGCCATTGTCAGACCATCTGATGTCCCGTTCCTATCTGTAGTGTCATTGTCAGACCATCTAATATCCCGTTCCTCCATGTAGTGTCATTGTCAGACCATCTAATGTCCCGTTCGTCCATGTAGTGTCATTGTCAGACCATCTAATATCCCGTTCCTCTCTGTAGTGTCATTGTCAGATCATATAATATCCCGTTCCTTTCTGTAGTGTCATTGCTAGACCATCTAATATCCCGTTCCTCCAAATAATGTCATTGTCAGACCACCCAATGTCCCGTTCCTCTCTGTAGTGTCATTGTCAGACCATCTAATATCCCGTTTCTCCATGTAGTGTCATTGTCAGACCATCTAATGACCCGTTCCTCCATGTAGTGTCATTGTCAGACCATCTGATCTCCCGTTCCTGTCTGTAGTGTCATTGTCAGACCATCTAATATCCCGTTACTCTCTGTAGTGTCATTGTCAGACCATCTAATATCCCGTTCCTCTCCGTAGTGTCATTGTCAGACCATCTAACGTCCCGTTCCTCTCTGTAGTGTCATTGTCAGACTATCTTATGTCCCGTTTCTCTCTGTAGTGTCATTGTCAGACCATCTAATATCCCGTTCCTCTCTGTAGTGTCATTGTCAGACCATCTAATGTCCCGTTCCTCCATGTAGTGTCATTGTCAGACCATTTAATATCTCGTTTCTCCATGTAGTATCATTGTCAGACCATCTAATGTCCCGTTCCTCCATGTAGTGTCATTGTCAGACCATATAATGTCCCGTTTTTCTCTGTAGTGTCATTGTCAGACAATCTGATGTCCCGTTCCTCCACGTATTGTCATTGTCAGGCCATCTAATATTCCGTTCCTCCATATAGTGTCATTGTCAGACCATCTAATATCCCGTTCCTCTCTGTTGTGTCATTGTCAGATCATATAATATCCCGTTCCTTTCTGTAGTGTCATTGCTAGACCATCTAATATCCCGTTCCTCCAAGTAATGTCATTGTCAGACCACCCAATGTCCCGTTCCTCTCTGCAGTGTCATTGTCAGACCATCTAATATCCCGTTTCTCCATGTAGTGTCATTGTCAGACCATCTAATGTCCCGTTCGTCCATGTAGTGTCATTGTCAGACCATCTTATGTCCCGTTCCTCCATGTAGTGTCATTGTCAGACCATCTAATGTCCCGTTTATCTCTGTAGTGTCATTGTCAGACCATCTAATGTCCCGTTCCTCTCTGTGGTGTCATTGTCAGACCATCTAATGTCCCGTTCCTCTCTGTAGTGTCATTGTCAGACCATCTAATATCCCGTTCCTCCAAGTAATGTCATTGTCAGACAATCAAATCTCCCGTTCCTCTCTGTAGTGTCATTGTCAGACCATCTAATACCCCGTTCTTCCAAGTAGTGTCATTGTCAGACCATCTAATATCCCGTGCGACACTGTAGTGTCATTGTCATACCATCTCATATCTCGTTCCTCCATGAAGTGTCATTGTCAGACCATCTAACGTCCCGTTCCTATCTGTAGTGTCATTGTCCGACCATCTAATATCCCGTTCCTCCATGTAGTGTCATTGTCAGACCATTTATATTCCCGATCCTCTCTGTACTGTCATTGTCAGATCATATAATATCCCATTCCTTTCTGTAGTGTCATTGCTAGACCATCTAATATCCCGTTCCTCCAAGTAATGTCCTTGTCAGACCACCCAATGTCCCGTTCCACTCTGTAGTGTCATTGTCAGACCATCTTATATCCCGTTTCTCCATGTAGTGTCATTGTCAGACCATCTAATGTCCCGTTCCTCCATGTAGTGTCATTGTCAGACAATCTGATCTCCCGTTCCTGTCTGTAGTGTCATTGTCAGACCATCTAATATCCCGTTACTCTCTGTAGTGTCATTGTCAGACCATATAATATCCAGTTCCTCTCCGTAGTGTCATTGTCAGACCATCTAACGTCCCGTTCCTCTCTGTAGTGTCATTGTCAGACCATCTTATGTCCCGTTTCCCTCTGTAGTGTCATTGTCAGACCATCTAATATCCCGTTCCTCTATGTAGTGTCATTGTCAGACCATCTAATGTCCCGTTCCCCCATGTAGTGTCATTGTCAGACCATCTAATATCTCGTTTCTCCATGTAGTATCATTGTCAGACCATCTAATGTCCCGTTCCTCCATGTAATGTCATTGTCAGACCATATAATGTCCCGTTTTTCTCTGTAGTGTCATTGTCAGACCATCTGATGTCCCGTTCCTTCACGTATTGTCATTGTCAGGCCATCTAATATCCCGTTCCTCCATGTAGTGTCATTGTCAGACCATCTAATATCCCGTTCCTCTCTGTAGTGTCATTGTCAGATCATATAATATCCCGTTCCGTTCTGTAGTGTCATTGCTAGACCACTTATATCCCGTTCCTCCAAGTAATGTCATTGTCAGACCAACCAATGTCCCGTTCCTCTCTGCAGTGTCATTGTCAGACCAGCTAATATCCCGTTTCTCCATGTAGTGTCATTGTCAGACCATCTAATGTCCCGCTCCTCCATGTAGTGTCATTGTCAGACCATCTAATATCCCGTTCCTCTCTGTGGTGTCATTGTCAGACCATCTAATGTCCCGTTCGTCCATGTAGTGTCATTGTCAGACCATCTTATGTCCCGTTCCTCCATGTAGTGTCATTGTCAGACCATCTAATGTCCCGTTTATCTCTGTAGTGTCATTGTCAGACCATCTAATGCCCGTTCCTCTCTGTAGTGTCATTGTCAGACCATCTAATATCCCGTTCCTCTTTGTAGTGTCATTGTCATACCATCTTATATCCCGTTCCTCCAAGTAATGTCATTGTCAGACCATCAAATCTCCCGTTCCTCTCTGTAGTGTCATTGTCAGACCATCTTATGTCCCGTTCCTCCATGTAGTGTCATTGTCAGACCATCTGATGTCCCGTTCCTATCTGTAGTGTCATTGTCAGACCATCTAATATCCCGTTCCTCCATGTAGTGTCATTTTCGGACCATCTAATGTCCCGTTCGTCCATGTAGTGTCATTGTCAGCCCATCTTATGTCCCGTTCCTCCATGTAGTGTCATTGTCAGACCATCTAATGTCCTGTTTATCTCTGTAGTGTCATTGTCAGACCATCTAATGTCCCGTTCCTCTCTGTGGTGACATTGTCAGACCATCTAATGTCCCGTTCCTCTCTGTAGTGTCATTGTCAGACCATCTAATATCCCGTTCCTCCAAGTAATGTCATTGTCAGACCATCAAATCTCCGTTCCTCTCTGTAGTGTCATTGTCAGACCATCTAATACCCCGTTCTTCCAAGTAGTGTCATTGTCAGACCATCTAATATCCCGTGCCTCTCTGTAGTGTCATTGTCATACCATCTAATATCTCGTTCCTCCATGAAGGGTCATTGTCAGACCATCTGATGTCCCGTTCCTATCTGTAGTGTCATTGTCAGACCATCTAATATCCCGTTCCTCCATGTAGTGTCATTTTCAGTCCATCTAATATCCCGTTCCTCTCTGTAGTGTCATTGTCAGACCATCTAATATCCCGTTTCTCCATGTAGTGTCATTGTCAGACCATCTAATGTCCCGTTCCTCCATGTAGTGTCATTGTCAGACCATCTGATCTCCCGTTCCTGTCTGTAGTGTCATTGTCAGACCATCTAATATCCCGTTACTCTCTGTAGTGTCATTGTCAGACCATCTAATATCCCGTTCCTCTCCGTAGTGTCATTGTCAGACCATCTAACGTCCCGTTCCTCTCTGTAGTGTCATTGTCAGACCATCTTATGTCCCGTTTCTCTCTGTAGTGCCATTGTCAGACCATCTAATATCCCGTTCCTCTCTGTAGTGTCATTGTCAGACCATCGTATGTCCCGTTCCTCCATGTAGTGTCATTGTCAGACCATTTAATATCTCGTTTCTCCATGTAGTATCATTGTCAGACCATCTAATGTCCCGTTCCTCCATGTAATGTCATTGTCAGACCATATAATGTCCCGTTTTTCTCTGAAGTGTCATTGTCAGACCATCTGATGTCCCGTTCCTCCACGTATTGTCATTGTCAGGCCATCTAATATCCCGTTCCTCCATATAGTGTCATTTTCAGACCATCTAATATCCCGTTCCTCTCTGTAGTGTTATTGTCAGATCATATAATATCCCGTTCCTTTCTGTAGTGTCATTGCTAGACCATCTAATATCCAGAAGCCTCCGTGGTGCAGTGGTTACGCTACTCGCCTTGCAAACCAGGGATCGCAGGATCGATCCCGGGCTTCTCCAGACTTTCGGATGAGTCTTTAAACCGAGGTCCCGTCTCCGTATGACCTTAGCTGTTGGTGGGACGTAAAACTAAAACTCACTCACTCACCCCATCTAATATCCCGTTCCTCCAAGTAATGTCATTGTCAGACCACCCAATGTCCCGTTCCTCTCTGCAGTGTCATTGTCATACCATCTAATATCCCGTTTCTCCATGTAGTGTCATTGTCAGACCATCTAATGTCCCGTTCGTCCATGTAGTGTCATTGTCAGACCATCTTATGTCCCGTTCCTCCATGTAGTGTCATTGTCAGACCATCTAATATCCCGTTCCTCTCTGTAGTGTCATTGTCAGATCATATAATATCCCGTTCCTTTCTGTAGTGTCATTGCTAGACCACTTATATCCCGTTCCTCCAAGTAATGTCATTGTCAGACCAACCAATGTCCCGTTCCTCTCTGCAGTGTCATTGTCAGACCAGCTAATATCCCGTTTCTCCATGTAGTGTCATTGTCAGACCATCTAATGTCCCGCTCCTCCATGTAGTGTCATTGTCAGACCATCTAATATCCCGTTCCTCTCTGTGGTGTCATTGTCAGACCATCTAATGTCCCGTTCGTCCATGTAGTGTCATTGTCAGACCATCTTATGTCCCGTTCCTCCATGTAGTGTCATTGTCAGAACATCTAATGTCCCGTTTATCTCTGTAGTGTCATTGTCAGACCATCTAATGCCCGTTCCTCTCTGTAGTGTCATTGTCAGACCATCTAATATCCCGTTCCTCTTTGTAGTGTCATTGTCATACCATCTTATATCCCGTTCCTCCAAGTAATGTCATTGTCAGACCATCAAATCTCCCGTTCCTCTCTGTAGTGTCATTGTCAGACCATCTTATGTCCCGTTCCTCCATGTAGTGTCATTGTCAGACCATCTGATGTCCCGTTCCTATCTGTAGTGTCATTGTCAGACCATCTAATATCCCGTTCCTCCATGTAGTGTCATTGTCGGACCATCTAATGTCCCGTTCGTCCATGTAGTGTCATTGTCAGCCCATCTTATGTCCCGTTCCTCCATGTAGTGTCATTGTCAGACCATCTAATGTCCCGTTTATCTCTGTAGTGTCATTGTCAGACCATCTAATGTCCCGTTCCTCTCTGTGGTGACATTGTCAGACCATCTAATGTCCCGTTCCTCTCTGTAGTGTCATTGTCAGACCATCTAATATCCCGTTCCTCCAAGTAATGTCATTGTCAGACCATCAAATCTCCGTTCCTCTCTGTAGTGTCATTGTCAGACCATCTAATACCCCGTTCTTCCAAGTAGTGTCATTGTCAGACCATCTAATATCCCGTGCCTCTCTGTAGTGTCATTGTCATACCATCTAATATCTCGTTCCTCCATGAAGGGTCATTGTCAGACCATCTGATGTCCCGTTCCTATCTGTAGTGTCATTGTCAGACCATCTAATATCCCGTTCCTCCATGTAGTGTCATTTTCAGTCCATCTAATATCCCGTTCCTCTCTGTAGTGTCATTGTCAGACCATCTAATATCCCGTTTCTCCATGTAGTGTCATTGTCAGACCATCTAATGTCCCGTTCCTCCATGTAGTGTCATTGTCAGACCATCTGATCTCCCGTTCCTGTCTGTAGTGTAATTGTCAGACCATCTAATATCCCGTTACTCTCTGTAGTGTCATTGTCAGACCATCTAATATCCCATTCCTCTCCGTATTGTCATTGTCAGACCATCTAACGTCCCGTTCCTCTCTGTAGTGTCATTGTCAGACCATCTTATGTCCCGTTTCTCTCTGTAGTGTCATTGTCAGACCATCTAATATCCCGTTCCTCTCTGTAGTGTCATTGTCAGACCATCGTATGTCCCGTTCCTCCATGTAGTGTCATTGTCAGACCATTTAATATCTCGTTTCTCCATGTAGTATCATTGTCAGACCATCTAATGTCCCGTTCCTCCATGTAATGTCATTGTCAGACCATATAATGTCCCGTTTTTCTCTGAAGTGTCATTGTCAGACCATCTGATGTCCCGTTCCTCCACGTATTGTCATTGTCAGGCCATCTAATATCCCGTTCCTCCATATAGTGTCATTTTCAGACCATCTAATATCCCGTTCCTCTCTGTAGTGTCATTGTCAGATCATATAATATCCCGTTCCTTTCTGTAGTGTCATTGCTAGACCATCTAATATCCCGTTCCTCCAAGTAATGTCATTGTCAGACCACCCAATGTCCCGTTCCTCTCTGCAGTGTCATTGTCAGACCATCTAATATCCCGTTTCTCCATGTAGTGTCATTGTCAGACCATCTAATGTCCCGTTCGTCCATGTAGTGTCATTCTCAGACCATCTTATGTCCCGTTCCTCCATGTAGTGTCATTGTCAGACCATCTAATGTCCCGTTTATCTCTGTAGTGTCATTGTCAGACCATCTAATGTCCCGTTCCTCTCTGTGGTGTAATTGTCAGACCATCTAATGTCCCGTTCCTCTCTGTAGTGTCATTGTCAGACCATCTAATATCCCGTTCCTCCAAGTAATGTCATTGTCAGACAATCAAATCTCCCGTTCCTCTCTGTAGTGTCATTGTCAGACCATCTAATACCCCGTTCTTCCAAGTAGTGTCATTGTCAGACCATCTAATATCCCGTGCGACTCTGTAGTGTCATTGTCATACCATCTCATATCTCGTTCCTCCATGAAGTGTCATTATCAGACCATCTAACGTCCCGTTCCTATCTGTAGTGTCATTGTCAGACCATCTCATATCCCGTTCCTCCATGTAGTGTCATTGTCAGGCCATTTATATTCCCGATCCTCTCTGTACTGTCATTGTCAGATCATATAATATCCCGTTCCTTTCTGTAGTGTCATTGCTAGACCATCTAATATCCCGTTCCTCCAAGTAATGTCATTGTCAGACCACCCAATGTCCCGTTCCACTCTGTAGTGTCATTGTCAGACCATCTTATATCCCGTTTCTCCATGTAGTGTCATTGTCAGACCATCTAATGTCCCGTTCCTCCATGTAGTGTCATTGTCAGACAATCTGATCTCCCGTTCCTGTCTGTAGTGTCATTGTCAGACCATCTAATATCCCGTTACTCTCTGTAGTGTCATTGTCAGACCATCTAATATCCCGTTCCTCTCCGTAGTGTCATTACCAGACCATCTAACGTCCCGTTTCTCTCTGTAGTGTCATTGTCAGACCATCTAATATCCCGTTCCTCTATGTAGTGTCATTGTCAGACCATCTAATGTCCCGTTCCTCCATGTAGTGTCATTGTCAGACCATCTTATATCTCGTTTCTCCATGTAGTATCATTGTCAGACCATCTAATGTCCCGTTCCTCCATGTAATGTCATTGTCAGACCATATAATGTCCCGTTTTTCTCTGTAGTGTCATTGTCAGACCATCTGATGTCCCGTTCCTCCACGTATTGTCATTGTCAGGCCATCTAATATCCCGTTCCTCCATGTAGTGTCATTGTCAGACCATCTAATATCCCGTTCCTCTCTGTAGTGTCATTGTCAGATCATATAATATCCCGTTCCTTTCTGTAGTGTCATTGCTAGACCATCTAATATCCCGTTCCTCCAAGTAATGTCATTGTCAGACCACCCAATGTCCCGTTCCTCTCTGCAGTGTCTTGTCAGACCATCTAATATCCCGTTTCTCCATGTAGTGTCATTGTCAGACCATCTTATGTCCCGTTCCTCCATGTAGTGTCATTGTCAGACCATCTAATATCCCGTTCCTCTCTGTAGTGTCATTGTCAGACCATCTAATGTCCCGTTCGTCCATGTAGTGTCATTGTCAGACCATCTTATGTCCCGTTCCTCCATGTAGTGTCATTGTCAGACCATCTAATGTCCCGTTCCTCCATGTAGTGTCATTGTCAGACCATCTTATATCTCGTTTCTCCATGTAGTATCATTGTCAGACCATCTAATGTCCCGTTCCTCCATGTAATGTCATTGTCAGACCATATAATGTCCCGTTTTTCTCTGTAGTGTCATTGTCAGACCATCTGATGTCCCGTTCCTCCACGTATTGTCATTGTCAGGCCATCTAATATCCCGTTCCTCCATGTAGTGTCATTGTCAGACCATCTAATATCCCGTTCCTCTCTGTAGTGTCATTGTCAGATCATATAATATCCCGTTCCTTTCTGTAGTGTCATTGCTAGACCATCTAATATCCCGTTCCTCCAAGTAATGTCATTGTCAGACCACCCAATGTCCCGTTCCTCTCTGCAGTGTCTTGTCAGACCATCTAATATCCCGTTTCTCCATGTAGTGTCATTGTCAGACCATCTTATGTCCCGTTCCTCCATGTAGTGTCATTGTCAGACCATCTAATATCCCGTTCCTCTCTGTAGTGTCATTGTCAGACCATCTAATGTCCCGTTCGTCCATGTAGTGTCATTGTCAGACCATCTTATGTCCCGTTCCTCCATGTAGTGTCATTGTCAGACCATCTAATGTCCCGTTTATCTCTGTAGTGTCATTGTCAGACCATCTAATGTCCCGTTCCTCTTTGTAGTGTCATTGTCAGACCATCTAATGTCCCGTTCCTCTCTGTAGTGTCATTGTCATACCATCTAATATCCCGTTCCTCCAAGTAATGTCATTGTCAGACCATCAAATCTCCCGTTCCTCTCTGTAGTGTCATTGTCACACCATCTAATACCCCGTTCTTCCAAGTAGTGTCATTGTCAGACCATCTGATATCCCGTGCCTCTCTGTAGTGTCATTGTCATACCATCTAATATCTCGTTCCTCCATGAAGTGTCATTGTCAGACCATCTTATGTCCCGTTCCTATCTGTAGTGTCATTGTCAGACCATCTAATATCCCGTTCCTCCATTTAGTGTCATTGTTACACCATCTAATATCCCGTTATTCTCTGTAGTGTCATTGTCAGATCATATAATATCCCGTTCCTCCAAGTAATTTCATTGTCAGACCATCCAATGTCCCGTTCCTCTCTGTAGTGTCATTGTCAGACCATCTAATATCCCGTTCCTCCATGTAGTGTCATTGTCAGACCATCTAATGTCCCGTTCCTCCATGTAGTGTCATTGTCAGACCATCTGATGTCCCGTTCCTATCTGTAGTGTCATTGTCAGACCATCTAATATCCCGTTCCTCCATGTAGTGTCATTGTCAGACCATCTAATGTCCCGTTCGTCCATGTAGTGTCATTGTCAGACCATCTTATGTCCCGTTCCTCCATGTAGTGTCATTGTCAGACCATCTAATGTCCCGTTTATCTCTGTAGTGTCATTGTCAGACCATCTAATGTCTCGTTCCTCTCTGTGGTGTCATTGTCAGACCATCTAATGTCCTGTTCCTCTCTGTAGTGTCATTGTCAGACCATCTAATATCCCGTTCCTCCAAGTAATGTCATTGTCAGACCATCAAATCTCCCGTTCCTCTCTGTAGTGTCATTGTCAGACCATCTAATACCCCGTTCTTCCAAGTAGTGTCATTGTCAGACCATCTAATATCCCGTGCCTCTCTGTAGTGTCATTGTCATACCATCTAATATCTCGTTCCTCCATGAAGTGTCATTGTCAGACCATCTGATGTCCCGTTCCTATCTGTAGTGTCATTGTCAGACCATCTAATATCCCGTTCCTCCATGTAGTGTCATTGTCAGATCATATAATATCCCGTTCCTTTCTGTAGTGTCATTGCTAGACCATCTAATATCCCGTTCCTTCAAGTAATGTCATTGTCAGACCACCCAATGTCCCGTTCCTCTCTGTAGTGTCATTGTCAGACCATCTAATATCCCGTTTCTCCATGTAGTGTCATTGTCAGACCATCTAATGTCCCGTTCCTCCATGTAGTGTCATTGTCAGACCATCTGATCTCCCGTTCCTGTCTGTAGTGTCATTGTCAGACCATCTAATATCCCGTTACTCTCTGTAGTGTCATTGTCAGACCATCTAATATCCCGTTCCTCTCCGTAGTGTCATTGTCAGACCATCTAACGTCCCGTTCCTCTCTGTAGTGTCATTGTCAGACCATCTTATGTCCCGTTTCTCTCTGTAGTGTCATTGTCAGACCATCTAATATCCCGTTCCTCTATGTAGTGTCATTGTCAGACCATCTAATGTCCCGTTCCTCCATGTAGTGTCATTGTCAGACCATCTTATATCTCGTTTCTCCATGTAGTATCATTGTCAGACCATCTAAAGTCCCGTTCCTCCATGTAATGTCATTGTCAGACCATCTAATGTCCCGTTTTTCTCTGTAGTGTCATTGTCAGACCATCTGATGTCCCGTTCCTCCACGTATTGTCATTGTCAGGCCATCTAAAGTCCCGTTCCTGTCTGTAGTGTCATTGTCAGACCATTTAATGTCCGTTCCTCCAAGTAGTGTCATTCCAGACCATCTTATGTCCCTTTCCCTTCTGTAGTGTTATAGTCAGACCACCTTTAGACCTTTTCCCCTTTTTAGTGTCATTGCTTGGCCACCTAAACTCCCGTTCCTCTATGTTGTGTCATTGTTAGACTATCTCATATCCCGTTCCTCGCTGTAATGTCTTGTGAGACCAACAGTGTTCCCGTTCCTCGCGACATGCCAGAACGCAGAAAGTAGCAGAGAAGAAAGCAGCGATATGTATGTCATTCACCAGATAAGCCTTCTGCTTTCTGTCTCATGTACACTATATCATCTAATTGACATGCAGGTGGGAAGTTTGTGGAACTAATAAGTCTGTACTCGTTATTTTGCTCAAAGTATTAATTATTACTGGATAGTTTGAAGGGTTGGGGGTTGGGGCGTTGCTATTGTTGCTGTTGTTGCTGTTTTTACTATCATGTCATGTAAGGTGTATCTTAGACCAAAGGAGTTGGAGTGCAGAACATGCTATTTCTCTGCTACTGCAAAGTCATTATCTTACGGGCAAGAAGATAGAATTTAGTATAATTGGCCAGCCCACTCTGAGGCTCGAGCTGCCTTTCAAGCAAAAGAAAAAATAGGTTTTGATGTAGCCTTGCCCACGGTTTATAAATGAAATGAAAAGGTCCATAAGTTTCTTTTTTATATTTAGTTTTACGGTTCTTTCAAGATTATTCCACTTATTTTGAGTCCGCCGTTAATCAGAGGTGGACGATATCAGGAGAACCCGGAATTAAACCTGAACTTCCGTTGCAGTACTTCCCGATTTTTGTTTTACATTAATTATCAGGAATACTTTGGAAATACATTAAAAAACTCATTTATCATATATCATTCCACTTATCCAAAACGGATTATATAAAGTGCCATCAGAATCGAACTTAAGGTGTAATAACTTCTGAGTATCAAATTAACAAAAAAAAAAATGGTTAATTTACGGGTAGACTATATAAATTTGACAACACTTAGCATAAATTGTCATAACATGTGGCAAGGAAAAACCTGGTATTCTATGCTATGTATGTGACACGAGAGATTGTTCTGTTCTGTTATATATAGTATCATGCCTATATGTTGATTCGTAAAACATTATTCTATTGAAATAAATATGTTTAATCCAATTCTCACATCTCTGGTGCATGTATAACCGGAAACAGTGTATTTTGAACGGACAGCGGTTATCAGCCCACTCATGACGTTATTGTGACGTTGCCAATTACATGACGTAACGCGAATAGTTAGGCGTGACGTTACGCGCTTTTTTGCTTGAATCACGCTTTTTATCACTTTTTTTTTCAATTTATGAACGTCAAACACAGTAAGAATAGGATCTGAATATGTGATAAACAAATTATAACATGGGGTTTTGGTTATCGCCCTCTGTATCAACCCTCGACCATTATCGGGCAGATAATGGGGTCTCGGGTTGATACATCGGGCGATAACCAAAATCCCATGTGATAATCTCTAATTATAGGTCACTACCGATAATAGCGTGCAGTTATTCGACCCCCTTTATTAGGTTACTAGAATGCCTGGTTGCGGTATAAATTATTTTCTTATATCTGTTAAAAACATATATTTTGGTACTCGTTAGAATCGCCTCGAAGAGTTCCCACAATCTCTGTTTTGAGCATATAACAGAAAAGTTACCGCGTTCGACTTTAATATGATCGAGAGGTTGCAATTGTCAGTTCAAATCGGGCCACCGATGGCGAGATGTGTCCTTGGGCGAGACAATTAATGACACCGCCCCTCTCCACCCACGTGTAAATGGGTAGCAGTAACGAAAAATTCACTACCTCTTTCGTGATACCACCCAGAATGAGCGTAATCTTGCCTACCTAGGCATTGTTTTCTCATGTAGATGTATTTTCTCATATAGTCGTATTTCCTATTTAAGCGCCTGATAGAAGTTTTCCGAGATAGTCTTTAGTTTTTCCGACTTAGTCGTAATTCCCGTTTAGTCGCCTCACATGAGTGACATACTGACAGAATGGAGAAACTTGCAGTATTTGGTGACTCTTATGTTCACAGGATGGGACAAGCTCGCTTGAACATCAACGCCCAGACATCCACGCCCTGGGCGTTGATGTTAGGTACTTCGGAGTTCCTGGTTTGACTCTCTCTGCTGCCAAGAAACACCATAAATGGACAGAACTGAAAAACTCATCTCCAACACAGGCCTTCTTGCACGTTGGTGGAAACTCCATCGATACCAAAACACCTGAGGGGACTTAGTAGCTGACTTAATTAGCATGCGGGATGAGCTGTTGGAGGCAGGTGTACGACTGGTTTTTGTGGGCGAAATTTTACCAAAAGGAGATGTTTCGAGATCTCGTGATCCGGACCTGACAGTGGCGGTGTACGATGAAAAGAGGAAGACCATCAATCGAGCTCTCCAGAGACATCTTGGTCGGTGGTTCATACACTTCTTTATCGCCAGTGCATTCCGGCCCACCCCTCTTGTGAATGCGGGTCCATCGCCATTGTACAGCAGGGTTTTGGCCCATCTCTCAGAGAAGCGAGGTCTAAAGGAGTATCGGAAGGGCATCAAGCGAGCTTTCCTACAGTCGGAGTAGGACTTCACTCCATCCACAAATGGCCCTTTTCAGGGCCCACAAATATTTCCAAAGAGAACCTTTACAATGTAATCACTTACGAGCCTCGACCAATGCATCAGTTCATTACCCCCTCCACACACACACACCAGCACGCCCACCCCGGCTTGGAGATTTTTTTTCATGGTGCTTCCACGCAGAGCTTAAACTAACCTCACATGAGTACTGGTAAACCACTTAGACGGACTGAGCCTGTCCAGCAGAAATGGCGCGTCAGACCAACAAATGCATATAAGCCCATTTGGCTTCATGGACGACAGGCTTAAGATGTCATTTCAGCGTAATATTGGGTGAAGTCACACAAATATTGGAAGCAACGTCTCTAAGCGTTACCACGTCGTATCGCTGTCGACCCGACGTTGGTCTG